>JAYESA010000011.1:183926633-184526633 GCA_036927795.1 Iris macrosiphon
ATATATATATATATATATATATATATATGGGTCCGGATCGGGAGCTCCTTTTTCGGAACCCCGCGATCCTTAGCTGTTGGATCGGCACGGGCCACGCACTGGCCCCCCGATCCGATGGTGCGGGGGAGGGGGGCGGAGCATCGACGGGGCACCGCGAGCGGGTAACTTGATCCGGCTCATATATATATATATATATATATATATATATATATATATATATATATATATATATATATATATATATTGCTCATTTTTCTACATGAACCATGTACATGTGGACCAATAGTAATAGAGTGTACTAGTGCACATGAGATGTGAAAGTCTATTTCTATTCGTCCACATGTGCATGGCTCATGTAAAAAAATGAGCACTATGACTAATATCATGTGTGTGTATGTGTGTGTGTTTATAGCAAATGACCTCTAGCCCAACGATTAAGAGTGATGCATGCGGACGGGGAGATCTCGAGATCGAGACCCCCCGACGCCATTTAATTCCCCCAAGGAAATTAAATGGTGGAGCGGTGGATAGTGCGGTGCAGGTGTTTGGAGCGGTGCAGTGCGGTCCGGTCGGTACGCGGATGCGATACGGATGCAGAGGCGGTGCTGGTGGAACTGGTGCGGCGCGGTGCAGCTACGACTGCGTGAGGCCTTCGGACCGAATGGAGCATTTGGACGTGTAGGCTTCAGACGTATAGCCTTCGGGTTGGGTTGGTGGTGCATTCGGACCGGGTTGTAAGCTTTCGGACTGGGTAGTGTCCTTCGTACTAGTGTTTGTATATATAGGCCTTCGAACTGGATTTGTTCTAAACATTCGGGCTAAGTTGTAATTTCTCGAAGGTACATGAATAAAATTTATCTTCTTCGATTTTTTTTTTTCTTTTGTGTGATTTTAGATATTAATTACTAGTTTAAATAAACTAATAGAGGTATCTTGATTAACAAAAAACGTCATATATCATAATACTTGTCCTGTTAAAACTTACTATTTAACAAAATATTAATAAAACTCTAACAACAACAAAATTAACTCGAATAAAAGAAATATAACAAAGTGTGGTGGTCATTGGAGGCGAGCCAGTGGAAAAAAGAAGTGTTGGAAAAAAAATAAGAACAAATAATGAGACTAACAAAAATTCCATTAAATGTCCTTAAAATTTCATCCCACACAAAAGCACATGACTCGTACTATGAGACCAACCTTTTGATTTGGGGCTACAAAACGAAAGGGCACCCCACAGAGAACCTGTGAGTATTTCGGAGCCAAAGCAATTAGGACTCCCCCCTACAATATTTTGAAAAGCCCGTATAATAAAATAAATATTATTAGTATATAAAACATATATGAATGGAAAACAAAAATATGGAAAATAAAAGTTGAAGAGAGAATGGAGGCTGAGCACGAAGGGATGGTATTGAGAGCTGCTGAAACCTAAAGAAAAGAATATATATATACAGATGGGTGTCCACTGAAATGACGATATGGTGTTGTGATGCTGTCACGAACTACGGAATTGCCATTGACCGACTAGAGCGGGATTATTTAACATTGCAGTCACATTCTTCCTCCGGCCCAGCCGGCCCATGATAGAAAATAGTTGAAAATATAGAGAACATCATTGATAACTTTTTTTATAGATATTTTCTGACAGTTTATTTATTATGGTTTTGGATGGAAATAAAATAATAATCTCAATTATGTATTAAAAGACATTTAAGAATAAATTTTAAGTGAATTTAGGAAAATTATGCAAGAAAAGATGTGGAATCCACTAATGAGGGACTAATATCATTGATCTTGAACTGAAAATGTTAAAAAAAAAAATTAAGTTGGTTTGTAAAAATATTAAAATTTTACAAATAAAAGATTTTACAATTTAAGAATCATGGAGAATTCATTCACATGAGAAAATGGGTTAAATAAAAAAAAGTTATATCTAAATTTTATTATTGACACTTATTTTTTCAAATATTAAATATTTATCCATCCAAAATTGACTAGTGGGAAACAGCTGCTTAAAAACTGAGGTCATTTTCGTCAAATACTGACCAAGTGTGATTATACACCCACCAACACACTACCAACCATTCCCCCCTCTATCTTCTTTCTTCCATCTCACACAAAATCAAACCAAACCTTAATTTCCGATCCCAAAATTTTCACGATCACATCCACAAACGACTCCGGTCGATCCTACTCCATCGATTCTCTCCGATCACTCCGATCCTCGTCTCGAAGAATTTGGTGCAGAAATTCGCGTTCTCCAAAGGAGTCCTCTCAGAATCGACCGATCGGTGAGTTTGAATCTCGATCTGTTGATTTTACTGACGGTTGAGTGATCATATCGAGGAAAGCTGGTTCATTTCGCTTCCCAGAGGTTAGATCCGTTCGATCTGTGAAAAAATCGCGTTTTCTCCACATATTTAAAGCTCTGGATGTTGATTTCTGTGGCACAATTTGATTTTTTTTTTGCTAGGTCACACTTGTCGTCGTCAAGAAAATGAAGACCATGTCAGCGGTCGCGCACCACCGGAGCCAGTGCTACGGACAGAGCCGACCCCGGCTCTCCGGTAGGTTCGGCTCTTCTTCTTGCCGGAGCTTCGAGTCCGGCTCCGGGATCCTCCCCTCCCCTACTTTAGCCTTTCCCGTGTTCCAACAGGAAGCGAGGAAACCCTCCCGCAAGCAAAGCAAGCCGATCGCGATAGCTCCCAAACCCGGCAAGAAGAGACCCTCCTACAGTGGTGAGGAGACTTGGGCCGGACCGACCTGCTCGAGCTCCCCTCCTCCGAGTTCCGTGCCCATCCCCAAATTCTCGCTCCCGCAGAAGAGGAGCGTCTCCTTGGAGCTGCCTCTCCCTTCGGATGGGATCGAGATCCGACCTCTCTCTACATCTGCCCCGACTTTGCCAACGAGTGATGCTTTCACTTCCGCCACGGAGAATTTGAGAAGAATTCTCCACTTGGACGGTTGCTGATGGAGTAGGAGGAACCGGTTTCTGTATATATTGTATAGCTTTGTTAACTTAAATAGCTTGGTCGGAATAGTTATTCTTAGGAAAGAGTAGTTTTAGCCTTTTGATGGGAAGGCAGGAAAAGGGTCGGGAGGGGGAGAAAGTGGTGACAGGAATCTGTCCCTTGTACAATTGCATGCAGATGTTCTTCAGCAGTGTATGGGGTTAATATTGTACAGCTTTTTGGATCTGGCATTCTAAATAGGAAAGAAGAGGTGATGGGTACAAGTAGTATCAACAGAATTGGCAGTTTAGGTGGCAAATGGTGGCTTGAGAAGTAGCGTTATGGTCGTTTAACTGGGAGATGTAAGAAATTGAAAGCACGGGGGAGCAAGGTGGTCGTATGACCCGTCCCTCGTGCAGGTTTTACCAGCAAATGTTCTTCAGTGATGTGTGGTTTGATTTTGGAGTTATTAGTTTCTCTGGTATATGATAAAATGGAAAGAAAGAATTGGGAGGTTTGGGAAGTAGCAGTTTGGTGGTTTTGTTTGGGAAAGTATAGAAGGAACTGGAAGGCTGTGAAATAAAAGAAAGACGACGGCAGAATCGATCTTTCAAGTGTTATTGACCGTTGGGGTTCTTCAGCGGTGTTCGAGTTAAGTTGTCATTAATTGCTTTGAAACTGACATTTTAAATTGGAAAGACAGATTGCAACTTGGAAAGCTGGATTTGCAGTTTTTGGTGGTTTTAATGGGGAAGTTGGGAGTTGGAAGTACGCGGAGTGGAAAGAAATATGGTGAGGTGATTGGTGCCTCAGAAGCAGTATTGTCTGTGGGTCTTCTGTAGTGTTTGGATTGACGGGTCTTGTTAGTTTCTCGGGTACCGGCAGTTTAAAGTGCAGGTGTTTGGTAACTTGAGGATGAAAGATCAGTCATCAGAAAGGGGGTCTCCTGCAATTCCTCCAACATTTCCTATTCAAATGTGTTACTTTGGTTGGTGTTGAAATGGTGGCCTGGTTAGAATATAGCCGGTAGAGTCCTACATGTATTGGTTATATAGCCCTTGTAAATACTCTGTAGGTTAAGTAGCAGGTTCATCTTCACATTATTATTAGGGTTTTGCATCTGTACATTCTTGTTAGACTGATGCATACCTGTCCATATAAAGTGAGAGAGACTCGTGAGAAGTTTGCCTCTGTAAACTTATCATTGTGGTCCTGAAACTTTTCTGCCGAAAGAAGAGAAGGAATTGCATTGCTTTCCTTTTTCTTTCATCATCATTGGTGGACATGTTTCACGAGGGAGTTCAATAGAGTAAATGTACTCCTAAATTGAAAGTGGTTCCATCTTTGCGTGCAATGATAGGACATGAATACATAAAGTGAGTTCTGTCTTGCTAGAAACTTTGATTTTGCCTTAAATAGCCATCTCTTGAAAATGAGCTTACAACCTTTCACTTAAATTCTTTCAGGTTGGCTCTACCATACTCCTCATCTTTCGACTGCTGATGATTGTGGATAAATGTTCTTGTTACTGAATGGGTTTGTAACAACTATGCAACTGTTGAAGGTTTTTCCCTGTAAGAGTTATTCTTGTTGCAGTGAGTGTGTTTTTATGTTGTAATTAACCTCTGTAGTCCATTTATCTGTTAAGAGGGTATACGGTTGCATGACTGTAAAAGAGATTGGTTTTTTAAATAGGATATTTTTTGACGTGAAGTATGGGGTACTCCAGCTACTTAACTAATTTATAAGCAAGATTATCATATAATATGTTGTTTTCTGGACAAAAGTTGGATTTAATTATGAATACGTTTTAGCAATCAATTGTAGTATTTAATGTTAATCACATAAAGGTGGCGACGGAGAAGAAGATGGGAAAATTTGGTAAGAAAAAAAGAATGATTGAACTATAGGAAATCATGTACATAAGAATGGGAAGAAAAGAAGGTGAGAAAGAAAAGGAGAATAGTTGGTTGTATTATTTTATGAGAAGTACGATGTAGGAAAATGATTTAACTATCAAAAACCCTGTACATTAGCTTGATGCATTACTTCTGTACTTTACCTTAAAAAGGCAAAATCATAGGTCAGACACCACTTCTAGAACTTCCGCTTCTGGTATGTAACATATTGTTCATAATGGATTATATTTATAGCCACTTCATGCATGCTCAACATTTCTCGAATTGGAAAGGATCTTTTTATGGGAACATGGTATCTAACAGAATGGAGAAACTTAACATAGCTTAAATAGGCTGTACATATAGAGAACAAAGCCTCACAATTAGGGGTTTTTTGGATGAAGGTTTTGTATTTCTAGGAATTTATTTTCCATTCCTTTTCCATGAGAAAGCAATTCAACATTCCCATACCCATGTTTGGTTAGGCTAGGTTGGAAATATGGAAAAATATTCTTAGTTTATTTAGTTTTCTATAAATATCCTTTCGTGCTTTTATTACCTAAATTTACATGATTGGGATAGAAGCTGAATTTTTTGAAAGTAAAATGAGGGTGTTATTGTCCAAACAAAATATTAAACAACATTCCTAGGAAAACAAACATATTCCTTGGGAATTATTTTTCCACAACAATGAAAATATGAAGCCTCTCCTATTCCCTTATAATTCCCAATCCTAGACATACCAAACAAGGATAAGAAATTTAAAACCCATTCCCAAGCCTCCAAAACTTGAACCAAACACCACCTTAGAGTAGCGAAGAAGCCTTAAACCACTAAGTAAGGAGATGAATGTCCTAGCAGCCCGGCAAAACATCATATTTCCATTCTGCTTGCTTTGGAGACTTTCAATGAAATAGCTTACCGAAGCATTGTAATCAGTGTGATCATAGAATTCAGCTACCTTTAATGGAAGAAGTCCATTCCATGAATATCCAAGCAATGTTAAGGCCCAGAACTGAAGTAGGCTGGAGCTAGTGTGTGTTTCAACTTTCTAGTCACTGAGGCTGTTTTGGTGGAACTTTGGTGGATAAATCTGATGGTGGATGCTCATCCTTGTTGGATTGCAGAAGACATTCTCGAGGAATGGGTGTTTTCTCGGTCTAAAACTTATCCAGTGGTGAAGTCAGTTCCAAGCTCGAGTAGCAGTGAAATGCATCAACAATGTTGCTACAGATGCCTTCAACCTAGAGACGTGACCCTTTCTTACACAACACAGGTTGTGGGTGGGATATTAACTCCCTGTGGAAAATGACCAAAAGAGTGTCCTGTCAAGGGCATTACTGTGCTATAAATGCTTGCCCAACTTCAAGTGGACCTCGTACCAGGTGTTTGTATTGGTTTATATGCCAGTAGGGGTGTCAAAGTGGATATGTATTACCGATTTTATATTTGTTTCCTAATTGTAAGTATGCTTGCATATATGGATATTCTTGACGAAATATCAATATTTGGCAAAATCAATTATGAATAAAAACTGGATACTAGTGAACGAATAATACGAATAAACCGATTTGTATATGAATTATTGCAAGCTGAAGCAATGTGTATATGGCCAAAACGAGTAAATGGGTACAAACTCAAGTTGTGAACTTAAATATAAATCATTATAAAAATATCATATGAAGATTAGTGTAGTTATACAAGATAGTTAAAACTTCAAGGTAGTTAAATCATAATTTCTATGTTGGGGTCAAAAGAAAACTTAAGTTATACTTGAACGTACTAATATATATATATATATATATATATATATATATATATATATATATATATATATATGAGGGCTACTTTTATTGTTCCCATGTACTTTGAACCCAGGATCCCTTCTTCCCTTATGAAGATCGCAACCATTAGGCTGCTCAAGTTTTTGTTTACATACTATGATATTGTATATATAGCCTAATATGTATTAGCTAAAAAGAATCTGGATATCCAGATCTCTATCCGTATCTAGAAAATGATCAGCCGGTTGAATGAGGAACATGATAGACAATTTCTTATCTGTATCCCAATATTTTTGGAATATCAATATCCTTATATGTATCCACATCTGATCAGATCAAGAATATCATATCTGCACGGGATTTTATTATTATCTAAAACTGGATTCTATCATATATGGATCCACTCGCATCACAATGTCTGTCATTTTGGCCTTTTACTTGTTTGAACTTAGGTAAGTTTCTTGGATTTTTCCTCATCAAGTCACAAATGTCTCAGTCTGTGGGTACGAAAAATACAAAAGAAATTTAGATCATATTTACTAGTGGTCGGGGCACATGCGTTGTGTGTGCAAGTGCAACACTGAGTCCCTTCCCTTGGCGCACCTTCCATGCTTGTCGCTGACGAAGAAGAAAGGTCCTGATCTATCAAAGTGGAACACCGAGTCCCCTCCTTCTAGCTTCTTTATCGAATTCTTTAAGTTGCATAAATCAGTCCTTTCTAGTCACCACCAGAACTGAGTCCTCGCCCTTCTTGTACGTAAAAATTGCAAATACATGCACATAATCATCAAACTAAGTTGTCCAATACTATTGAAAATTTTGGGTTTAGCACCAAGTTTATATAGTCCAATATTGTCATGGACTTAAAACCTCGTCATTCCTGCCATGTTATTATGCATCCTGCAAGAAAAGGAAAACTGGGAAAGTGATTATGTGGAACCATAGATGGTGACAATAATTAAGAAAATGTCTATTTCCTCAAATTAATAGAGATAAAGAAGTCAGGTACCTCATATTATAAAAAAATATTCAGGCATGTGAAGTGATTAGTTTTGTGTTCCAAAATTGTGAATTTCTTGCAGAATGGGGATCCAAATCTCAAAATGCAAAATATACAAATTGAAGGGGGGTGTTAGAGTGAAAATTTGCTGGACCCAATCGAACTCGTCCTTTTGGGTGTTGGAGATCTTGAGCGTCTCTATGTCGAGCGGATCGAACATCAGCCTCGTCCTCTCCAGCCTCAACGACGACTTCTTGTCCCTGGTGAACTCGTCGGCGTCGTGTCATGGAAATTGAAGGGGATCATGTCGTCGTCTTCTTTGTCCATGTTTACGTGAGCAACCCGTTTGGAATCGATTGACTCTGTGCACATTGGGCTCTTCCCTTTCTCTTTGTTCGTCATGATAATTTTTTTGAAGGAGTTTGGAGATCTAGAATAAACTTGAATGTCAATTTAGTTTAGGAGAGAATAAAGAGATAGAGAAGGGGGGGGGGGGGGGGGGGGTATGACGATTTTAGATTAGTATGGAAGTTTGTTAGCGGGCGACTAAACAACTTATAGTGACATTTTTATGCTAGGAAGTGTTAACAAAAATAGTGATACCCCTGATATTTGGTTATATATTAGTATATATGTAACCTTTTTTTTATGTAATCCATCTTTCAAACTTTATATTCCATGTATGTCGCAATGATGAGCGGTAATAGTTGTTATTTCTTTGGATAGAAAAATCATTTTTGGAATATATGTGTGTGTGACATAGATAACTGCATCTCCAATTGTCTGATATATGAAATTGGTGCTTGCCACTATTTTAAAATTTGTGTCAAATATTATTAAAGTTTCTAGCAAGTAGACGTAGAATCCTAGTCACACAGGTTGAAGTATCTTTTCCATGCTGAGTACCGGAACCTATTCCATTATAATTTCATGTTGATTAATTTAGTATGCTTGTTCTGTGGGGGGAAATTTAATACTGATATTACTGTCTTCTTCCGTAGTGTCGGCTTAGAGATATAGGACGCTCCGACGATGGCAAGATCAATATGCTCGATTCTGGAGCATCATGGTCCTTTTGGTTTTTGTACTTTTTTATCCATTTCTTTGGACTTAGATGACGATTGGTGATCCTTCTCTCTTTATCCATATCTGTGGATTGGATGAGGATTATATGTACGTCATGGTTCTTCAGTGTAAGAAGTTGTATATTTTTTTGCAATTTTGTTCTTTGCCTATATAGTCATATACTTGGATCAAAGTTGCACTAAAACATTTCCATGTCTTTCTAATCTAATATTCTAATTATTGCAGTTGCCTGATGTAGCTAGAGAATGTGCCTTTTATGGTGTTTCTTTAAGCTGTTGCAGGAGGTTAGTGGTGGTTTTTTTTTTTTTGCCGATCTTGGTCTTGATTATCTATGACGAGTAGTATTATTTAACAAAAAAAAAATTGATGACCTCTTAATAATATGCTACATGAATGCTGGCCTCGTATCGAGGTTTTCAAGTGATTGTTCCTGAATTCAGTTTTTGGAAGATTTAAAACTGTTACGTATGTAGACACATTTCATTTGATTTCCCGTTTGTTTTCTCTCTATTATTATATTGGAAGAGAGAAGGATTGAGGGAAAAGGGATTTGAGAAAATGGGCTCCTCAATGCCATTTTACTGTTTGTTAGAGGACCCACAAGACAACTTGACCAATAGACACTATTCAATAGGTGCAAATTTGAGAAAAAGGAGTTAACCTCCTCTAAGCAGGTTACTGTTTATTAAAGAATTCATAAGCAGTTTGACTGAGAGACTTCATGTTCAAAACCGCATAAACTATGTACTTTAGAGGTGAGAATCTTATGTGGATGTCTAGTTAGGTTAAGCAATACCAACACCATTGAACTGTAAGGAGTCAAAGTAGTCGAGAATTATATGGTGTAGTCTTGATTATGTGTGTATTTTTATTATGCTGGTGCAGTGAAAATTTAGAGGTCTTAGTAAGGAAACTTGAGTTTCTATATAAAAACTGAGAAAGGGGGAATAACATCGATTTAGTTGTGGCTAGGGAAATAACCCAAACTTATCTAACGGTAGTCCATATCGGTGTTCTAAATTTTGGCCTATTCAGCCACCTAGGCGGCGCTAGACCGAAACGAAAAGGCCCTATTCGGTTGTATTATACGCTGTTCGGATCTATTCAGTTTTGTTCTGGGCTATTCGGACATATTCGGCTCTGTTCGGCCGGTTGACGCACATGCTTTTAAGTTACGGTTTTCATTAGAAAAAAAAACCTTAATTCCTAAACCCCCTACCCCCCGTGTGACCGTGTCTACTTCACTTCTCCCCAACAACCAAAAAGAAAAAGCCTTCTCCCCGTCGGTCTCTCCTTCATGCATCTCCTCCTCGAGAACTGGCGTTTCCCCTCCCTCTGCTGAGTAGCTCCGGCCTGTGAACGCGAACAGTTGGAGCTCTTCCTCGCTGGTGAGACTTCCTCTCTCCTTCTCTCGATCTCTAGATCCTTCTCTTCCTTTCTTGAGTTTGAAAAGTGGAATGGTTCTCTCTTGAGAGAAATGAGTCTCTCACTCTTTGAAGAGTGAGCTCATCCACTCTTTTTCTTTCTCTTCTCAATTTTAAGTTATATATTAGTGTTAAGTTTTGGGACTTTATAAAATAAAGTCTAGAATGGGCCAATGCTAGTTGAATTATTTATAAACTAAATTATGGGTTGTAATATGGACATAAATAGGCCGGCCTTTGGTATAGAATGGAAAAAGAAATTATTGATAGACTTTTATATTTTATAAATAGGCTGGCCTATAATCCCTGTAATAGATAACAAAAGATTTTTAGAGAAATGAGAAATAGTAAATAAAACTCAAATTAGTTAAAAACACTATATAAGTAGTTACAAGGGAATAGGAGAAACAAAATCCCCCTCCAACAAAAAATAAAATAAAAAATAAAAATAAAAATTCAGTTCGGCACCTAGGGGGCCTAGGCGATAGGCGGCCCTCCGGCGCACTGAAACCGCCTAACGAAATTTAGAACACTTGTCCATATTATAATAAATGGCAGAGAAGGATAAACTATAAAATATGGTTGAAACTTGAAGGTCATATGGGCATGTTCAAATAGGTTCACAAGTAGAGATTGTGTCTCAATAGCCATGAGCTCTTTTCTAATGTGATGTAAATATTATAAGTATGGGTACATGAACTACATTCTGCACCTTGTTGGAATTTGTTACTTAATTGACCTAATCTCTGTACAATAGGCGGGAGTAATTTATATTTTTGGCAACAAAAGGACACTCAATAGGCAGACACTAGTATTTCAAGTTCTCTTAGTTTGTTTAGTATTATGGGTTCTGTTTAAACCTATGTTATCTGGACTTGGGTACGGGTGTCAGGTACGGGTACATATCCAAGAGTCGGGTCCTTCAAACTCATATTTGAAGGACAAACGAACTCGGCTAAAAATAATCCAAATTTTGGATACTGGTACGGAGATATGATTATTAAAATAAATATATTTGAACATTGTTTCATAAAAAGATATCATGTAATTTAATTTGTATGGCTTCATAAAAGACATGTACTTAAATTTGCACGGTTTCATAAAAAGACATACTCTCTAATTAAATTTGCATGATTTAAAAAAAAAGACAGTTGTAATTAAGTTTGCATGGTTTCATGTATTTAAGCTTACAATTAAATTTGCATTGTTTCATAAAAAGACATCATGTAATTAAATTTGTAAGGTTTCATAACTTTACTACCAGTCTACCATATTAAAATAAACTATCTACTTCATTACCACATTAATTGTCACCATGAAGGATCCGATTGTCACCAGATGCGGATTTCATATCCATACTCATGTCCTATCGGGTGGACACGGGTACTTCTTCCTAAAGTGGAGAGTCTGGGTAACATAGGGTTAAACTATTATTGCTTTTGAGAAACTTAGTTCATTTGCGCAATCAAGGGTCTACTTCCTATTAAGGACCACAATCTTCAACAAGATCAATGCTCTGCCCCCTTTCTCAACCTTTTTTGAAAAATGTAGACTGTACTCAACGTCCACTTCTGTTCAGGGTCTACCTCTTGACTTCTTTGGAATAATTAAACCATGTTGTGTTGTATTTTCCTTTGGTCATGAGTGCCTAAGACCACAGCTTCATGTATGCATGCCACTTTATTTTAGCAGTCCAGTCCTTGTGCATCTCTTAACCCCTAAGCTTTTTATCGTCCAACTTTAGTCAGCCTACTCAACTGTTGTGAAAAGGTCATAGTAAATTTATGGAGACAGGCCATTTGATTATTAGGAACTAAGAAGCTGAGATGTGCCACCTCAGATTCGCTTTTTAGGCTGTCAAACTTTATCGAAGTTACTTTTCCCATGTTGTATGTTCAACTCTAAGCATTGTTAATTTGTTATGGACCTAAACTCTCATGGTATTGTTTCTTATGATTCAAGTTGTTACAATGCATCTATTCTCTTCCTCTTCTTCTCCTTTAGTAATTTGCTTCAGACTTGCCAAGACTTAAGAGGCTATTTTTAAATTTTGACACTTGTCAATCTTCTTTCATACACTATCTCAAAAAATCTTTAGAAAAAGTGGAATAGAAAAGATAGTTTACTTCTAAGATATGGTTAACTTTGACAATGCTTATACTGTTGATTCATGCTTCTCAACTGATCATAATCTCATGAAAATCTGGTCAAATATTGAAGTTAGGATTGGTCAAAATCAGTTGATAGCATCCCATGAAGGTAATTTGCTGTACAAGATGCTTCCAAGAGGTATCTGAGAAGGTGATGAAATGAAACACGAACAATAAACTGTGCCAGTTTCTCCATTTTACACCCTAGTTCCTTCCACAACAATATTGTTACGTAGATAAATGCTTAGGGCCTGCTTCACAGGAGTGAGTTTCATTGCAGTGCAGTTTAGATTCTTTTTGCAGTTATAGAAGTACAGGAGCCAAATCCTGCTCACCTGATATTTGCCTAAAATCACTGGTTCCAGGGAAATAACTGATATACCATTTGACTTCTTTTCTTAAAATGATTCATTAACAAAAAGGCAAAAGCACACTTGCTTCTCATATCTAATCTATTTTGTTAGTTTTTTGCAACCAGCCAAATAAAGTTTGAAGTTCTTTATAGTTATTTGGAACACCCCAAAAATTTGGGATATAGGTGTATCGTTATTTGGAACAGTTATGTATTTGATAACTAAGCTAACTAGCATTGCATCAAAATGTTAATCTTAATCCTCTTAAATGTACTTACATTTGATAAGCATAAATGCTTTGGAGGTGAATTTGATTATTTTTTCATCCTTTTTTTCCTTTTGTTATTATAATTGTTATTGTTAGTATTATTTCAATGTTCGAGTAAAATATATCTACCAACTTTGCAGAGATGGAAGCATTTGAGGCTCATATTCAAGAATTTCCACTGAAAGGCTTACAGGCTATCTCGACAGACAACAACATGTGTTATGTCTACCTTGAAGAAATTTGTGTGGAAAAAAGGTAAATAATGAGACTTTTTGCTTTCTTACATTGCACGGACATGGGAAAATGATTTCTGTATTCGTATTTTTTCCTGTATCCATGTTCATATTGAGCAACGTAGATGAATGCATACCATACCCAAGGTTGTGAAAAGCGCTAGTTACTAGGCAGGCGGGCAACCGCCGCCTAGCGCCTAGTTTGCCTAGGCGGTAACTTAGGCGGACGCTAGGTGGTTCAAAAAATTACAAAAAAAAAATCCAAAAATCCTACTGAAAATTGCAGAAAAAGTTAATAAAATCCTAAAATATGCATAGTCGGTCGTTAAGGGGGATTAGGCGGGCTCCTAGGTGGACATCGGCGGGTACCAGGCGCCTAGGCGGCCGCTAGGCCGCCTTTTAGAACAGTGACCATACCTATCTTAAAATGTCTGATATCTTGTAGACATATTGTGTCTTTCTCCGTATCTGTGTGTCCATATTAGGGCAACATAGTTACTTTCTTTAACAATACAAAAAATGTTGCTTCTTTCCTTGATGCGGTCAAATATATCCTAGCTGTCTATTCAATTAGAGATGAAATGCCAGTTGGTTGTGTTTCAGGGTTTTATTAGTATCCTCAGTATTCTTTAATCCAGGAGTTCCTTGTGTTTCAGGCTTCTGATGTGTCTCTGATATGATACAGATATGATTTCCTATTACAGACTTCATTTCTAGCCCTAGTTGTTTGAACTGTGTCTTGGATAATATTTTAATGGGGGTTTCCTTTTAGGGTTTTGTTGCATGAAAAGCTATCTTCTATATCTTCATTTGGTCATGGATATGATCCTAATTTCGACTGTCTGTTTCTTGAGAAGTCCTCTAGCACATATCACTCAGCAATGTATTTGATGCTAACTTGTTCAATTGACTTGGACCAATCTTTCGGAATTGCTTGCATTTCTGGTGTTCTATTGCCAATTCTCATTACAATGAGATATAGCTGGTGATTCCTATGCCATATAAAGAAGCAAGGGTGAAATTTCCTCCACGTTTGTGTACCCCAAAATGTGTACTTTTTTTATTTGATAACACGTGAACCCAATGCCAGTAAATTGTTGTATGGAATCATGTCAGCCATTCTGATAATTCTGTTAATGTCTGTTGTTGTTTGCAGGTATGTGCCTCCCACAGTCCCAAGCATACCTGTTGAGCCGTTAACCAGTGGCGCGCCTATCTATACTGACGGCTAGCCATCTTTGACCTGCAGTGAACTAACAGAAAGCACAACATCATGTGTAGGAAGAACAATCACACCTGGATTCTGGATGATCTTTCCTCCTGGTGCAAGAACTGGGAGGGAAAGTAGCACCCTGGAAAATGGCCTGTACACTATTGTGCCTTCCAAAGAAAGAGGTGTTGGGAAAGACTAGACTAGTTCTGTTTGCATGTCATTTTTCTTGGAAGTGCACTATTAAACTTCAGAACTATATTACAGTATGCGTCTTTATCCTCTGATCTTGGAAAAAGGATAGAAAGAATTGAAAATAACGTTGTGTGGTTTTTGATTAACAAGTTTATGTTTGTCCTGTGCTGCTCGTAGGTGTCCTTGGATCTTCTTTACCTCCATTGTACGAGCAATTAACTCTGGCCCAAGAATCTGTCTCTCGAGCACATCACTCCAACCGTGGTGGCCCATGCAGGTCAAGAGCATATTGTCTCGGTTATGTTACTGTATCGAGCAAGCATGCGCATTGGATTAGAATATAGGATCTAATTTACTTATTTAATCACCTCCCTTGATTTCATTTTTCATTTTTATTTGATTGCTAGCATTGTATCTTGCTTGATCTTTTCACAA
The DNA here is from genome assembly GCA_036927795.1 of Iris macrosiphon. Lineage (NCBI taxonomy): Eukaryota > Viridiplantae > Streptophyta > Magnoliopsida > Asparagales > Iridaceae > Iris > Iris macrosiphon. The sequence goes on from JAYESA010000011.1 coordinate 183,941,624, forward strand.
CGTCAATCTTATCTCTTCTTTCGTGCTTGATAGGAAGATGACTGGTACTAGGTATATACGCTCTATTATTAAATAACACTATTAGTTAAATTTTTGTAAGTTGGGTAGTATGTCTCGTAACCTAATATCACATAGTTCTTTTGACCCATTAATGAAGTATAATTGAATGACACCAACTATAAGATTGTATAAGAAGATAGTGTTTATCCAGACTGTAAAAATTACAGGTTCATACCCCAATTTGGTCGACCAGAGATTTAGATAAGAAGTTAGTATAGCAACTATAGAGGCACAACATCGATCTTCTTGGTGAACTTGAATTATTTTTGTACCTTCTTTCATCATAATCTAGTGTACTTATATTTTCTGAACTACCTCGACTTATGTTGCTATTATAGCCTAGTTTTGCAAGCTTATTCTTTTATCGAGCTTGTTCATGACATATGTATTATTGGGTGCACACACTAATATAATTGTCTATTTAGGATCAGTGTATTATGGTCTGATCAACATTAGTGCGCTTGGTTCGCTCTTCGCATGACTACCTTACGTGGATTGAGATATATAGTTGTCTCAACTTGTTGGATGAATATACTTGTCCTCTAGACATGTCAGAGCATATCATATCAGGTACATAACTGTTCTGATATGAACATGTGAATAGGAATTTACCAAAAAAAAAAGATTTTAATCCACAAATGTCTTGACAACTCTCTTTTGAATTCTTAAAATCGCCTTGAACCTCGTATTTGTATTTTATCACCTCCTTCTTGAATTCTTTATTGTTGTTTTTCGTCTTCCCCTATTTTGGAAAGACGAAAGCTCGTGCTTGGTATAAGTTTGATATACGGATAGTACTAGATATACCCCATATGTCAATCACATTACTTGGTGACTATCTTTTGTAATTAAGGGCATAAAATATGTGAGATATTTTATGGATTGAATAACACGATTAAATAATTTGAGGACATTTTTCTTAAATGTATAGCCTATGTGATAGATCGATAAATTCTAAGTTGGGTAGAAGTTGCATTATCAATTTGAGGTAAATTTTTTTTTTTTTTAGATTGTAATCAAGTAAGATTAGATTGAGAGATTTAAGTCATTTCAATTTTTGGAAGAATGATTAAGACGATGAGGATTGGGAGTGGTGGGAAAGTCGGGGAAGAAGAAGTCGGGTTGGGGGCCGCTATGGCGGTTGCTGAAGCGGAGGCGGCCGGCCGCTGGTGGTGGCGGGTTGGTCGTGGTCGATGGAGGCAGGCGGTGTTGTGGCGGCGGGGGATGCTCGGAGGAGAAGGCGGTCGGAATTGGAAGAGAGAGGTGGCCGGATGAAGAAGAAGGAGGTGTAGCTAGGGTTCAGGTAGGGTGATGTTGTTGGCTGTGATATTTTTTTTGGAGAGAGGAAGTAGGTGTTAGAGAGAGAGAGAGAGGGGGATGGCCTTGGGATTAGGGCCGACTACAAGCTTTTCCTAGGGATGGGGAAAGGTTCTACATGAAAGAATGAGTGGCTAGGATGATATAGGTTTGAATGGAGTGTGGAGATGTAGGAAAAAAAAAGTTGCATGTAGTCAACCAAATAGAGGAAAAAATAGGGTGGACCGGTCAACAATGAAGGGGGGGGGGGGGGGGGGGGGTTCTTCATGACTTGGCTCCAATGGGAGGTGGACACCTTATTGCCTTTTTGCATAAAAGTCCCTAACAATTGAGAAATTGCACAAATAATAGAATTTTGGGATTGGATGAGAAAAAATACCATGTTTGGTGTGATGTAGTGGGTTAAAATGGTGTTTGATGTTTAGTATAACCTTGAGGGTGTGAGTGGGGATTTGGGTTGGTGTTGGGTCTAGTTTTGGGTTAGGTTGGCTCCTTACGCCAATTTAATTAAAATTAGTGTAAGTAGTGCTCTTTAATTAATTGGAAGTGCATAGGGTTAAAATTGGGTGGGACACAAGTGTCATGGATGTAGTAGACTCAGAATAGAATATTATCATAAATTGGATTGCACAAAATGGGTCGAGATTGTGTCTCCAATTTCGATTGGAACGGACAAAGATGCAAAGTTAGATTTATTTAGATTTAAAAATGGACGTTTGTAACAAATATTGTGCGACTAAAATGAAGCACAAGAGAGGGTATTTACGGGTTACACAAAGGTCAGAATGGAAGGCTGGCATGACTAGAAAAAGTGTGAAATTTGTTTGAAGGCAAATTCTAGTGTAGCTCTCCAAATATCGAAGCAACGGTAAGGTGCACAAAGTGATACAAATATTGCAGAAATAATCTAAAACACTATGTTCTAATTCTAATTGGCTCCAAACTAACCCTAGTCTCTCTATCTAAGTCAGGTAGACCTAAATTTGGTTGAGGGGGTTTACAGTAAGTATTAACAAGGGCTAACCTGGCCAATACTTAACCAATTTTATTAAAGACTAAGACTATTACACCATCCAGTGTCAACTACAAGCCTCCGTACAATCCAGAAAATAACTTAGACAAACTATTTCCGACAGTAAATTGTCACTTCCGAGAAAATATTGCATTCGAAAATGTTGGTTTTTTTGTAGTGTGTTATCATATAAACACCTTTAATAGAGAGAAAAATACATTACTAGTACATGCACATATGTCACTTAAATAGATAGTTCTTCGCGACATCAAATTGTGTAGCAGAAAGTATTTTTATAATAAAAATAATAATAAAGAACTATCCTTTTGGCGACGTGATTTGTTGCCAAAGTATCATCTTTCTGCGACACACAAGATACATGTCGCCAAAAGTTATTTTAAATCAAAAATATGATATGTCGCAAAAAATGCTTACATTTCGCTACAGGTGTTATTTCATGTCGCCAAAAATCTTCCCAGAATAATTTGCAGAATAATTCATCTGGAGTCGCTTTGCAGGCTCCTTGTGTGGCGCTCGAGCTGGTACTAATGCATGCGGTCTCTTCTGGCTGGACTCCCTTATGTGGATGCGCTCCATGCGTTGAGCTACAACAAGGACGTCCATATAAGAAGTAGGTAAAACGAAGCCAATCAGTCTCTGTAGCTCTAAAGCTCAGTCCATCAAATAATTTTTCTGTCTTCTCTTCTTTTGTCGGGATCAGTGTATGGTTGAACAGTTGAATCAAGTATGATGCAAGTCAAGGAATTTATTCGAGTCTGTTCAACCAAAACAATATAAATAATGTCACGGGGAATAATACGCCATCAAAATGAAAAAATAACTCCAAGTACAATATCCATAAGTCACTACAAGATTAAATATTTAAGAACACTAAGCATAATAAATGAATGGTCATACTGTGCTCAAGAGAAGTCCTCTGTAACAACCTCGTCCTCTGCAACCTGTACGTCTCCAATAGCAGCACATGTCCCATAAACCTCGGGATAGCTCTCATCTTCTACACCTGGGGACATAATCTGGATCCAGGTCCTCAGGGGACATATGAAGCTACAATAACACTCAAGCCAAATGAAATACAATAAGTAAAAACAGATCTTCAGGGCAAGCTATGTGACCATCTAAGTGAAATACAAATGGGAGCATCACTAGTACTCAGGCTGAGACCACAACAGGTTCTGTGTCGGGGAGCCCATAGCAACAAGTAGTATCTCGTAGGGCCAGTAAATGTGCCAAGCTCTGGTACAGAGACTAAAATACCTCTAGTAACATAGTATATAAGTAAACATACTCAGCCTGTAGCATGTGTGTCTCTCCCCACCCAATGTAACCTCACGTCTCATGTCCCCAACGTCTCATGTCCATAACACGCAAGATCATGACTTCTATCTAGTACAACGAGTCATAATGATATCAATATAATATGCAAGTCTCGTATCACGAATCCTGTAAACCTATACAGAATCACCATGAATAACTCAAGAAAGATTCTATCACATGAAATAGTGTCAAGTATCATATGGTATAGTGTACTTGGTAAAGCATGCACGTAAAAATAGGATCGTGGAATCAACTCTCTAAGTGACGTTGCACGACTCCGCGTACGACGTCGACACCCGAATCTTTTTCGGACGCTAAGCAACGTCTCACGGCCCTAGGTTGAACAAGTACATCACAAGAGTGTATATATATATATATATATATATATATATATATATATATATATATATATATGGAAAGAAATACAAGAAGATATATAATAGGATCTACTGCAAGTTTCGCAAGGTACACTTGCCTGGGTCTGCAGTATGTAGTTGCAAAGTTGGTCCCGCATCCACTCCTCCAGAATCCAATTGACCTAAACAATAAATTTTCTAATTTAAGTATCTAATCAAGAATCTTGTAACCGTAACTAAATTGTATAATTTATTATAAACCATTAATACCCAAGTCCAATCTCATCATAACATGTAAATTCTTCACACAACAACTTATACGTTTTACGAGGTAAATTTTTCACACAATAACTTACACGAATTTTTGTGCACTATATTGGTCGAAAATTCGACCGAAAAATGACCGAAAAACTGACTAAAACAGTTCAAAATTTTGAATCCAAAACTCCCATGTTCACACCCAATTTGTCGCCAACATGTTTATTATTTTCGAAAACTAATTAAAGGGTTTTTCTTCTTCATATAACCGAATTTTTTTTGTTCTTTTAGTTTTTATTAATTTGTTCTATGTATTAAATTATTCGACCTCCAAATCGACCAAAAAAAAATTATTTTTAAAATATTAGAAAAATTGTGATACGGAACGCGTCCCACCAAACGGGACCGCCCCGTCGCGTACCAATTGCACCGAAAGGCGCGTATGGTATACCCTGACGTGTGGGCTTTCGCGGAAACTGATTTGGACCTGCGTGCGCGTCGGAATCAACATGTATCCGTAAAAAGTTCTCGTATCGCGACTTTTGTAAACCACCGCACCATTTAGTGTACGCTCGTCGAAATGCGACGAAACTTGCGTCATTGGATTCGTGGTATCACGCTGGTCCTGTGACCCAAGTTTCAGGTGATTCTGAGACAATTGACCAAGCCGTCTATTTGCGGGCCCTACGGTTGACTTTAAGGACGAATTTGTGATCGGCTCACCGGAATCCAAAATTGGACATACCGTTGAGTTCGTATTGACGATTAAAATTTATTTGACTTATATTTTGTCCCATTTAGAGACCTTTACCTCTGGCACACTTTTCGGTACAAACCGGCCCACATGTGGACCCATTTTGATCCAAAATTATCGTTTTGCCCCTGTGTCCAAATTGGACGAAAGGTCTGTGTTTTCTAGTTATCTCGCTTATTTTGGAAACGTTGGTGATATTTATTTCAGCATCCGGAGACGTTTATTCGGAGGCCATAATTTCTGATCCCTTATACTTGACACCCGAACGTTTATTTAAACAGCTTTCTTGTCAGGCAAGTATACCTTGTCATTGTACTGTGATTTACATTCTATATGATGCATGCATTTTATTTCTGTTATTTAGTTCGTATATTTTAACTACTATATAAACTGCGCGTCCAAGAATAACTTGGGTGCAACGACGGTGGCGTCGTATTTTATCTTTATTATATATTATGTATGTTGACCTAGTTTTACGAGACCACCACATGATCATGAGGCATTCTTATATTTCATTGGCCGTGACACATTTCTTACACGAGTTGTGAGTCTCATATAGATCACGAACTTGCGTGACAGACTGGCCTCCTGTATATGAGACGTGCGATAGGAAATAACTGCTGTTAGAATTTGCATGCTAGAAGACTTGGCAGTTATTAGAGGTATCATCGTGTCATAGATATGACATGCTTAGAGCATGGGGTGGGGAGAACAACAAGTAAGGCGTCTGGGCTCCTTTGCACTTTTTCTTGTGTAACCCGTACGCTCCGCCGGAGATGCGTGGTCATGATGACCCCTATATATTAGCAGGCGGCCTCTGGCGTTCAAACGAGAGAATCATGCCAATCCCATTTCGGCCAGATAGCCTACTTGTTGGAAAGTTGTTCTCAAAATGCATTCACATAGACAGTTAGGCGACCCATTGGATGTTTATTTTCAGTACTTTATTGGCATGCTTCTATGTATCTTGTTACGTCCCTCTGAGGATCTGGTCCCTTTCCAGGTGTAGACGATCATGCATATTTCAGGAGCACGGATCAGGACTTGCTACTCCATTCTCTTTTGAGGAGATCTTCCCTTCGAGCCTTTCTGATCATTAGTTGATGCTCTTATTGTGTTTATTTTTATATTCTAGTTTGGTAGTGGATTTGTTTCCACCCGACTATCATTCTTTGATACTTCATATTGAGATTCAGTTATTTATTTCATATTTATTTATTTATGTTGTGGATGAGATTTAGTTATGCCCTATGACTTGTAATAAACATATACCACTTGTGAATTATTGTTCATAATACAGCATACGTATGTGTTATAGTTTTCATATATTGGAGTTGCCATATACATACGGCTGTCATGCTTACGTATTCCTAATCCTACGTATTTTGGGATTGGGGCGTGAAACCTTCTTCAGTGACAGGCTCGACTTTGGTGAACAACTCTTCCTTGAGCACAAGTGGGTAGGTGTACCGGTATCCTTCCACCAGTTAGCAACCACGCCAGATGACTTAATCTGCACAATCATAGCAACCAAGTTAAGTAATCAAAGTAACCAAGTTAAGCGTTTACCTTGCTATTCTTGGTTTGAATTGGTTCTCCAGATAAGCTCCAATTCCAACCATGGATCAAGTCCTTTCAAGAGCAGTGACATTCTCTTGAATAGGTCACCATGCGTCAATCCTGCCATGTGCAGAGACCATCATGCGCATGACACACTATGTTCCCAGTTCTGTTAAGTGCCAAGACCTCCAATGCGCCAAGTCTTGCCAAGCTCCAAGTCTTTGCCAAACACTAAGGTCTTCCAAGCTCCAAGTCTCGCCAATGCGCTAAGTCTTCCCCATGCGCCAAGTCTTGCCAATGCGCCAAATCTTGTTTATGCGCCAAGTCTCGCCAATGAGCCAAGTCTTGCTTATGCGCCAAGTCTCGCCAATGAGCAAAGTCTTGCCCATGCGCCAAATCTCGCCAATGAGCCAAGTCTTACTTATGCGCGAAGTCTTGCCCATGCGCCAAGTCTTGCTTAACGTCAATGATCATCATACGTCTGATCCTTATACATATTTTGAAATCACCCTTCCATCTGGAATATGCTATTACCTCCATCCTCGGTAATGGTAGGTTCTGACAACTCACTTTCAATATTTGACAAATGATTCATTCGTTCATCCAAACGTGCGAAGTGAATCTTATCAATCTTCTCAAGTTTACGAAAACTTGTTGCCGAGAAGATTTGATCGGATGTTCTTCATCTTTCTTCGGATCTTTCTTTGAGATTATTAGTCCCGGGGCTTAATCAAAGATCGATGAACAATGATCATGGACAGAGCTACCGATAAACTTTTCGGTCTACCCTCTGTTTGATCCAAAAGTTGTAGTCAAAATTCAGAAGCTTCAGCAAACAAGTTTGCCTTTTGAAATCTCGATTCCAACGAAACACTATAACCAATATAAATCTGATTACAACTTGATTACAAGAACTCAATAAGCAGAAAGCAATCTTCGCTCTTTCTTGCAATCACAGTTGCAGACGCACAGAACGAGTTACAACTAGAAGAAAAGTAGAAGAAGGAGAAGAAGAAGGTTTAATGCTTGCTGGTGTGGTAAAGATCACCGTTGCTCAAAGCAAGATTTGTCCCACACGATCTGCTCCTAGGAATCAGCAAGTTCTCGAATAACTTCTGGAACTCTCGTGTCACCTCTCCTTGACTTACGATCTTCCTGGACTACTATGGCATAGCCTCCCTCCCTCCCTCCCTCCCTCCCTCTCTCTCTCTCTCTCTTTTCTGGCTCTCCCAAAGAGGGCTGTATAGAGAGTATTTATAGGGGAGCATGTCCACATAGTCGGTCATAAGAGATAGTGACGAATTTAAATCAAATCCCACCAAAATCGAAATATGATTTAAATACTCAATCTATCTATAATCGTCTATCAGTGCAGCAACGCTGCACACAGCGCACACCGCACAGCGGCGCATGCGCGCAGCGACCCAGCGCCCAGCGTGCAGCAGCGCATCGCCCGCCCAGCACTCTCTCAGCTCCCTGCTCATGCAAAGTGCAAAGTGCGCCGACAAAGCGCCACTTTGCGCCATTGAGCCAGAGTCGCTAAGTCTCTTCGGGGCTTAGCTTCTAAGGAAATAATTTTCAAGAGCATGACAAAAAGCATAAATGCTTTCATTGAAGAGTTGGTCCTTTTTTCTCCTAGAAAAATAATCCCACATGGCACCCATGTGCCTCACCATACCCCATGTGTACACCTTAACAAAAGCAGAGTATTATAGTGAGATACTCACGTGGTGGTGTAGCCGATGTGGGACTATCTTTCACCTAGTCCAAAGGCAAAAACACCAACACCTAGTAGAACTTGTGTCACGACCCGCACCCGGAATTTGGGCATGAGTCGTGGGTACGTCCAGCCTACGCCGCAGCATCGGCGGTAGAACGCTGTCTAGGTCTCAACATATAATATATCCTGTCAATAGTCTCAACTCCGCACGGAGGACAATGATAAATAATCCACAGTTCTATGATATACTCAATCACAAGCTATAAGAAGTAATGGCACGATGAGAATAGAAAAGAGTTCTAAATAAACAAACCACAATAATCCAACTCAAATCCTGGTCTAGATGACCTCACAAAGTCACAAAATAATAAATATATCTCAGTCTCAGTCTAAAACAATAAATGCAGAAAATAATCTAAGAGCAGCCAGGTACGTTCTCCTCTAGGCTAGGCAACTCCTCTGGGGTTTCTGGAGTGAAATCACCCTCTAATCCTGGGCCGTAATGAGTGGGGCAAAGATCCTCCAAGTCCTCTGAAAAATGTTATCCAGTCAGGATTGGAGCGAAGCATAAGCACTAACAGCAGTTTCATTAAATTGACAAAATCTATAAACAGTGTAAGAAATACAAGATGGAAAATAATGCTGAAAATGTAAAGTACTGGAGAAAATGAAAATAGAAAATAGAGCATCTAGCAATGAACAATAAATAGTGAATGCTAGACAATGAATAGTGAATGCTGGAACAGGTGAATCTGAATAAAGTAGACATCTAACTAAGTGTTTGAATTATCAGTTTATTATGTGATCGGCTTGGGACTTGATCAGGCTGGTTATATATGATTAACTATGATTCTTGTAGGTCAGGCTAACCATATGGTTAGCTATGATGCATGTAGTGATCCGGTTAATCATATATAACAGCTATGATGCATGAAAGATGGTCAGGCCGCACCCAACGTGAGAAGTGGGGTGAGCTATGATGCATGTAAAGGATTTGGATATGATCACATAATCTACTAATAGTTCTCCATCCCCCAGCTAGCACGATGGATTCCAATCACGACTCCTCATGATGGGGATCTAGGGTGCTAACTCGTGTATCCATAGTGTCGGAATCAAGTATGTAATACACTACAATTTATAGAAGTAATCAACAATGAAAACTGTCAGAGAATGTACTCGCCTGTGGTCCTGAGCAAGGTGTGAGGATCGATGTCCAAAGTGGGATCACAATGACCTAATTATGGAAATTCAATGTCAAAATATTGAAATAAAAGAATAAACATGTTTAACTAATTTAACACGAGGCCTCTAGGTCAATTCTAAAGCTTACTGGTCAATACTAGTCTAACACTAGCTAAATGTGTCATCCCTAGTTATAAACACTAGGGTGTACTCATAACACCTCAATCTGGGTTCAAATCTAGTTTCTAGGGTGATTACAAGTATAACTTAGCTAGGGCTAGGTGATACAATATATATAATAGTTAATCTATCATTTAATATTATCTAGTTTTAATACTCTAATACCTATACTCAACTCCACATATTAACCCCCACCAATACCCCATATTATTTCCTAACTGCTAACTGATACCCTTGTACTAGTGTATTTTCCCACATCTAGTACCTCACTGCATTCTGACATTCTCTCCTATACAGCAACACATAGGTTCACATAGTTAAGACACTGAAATTAACACGCTGCCACACTGATTTCTAACAAAGAAAACACACACAGGTACCTAACATAGGTTGACACAGTTTGGTTTTAGATGAACTGATACTGATATTGAGACACACACACATGCCTATTTCCCTACACTGCTACACAGTTCTTTTCCCCAAATCTGATACACAGACAAAAATACATAGACCTACACTTCCCACACACATGCAGTATCTGCACAGTTTACACAGGTACTCACACAGATTCTGAATTCTGTAGGACCCTAGGATACACACTGAACTTACTGATACCTTTCTGCACACAGGCACTGGTTCTACCCACAGATACACACTGCTCACTAAGTAATTTAACTGACACAGAATACACATTCAACACATACAGAAATTCACCTATGCACACACTGAAATAAATGCACAGTTATGTTCAATACTCAGAAATCTTAATCCTAAACACACACTCAAACATAGGTTGACACCAGTCTACCCTCTCCTAATTCATATACTGGCACATAGGGGTTCATCCTCAATAACAGAGACACACCCTCTAGTGCTTCTGAAAGTCTGGCACAGCACATCTACCCTTGCACCCAGGCACTTAGCTAATACCTAGGCACATATGCATACTGATCACAGAATTTATGATACACTACATATTGCACAATAGCACCTAGATATGGATACTCAAAACCTTAAGCCCAACTGATACAAAGCACATAGTTCTCAGTTCAAATGCTGAACATAAACCTTACACACACACACTGCATTACATAGATACATACAGCTACACATCTACACATACAGGTAAACACTGATATTAATCTCTACACAGGAACACACTGGTTGGACACTAGTTCACCTACACTGACTCCTAATTCACACTGAGACACACTGGGTAGGGACTCACTGCATAACACACACAGTCTCACTGCTCTCTCTCTCTCACTCACTGAAACACCCTCAGACTTACACACAGACCCCTCCCTGCACACTGCCCTGGTTCACACAGATACACTCTCAAGTATCTACTCCCAATTTACTGCACAACTCACAAGTTAATACTCACACACACACTATAATCTAACTGATACACACAAGTATAATTCTGCACACACTGAGACTCCCACAGTTCTAACATGGATACTGATACCTAAATATAAATCCTACACACTAAGACACTCTGACACACACCGGTTGTAACACAACCAAAAACCACCAACAAATGCAAGGCATTGCAGTGCTCTTAAGCACTGGTGCTGCTGCAACCTTAACACATCAACCTAGTGTTGTGCAACTGCTACTCTAGGACATACTCTCATCTTTCAATCTCTCACAGTTACCAATTTACAGTCACACACTATCACACAGGGACACACACAGACATACACTGAACTGAGAAATACCCGAATGCACATAATTCCCAAATATACAGTGATACAAAATACCCGACTACACAGTAGAAAAACCCCCAAATCTACATAACCTGTTCACAATGCCATTATATATATACATATAGATTGGTATATCAAAATACAGGGATTAAAACACAGGGATAGGCAAACCCTAACAATCATTTCATCAAACACATATAGTGCAGAATCGGATCCCACATCAAGAACTCCAAAAACCCAAACCTAAACCCTAAAATCATAATCAAATCTATACGTATGAGATAAAAATCAGTCTATATACAAGTACCTAGGGTTAGGGTTCACGAAAAAATTGGGGAAACCAAATGTTGGGACACTTAAACCCTAATTTCTCCTAGGGCTTCATGTAGGATCCCTAGAAATCGAGATCCATACAACAAGAGGGTTTCCTAATGGGCAATAATCAACAAAAATAGAATATAATTGAAAAAAAATAGGGTTTTACCTAGGGAGATGGCTTCTTCAATGGAGGTTCTTCTTCTCCAATGCTTCTTGACCCAAACTCCTTGCTTCTCTTTGCTTTGAAAGAGGAAAAACGGAATCCTAGGGTTGATTCTGAATTCTGGAGGTGGGGAATGGTTTTAAGAAGGAGGCTAGGGTTTCTTCTACTACATGAAGAATGATGGCTCCCTTTTTATATAAACAACTAGGTTAGGGTTTCCAAGCTTAGTTTTAGGTTAAACCTTTATGTTAAGTCATGTAGAACCTAGTTACTAAGGTTTGGTCAGTCCAGGGTTTGAGGTCCAACCTAAAGTTTGAATTCTAGGGTTTCTCTAGAATTGGTCTTCATATTAGGGTTTAGTCAATAGGGTTTGTCTTAATGCATTCTAGGGTTGACCTAAAACCAAACATCACTAACAATATATAAATAGTTTATATAACTCAGCAGATTAATTAAACACATAATTATTCAAAATAGTGAAATTACCCAAATGCCCTTATTTGGAATTGTGGTAGTGACAACTTGTCATGCACAGATAACATTTTTTTCTATATTTCTTGTTAGATGTTTTACCATTTTGTTATGCCATTAATAATACTAGTAAATGCACGTGCGTTGCACGTATTTTTTATTGTAAAATAGTTTAGATATTTAAAAATATTTTAATTATAATTTATTATGGAAGAAAAATGTGGATTAGGGATGATGAGAATGAAGTTTGTTTAATTTTTTTTTAATCTTTCGCTATTTTGTTTTTTTTGTTAATTAAATTGGTTGAGTATTTATTAACCGTTTTGATGGATACGATGAAAATTAGTTTAAGGTCTTATCTATCTTCCGTATTTTTAAAAAAAATTAATTAGTTGAATATTTATTAACGACTTAAATGGCTCACTTTTGAACCATCTAGAAGCTGCTTTATAGTATGTATGGATGGATTACAGGGCCTCACATTACAAAGGAAGAAACTTTCTGTTGTGTAAGCTACATATACTATTTGCTCCAAGAATTTGGATGTTAGTGGTTTGTTGTTGTTCTTTTACAATTTTTGATTTGGATTCCGTGCAATCAATTTATTCATGTTATCAGGTGCAACGTATCTATACTACTATCTAATCTATACTATTATACTGTATAATGAATTTTTTTTAGCTTTACCGTAGATTTGTTTTCCAAATATATTCTCACGTATGTTTACTGATTAAATTTGTTCATTAAAATTAATATGGACATCTAAGTAATTGTGGGAGCTGTCTTTTGATATTTCTAAAAAAAATATATGATAATTAATACTAATTTAACAATAATTTTATAATAATTAAGGATATTATCTTTTAGTCTTTTCTAAGTAGTCTTAACAAATATTATAATAATTATATCTTTTAGTCTTTCTATTAATAATAAAAATAATATAATAATATATACTACTATTATTTCTTCTTTTTAAGTAGTATGAAATACGTGCAATATATGTACATATATATACTGGTACGAGTAGAGAGAATTTTAGGAGATATTGGCCACGAAAAATTATGGATAGTTCATTTTATATTTACATGAGTTGCAGGTAGGCACTACGAGATGTTGTCTCCTATGATACTTCTTTATTTTAGTATACACGATAGTATGTATTTTCATAGAGCATATGTATTTTAGTATAGTAAGGTTCAACTAAGACCGTCTCTAGCAAACATACGGTCCTAGGCAATCCTGAAAATGGAGCCCCTTATGTTATTTTTTTGGGACTTGGTAAATTTTATGAAACTTTTGTAAAAAAAAATGTTTTTTTTTTAAATTTAGGAAACCATTGAAATTTTTGGGAGTCCTGGACCAGCGTAGGTTGTCTAGGCTTGAAGTCAGCTATGGATCCAACCTTAAAAAATAGGTCACAAAGTGTGATCTCTGACTCTTACCTTTTTTGTCCAGACCTTCTTAAAAACCTTCAAAGCTTGGAATATTTAATTCACATATTTTTTAATCTGAATTGCTCATCCTTAATTTTATCTTGTTTTATTGCATTACCCTTATACATTATATCTTTCTAACTTTTTATACTAAACTTGGGATCATCGCAGTCTTCTATTTAAGTGTTTTATTGTAAGCACATGCAAAGAAAACACATAATAGAAATAAAAAAATATATGTATTCAATATATAAGTGTTTGTTGCCAAACATTTACTATATAAGTTGGAAGTTTTAAGAGTATTATAGACAAACATGAATAAAAAAAAAACTTATTAGATATTAAACTATGTGATATATTTTATGCTGTCATCTTTTTTCACTAAATTCGTTCATTATCTCTTTTTATTTTTTCGGCATTTGTTTTTCTTCCTACATACGTGCTAAGGTGGAGGTAGTTTGTGAGCATTGGATGAAAATGGAAAGAAAATTAAGGACAAAAGGTATTTTTGCAAGTTGATTATGGGTTAATTGATGGAGTTATTATTCACACTTTATTATAATTGTAAGTACTTGTAAGCAAATAATAAGGTTTGGGGACACATGAAAACAGTGAAATTGGATCCAAATGTAGCGGACATAAATGCAAACTAAAAGTTTTCTGAACTCGGCGCTTCACTGACAAAATTACGAAACTACCCACACTCCCCAAGTTCCCAACGCACGAGACCTACCACACGACGCCAAGTGTCCCAACATCACACGTGGTACCTCCCCATTGGCTACATCTGTCTCCTTCGGTGTAATAACACCAATCCCACAGTCCACACAACCATATATTGATATATATACCAACTAACGGAAACTGAACCGGAAGTCGACTTCCCGGATCTCCTCCTCCTTCCTCCGCCCATTCCGATCAAAACCCTAACCCTAATTTTTCCATTCCCAAAACCCTCATTCTCCACAATCATCCCTCGAATTTTCTTCGTAATCCTCCTCTCAATCCTCTCCGCCCAATGGATCCCCGCGCGCTCCGCGGTCTCGAGCATCGACCTCGGCTCGGAGTGGCTGAAGGTCGCCGTCGTCAACCTCCGGCCCGGCCAGACCCCGATCTCCGTCGCCATCAACGAGATGTCCAAACGCAAGTCCCCAGCGCTCGCCGCCTTCCACTCCGGCGACCGCCTCCTCGCCGAGGAGGCCGCCGCGATCTCCGCGCGCTACCCCTCCAAAGTCTTCTCCCACGTCCGCGACATGATCGGCAAGCCGTACCCCCACGCGAGGAAGCTCGCCGATTCCCTCTACCTCCCCTTCGACCTCGTCGAGGACCCCCGCGGCTCCGTCGGCCTCCGCGCCGACGACGGCGTCACGGTCTACTCCCCCGAGGAGCTCACGGCGATGATTCTCAACTACGGAACGGGCCTCGCGGAGACGCACGCTAGGGCTCCGGTCAGGGACGCCGTTATCGCGGTGCCGCCCTTCTTCGGGCAGGCGGAGAGGAAGGGGATGATGCAGGCGGCGCAGCTGGCCGGGATCAACGTGCTGGCCCTGATCAACGAGCACTCCGGAGCGGCGCTGCAGTACGGGATCGACAAGGACTTCTCTAACGGGTCGAGGCACGTCATATTTTACGACATGGGGGCGAGCAGTACTTACGCTGCGCTGGTTTATTTCTCTGCGTATAATGCTAAGGAGTTTGGGAAGACGGTGTCGGTCAACCAGTTCCAGGTACGGCTTTGCCATGACACCGGGATTCTAGTTTTATTATGTTGCGTATAGATTGAATTAGTATGGTGATTTGTTACAAGTTTTATGCACTTTTGCGAAATAGGATAAAAGCACCGACTCTCAAAAAGTCAGTGCCAGTGTCCGTTGCAGTGTTGGACACGTATTGCACATGACCCAGATACTCAAAAATATACTAGGATACACAAATGTAGGTGTTGTATCTATGTCATCACATCCATATTATGTCGTTCATATTTACGGTGTAGGAGATTAACTATGCTAAATCTTGTGCTACCATTAGTGTTTTGAATCTTTTGATTGATTACTGATTAGTTAGTGGAGTATGAAAATGGAAGGTTATACAGGAGAGTCAGGGACAATTTTTTCGACTTGTCCAGATTGGAAGTTCACACCAGACTTATGAATAGTGATATTAGAGACTGACAACACGATAGTAAATTATAGCTTAAGAAGAAAATATGCATTTTGAGATATCCTTGGTTTATAGAGGGAATTGTGCAGTCTAGGAAGCAGCACGATGAATTTTGTAGCACTAAGGAATAGAAGCAGCTAAGATTGTGAGGTAAAAGTTGCTACTACTCACGTTGGTGGCATGGACATTTTGATTTATAAGATGTTAAAGGATAGAAAATATCTGAGGGTGTTATATATTTTGACTCTCGAAATTGAATAGATGAAGGAAGTGTTCAAATTGGATAACGAAATATGTGCCTATTGTATAGGGGTGAGCATTATTTGGTTTAGGGTTGAGAACCGAACCGAATAAGAGATTCGATCTGAAATTTTTTTGGTTAGGATTTGGTTTTGAAAATACTAAAATTTCTTATTCGGTATCAATTTTGAGTTTCGGTTTCGGTCCAAAACCGAATAAGAATTATGAAATTATGTAAATATCCTCAATTCTATGTATATTTTATGATAAAAATGTGTATATATTTTGAAAACAATAATTCTAACAAATGCTGTTTGAAGCCCAAGTTTGGTAATTTAACAAGTCCAACTTTGAAATACTACTTTTATGTATAGAATTTGCATTTTTTGATATAATTTAACCACAAGTCCAACTTTGGTCCGACCCATAAAAATAGCACAACTGAACAAACTGGATAAACCGAACCGATTATATCAGTTTTGTTCGGTTATGTCTAACTTTGTTTCAGTTTCGGTTCAGATTTTTAGGATTTTCGTTTATTCGGTTTTGACTATTTCGATTTGGTTGAAAAAGAATAAACCGAATGCTCACCCCTACTGTTGTATAAAATATAATAAAAATGCCAATGATAAAAATATGTTTTTACTCTTATTCTATACAAACGCTACATATTTTACTCCACAGCAAAATGAATGACCAAAATCTGGACAATAATGAATGATTTCTCACATCTCACATCCTTGCAGGCTTGCATTGTTATAACTGTGCATATAAAATACATCGGGTTTGAGTTTATTAGTTCAAATTTGACCAAATATGAACCCACCTTGAAATACATTAGGGCTCTACTTTTCATACCATAACCCAATTAGTCAAAAGTGGATTGTTTAAAATGGTAAAAGAGTTTGAATAAAACAAGCTTTCTAAACAGTTTGAAAAACAAACTTCCTAAAGAGGTCGAGTTTCTGAAAGAAAGAAACAATTGGCATAATAAGGGAAGTTGGGAGGAGTGCTCGGCGGAGCTTCCTAGATGAACTTTGAAATCCTAGGTCCCCATGGTGGTTATGCCTTATTTACTGAAAGGAAATCACATTTTTTTTTGTCTTTCTCTAAATTACCTTAATGAAAGAAAATGTGGTTGATGGTTTCTCCATTTTCTGTTATCGAAAAAAAATTCTGTTACAAAATTGTGGTTGATTATTTGCACACAAACAAATACATGAGGTGTTTGCTTTATATCATGCCAACGGAAAACCAAGAAAGAGGAAAGAGAAAGAAAATGATATGGATAAATGTATTCATAAAAATTTGGTTCTGTAGTAATACTGGGTGGTACCCTTGAAAGGAGGGATGTAGAGGATACAGAACCCAGTCTCATAAGTTGGATGGAGCTTGACGGTTTGGCATATTGCATTATTTGAGGTTGTTCACACCGAAATATTGTTGGTCTCTTTTCATTGAAGGTGATATGTTCTTTATTTATTTGTTGATCCGAATAGGAAAATTACCTTTATTTTCATCCATAAAAGGTAAACAAACTTTTTTACTTTTTTTACTTTTCAGATAGATTTGTCAAATTATGTCTATTACTGAGTGGCCTTTTTTTCTTCTCTTCTAATGATTTGTATAGGTCTATAATATATTTTAAATGTTCTTTTATTAAAGTTAAATTTTGAGAAAATTCTGCAGCATAAAATTGATTTTTTGTGTAAAAGAATGCAATATACACGGTGCCTATTAATTTTTTTTTATGGTTTCTTGCGAGAAACTGACTCAACATTTACATTTCACCATCATACAAGTCTCTCATTGGATATTGTTGGTTATGGAGCATAAGAAAGCTCCATAAAAGATTTGACATAGTGTTGATGACTGATTTTTGCCGTCAACCTCTATAGTGTTGTGAAATTCCTAGCCAGCTTAGTTATGAGCATTAAAGGGCCAAGCTACGAAACCTAGACGGCCCATCGGTGGTAGTTAGACAAACCTTTTCTCTGTGTAGTTTTGGATGGCCCATTGGTGGTAGGTAGACTAACATTTTCTCCGTGTTGTTTTGAAAAGGCCAAGCTACGAAACCTAGACGGCCCATTGGTGGTAGGTAGACTAACCTTTTATCTGTGTAGTTTAAGCTCATGCAACCAATGAGTATCCTTCAAGTGACCTAGGTTATAAAGAGTATATATAAAGAGGTAAAGATGATACAATTTGCTATATGAAATTGTATTCATCTCTATGACACAGTAAGCCAAAGAGTGATAGGCCTCACATTACATACACAAATCCGTCCTTGTCTATATGCTGCTAACTCTAGGTTCGATCACATTCATCTCTATGACACATTGGGTAAAGATGATATAGTTGTGCTAGGCCAACACTTACAAAGAAAGGGTATGTGATGCAATACAAGACTCAAAAGAAAGAATTTTAGACTAGTTTTTATATTTTTGTTAACAATTAAAATTAGTTAATAATAGTAATAATAAATCTAACAATTGAAAAAAAGGTCGCTATTTAAAAAAAAAAGTCTTCATAATCCATATTTTTAAATTTTATTATAATTTTAAAAAATTTCCTTAGATCTCATCAACATATTAAAAATCCTTAATCTAGGGCTTTGATACCACTTTGATGTAGGTCGGGACCAAAGGAAATAGACTAACCTAATTTATGTTTTAAATATTTAAGGTAACTTTTAGGATTTTTTTTGAACAATTATATTTATTTATTTATCACCAATAATTATAGTTCTTCAAAGAAGTCACAATTAAAATCAATGATTTCGAACAAAGTTAACGTATGAAGGCGATAGAGATGACGGAGGACGATGGAGAACTCGAACACAACCAAGAAATGTAAAAGTGAAATTTTTTGAGATTTAGAAGAATTTCATGTTTATATTTATAAAATAATTGGATCAAACACCAAAATTTGATAATAAAGCTCTCTTATTCTCTTTTCTCTAATTAATTAAGTGTTCATGTCCAATCCAATAAGAAATAGTTCCCTTTTTCTAGTTTAAATCTAATACAAAAGTCACTAATTAAAGAATTCCGAAAATACAAATAAAATCCTATCTAAATCTAATCTAAATTGGATTTGGAGTTGGACTCCGGATGGTTCTACATAAGTATGCGGTAGTCACATCGCTGAAGTGGATTTTTTTTGTCTTTTCTGTTGATTGACGATTATCAATGTAAATTTCATGGTATGTAAAATGTATTGTTCATGTATTTTGTACATAATTAGATTATTTCAGTTTTATTCTACGTTTGTTTAGTTTATCACAAACTCTTTGATCATGGACAGGAATCTTAACCTTAATGCTACGTCCAATCTTCATTTTCCTCATGACAAATCCTCTCAAAGATTTGTCTCCTTTTGCTTTGCTCTTGCTTGCTTCTCTCTGGCTTTGTTTGCCCTGCACTAAATTTAAAATTTCTATTATAGCTAATGAGTGAATGGTGACAGGTGAAAGATGTTAGATGGAACACTGAGCTTGGAGGCCAGAAAATGGAATTAAGTCTGGTAGAATTTTTCGCTGACGAGTTTAATGCACAATTAGGAAATGGTGTTGATGTGAGGAAGTCCCCAAAGGCAATGGCTAAATTGAAGAAACAAGTCAAACGCACAAAAGAAATTTTAAGTGCAAACACTGTGGCACCAATATCGGTTGAATCACTATATAATGATGTAGATTTCAGGTAATAACATTATCATTTGAAAGTTTTATGCAGAATCATTTTTGTTTGCTTAGAAGGATTGATTTTATTGTCACTCTTTATAATGGTAAAATTCACCTTTTAAGGGGACCTATTGTTTCATTCTGATTAATGTTAATCCTCATCTCCTTAATGGAATATTTTTCTGCATATTGTGGTTCAAGTAGTTGATACAATGTTTTCTAAACGGTTACAATTTAAAAAAAAGGGCCGATACCAAATTGGCTTAATTTGAATCAAATTCATTTTGAATGGCTTTTGGTTCAAACCAAGGTTCACAGCGATGTTTGATACTGATAGGTATTGCATCGTTTTGGCATTGTCCGGTCTGATACTCACTGCCACCGATATCGTCCTGATCTTAAATTGCGGCTCTTTTTCGCATCCAATTCAACAAAAAATATTAAAGAAAAAAAGAGAAGTATGGCGAAAAAGATTGTTGTTACAATGATTTGATTTTGTCGAAGATCACAATACGTCGATAAGATTCACTATAACTATTACCATTTGTTGAATAAATTCAAACCATTCATACATCTTAATATTATTCCCAAGGTAGTCAAAGGCGCAAGGCGCACTCGAGGCGCAAAGGGTCCAAATAGCCCGAGGCGCAAGACGCACTTAAGACGCACGTCCGAGCGACACGAGGCGCAAAAATTATATATATATATATATATATATATATATATATATATATATATATATATATATATATATATATATATATACTCATATCGTATTTCTACATTGATAAACATGTGTGCTTCAAATTCCTCCATGTCTAGGTTGCAATCACTTTGAATTGAGTGAGTGAGAGAAAACAGTAAAAAAAAAGTACATCAGTTCAAAAAACAGTCTAAAAACAGTACAACATTAAAAAAAAAGTTTAAACATGTTATTTTTTTCACAAGATTTTTAAGGCGCGCCTTAGCTATTCCAAGGCGCTCGGAAAAAGCGCGCCTTAGGTGCGCCTTAAGGATTGCGCCCCGCCTGGAGTGCCCTGAGGCGCTGCCCTGCGCCTAGGAGCAAGGCGTGCCTGAGGCGCGCCTTTGACTACACGGATTTATTCCATTAGAAATCATTATTGTTGGGGTAGTTTGTCTAAAAAATTGCTCACTCATTTCAGGTAGGCCCGAGTTTAAGCTGAATGCATTTCTAAATTAAGTGTCATATGAATGCAATGCTAGAAGTTTGTGATAGTAAGCTATGTTTAAGAATAAGAACCAAGAGAAGAGAGCTCAAACTCTTGCATTATCAAATTTTAAGACTCTTAGATCTTCTATTATGTGTTATTAAAACAAATTGATACAATAATACGATTACCATTTCGGTAGTCACTGATGTAGACCATTATTTTACCATCAAACTATATATGTAAGTTCTAAAATTATACCAAAACTATACCACTAATTTTCTCATTTTTAATATATTTTTAAATTCTAAAATGCCAAAATTTGACATTTCAATTCACGATCTCAAACCACCGAGACTGCTGTTGTCGATACTCATAGAGATTGTTTTATTCCGAGTTATTGAAAACTTGGTATGTAGGCCTGTGTATCAAAGGTCTCTTTTAATATCCAGCAGTAGGAATTAATTGGATTCTGCGGTTTCATTTACATGGTTTAGAATGAACCCACTTTGCCAGATTGCATTAAACTAGCTCATATTCTAGGTATGATGATTGATTTTAGTAGATTTTCTGAAACTATAGATTATACTTTTACTTCTCTCAAGAAAATTAAGTACTTTAATTTACAATGACCATAAGTCTATACCAGGTCAGAAATGTAAGTAGGAAACCTTGTGTACATGGGCTTATTAAGTATTGCTAGGTATATTGCATTTTCATTCACATCGGACCGTTTGGAGCTTGTCTGTCTGTATCACATTTTAACTGAATTTTACATATATTTGAGTCGACTATCTTCTATTTCCTGCAGCAATCATTACAAGTTAGATTCTGATGGTGTTATTTCTTGTTTCTCTCCAGAAGCACCATAACTCGTGAGAAATTTGAAGAACTTTGTGGGGATTTCTGGGAAGAATCCCTTCTTCCTGTCAAGGAAGTCCTCAAGCATTCAGGCTTAAAGGTTGATGAAATATATGCAGTCGAGCTGATAGGTGGAGCAACTCGTGTGCCAAAATTACAGGTCATTTCATGCATCTTATTTTGGACTAGGAAGTCATTATCTCATTGTCAAAGATAGTCTGTCCTGGAGAAGGACCTCGTTAGCCACCATGACAGTTGAATTGAATTCCTCACAAACTAGAAAGCAAAATTAATGGTGCTAGAACTACTGCCTTTTGGTCAAGAGGAGAATATTAGTTTATACATGCATACACTTCAATTTTAAACTCCATTATCAATTATTGTTCTGTTATAAGTAGGAAGTAAGTCATAATTTGGAGCCGTATGTAAGTACTACAATTTCCACTCTGTGATATTATATCCTATGCCCTCTGTCGATCTGATGACTCTTGTCCTGCATAGAAACTTTTTTCTTTAATAAGAAACGCTAACAACAACTAACACAGTAGAGTTTGCATATTACATATTAAAATATTATTGATAGAGAAATAGCTCTTAGCCGACTCCAGTAATTTGGGATAAAACCTTTATTGCAGTAGTTGTAGAGAAATAGCTCTTGATGGTAGGTTTTGAGTCCATGTTTCTAGGTACATTTTGGTAGTACATGTCACACCCTGGCCCACGGCCATCTAGGACCATAGTTTACAGTATTGTCCGATACCAATATAGTTTGGCAGGTCTGGTCCGATACCGACCGCTACTGACCGATACCGACGTTCGGCGTATCTTTCTAGTCAATTCGGCAAAGAAAATTGAACGAAAAAGATAAAAAATGAAAAAATAGGGTTATCACAATGATTCACCGGCAATGTTATAGTGTATTGATATGATTCATTATCGATACATTTTAACCATTTCGAAATTATTTATCTATAAATTCACAGAAAATACATAAAATTATGCCTAAATGTGTAAACTATTTTTTTCTTTTTTTTTCTTCTAATTATTTGCTTTTCGAACTCCGATCCGAAATCGTCGATAGTGTCGATAGTGTCAATCCCGGTACTTCTACGAAGGATTTAATACCGATACAACCAACCTTGGATACAACGAACCTTGGGTAGGACATGACCTGTGAAGGAGCACAAGTGCATATCACCTGATCTAACTTGCCACAATGGTTAACCTCGATGTACACATGTGACCCAAGAACTCAAATCCAATAACTCAATTAATCCAATTTGCAACTAAATAAAAGTTTCACAATCTCTTCCGCTCAAAGACGTGAATGATCCAATCTCACTCAAGTAGAACATGATCCAATATATAGCCCTGATACCATTTTCTCCCGTCCTGTTCCCAGTCTCACGGGCCATCCAAGACATAATCTGTGCCCGGGCCATGTGTGCACATCACTTCGTGCAACATGTCAAAATGATTAAACCGGATGTATATGAAACTCCAATATTCAAATATAAACTACTTAAACCCCATCTAAGCTTCTTTCAAGGTATCTCATTTGCAGTGTGAGTACTTCATACCCATTTGTTATTTCATCGTAAGGGCTGAGTTCTTGTTTTACATCACTTGTTGATAGGAATCTATAAGTTGGTTCTTACAGAAAATTTGTAGATATGGGTAGGTAACTTTTATTATTTCATTTTTATGATAAATAACATCTCACTATTGTGGTGAAGAATTATGAAAAGGGAATTTGAGAAGATGTCTAGGTGTCGCTTTTCTTCTCCAGGCGAGGCGAGGCGAGGCACGAAATAGCAAAATTAGCGCTCCCAGGCGAGGCAGCTTGCCTAGGGGCTAGGAGCGCCTAGAGCTTTTTAAAACACTGGAGTCAGTGCTTATTGCACTAAGTAGTGTAGTACATACCGAGTATAGTTGATAATAAATTGTGAGAATGTGTTTTTTTTTTCCAGTTCGATCCAAAGTTTGGTGAATATATCTTTCATATGGTGAATATATAGCATCTAGTGTATTCCATATATGCATTGTGTTGAAGATCCTGCTGTCTGTTTACATTGAAATTTATAAGTTATTGAGTTGAAACACCATACTTATGTCAGCATGGTGGTATGCTCTTCTAGTAGGCTATTATTTTTTATTGACTACGTATATGCGCATTGGATGATTCAATTTTTAGAGTTTGTGGGATTTATTTATTTGGTTTTGACTGACATGGTTTCATGATATTTTGTTCCTTGAAGGCTAAGCTCCAAGAATATCTTGGAAAAAATGATTTGGACAAGCATCTTGATGCTGATGAAGCAATAGTTCTTGGTGCTTCTTTGCATGCTGCTAATTTAAGTGATGGAATCAAGCTAAATCGAAAGTTGGGAATGATTGATGGTTCTCCTTATGGTTTTATGCTGGAACTAGATGGCCGAGATCTTGTAAAAGATGATAACACGGAAATGTTACTTGTACCACGAATGAAGAAAATGCCCATTAAGGTCTGTATCCTTCTTTTAACAGCTTTATTTTGCATTTCCAGTTTAAATTGTTTTGCTGATGATAAGTATCTTAATAACCTCATTCTTCTGTTTACATCCAGATGTTCAGGTCGATCAAGTATAACAAGGACTTTGAAGTTACACTCAGTTATGAGAGTGCAAGTGAGCTGCCGCCAGGAACTCTTTCGAATAAGTTTGCACAATTTTCAGTATCTGGTTTGACAGAAGCCAGTGAGAAGTATGATTAAGTTTGCTAAACTGTTTATAAATACAAGTTTCAGCTAGCCTGTAATCAAAGATGATATGCATATAATCTGCAAGTAACTATGCCTTCTTACTTTCTTTTTTAGGTATGCAACTCGCAATCTCTCAGCACCAATCAAAGCAAATTTACATTTCTCCCTTAGTAGAAGTGGAATTATTTCTTTTGATCGGGCAGAAGCACTGATTGAGATTACTGAGTGGGTAGAAGTTCCTAAGAAAAACAAGACTTTAGACAGCAATATTACTGATACTCTTGTTGTCTCCAACGAAACAAGCTCTGAAAACAAAACAAATGATAACGATAGCTCAAATGTTGAGGGTGAGACTAGCAACTCTACCAATTCAACCATAGAAGGGCAGGACAGTGCCGATGTCAGTACAGAAAAGATTCTGAAGAAAAGAACCTTCAGGGTTCCATTGAAGGTGTAATATGAAAGATCAAATAGAATGTTTAACTAACTATTTTGAAACAACTAATATTTTTTGTTTGTGGAATGTTGAAAATCCAACTTTATATTATGTTTATGTGAAAGGTTTCTTTATTTGGTGTAGATAGTAGACAAAACATCAGGGCCGGGAACGATCCTCTCAAATGATGCATTTTCTCAAGCTAAACTTAGGCTTGAGACCCTGGATAAGAAAGATGCTGAAAGACGAAGAACTGCAGAACTCAAAAATAATCTGGAGGAATATATATATGCAACAAGAGAAAAGGTTTGGACATTTTCTTGTTTCTGCATTCTAGTGGAATTTATATGTAACATTAACAGCTTGTCTACTTTTCATTTCACTTCGAGTCGCTTTGAAACTATCCTGAGCTCCATTGTATCTACTTTGATACTCATAGAGTGCTATATATAACTTCATGTTACAATCTTATAATTGCTGTTGAAATGATGCTCTATCTTATGGACAAGTTCTATCAATTGTATAAAAAATCTATCTTGTTGCAAATTTTTATACACTTAATCTTGCGACATATCAACCCCAAAAATTTGGGATAGAGCCTCTTCTTTTTCCTGTCGTTGTTATTGAATCTTGCCCCATAGTCCATAATTATCATTTCCTCCTAGGCCAGATGGTCAAAGAAAATTCCAACAAAATCTAAATTTGGTTCTAGTGTGTTTTTTAATTTAATTAGAATATGTACATTTAACATGATTTATTTATTTATTTCTTCATGTTTTGAAACATGATATGGCAGCTCGAAGATTCTGAAGGGATTGTTAAAGTTTCAACTGAACAGGAACGTCAATCCTTTGCAGAGAAATTAAGTGAGGTGAGATTTAGTTTGCTTATGTTTTCAGATAGTTTCTTGTAGAATGGTGTGGATAAATAGTCCTGGTGAGACTTGCGTCAAATTTATTATTTACAGGTGCAAGATTGGTTGTATACTGACGGTGAAGATGCTGCTGCTACTGAATTCAAAGATCGCCTTGACTCACTCAAAGCAATTGGAGATCCAATATTTTTCAGGTAGTTGTGGTTTGTTCTTTTGTCTGCTAGGACTGGAAACATGATTTGATTTATCTATTATTTAATCCAGATGGAATGAGTTGACTGCAAGACCGGCTGCTTGTGAGCATGCTAAAACGTATCTACGTGAACTGCCAAAGGTACTAAATAATTCTTAATTCTCTGTTTTTATGGTTATTGGCGAATATTTATTCACCTCTAATATAATCCGTATGTAGGTACCACATTAGTATTTAGGCTCCTATGACTCAGATTCCCTTAGTAAATGGGTTAGACATGATAGAAAGTATATTTACATGACTAAGGGATGCTAATCGTCATGTTGATATTTTGTGCTGGATATAAAATGGCAATATTGAAATATCATCGGTTAACCAACAACGAGAAGCTAAATATGGTGGCAAGAATCATGTGAAACAAGGTCTCAATGCTGGCAAGAATCATGTGAGGATGCCTTCACAAACAAGGTCTCAATGCTGGCAAGAATCATGTGAAACAAGGTTGAAGGTTGATATAGGCATAATTCTAACAGAAACTATGGTGAATTATGTTTGTCAATTTTTACAGTGTTACTTAGCATTAGCATGGCCTGCCTTTGTGTCAATCATGATAGTTTCATTGTAGCATAAATACAAATATTCTGATTTGGTTATCATAAAACTGGTGTCAATAATCCTTCTGTTCCTATATATCATTAGTGCCTAATCTCTTTCCTCCTTCCATTGTTTCCTTCTCATTGGATTTTAGTACCACTGGTGTCGGCGACACAACGCAGGGTGCTGTTTCTCAGTTAATGTAGTTAAAATTATATCACATATAGTGTGGTCATTATAAAACTAGCATAAACAATCTTTATGGATCAAGAAACCTCAAATTTGGTCCTTTGGGGTGTTTATCCATTCTTAGTCAGCATACGTAACAAACGTGCACACACAAAGGAGAGGCTATTACTTAGGAGCACTGGAGCAGTTGATTACACACTGAGCTTATTCCTGCATCGAATTCCTTCATAATTGAATGTTTGGAAACTTAATTTTGCTTATGAACTGTGTTGCACCGACATGGACACGACATGACACGGTAAGGACATGGCAACATGGACACGGCACCTATTTTGGTGTCTTAGAGTTATTTGGAGTGTCCAGATGTGTCCAATATGTATCCAATACGTGTCATGGCCAAGATTTTTCATTTTTTGAGTGTCCATGCTTCCTAGCTTATGAATGACTTGTATCTGTGGTCTAGCTTTCTTCTGCTAGGTAATAATTTTTTTTTATTTTTGCTGTAACTTTTTTCTTTTCTAACCTTTTCAGATTGCAAGTAACTGGGAGACGAGCAAGCCATGGCTTCCCAAAGCTAGGATAGATGAGGTGTGCCCTTTTACGGCCCCAACCATTCCAATTTTATGATTTAGCCAGTCACTGTTTTTTGCTTCTATAATGTGAATTTATAACCACAACTGCACCTGAAAAATTCTTCAGGTTCTTAGTGAGGCTGGCAAAGTCAAAAGTTGGTTGGATGAGAAGGAGGCCTTACAAAAGAAGTATGTTTACTAAAATATAAATGACTAGTAGAGTAACAGTTAGTTATCCTTCCTGTTAAAATAATTACTGCGATATCCTAATGTGAAGTGGCATTATTTTATGTCAATACTTACTCTTAGATGCTTATATCTTTTCTTAAACTGCATGAAATCATATGTCCATGTTCACTTAGTTGCCTTGGGTTCTTTTGTGCTTTTCTGTCAAAGTTTGTGGTTCAATTCAAAGATCGTATGATAGTTCCTTCATCGACAATTAAAATGAGTGTTTGGTACATAAGATAATAGCATTTCATTGTATGTGTATTGTAGGTTTTGCATAATGTCCTTATCTGGTTGTTATTGTTGAAAGTTAGTATTGTTAATATTGAATTAATTTATGTATGTATGTGTGTGTCTATGTGTGTGTGTGTGCTTGTTTGTTTCTTTTATATTATGTGTTTATCACTTTATTGATTTATTGTAAATAAATATACTTTCCATCCCATAGCCTGTTCCCTTTGGCCTAATGTTGTTTCTTGGATAACCTGAATCTGGATGTGTGTAATGGTTAGTAGTTTAACCAATGTTGTGAAAGACAGAAGTTTGTACTAATAGGCCGCTGGGGGTGGGGTGGTGGTGGTTGGGGGGGGGGGGGGGGGGGTGCTAACGCCTTGGTGGCATGGAAGTTTTAAAAAATACACATAGCAACACACACATGTTTATAATTAAACAAATGAAACAGTGATTAATAACTATCTACTTACACCAAAGAGTAAGTATTTAACAAATAAATTTATTATTATTTATTACTGCCAGAACTAGACTGGCTAAGGCAAGACTTAGGTGAACTATTATCAGGTCTAGGCTGACTAAGATGAGTGCTAGAATAGCAAATGAGCCAGGATAGGACATAAAACCCAAGCAACAGAGTTGTGTCCAGAGGAGCTTAGAGCCTTAGACATGGCCTAAGACCCTAGATAGACACTTTCCAGAACAATGACTTTTAACTTTTAACTAAATCAAGTTTTTTTTTTTTTTTTTGAGATGTCCGACGTAATGCTCGGGACTTTGTGCACTCTGCGTTGCATGCATTTTTGGCCCACTGCCCCCAACTCCCACCATTTATAAATGGAAGGAATAATACGCCCCCGTGGCTGGATCCACTGATCTTCTGCCACCCAACCAGGGTCTTATGCCTCTCCCCGGTAACCTCAAGGGTCACTCGAGTTTGGCACTAAGTCAAGTTACTCGACCCAATCTTGCCAACAAAAAGTCCATTGTGACATCGAACACAAACTGTCTACTCGCGAACATCAGATTTTGGACATCGTTGTTCTTGTGTAATTGAGATATAACATGTAAGGCACAAACAAGAACAACACATATAACATACTTTGTGTGGAGACCCAGATTAAGGAAAACCACGGACAACAACAAGATTGTTTTTTTTCTTCCACTATTTTCAGATGGAGGATATAAAGTAGTTAGATTGCGTTAGTAAACCCCATAGAAACCCTAATTTAAATAAATTAGAAAAAACCCCTAATTTAAAGTAGTTAGATTGCGTGGGACTAAAGTGGTTTATAATGACTCAAGAGTTGGGAGTAAATCCTGGTCCCTTATAATTTTTTTTTTTTGCGCAGTCGATCTATAACGACTCAAGAGTTGGGAGTAAATCATTTGTTTCCCTTGGTAGAACTACAAGATAAAGATTATTGGTATATTTTTATGCACTATTCATTTGGTGATGTGAAAAAAAAAAAATTAATAATCCACAACTATTAGTAGTAGTAAGGGAAATTGTGAATTAAGTCTCCATTGGCTCCTAGGACATGGGAAGGAGAAAACCTACTGTTGAGTATTGTACTCTCGAGAAAGGAGACTTGCCCAACGACACTTTGGGTGCTCTTTATTGTAGTTTCGAGCACCAATAATCTTCTGCATGTAGTTCTTCTAAGGGAAATGAATGGTTTACTCCCAATATTGATGTAACTTCTTCGTCCCTCCCTAGATGTAATAAGAATTCTACTTCCCATGTCCCCAACTTCATGCATTTTATCCCAAAGCATTTTTTCAAAAACCAAACATCGTCAAGGACTAGAAATAACCTTTTGGATCTCAACATATCCTTGAGATTTTACTGAAGAGCATCAAAAAAATTCATATGGGCACATTTTGATAGATTCGATAATTTTCTCCGTGACCGTATGCGCATCAAGTTTGTGAGACACATGAACCCACGTCTTTGTTTTAAAATGCTCCACAACTCTCGAGTCATTATAGATCGACTGCGCAGCAATGGTTTTGCCTCTCTCTACTATCCCATAGATTGCAAGAACTGGAATACGCCTTTCATTACTCGTACTAGTCATGTTAGAAGCTGAGATCAACATGTTTACTAGAGAGTCGAGATGACGATCCCTACCAATTAATTACTAGTGATGAGGGGGGAAGAGAAACTAGCATGTTGTTGTTGGTTCATAGGATCTTGACCAGTAAAGCTAGCAATAAGGGGTGTAACTGTGTATGTTGTTGGTTGATATGATGTGTCATGTGTGTGCATAACCCTTCAGTAGCTGCTCCTTTTAATGACAAATTTAACTGTCCTTTAGGAGTGGCCTTTTAATTAGTGGTGCTAGTTGTAGGCCTTTTAAGCAGTGGTGCTAGTTTGTGATGCCAGGGTCCTGTTTTTGTCTGTTTGTATGTATGTACATGCATTTTCGAGGTTAGTATCACGTGGGAGATGATTGTTTATATGTTCTTGGTTAATGATTCCTTTTTTCTGAGTTTCACCTAGATTTTGGCCACAATGGATCTTTGTTTTGGTTTTAGATCAATTCTGAACAAAATGAAACGATTAATACTTTTTTTTCTTTTCGTAGTAGATTTTGAGTAGGTATTCGATTGTTTTGCTATGAGAGTTAGCTTAGAAGAACGAAATTTACATAACTAAAATGCACCAAGCTTAGAAGAAAGAATTTTACATAACTAAAATGCACCAAATTAATATGGAAGATGCATAAAGGGATTGCAGATTGTGTGAAGATCGGATTGTTTTCTGTATTCTTGGTAAAATGTTTTGAGGTCCTATTTTTTGTGCATCGTGGAAGATGATTATATAAGTAGAGTGCTCCCTGGAAATTTCTGTTACCATGGTCTGAAGCTTCATTCTAGCATATTCATGATTAGGTGGGATGCAACATAACTATGGAGTAGGATGGGATGCAACATGCTGCAATTTGGTTATTTTTTGTTCTCTTTACTGTGTGATTTCTCTGAAACTAAATAGGTACTTGTCGAGGATACTAGCGTCATAAAATATTGGATTGGTCTTCTTTGCTTAAGTGTAAGAAAAAGATGGGACAAGTTAAATCTGAAGGTTGTTTATTTAGTCTGGAGTTGTCAGGTCACCCTATTTGTTGTGAACTAAGTTTACACAGATCTGCCTCAGACACGGTGTTTAATTTTTTTCCAGTTTTATATGTATCTTTTCTGATTCTTTGCATGGAACTCGTGCTTTATCTTTTCCTTAGATGAAGGGGTCTACTGGTTTTGATTGGGCATAGTTGGCCTGAACTTAGGCCATCTACAATGGGGATTTCTAAAATTGAGCTTCTATCTTACTTGGCATTGTACTATAAGAAAATTTCTATCCTAGTTGGCAAAGTTTCTACATAGAAATTGCACCCAAAATAGTACTCTCTAATGGTTATCAATATCTATTCTACGTGGCAGAAAATAAAATGGTCAATTTAATGATTTTGTTTGAAAGTAGGGCCCACATGAGAGGTGGAATTTCTATCGGAGTTTCTATATGTAGAAACTCTCATAGAAATTTCGCATCCTACATAAGCGCCATGTAGGATGAAAATTGGAATAGAAACCACTTTTGGGAGAAGTTTTTTTTTTTTCCTTAATAAAGATTTCAACCATAGAAATATGGGAGATTGAAACCCCATTGGAGATGGCCTTAGCTGTTTGATACTCTGTTCCCAGGAATTCTGACTTCGCTGCGCCAATTTTCACATCAGAAGAAGTGAATGAAAAAATTGCCAGACTTCAAGACAAGGTAATCATTTGCTTGTGCCTGCTCATCTACTAAACTCTGGATAGTTTTCTCCCTCATTCTACTTCTCCCACATGTAGGTCTCGAGTGTCAACAGGATCCCTAAACCGAAACCCAAGGTCGAGAAACCTCCCAAGGAAGAAGAATCAGAGAACAAAGAGAAAACCACAAACACCGACAGAGACACAGGCTCAAGCTCGACTACAGGCGAGGACACTGCTCAAAAAGACCCCCCTACAGGAAATCCAGCTGACGAGGCTAAAGAGACCGAGCCTCATGATGAACTGTGATCCGATTGCCACTAGATACTGAAACACAAAAACAAACACTTGATATAACAGAATTCAGTTATAGTCTTCATCGTATTGACAAGAAGAACCCCTCAGAAGCTGTGGATGGTGCCTCATACCCTTTGTAGTGTATTGATGCCTCTGGAGGATTAGGCAGGTAGATAATTGTTTCCTGCGAGCAAAATTTTGTGAGTTTATTATACAGTAATAGTCTGCCGATTAATTAGATTTCAGTTCTCTCTGTACCGAGCTGATTATGTCAATGTCCCTATTTATTCAGAGGGAATCTTGTACTCTCAAAAACTCATTTTTAGGTGCAGAGTTTGTTTAGGTACTTTCCCCTCATTAATCATATATTGATCATTATGTTTCTATTAATAAAAAAATTTCTCCTTACAACTTTGATATACTTCTGATGGTTAATGTAAGCAGAATGGAACAAATGGTTCTAGATTTCTAATAGTTAATACATTGGTAATGAAGGTTTTTTTTTTACCTTGTGCTTTTTGTTATTTGCTTCATTATTTTGATAAATGAAAGAAATAATTTCTATTTCATTGCTTGTGTCTTCTAACAATGAAATAATGGAAGTTTTTTTCTTTTTCTTTCTTCTTTATGATATTGAATATTTATATGGGCTATTTGATTTTACCTTCCTGTTAGATTAGGTATATTGATATTACCTCTCTGTTAGATCAAAAGTTAAGAATATCCTCTCTGAAAGTGTCGTTAAAAATTCATCATCGACACATTCAAAACTTTTAACGACACTTTTATGAGGTATTTTTAACTTTTGATCTAACATGGGGGTAATATAAATATACCTAATCTAATATGAGGTAAAATCAAATAGTCCTATTTATATAAAATATTTCCACATGGTTTTTAGTTTTCTATTTCTTAGATGATATATTGCAAAACACCACTTTCGGTAACCACACCTTGGAATAGTGATTTACCTTGGAATAGTGATTCTGAAATCCAATATTAGTCAAGTAGGATTTCAGAATAAGATTTTACAGCCATACACTAGTCAATTGTGATTCAATAATCATTGTTGATTGGGATTTTAAATTATATTTGATTGTTTCCTAATCATTTTTTCATATTACAACCACATCTTAAAGATGGATGATTTTGAAATGATAAACTCTCATCCTTTTCCTTTGAGTTTTTCATGCCCCTCTTATTTGTGCGAGATGTAAGTCCGAGTATGGACTCTCTGAGCAAGAATTTTATCTAAGGTACCTTAATGATGGTGTCGATCCGAAGTTCAACTCCGACCGCTTAATTCTCTACATTCATAGTCTACAAAGCGGCGATACCATTAATAAATTCCTTGTCACTAAGGAATGTGCCTACGACATGAAATGATGGAAAGATCATGTGATTTTTGATAACTTTTGTTGAACAAGACTACCGTGTCAGTTAGGAAACAATAAAAAGAATTATGGATTGGTTTTTGTCAATTAATAATCGATGAAAATTGGAGAACAAAAAAATGTAAAATTATATCACTAAGGTGTTTGTTAATCGGCTTCAATGGCTTCACCATACTTTTAGTTATATTTATTATAATTATTTTAAGTTATGGACCTAAATATGGTTAATAAATTGATTTTTTTTAACATTCTAATTGAATTAGAAAGAATTTTTTGGGATATAAGTTTTTAATTACATGATTGGTCATGAATTATGATGTAACAATATATTTCAACACATTGCACAAAGTTTCCATGATAACATCATGAATAATTTTAATCTCAATTAAGATTTAAATTACATATATTAACAATTTTTTTTTTATATCTATACTAATATATAATTCAAATTTTTATTCTCCTCCCCCCCCACCCCCCCACCAATACACCAACCTTCTCTCTATACCCCTATTCTTCTTTCACTATAAATTGTCTATGTTGTTGCAATGGCCTCCAGAGGCCATAAAACAGCATTCAAAGAAATCCGAACACAAACCTGAAAATATTATCCGGTCGGATATGTATTGTACATAAATGTACTTAGGCCTACTCCATTGTACCGTACGAAAAATAAAATATTTTCATAAAACATAAAAATAAGAAGGGACTGGTTCTCCTCCTTCAAATCCCATCTTCTCGTATATATAATACAAATTTAGATGAAAACAATAAATATTGATTATAGAAATATAGTATAAGTATAGTTTCATAATCAAACAAACACTCTGAAAATACTGTTTTGTTTGAAATTATTGTAATTGTGATTTTAAAACTATTATCACACATTATATTTTTAAATTCAAATGGACGTTTTTTTTTTTTTTCGATTACAACTCGCACACCTATATGTCCTTACGGTTGGAAAATTTGAACCCTGCCGACTCCGGTGTCCGCGCTGCTTTCCACTTGAGATATAAGAGCTGGACAATTCAAATGGACTTAACCTTGGAGAGTAAACAATGAACGGTTAAGATTCCTACACGTGCTTCGCTTGAGAGCTATAAATATACATATTTGAGTTCCACAGAATTTTGGTAGAGCTGTTTTTCAAATTCTGGCAAGTATTCTTTCTTACAAAATTTCCAAACCCTAACGGAAAAAAAAAATCCCAAAGGTACGCTCTCTTTTCCAACCCTAATTATACAGTTAAATAAAACCCAGAATTTTGAAATTAGTGTTTTGATAATTTTCCCCAAAATATAAGTTTGATTTCTAATGTTAGCTCTTGAATTTTCGATTCACAACCAGACATCGTTTATTTATGTAATAGTACTGGCATAAATTTGATCAATTTGATTTTCTTTTTGCATAAAAACTCTCAATGTACGGTAGGTGTTTGATGAATTTACTCTGTGAACTTTATTTTTCCTTGCTTCTATCACATGCACAATTTATACTATAAAAGCCCTTGACGTACAACAGGTGTTCTTTCAATTTACTGTGCGCACTTTTCTGGTTTCTTTACTGTATGCGTTAGTTTATGTAGTAATACTTTCAAAGTTTTAATCAAAATTGTTTTTTTTTCTGCGTAAAAAATCTTGAAGCACAACAGCTGTTTGATAAATTTATCTTTGACTGTTTTTTTTTCTTGTTTCTATTGATTTTTGCAGTAACGGAAAAAACTGCAATTTGGTTGCTTTTTGCTTAAAAACCTTCTGCGAAGAACAATGTGTTTGATGAATTTACTTCATGAACTATTTGTCTTGATTTCTAATGCATGCTTAACCAATGCTACAATACTTGCAAAGCTAGTATGACACTTGTTTGATGGATTTATGCAATATCTGGCAAAACTATGTCGAAGCCAATGTTTTTGCGTAAAGCCCTAGATGCACAGCAGGTGTTTGATGAATTTACTCCCTGTTACAGCATGTATGCACGATATATGTAATAATACTTGCAAATATGGTACATAATATAATATTTATGCTTGAAATCCCTCGAAGTACAAAAGGTCCCTGATGAACTTATTCTGTGAACAATTTTCTTGCTTCTACTACAATGCATTATTTAGGAAATAATACTTGCAAACCTACAATCCAATTTTGCATAAAAGCCCATCGATGCGCAACACATGCTTGATGGGTTTACTTGTGAACTGTTTTTTCTTCCTTTTACTGATATGCATGGCATGCTAGTAAATGGTCAGGATTGACTGTGCTCTTATCACTTAACTGGTTTTTGCAGTAGACATATGGAGATGGAGCATGAGGAGTTAAGGCGCTGCCAGATCCATGAGTGGTATCCAAGGTTCAAACCTTATTCCATTCGGACCCTCTTCCACCCGCTTCCTGACTCCTTTGTCCACTACCTCCTTGGCCAACCCATCTCCCCTTCCTCCAATACCGATGATAACGCAGATGCGCCACTCTTCCTCCTTCCTCGCACGGCATCAGGCCGCGACCCCCTCCCTCGCACCGCTACAACCCATCTCGACCCCATTTCCTCCCTCTCCCTCTTCGATTCGGAATCTGATGACGACGATGAAGAAGATAGCAACAACAAGAAGCCCTCTTTCCCTGAACTTGAATCAGAAGTCGAGCGCTCGATTGCCACCCTAGGCGGTTCCGTCTTCCCGAAGCTCAACTGGAGCTCCCCGAAAGATGCCGCCTGGATATCAACATGCGGCAATCTCCGGTGCACTTCCTTTTCCGGCATAGCTCTCCTCCTCAAAGCCTCTGACTCCATTGCCCATGACCTCTCACATTCTGCCCTCGACTCGTTTGTCCTCGCCCTCCGCAAATATTATGATTCTCTCCATCCCGAAAGGGAATTTCGCTGCTTCGTTCGCCGCAAACAACTCATTGCTATCTCCCAGCGCGACGTGACTTCATACTATCCGGCTCTTATTGACCAGAAACACAGGATGCAACTGTTGCTTCAGCAGTTCTTTGATGATATTGTGGAACCGAAGTTTGAATCTGACAATTACACATTTGATGTTTACGTGACCAAAGAAGATGAAAGAGTGAAGGTATTGGACTTCAGTCCATGGAGAGAGTTTACACTGCCACTTATGTTTGATTGGGAGGAATTGGAGGAGGAGGGGTTTGGAGAAGTAGTGGATTTTAGGATTGTGGAGAGTCAGCTTGCTGTTAGGCCGGGGTTGAAGACGGCAGTACCGTATGATTATTTGGATATGGGAGAAGGGAGTGGATGGGATCAGTTTCTGAAGAAGGCTGATGAGGAATTGAGGACGCAGCAGGTTCAGAATTCAGAAGCTGAAGTTTGAAGGATTTGCTCTAGGTCAGCCTTTTCAGTTACCTGTTCCATTCCTTTTTTAATCTTTTTATCATTGTCATGTATGTACTTACAGATTATGAACTGATTGCTTGGCTTACTACCCCTGATTTCTCTTTTCTTTTCTTTTCCCTTTACTTTGTTTGATCTATATAATTGTGATTATATGAGTATTGTTAACATTAACGGACATATGCACTCGGTAATGATGATTCTTTAGGCTATTGGAGCACTTTGTTTGATCCATGTGAAAGCCAATTAGCTAAACTGCTCCTGAAAATTTCTTCCTTTCTGAAGATTATCTTCTTCTTTTGAAATAGAGAAAGAAACAAATAAGTGCCATTGATAGTAGGGATCTCTATAGTGTATACTTTTTCTTTGGTTGTCTTCCTAGTTCCTATCCTCAATCGATCTCTATAGTTTATACTTTTTCTTTTGTCTGTCTTCCTATTCTCAACCTCCTCCATTCTACCCATCCTTCTCAATCCTCTTCTATCCAATATTTTAAAAACCAGTTCAACCTGGCCGGTTGGACTGTGACTCGACTACTTTTCCGGATTGGTTCGACCCATTGAAGTATTGAACCACTTCAGCAGTTCACCCGGTTTTTAAAACATTGCTTCTTTCATTATTGATAAAAGGTTTTTATTTGAATAATATATATCCTTCAAACCATCGTGACAACTTTGGAGTTTTGGACCTTTTTGGTACAATGGTAGGGACTCTAAGATGGTATCCAAGCAGCCCATGTTCAATTCTTGCCTGGCATGCCTTTTTAAGAAGATTGTGAAATATTACACATGCAAGAATCCAGCCCTCAAGCCATAAATGGTCATTTGACATGGAGGGCTATATTGGAATAATATAAATATATAACCCTCAAACTTCATCACAATTCTAGAGTATTGGTGCAGTGGCATTATGGTGACGCTAATAGTTCTAAAAAATTCATCTAAACCTTAAGGTCCTAAATTGTCAAGATATCACGTTTATTATTTGTTTGGTTCAGTGTTGGATTTTATAGTGCAGGCATCATTATCTTGATGCTAGAATCTTATAGTTGCTCTCTGAAAAAATAATTGGTTGATTTGGGGTTTAGTTGAATTGTAAAATTTTCAATTTTCAATTTGGTGATTTGGTGATTTGGGTTTTTTCTTTTTTCTTGTTTCTTTTTTCTTTTTTCTTTTTTCTTTTTTCTTTTTGCTTGAACTTCTTCATGTTTCTCATTTGATTCTTGCAGCACTTAATTTCATTAAATTTGAGATAACCTTTTGTGCTTGGATACTTTTAGGGTCCTAGGTTGTCTCTCTCCTCTCTCAACCCGGAATGAGATTGAGAAATAAGTTTCAAAAATCTGAAACTATAATCTAATCATTGTAATTGGAAGAACTGTATTATAGTCTGTAAGCAAGAACTACTAAAAGTATCAAATAATTACCAGTAGAGGCAAAGTTAGAGCTGCTGATGAGGAACGAACAAAGCAAAAAACAAAACTAAATTACTATAGATTGAAAAGAAGTTGGTTTCTTGGAGACCCAATTTTTTTGTCTAGGTAATTGATCTTGCATTACTTAATCAATGGTCGAGGAGATATCCTTGAAGGACATGTTACAACACGGTAAGGACAGGGCGACATGGACGCGGATACGGATGCAACACAACAGAACACTGTAAGGACACGGTGATACAGACACAACACCTATTAGTGTGTCCTAATGTATTTGGAGTGTCCGGGTTGTGTCCAATACACATGTCCAACATGACACTTTCATAGGCCTGAATGCATCACATGTGCCTTACATTATAACCTGTGCACAATAATTTTTTGTGGCATTCACCACTTGAGGTAAAAGCGAGACGCGGGCATTAGAATAAATAGACTTCCATATTCTGTTCTATCAAAGACTTTATAGTCCCTCGTGGAGGCTTATGTGTTCTTTAGTGTTCTCTTTAACATCCCTTGGCACCCAAGTAGACTATGAGGCAAGGTAGGCCCACATGCTTTTCAAATACTAAGGCAAATTATGAGAAAGCTAATTCTTTGCTCTGAAAAGAAATTACAAAGCCAAATATAGTCATGAGAACAATTGCAACTGAAACAAGAAAAAAAAAAAGTTGCTGACAAAATAGTTAACTAAAAAAACTTAGATCAGAAAAAAAAATATATACATCACGAATTTTGACATGCCCATGAACATTTCCACCTTCCCAGGGAGTTCTTGACTTCTTGCGCTGGGAGAAATACTGTAGGTTAACAAAATAAGAGATAAGTTTGTCACTCTGACAAACCTTAAGTGGGCTCTTTATGATTCAATAAAATCGAGGTTTATAATAACAGCTATCATGCTGCAGAAATTTCTAAAGCCACTTCTTTATGCAAAAATCCCCCATGATTAGGTCCCTGTTAGATCGTTTTTCAATTGTTCCCAAAGAGTTTCAAGATAGATAATAAAACAGTTGCAATGTGTAGGACATTTCTTCCTACTAAAACTTGTTGCATGTCCAAACACTATACATGTGCCATCGTTTTTTGGCGCTTGTGTCTACAACTTTTAACACAAAAACTTGTCCACTTTTATGAGTTATAAAGCATACAAGTTGAAAGTATTATTCCCTTGTTTTATTAGCAAATGTTTTAAGCTTTAAAGTTTCAATATATTTCCGCAAATGTCTGGTTATATATATATATATATATATATATATATATATATATATATATATATATATATATATATATATAATTCATGGTAAGCATATAATATTTACATATATACATAATTACATAGACATGTATGTATCATCGTCTGGGTTCTTGTGGGTTACACATTTTTGTGTAAATGTGTGACACCAAAGTCCCTGGCCATTGATCATAGATAGTAGTATGAAATTTATATCGAGTATGAGTACTTCTTCAACAAAGAAGTAAAAACAATCGAGGATGAGGAGGGAAGTGCTTACTTGTATCTAGAGATGAACCTAATATTTTTCCCGGTTAATATTTGCCATTTCAGCTTCATGGATCCTTCGAAAGTTAGCATAAAGAGTATACATTTACAAGATCTAGAATAATGGGGCCATGTAGTATGTGTTTGACTTTCGTACTTCGGCTATGTGATTTAAATAGCATCTTACATTTATTCTAATCTAGTAAATTATTGAAAAGTGAATCTTATTGGAAATCAGATATGTAAAGTCAAAGTGCAAACAGAAAATAATGAATATATTGTTAATTTGTCACTTTTCAAGTAGTATGCATTTTAATATATTTGATCAATAGATGCATCATATCTGGTAGTTGTGGCATTTCATTAGGTTTTATCTGCATTAGCTTAGTGAGCTCTCTTGCCATATCTGTAAGTATTGAAGTGGAATCAGCAGGACAAATGAGGGCAACCCCTTATTTGTTCTAGGGTTATTCTAGGTCGAACGGGTCAAATCGGTAAAATTCGGGACAAAAAGTCAACCCGAGGTCCAAAAAGTCAACTCTAGATCAAAACTAGGTCAAACGTTGACTTTTACGGTCAACGGGAACAATTATGGTCAACGCTAGGTCAAACTAGGGTGCCCCTAAAATTCTAGTTCAAAACTAGCTCATTAAGCTAGTAAACCCTCAAACTCGCCTCCTCGAGATACCGAGATACCCTCGGTATCCGATACCTCGACCTAGGCTAACGCACCCCGCCTAAACCCGCTAAAACCTATGCTAGCACGCGTAAATATATACAAATATACCATATAAAAATAACTCTAAACCTATTCCTAGGCAATTGCTCAAAAACCCCCGCTCGAAACTCAATACCTTGGGTATCTCAAGGTATTGAGATACCTTGATATCTCAAGGTATTGAGATACCTCTCTAATACCCCTCTAACTACCCCTCTAGTTAACTATTTAAGCATATAGACACCTAGGTATATATATATCTAGGCTAATATATATATACAAACACACATATATATACATACCTACATATCTATATGCTATATACCTAGATATCTATATATATACATCACACATACATATATACCCATACACACTCTCATATATGTATATCTATATCTAATATCTATACCTCTATCTAGCTATATGTATATATATCTATACATATAGATAGATATAAACTATCTATCTATCTATTTATTCCTCACTCTCCCTCGCTACCTTCTAATGCAACGCGCCTAGCTGCTGCTGCTGCTAGCTGCTGGAGATGCTGCTGCTGCTGCGCTCGCTGCACTGCACAGCAGCCCCGCTGCTGCTGGAGCTGCCACGCTGCGCTGCCTCCCTCTCGCTGCACTCCCAAACTGCGGCTGCAGCTCCAAACTGCAGCTACTGCCCAGTGCATAATGCTGCCACTGCTGCTCTCCATAGTTGCTGCAGCTGCTCTTCAT
This sequence comes from Iris macrosiphon, assembly GCA_036927795.1. Lineage (NCBI taxonomy): Eukaryota > Viridiplantae > Streptophyta > Magnoliopsida > Asparagales > Iridaceae > Iris > Iris macrosiphon. The sequence continues at coordinate 183,982,804 of JAYESA010000011.1, forward strand.
TTCTGCTGCGAATGCACATCTCCCCTGCTGCCCCTGTTGCCTCGCTCACCCATCTCGCTGCTCTGCACACCACACACACCAACACGCACATACAATCACACATACACAGACACACACACATATACATATATATATATACAACTATATATATATATATACACACACTAATACATATATACTTACACACACATTCACACATATAAACACACACACATGTATATATACAAATGCACATATCTATATATATATATATATAAACTCACTTATCTATATATATATATACACAAACCCATATATATATATATATATATATACATACACACACACATATATATATATATATATATATATATATATATATATATATATACACAAACACTCACTTATATACATATACACCTACACAAATATATGTATATACACACACATATATATATACATACAACACATATCTATAAATATATATATAGAGAGAGAGAGAACGCGCACGCACATAGAATCGGCGACGACGAAAACCCCGAAAACGTCCGAAACGTCCGTTTCTTTGCGACACTTCACGTGTCCGAACGGAGACACGCACTAACCCTCAAGACACCCGACAACGTCACCCGAAATTGACACAAAACATAATGTTAAAGTCTCTAAACACAACCAAACTAATTCCAACTTCCTCCCACGGGTAGTCTTAGGGTCTAGGAGGGTTCTAAACCACTAATTACACTATATTAGAGCAATTAGTAAGGAAAAAGTTAGGGTTTACCTCTTGGGAGTTGGAATCCCAAGGCCAAAGTCTCCAATTCACTTGAAATCACCACCCTCAAGCTCCAAGCCTCCAAATCTAGCCTCCACACTATGTCTAGGCTCTAAACACCTAGGTTAGGGAAAAGTGTAGGGTTAGGGTTCACATCCATGGAGAATAGAAGAAGAAATAGGAGAAATAGAGAACTTACTTGAAGTGGGAAGAAGAAAGGAAGAAGGAAAGAGTGGAGAAGAAGAAGAAGAAGAAGAAGAAGAAGAAGAAGGAGAAGAAGCAATGGGGGGGCTGCTGGTTTTGGTCGGGAATGGGGGTTTAGGGGCCGGCCATGGCAAGTAAAGTAGGTTTACATAGTCTCCAAAAGACCAAAATGCCCTCCTTAACTTGGGTTTTGGGTTTGAGGTTCCAAAAGCACTCAAACTAACTCCCAATCTCTCCAACTAACCCATTAAAAATATAATAAATATTCTAAACCCAAAAATAGGTCTCACAAGGGTGTGGGTTGGGTCGGACATGGGTCCACTAGGGTCTGACACGGGTCCAGACTAGCCAAAACCCTAAAACAATCAAATAAAAATAATACAACCATCAATTAAATATAAATATAATTAATTATAAATAATACACAATTTACCAAATAAAAATAAATAAATAAAAATACCCTATTTTCTAGAATCGGGTAGTGACAACTAAATTGTAGGTTCTGATTGTCTTTGATTCGTTTTTGAACTCATTCTTTTGGATTCAAATCTTGACCTATTCTTGATCGACAGCTTTGATTTTGATCACGCTCGACAAGTCTAAATTGTATCCGATTCGTGTCCAACACGACACGACTTGTATATTTGGAGTAATTATGTATAAAACAATATAAGAAGTCCTAAAGATCATGCTTGTTATTTCTCTAATTGTATTTTTCTTTTTCTTGTTTATTACATGGCTTTGTGAGCTGAGCTTTGACTGTGCATTTGACTAGGGGATGGAATATAAGAGATTCAGATTTGTGCTGGATTACATAGAAAGGCAACAGCTTGATTTGACGTCTGATCAGTTTCTCAATTTCTCGACAATGATTGAACGACACTTTGATAAGAAACATGGAGGAGTGGAATAAGTAAATTAATTAATTAATTAATTAATTAATTAATTAATTAATTAATGTATGTATGTTTCTAGTTTTTTTATTTTTTACTACCATGTCTTTTTTTACTCTGTGTTTAACCTTTGCGCATGGACAGAAATGCGCAACTTGAGGAAGGGAGAATGGCTCTAAGCAGGACCCATCCTCTTTTATGGCTGGCCTTCTAACAAGCTATCTGAAGATGTCAGCCATTTCTAGCCGTTCAGCTCGACGACGGCCAACCGATCGCTCCGTGACATGTCCTCCAGTGACGTGCCGCTGCTGCAGCCCAGTGCCTCGTGTCAGTGTCATAAATTTCCTTTGTACTCCTAAAAATGAGATCAGTGCCAGTGTCTCATGTCACTGTCAGTGCCTTGTGTCAGTGTTATCAATTTTCTTTGTGTCAGTGTCAGTGCCTCCTTGTACCTGTAAAAATTAGGTTGCACTTAAAACAATTTTGTTTCAGCGTCTGTTGGATACTCCTCAGTGTCTGTTGGATACTCCTGTGCTACACAATCATATATACAATCATATATGAGGAATCTTATGCTCAATTTATTTTCCTTCCTACTAGGCTATATGTAGCAGGTATTAATGGCAATGTCGGCCGGGGATCAAGAGATCCAACTCACAGGGAATTAACATTAGGTGAGCCGGGTTTTAGTTTGAAAACGAATGAATATGTGATGATGCATGTAATTGGCTGAAAAAATGACTTTTGTGGAGGATCACTTAATGTTGTATTACTAGTACATTATTCTTTTTGAATAAATATGTGATGATGACAAATTCAAATGGGCTGATGATGCTCCAATGACAGAACAAGAATTGGTGATCAACCACACATGATATTTCGTAGAATACTGAAAGCAGATAATTTGTTGAATATTTCGTATAAGGAAGATTTTTGTTTCAATGATACCAGTTTTCTACTCAGAGAGACTAGTTTTGCTCCTTAGCAATGAACACAAAGTTACTGGTACGTGATAGATTATGGTGTATTTTATAATTTGTGGCATGGTCATATTTGTGTCATGATGTGTGTTTTCTGATACATTTGTGGTAATCTAGATGTATTCGATGCATACAATTTCTTGTACATATGGGATAGTTACTGCAAAGTTCCAAAATTATGTATAATCCACTCTTTAGTGTTCTTTAGTAGAATGACATAGCTTGGTTCAAACTCTTGGCCATTAGTTATTGCAAATGGCAAGAGAAATACATTACTTCAAAGGACACTTGAATAGATGAAAAATACATCCAGATTACTACTCATAGTCTCCTTCATGTAGTAATCCAGATCAGTTTTACATATTAGTGTCATGGTGTGTTATCTGATACATACCTTTTTTTTTGCCTGCACAGTGATTTTGTTCATATTTGTGTCATGGTGTGTTAGATTATGGTGTATTTTATAATTTTGTGATTCATGATTTTAATATAATTTGCTGCATCATTATTGCTGCACAGTGAATCTTTGATTGGTTAATGATTCCAATAGCTAGCTTACTACCATGTATACCTAATGGTTTTATCAGGGTTAACGATACCAAAAGGGTGCAAGGGTGCAAGGTGTACACGATACCAAAATAGTTTTATCAGGATACACAATATTGGGCCGGGGGCCGGGTCGGCCCGTTGACTGGGCCTGGACTGACCCAGACCGGCGTTGACCGGGTCGGTCTACGGCCGGGTTCCAGGCCGTCCGGTCCAGTTCACACCTTGAAGATTTTTCCAAGCTGTCCAAGGAATTCTCCAAAGAAATTAAATTATAATTGGAGTTTTATTTTGTTCATTTTCAAGTTGTATTCAGTGGGTGTTTGCTTGGTTACTTGTAATTGAAAATGATGCAATAGTTGTCGTTCAGCATTTCGTTTAATAAGGGTAGAATTGGTGCAACAAATTTGTATTGTTTTTCCAACTACTACGACATTTGTTGTATTAAATGATTGCAACACCACTTATAACAACATTTGTAATACTATTTACATTATTTTCAAAGATACTATATTCTTTCCATTTCATAAAGATACAATCAAACAATCGACTTCATCTACCGCAACATAAATTGCATTGCAACCATAATACATGTGGATTCGTAAATCTTGTGACATTATTTACATACAAAAAAAAAAAAAAAAGATTTGTACACCACATGGGGCTATATATTGAGCTCTTCATTGGAGCTATATAGGAAAGGAGGTCAGTAAGACTTTGGTTTCTTCGTTGAAGTTATTAAATGGTGTTTATGTGGTTTTGGCTTGACATTAACATACAATTTGGTCTCATCTGCATACATTACGATATGGATGAGGAGAAGAACGGTGGTTAAGGAGAGATGTAGGAGTAGAGGAGACTAAATGACAATCAAAGATGTGGAATTCTACCAAATATTAAATATCAAATCATCCCTGCGCGACGAGCACATAATTTGGGGAAGTCAAATTCAAGATATATGTAGTCTTACATCCATAAATATGAAGAAATTATTTCCGTAATACAAATTTGCTTTCAGAATAAAAATGTACACATCCGATACAAATAACAGGTCTTACCATCTTTTCGGATCAAGATGCACTTAACCCTCATACAATAAAGTGATTTAAATCTGAACCATTTATTCAAATGATGTGCGACTGAGATCGTGTATTTTTTAGATATCAAATTGTATGTGTAACACCCTGTTTTTTTTAATTTTAAAAAAATGAGTTTTCTGGAATTTTCGGTAACTTTTGATAAATTATTAAAAATGTCCTTCAGGAATTAATATTTTTATGGATTAAATTAAGTATTAAAATATTACAAAAAATTATATTTTTTGGTGTATTATTAATTATTAGATGCTGTGCAATTTTTCTGGAATTTATTGGGCTCAAAAACTATTTTTAAATAGCTAAATACCAAGGATTTAAATAAACTAGGTTGAACCAGACTGAACCCAGTCCAACCGAACCAGACCGGCTGTAATCACCTGCATTTTTCAAAATTTTAAAAATGAATTTTTCCAATTTTTCTGAAATTTTCGGTGATTTTTCACTAATTAAAATCGATGTATTATTGAGATCAAACAATTTTAAGTGAGGTTAATCAATAATAAAATATTATAAAAATGATATTTTTGGATGTAAAATAAAATATTTGACATAGCGTAATTTTTTCTGGAATTTATTGGACCCCGAAAATATTTTTTAAAGACCTAGAACCCCGTTTTAATTTAAACCCAACTGAACCGGATTGAACCAGGCTCAAACCGGATTGAACCGGACTGAACCCGGTCCAACCGAACCGGACCGCCCCTGGACCCTAACGGGTCGGGTCCTACCCGACCCGGATCCGACCCGCTGGCGAGCCCCTCTCTCCCCCGCGATTTCCGGCCGCCCGCGTCTTCCGGCCACGCCTGCTCCGCCTCGCCCGCGGCCAACCGCCCACTCCGCCTGTTCCGACCACGAACCCCCTCGGCTCCGCCTCGCCCGGCGCCCACTGTAAACCCCCTGATTTTTCAAAATTTTAAATTTGGATTTTTCACAATTTTCTGGAATTTTCTAGGAATTTTCTGTAATTAAAAACAGGATTTTAATTATTAAATAATTTTTAATTGATAATACATAATATTTTAATATTATGAAAATAAGATTTTATGGTGTAAAATAGAAAACTTGACTTAGGGTAATTTTTCTGAAATTTATTGGACCTCGGACCTATTTTAAATCACATGAAAACTAATAATTAATTATTTATTTATTTATTTGGTTATTTATTTATTTATTCATTCATTTATTTATTTTTAAGCCGGCCCAAACCTAACCCAGTCCGGCCTAATTCAGCCACCCGGCCCAGCCGGCCCAACCTCACCCGGCCCATTCGGCCTACCGGGTCGAGTCGGGTCCGCCCGACCCGCTCCCCCACGAGCCCGATTCCTCCGCCGCTGCCCGCGTTTTTCGGCACGCTCCGCCTCGCTCGGCCACGCAACCACCCCGCCCGCGTCGCCCGGCGCACGGCGTCACCCCCTCCGCCTCTTCCGGCCACGACCCTCCCTTCCTCCGCCCTATAAGAACCCCCATCGCCACCGCCTTCACCTCGACAAACCCTGCTCTAGCCACCGGCCCAGCCACCCCGGCCCAGCCACCTCCCTCCAGCCTCGCCGCCTCCCACCAGCCCGCCGTCGACGCCCCGACCACCGTCCCCCCGAGTCCCCAGCCGCCTCCGCCTCCTCCAGCAAGCAGCAGCGTCTTCCCCCGGTCCGCCTCCGGCCGCCCGAGCCTGCGTCGGCCGCCTCTGCTCCCCGGCCGCCTCCGGCGAAGCTCCCGACCGCCCCCAGCCTCTCTCCGGCGATCCTCCGGCCGCCGCAGCATTCCCAAACCCTAACTCTAGGTCCCTGGCGTGTCGGACACGGCCGGACACAGGACACTGTGTTGTGTCGAAGCCGACACACGGACACAGAATTCTCGGGTTTTTGAACCCTGTTCAGGTGCGTGTATCTCTCTGCTCGTAACCCCGTTTTCGATTCCGTCTTTTGCATCGCGAAGCCTGCGTGACCCTCTCGGTGCCCGTGCAATCCGCTCGGGGCATCGCGTCCTGTGGCGATCGCGAACCGCGATCCAAAAACAGGAAAAACAACGTCCCGATTCACCCTGGAACTGGGTATGCCCCGCCAAACGGGACGACTTGGTCGCGCGCGGTCTTAACAGATACGTGCGCGTCGTCGATACGGACGTGTGAGGTTTCGCAGAAGCTGATTCGGATGTGCGTGCACACCGGGATCAACGCGTATCCGCGGACACAACCCCGTATCCGACTTTTCTGAATCGCGACCTAACTTCGTGTACACACGTCGGATTGAAACGAAACTTGCGCCATCGGACTCGTAGCGATACGCTGGTCCTGTGACCCAAGTTTGGTTCGATTCTGAGAACGTTGACGAAATCGCGTGTCGTGGGCCCCACAGGCCCCGCTCGACGGATGATTTTGTGATCGGCTCATCGGAATCCAATTCTGGAAGTTCCGTTGGGTTCGTATCATCGTTTCTGACCTGTTGACACTAAGTTTGGTGAATTTGGAGACCTTTGACCCTGACACGTTTTTCGGTGCAAAGCGGGCCCACATGTGGACCCTGTTTTGACCCGAAATTGTCGTTTTTGTCCTTGTCTCCAAACTGGACTCAAGGACAGGCGTTTCTAGCTTATTGATATTTTCTTGATCTGATGGTGATATTTATTTCAGCAACCGGAGTACTGTCTGCAAATCTCACTGCTGCCAGAGCTACAATTGGAGCCAGAACCCCAGGCAAGTGTACCTCACCAAAACTTGCAGTCTTTGTTACTTATTTTCTTGGCTTATATATATATATATATATATATATATATTGTAGTTCATGCTTGACCTAGGACCGTGTGACTTGCTTAGCGTCCGATTATTAGTCGGGTGCCAACCCCGTACGCGGAGTTGTGTAACGTCACATAGACATGGATACCGAGACCCGATATTTCTCGTACTTGTCTTATCAAGTACATCATAACCCAGGACACTTGACACTATTTATGAGACGGAATCTTCCTGAGATATTCATGGTGATTCTGTATAGGATACAGGTTTTATGACATAGACTTTATATTCATAGACATTATATGACTTGCTGCATTAGATATGATTGTGCGTGTCATGGACATAAGACGTGTGATTATATTGGGTGGGGAGAGACACACAGGCTACAGGCTGATATATATATATATATATTTATTCTGGCGAGGCCTCAGACTCTATATTAGAGCTAGGCACTCTATTAGTGTTATATTTATTGTGAGGCCTCAGACTCTATATCAGAGCTAGGCACTCTATTAGTGATATTACCGCTACCGGCTCCCCGACACAGAGCTTGTAGTGGTCTCAGCCTGAGTACTCGTGATGCTCTCACTTGCATTTTCACATAGATGGTTACATACTTACCCTATTTATTTCATTATCTGTTGTACTACATTTATTCTGGCTTGTATTATCTGTACTTTGCTGTCCCCTGAGGACCTGGATCCGGATTATGTCCCCAGGTATAGCCGAAGAGATCCATCCAGAGATATACCGTACATGAGCACTTCCAGGAGCTGTACTAGAACCCGAGGACGAGATCGTACCAGAGGACTTCTTCTGAGTATTGGCTTTACATACTCAGTTATTTCTATTTCCAGTTACTTTATTTCATGTCTATTTGCTTTGATGTATCAGACTTATTCTCGGATTGTTCCCCGAGACACTTTTATTGAGACATGTTAGATTATATTTATTTGCATTTATTCTGGCTTTTGATCTGTGATTATCTATTGGGGATGAGATTAGAATAACCTGGGACTTGTAACAATTGCTCTATTTCCTGTTAGACTACAGCTTAAGCATGCCCTGATGGATCCATTAAATTGGGTTATCCATCGGTGCGTGCTGCTGGCCATTGCCACGTGTCCAGTTCCCTCGATATTTTGGGACTGGGGCGTGACACCCACTCCCTCTCCCCCACCCTATAAAAACCCCTAACGCCACCCTCTCCTCGAACCCCCCCAGCGCAGCCCTGACTCCCAGTCCCGCTCCGCCGACGAACTCCCCAGAGCCCCGCTACTCTCCCCTCGCCGTCCTCCGCCACTCTCCTCGACCCGCAGAAACTCGAGAGCCTCCGCCCGCTCCGTCGACATCAACCCCTCCTCCACGAAGACCTCGCCGCTGAGAGCTCCTCCGTTCTTCGCCGCCCTAGAGACCAGCAGCAGCCCGAGTCTCTGCCCTAGCCGCCGCAGCAGCTCCGCCCCGACCTCGACGAACCCTCGTAGCGCCTCAGCCGAGTCGCCTCCGCCTCCCTCAGCTCCGGCGAGTCGACGGAACCCTAACCCTAGACTGTACAGTGTCGCGGTGTGTCGTGTCGCCTCGCGGACACGAGAAATTCGGTTTCTTCGTAGCCCTGTTCAGGTAGCATTTCTCTCTCCTCACTGTCCCGTTTTTTGTGTCGTTTGTTGTGACGCGAACCCCGCATGACCCTCTCGATGCCCGTGCAACCCGCTCGGTGTGTCGCGTCCTGTAGTGATCGCAAACTGCGATCCAAAAACAGGAAAATTAACACCCATTTTCCCCCGGAACTAAGTACGCCCCGCCAAACGGGACGACTTGGTCACGTGCGGTCTTCACCGAAAGGTGCGCGTCGTTGATACGGACGTGCAGGATTTTGCAGAAGTTAATTTGGATATGCGCGCACACCGAAATCAACGCGTATCTGCCGACAACGCCCATCGGCCTATTCTGGAACTCGTTGTAACTTCGTGTACACACGTCGAATCGAAACGAAACTTGTGCCAACGGACTCGTAGCAATACGCTGGTCCTGTGACCCAAGTTTGGTTCGATTCTGAGAACGTTGACAAAATTGTGTATCGTGGGCCCCACGGCTCCACTTGACGGGCGATTTTGTGACCGGCTCATCGGAATGTTGGATCATTCAGACGATACTTTGGAACCAGGACATTGGTATTGCCAGCTAAGGACCACAGGTGAGTACATGTCACGACCCGCACCCGGAAATTCGGGCACGAGTGCGTGGGTACGTCCAGCCTACGCCGCAGAGTCGGCGGTAGTACGCTGTCTAGGTCAATCCATCTAAACTAAACTAGCTCAATCACAATTAACATAAGCAAGATAATATAGAGAACAGAAACTTAAGATTGCAACTGAAATAAATGCGACAACAGATTCAAATATTTTAGTACAGAAATTCAGAATGAAATCAGGGACAAACCCGATTAATAAGATAAGAAACGGAAATAAAAGATAGCTACTACTAGCTACTCTGCAGCAGGGGTCTCCTGGGTGGGTTCTGGCTCCTCATAGGTATCATCAGTCCCCTCATAGGGACCATAATAAGTAGGGGCAAGGTCCTCATCATCGCCTAAATCAACAGATCCAGTCAGGAAAGGAGCAAAGTACACAGTGCACAACAAGGTTAAACTTAAATATTTATGACAATTAAATAATGTAAATCCCCAGATTTTGTAAGAATTTTAAATCTTGGATTTTCCCCAATTTTTTGGAATTTTCTGAGAATTTTTTGTAATTAAAATCAAGGTTTTTAATTAATAAATGATTTTTAATTGTTAATAAATAATATTAAAATATCATGGAAATAATATTTTTGGGTGTAAAATGGAAAACTGGGCTTAGGGTAATTTTTCTGGAATTTATTGGACCTCAGACCTATTTTTAAATGCCTAAAAAACTATTTATTTATATAATTATTATTATTATTATTATTATTATTATTATTATTATTATTATTATTATTATTTCTATATCAGCCCGGCCCAGCCCACAGACACCCGGCCCAGTCCCCGCGGCCCATCAACCTTATCGGGTCGGGTCGGGTCTGCCGAACCCGACCCGCACCGCTAACCCACCCGGACCCGCTCCCCAGCCACCTGACCCATTCTCCCCCTCCGCCGCTTCCGCCGGCGCCTCCGCCGCGCCGTTGGCGTTCCGCCCGGCTCGCCCCACGCAGCGCCACCACGACCCCTCCCCTCTCTCCGCCTTCTCCGCCTAACGCCACCGCCTCTCCCCTTTAAAACCCCCTCGAGCCTCCGGCCACCTACCCTCCCTCTCCGGTCACCCCCCCCGGCCACCTCGCCGTCCTCCTCCCCTCTAGCGCCTCGCCACTGCCCTCAACGACGACCAGCCGCCCCTCCTCTGCTCCTCCTCCTCCGCCTGCCTCCGACCCCCCCTCAGCAGCTCGAGTCGACCCCGCGGCCAGCGCTCATCCACCGCCTCCGGCGCCTGCCACCGCGCCGTGCCGCCCTCGCCGGCGCCGCCCAGCACCCGGCCGGCCTCCCCCGCAGCGGCGCCGCCCTCCTCCGGCCGGACCGCCGCCTGCAGCGTTCGAAACCCTAACCCTAGCCCTAATTCTTCTTTCCGTGTCCGACACGAGTCGGACACGACTCGACCCTGATTTTCGGGTCCCCTTCAGGTGCGTGTAACTTTCGCCTCGTAGCTCCGTTTTTATTTCCGCAAATTGCGTTGGGAAGCCTGTATGACCCTCTCGGTGCCCGGACAAACCGCTCGGGACATCGCGTCCTGTGGTGATCGCACACCGCGATCCAAAAACAGGAAAAACCAGACCCTGTTTTAACCCGGAACTGAGTACGCCCCGCCACACGGGACGACTTGGTCGCGTGCGTTCTTCACAGATACGTGCGCATCGTCGATACGGACGTGTGAGTTTTCGTGGAAGCTGATTCGGGTGTGCGTGCACACCGAAATCAACGCGTATCCGCGGACATCGCCCCGTATCTGCCTTTTCTGCAATTCACCCTAACTTCTTGTACACTCGTCAGATCGAGACGAAACTTGTGCCATCGGACTCGTAGCGATACGCTGGTCCTGTGGGTCAAGTTTGGTTCGATTCTGAGAACGTTGACAAAATCGCGTGTCGTGGGCCCCACAGGCCACGCTCGACGGGCGATTTTGTGTTCGGCTCATCGAAATCCAAATCTGGAAGTTCCGTTGGGTTCGTATCAGCGTTCCTGACCTGTTGACACTAAGTTTGGTGAATTTGGAGACCTTTGACCCGGACACGTTTTTCGGTGCAAAGCGGGCCCACCGGCGGACCCCGTTTTGACCCGAAATTGCCGTTTTAGCCCTTGTCTCCAAATTGGACCCAAGGACAGGCATTTCTAGCTATTTGACATCTTCTGAGCATGATGGTAATGTCTATTTCAGCTTTTGGACTCATCTCTGGACTTTTCCCCCAAGAACCAAATTAATCAGATCCAAACAACAGGCAAGTACCTGCACTTCAAGTTTAATCTTTATATTGTGATAGTTAATTTCCTGCTCTACTAGTACCCTTGATGACTACACGTAGTGCTAGAATACTGAATTTTATGTCTTGGATACTGTATTTCATGCCTTGCTTTTCATGTCGGGTGGGAGAATACTAGAAGGCATGTAGTTTACCCTTCCCCTAATCATGTTTAATAGCTGTTGGTACGCGACTGTACCCTCAGCCGGATCTTGATTGTTCATGTTTAATAGCCGTCTATGATGGCCGGATTAGCCTTATAAATCCCTACATGCCAACTATGTATTCTAAAATAAACACAAGTTCACACAGATAGCTTCTGGTCTAGTTATAGTTCTTGCTGACTGTTGTAGTTTTATTTCCTGTCTCATTTATTTTCTGCTTTCTCATATTCCTGTTTATAGCATTAACTCTGAGATATTGATGTTCTTCTATGCAACTTTCTCAACATGATACTCAAGTTAATTGTCATGAATATTTAGTTTAATCTTGTTGTGCATTGTGTACTTTGCTCCTTTCCTGACTGGATCCGTTGTTTTAGGCGATGATGAGGACTTTGCCCCTACCTATTATGCCCACTATGAGTTAGCAGATGACACATATGAGGAGCCGGTTCCCACTCAGGAGACTACCTTGAGGAGGAGTAGCCAGTTAGTTATTATTTTATTTCCTTTTCAGCATATACTCGGGTTTGTCCCCGATCTATCTTCTGGCTTTGTATTAACTATGGATCTGTTGTCACAATTTGTTTTATAAAAGTTAGCATTCCTATTTCCTGTTACTTTCCTTGTCTATTTATTGTGGATGAGATAGATACTTATTGACCCCAGAAAAGACCTAGACAGCGTACTACCGCCGACACTGCGGCGTAGGCTGGACGTGCCCACGCACTCGTGCCCGAATAACCGGGTGCGGGTCGTGACACGTTTTTGTGGTGGCCCATGCAGGTCGAACGACTAAATTGTTCGGTTTTAACTCAGGGACCGAACTGGCCTGCAATAAAGCTAGGATAAGTTTATAGGATCTCATCCACTTGCTTGAATTATTTTTGATATTTGTATCGTATTCGAACTAATATGAACTTGCATCTTGCCTTGATTCCTGTGCGCCTCTTATTGGTTATTTTGCATGCAGGGAAATGGACCCACAAGCCAGCAACGAGGATCATGCAGAAATACCATAAACCGTTGTGGTTACCCAAGAAGACGATGTGATACACGTCGGTGAAGGCCAATCATCACAAGGCAGTCAAGCAAGTCAGCCTGCCTCAATAATCCATCAAGATGGCGTTCCACCCTCGACGCAGCCTATTCCACCGATGCCTTCCTTCCCACCGGGACCGCCTATGGACGAACAGCAGATGTTCCGCATGTTCTACATAATGATGCAAGCCTATCAGAAGGTTCAACAAGAAACTCAGCAAAACCAAGCGGAGAACTTCATCGACAGAATTAGCTCGGAGTCACGTAAGCCAAGCAGTTCAAATGCAATTACCTTCGACGAGGACGTTCTTACTGCAGCGCGACCTATGGAGTACACCACAAGGATCGAGTCCAGCCGGAAGCGGCCGTCTGCGTCAGCACCAGACCAAGCACAACAGGAAAAAGCTGCAAAGCGACCACGGATGAATCCAACTCAAGGACAGAATCAACGAGTTCCCACTTGTGGTTTTTGTCGAAAACAAGGTCACACCTGGCAAGTTTGTAGGAAGAGACTAGGTGCCTGTCTATATTGTGGATCAGCAGCACATCAAATAAAGGACTGTCCTGCTGCTCAAAGACGCACACTGCACAAAAGTTCCAGTTCAGGCCAGGCCCCAGCAGCGCAGCAGAGGGCACCACCTCAAAGACACGGACAAGCTTAGACGATTACCATGGAGAACGTGCAGACTCTTAGAGTAACTAATGCGCGTAAGTGATTCGTAGATATCATTTTCTAGTATTATTTAGCTCGTGCCCATTGGTTCGTGACCTCAGCCCCAACCTAGTAAATTTTAAACTTGCTAAATAACCTGGAATGCTTTTATAACTGTAGAGATTTTGAGGTTTTTGCTATTGTGCTTATTATATGTGTCTTGTGAACTTCAATAAATTTGTACCTCTTTTCATCATCATCTAGCGCACTTAATTTTGCTAAACTCGACTAATGCTGCTATTTTATAGCCTAGTTTTGCAAGCTTACTCTTTATCGGGCTTGTTCGTGACACCTATATTATTGAGGCCTGATCAACCCCACTAATACAAGTGTCTACTCAGAATCAGTGTACTACGGTCTGATCAACCTTAGTGCATTTTGAGTCGCACTTCGCATGACTACTTTATGTGGATTGAGATATAGTCGACTAGTCTACTTGCCCCCTAAATACGTCCGAGCATATCGTATCAGCATTACCAGAATAGAATCTCGATCCTTAACCGCCTGACAATTCCCATTAGAATTCCTGAAAAACGCCTTGATCCCTATACCTCTGTTCTACCACATCGCCCTTAAACTCTTTATTATTGATCCTCGTCTTTCCTTATTTCGGAAAGACAAAAACCTGTGGTTGGTATAAGTTGATTTGTAGTGCTAGACATACCCCTCAGACCGGTCGAATTGATGATAACCCTTTATGACTAAGACAAGACCCTAGGTGCTGTGTTTTGTGTTGCAGGCTTAAGATTTAATACCCTGATTTATTAAGTTGAGACCTAGCTTTACTAGTTGTACAGCCTTAGAGGATATGGGTAAAATTATAAGTTGGGTAGCGACCGCAATGTCCACCTGAGAGAAACCCGCTGGACTGTAATCAAGTGAGTTTGGACAGAGAGAACCCTGCCATAATTTAAATTTCGAGGACAAAATTTTTATAAGTTGGGTAGATTGTAAACCCCCAGATTTTGTAAGAATTTTAAATCTTGGATTTTCCCCAATTTTCTGGAATTTTTTGGAAATTTTCTGTAATTAAAATCAAGGTTTTTAATTAATAAATGATTTTTAATTGTTAATAAATAATATTAAAATATTATGGAAATAATATTTTTGGGTGTAAAATGGAAAACTGGGCTTAGGATAATTTTTCTGGAATTTATTGGACCTCAGACCTATTTTTAAATGCCTAAAAAACTATTTATTTATATAATTATTATTATTATTATTATTATTATTATTATTATTATTATTATATCAGCCCGGCCCAGCCCACAGACACCCGGCCCAGTCCCCGCGGCCCATCAACCTTATCGGGTCGGGTCGGGTCTGCCGAACCCGACCCGCACCGCTAACCCACCCGGACCCGCTCCCCAGCCACCTGACCCATTCTCCCCCTCCGCCGCTTCCGCCGGCGCCTCCGCCGCGCCGTTGGCGTTCCGCCCGGCTCGCCCCACGCAGCGCCACCACGACCCCTCCCCTCTCTCCGCCTTCTCCGCCTAACGCCACCGCCTCTCCCCTTTAAAACCCCCTCGAGCCTCCGGCCACCTACCCTCCCTCTCCGGTCACCCCCTCCGGCCACCTCGCCGTCCTCCTCCCCTCTAGCGCCTCGCCACTGCCCTCAACGACGACCAGCCGCCCCTCCTCTGCTCCTCCTCCTCCGCCTGCCTCCGACCCCCCCCCAGCAGCTCGAGTCGACCCCGCGGCCAGCGCTCATCCACCGCCTCCGGCGCCTGCCACCGCGCCGTGCCGCCCTCGCCGGCGCCGCCCAGCACCCGGCCGGCCTCCCCCGCAGTGGCGCCGCCCTCCTCCGGCCGGACCACCGCCTGCAGCGTTCGAAACCCTAACCCTAGCCCTAATTCTTCTTTCCGTGTCCGACACGAGTCGGACACGACTCGACCCTGATTTTCGGGTCCCCTTCAGGTGCGTGTAACTTTCGCCTCGTAGCTCCGTTTTTATTTCCGCAAATTGCGTTGGAAAGCCTGTATGACCCTCTCGGTGCCCGGACAAACCGCTCGGGGTATCGCGTCCTGTGGTGATCGCACACCGCGATCCAAAAACAGGAAAAACCAGACCCTGTTTCAACCCGGAACTGAGTACGCCCCGCCAAACGGGACGACTTGGTCGCGTGCGGTCTTCACAGATACATGCGCATCGTCGATACGGACGTATAAGTTTTCGTGGAAGCTGATTCGGGTGTGCGTGCACACCGGAATCAACGCGTATCCGCGGACATCGCCCCGTATCCGCCTTTTCTGTAATTCACCCTAACTTCTTGTACACTCGTCAGATCGAGACGAAACTTACGCCATCGGACTCGTAGCGATACGCTGGTCCTGTGGGTCAAGTTTGGTTCGATTCTGAGAACGTTGACGAAATCGCGTGTCGTGGGCCCCACAGGCCCCGCTCGACGGGCGATTTTGTGTTCGGCTCATCGGAATCCAAATCTGGAAGTTCCGTTGGGTTCGTATCAGCGTTCCTGACCTGTTGACACTAAGTTTGGTGAATTTGGAGATCTTTGACCCGGACACGTTTTTCGGTGCAAAGCGGGCCCACCGGCGGACCCCGTTTTGACCCGAAATTGCCGTTTTTGCCCTTGTCTCCAAATTGGACCCAAGGACAGGCGTTTCTAGCTATTTGACATCTTCTGAGCATGATGGTAATGTCTATTTTAGCTTTTGGACTCATCTCTGGACTTTTCCCCCAAGAACCAAATTAATCAGATCCAAACAACAGGCAAGTACCTGCACTTCAAGTTTAATCTTTATATTGTGATAGTTAATTTCCTGCTCTACTAGTACCCTTGATGACTACACGTAGTGCTAGAATACTGAATTTCATGTCTTGGATACTGTATTTCATGTCTTGCTTTTCATGTCGGGTGGGAGAATACTAGAAGGCATGTAGTTTACTCTTCCCCTTATCATGTTTAATAGCTGTTGGTACGCGACTGTACCCTCAGCCGGATCTCGATTGTTCATGTTTAATAGCCATCTATGACGGCCGGATTAGCCTTATAAACCCCTACATGCCAACTATCTATTCTAAAATAAACACAAGTTCACACAGATAGCTTCTGGTCTAGTTATAGTTCTTGCTGACTGTTGTAGTTTCATTTCCTGTCTCATTTATTTCCTGCTTTCTCATATTCCTGTTTATAGCATTAACTCTGAGATATTGATGTTCTTCTATGCAACTTTCTCAATATGATACTCAAGTTAATTGTCATGAATATTTAGTTTAATCTTGTTGTGCATTGTGTACTTTGCTCCTTTCCTGACTGGATCCGTTGTTTTAGGCGATGATGAGGACTTTGCCCCTACCTATTATGCCCACTATGAGTTAGCAGGTGACACATATGAGGAGCCGGTTCCCACTCAGGAGACTACCTTGAGGAGGAGTAGCCAGTTAGTTATTATTTTATTTCCTTTTCAGCATATACTTGGGTTTGTCCCCGATCTATCTTCTGGCTTTGTATTAACTATGGATCTGTTGTCACAATTTGTTTTATAAAAGTTAGCATTCCTATTTCCTGTTACTTTCCTTGTCTATTTATTGTGGATGAGATAGATACTTATTGACCCCAGAAAAGACCTAGACAGCGTACTATCGCCGACACTGCGGCGTAGGCTGGACGTGCCCACGCACTCGTGCCCGAATAACCGGGTGCGGGTCGTGACAAATATGAATATCATGTTGGGAACGGCATACAAGAACATCAATATCTCCGAGTTAAATACTGTAAACAGGAATATGAGAAAACAAAAATAAATGAAACAGGAAATGAAACTACAACTGTCAGCAAGAAATATAACGTGACCAGAAACTATCTGTGTGAACTTGTGTTTGTTTTTAGAATACATAGTTGGCATGTAGGGGTTTATAAGGCTAATCCGGCCGTCATAAACGGCTATTAAACAGGGGAAATCAAGATCCGGCTGAGGTACAGTCGTGTACCAACAGCTATTAAACAGGGCAGGGGAAAGGGTAAACTACATGCCTTCTAGTATTCTCCCACCCGACATGAAAAATAAGACATGAACTCCAATACTCAAGACATGAAATCCAGCATTTCTAACACTAGGTGTAATCATCAAATAGTACTAGTAAAGCAGGGAATTAATTATCACAATGTAAAGGTTTAACTTGAAGTGCAGGTACTTGCCTGTTGTTTGGATCTGATTAATTTGGTTCTCGGGGGAAAATTCCAGAGATGAGTCCAAAAGCTGAAATAGACATTACCAACACGCTCAGAAGATGTCAAATAGCTAGAAACGCCTGTCCTTGGGTCCAATTTGGAGACAAGGACAAAAACGGCAGTTTCGGGTCAAAACGGGGTCCGCCGGTGGGCCCGCTTTGCACCGAAAAACGTGTACGAGTCAAAGGTCTCCAAATTTACCAAACTTAGTGTCAACAGGTCAGGAACGCTGATATGAACCCAACGGAACTTCCAGATTTGGATTCCGATGAGCCGAACACAAAATTGCCCGTCGAGCGGGGCTTGTGGGGCCCACGACACGCGATTTCGTCAACGTTCTCAGAATCGAACCAAACTTGACCCACAGGACCAGCGTATCGCTACGAGTCCGATGGCACAAGTTTCGTCTCGATCTGACGAGTATACAAGAAGTTAGGACGAATTGCCGAAAAGTCGGATACGGGGCGATGTCCGCGGATACGCGTTGATTCCGGTGTGCACGCACACCCGAATCAGCTTCCATAAAATCTCACACGTCCGTATCGACGATGCGCACGTATCTGTGAAGGCCGCACACGACCAAGTCGTCCCGTTTGGCGGGGCGTACTCAGTTCCGGGGTGAAACAGGGTCTAGTTTTTCCTGTTTTTGGATCGGGTGTGCGATCACCACAGGACGCGATGCCCCGAACGGTTTATCCGGGCACCGAGAGGGTCATACAGGCTTCACAACGCAATTTACGGAATCAAAAACGGAGATACAGGGTGCAAGATACGAGTACCTGAACAGATCTCTTCGAAATTGGGGTTTTCGGTGTCCGACACGCGATTTCGTGTCCTGGACGTGTCCACGCAGTGTCCACTGTGCCCGTGTCCGGCAGCGAGATGTGTCCGGCCTATGGCTTCGGCCTGGGCTATCTGCGGTGGCCGGAGGGTGGCCGGGCTGCGTCGCCGGGCTCGGGTGAGGGTGGTGCCGGCGGTGGGGGACGTCGATCGGTCACCGGAGGCGGGCGGCAGATGAAAAGAAGGAGAAGGAGGAGGATTCGGGAGAGGGGTGGCTAGGCGTCGGGTGAGGCGCTGGAGGGGCGGAGCTAGCGGCTGAGGGGGAGGCGGGACGGCGGACGCGGTGAGGGCCGCCGGAGATCGGGTCGCCGGGGATCGGTTAGGGTTTAGGGGAAGAGGGAAAGTGAGGGCGGAGGAGATGGGGAGCCGGTGTCACGCCCCAGTCCCAAAATATCGAGGGACTAGACACGTGGCAATGGCCAGCAGCACGCACCGATGGACAAACCCAATTTAATGGATCCATCGGGCATACTTAAGCTGTAAATAAGGTCTATAACAACAATCCAGAACTAATCTCATCCACAGAAAAGATAATAAGATCAGCAGCAATAAGGAAAGTAAAACAAACATCCAGTCTCAGCAAAGTAATTCGGGGAACAACCCGATATAATGTCTGTTACAATTGTTCTCATAAACATGAAAAGAGTTTTAATTAAATATATTAAACTGAGCATAGGGAAGCAGATGTTCAGGAGAAGTCCTCAGCGATCACCTCGTCCTCAGGTACTGGTACTGTTCCGAGAAGTGCTCCTGTTCCGTACACCTCAGGGTAGATCTCGTCTGCTAACCCTGGGGACATAATCCGGATCCAGGTCCTCAGGGGACATAGCAAGGTACAGATAAAACAAGCCAAATATAATGCAGTAAAGCAAAATAATGAAACAACAGGGTAAGTAACTAACCAGCTAAGTGATCATGCAAGTGAGAGCATCACTAAAACTAAGGCTGATACCACTACAAGCTCTGTGTCGGGGAGCCGGTAGTAGTTATACTATGTGATATACTATGAGTTTACTATGGATTTTATTTATATATATAATCAGCCTGTAGCCTGTGTGTCTCTCCCCACCCAATGTAACCACAAGTCTCATGTCCATAACGTCTCATGTCCATGTCACATGTGATCATAGTTAATGCATCAAGTCATAATCTAAGAATATAATCTATGTCCATCCTGTATCCTATACAGAATCACCTTGAATATCTCAGGAAGATTCTGTCAATGTATGTGTCAAGTGTCCTGGGTTTTTTGTACTTGATACAGCAAGTACTAGAATGTAAAGGGTCACGAATGTCCATCTCTAATGACATACACAACTCCGCGTACGGAGTTGGCACCCGACTGTAATCGGACACTAAGTATGCCACACGGCCCTAGGATTAAGCATGAACAATAATCACAGAAAATAAAGCAAGAGTAAAATGAATTTAATAAACTGCAATTTATGGCAAGGTACACTTGCCTGGGTTTTCAGCTCCAACTGTAGCTCTGGCAATAGCTGGATTTGCAGGGACTACTCCAGCTGCTGAAACAAACATCACCATCAGATTCAGAAAATGTCAATCAGCTAGAAACGCCTGTCCTTGAGTCCAGTTTGGAGACAAGGGCAAAAATGTTATTTTCGGGTCAAGGCGGGGTCCAGATGTGGGCCGCTTTGCACCGAAAAATGCGTCAGGGTCAAAGGTCTCAAAAACAGTCCAACTTAGTGTCAACAGATCAGGAACGCTGATACGAACCCAACGGAACTTTCAGATTTGAATTCCGATGAGCCGATCACAAAATCGCCCGTCGAGCGAGGCTTGTGGGGCCCACGACACGCGATTTTGTCAACGTTCTCAGAATCGAACCAAACTTGACCCATAGGACCAGCGTATCGCTACGAGTCCGATGGCGCAAGTTTCGTCTCGATCCGACGTGTGTACACTAAGTTACAGCAAGAAACAGAAAGGTCGGATACGGGCCGTTGTCCGCGGATACGCACTGATTCCGGTGTGCACGCACATCCAAATCAGCTTCTGCGAAATCCCGCACGTCCGTATCAACGACGCTGACGTATCGGTGAAGACCGTACGTGACCAAGTCGTCCCGTTTGGCGGGGCGTACCCAGTTCCGAGGTGAAACAGGGCTAAGTTTTTCCTGTTTTTGGATCGCGGTGTGCGATCACCACAGGACGCGATGCCCCGATCAGTTTGTCCGGGCACCGAGAGGGTTATACAGGCTTCACGATAAAACTGACGGAATAGGAAACCGAGCTACGAACAGAAAGTTACGGTTACCTGAATAGGGCTTGAAAAATCGAGTTTAAACCGTATCCTCGTGTCCAACCGTGTCTAGGGTTAGGGTTTACTGTGTCGAGTCCTGTCCTGTGTCCGGCCGAGTCTTCTGCTATGTCCGCCGGAGGAGGGTGGAGGTCGGCAAGGCAGGGTCGGCTGCTGGCAGGATGGCGGCGCGGCTGGGGCGGCACGGCGGCGGAGGGGTTCGTCGAACAGCCGACTCGGGGCGGCTGGGAGTTGTCTGCTAGGCGGAGCGGTGGGGCGGTCTGGTCCCTGCTGGGTTGGGTGTCTCGAGCGGCTGGGCAGAGGCGGTAGACGAGGCGAGCTCAGGGCGGTTCGTGGCCGTGCGGGGTCGGCGGCAACGCTGGAGGGCGGAGCTTCTCGAGGTGCGGCGGAGCAGGGTGGCCGACGAGGAGGACGAAGACGGAGAGAGGAGGAGCGAGACGAGGCGGGGGCTGGCTTTATAGGGTGGAGATGGGAGAGGGAGCGGCGGAGGTTCGGGGAGATGAAGAGGAGGCGACGCGGGGCAGCGAACGGCCTGCGGCGGCGGCCGTTGCCGGCGGAGGAGAAGTGAAGAGTCGGGGAAGAGAGGGGTTCAGGCGGGCGGGTCTGCGGGTGGATGGGTTTTGGGCTGGGCCGATTTATTTATATAAAAATAATAATTAATTCATTAAACATTAAATAATTAAATAATTAAATAAATAATTATTTTTAGGGGTTTAAAAATAGGTCCAGGGCCCAATAAATTTCAGAAAAATTACCCTAAGTCTAGATTTTCATTTTACACCCAAAAATATTATTTTCATAATATTTTTATACTGTTTATTATTATTTAAAAATCATTTAATAATTAAAACCCTGTTTTTAATTACAGAAAATTCTCAAAAATTCCAGAAAATTAGGAAAAATTCCAAATTAAAATTTTTGAAAATCAGGGGGATTACAGCCGGGGTTTTATAGGGTGGCTCCGGGCGGTTAGGTCAGCCGGGAAGGGCGGAGCGGAGAGGGCGACGTGGGGGCGAGGGCGCGGAACGCACGGCGGCCGGCGCTGGACGCGGGGTCGTGGGGAGGCCGGGTTAGGCGGGTCGGGCGGCTCGCGGGTCGGGTCTGTCTGACCCGACCCGACCCGGTAGCGGGTTGGGGCTGGACCGGGTTAGCGGCTGGGCTGCTGGGCTCGGCCCACTGGGCCGGGCCGGGCCCAAAGAAAAGAAAAAAAAAAAAAAAGTAATAATAAATATAATAATAATAATAATAACAGTTTTAATTTAATTAATTAAAATTAGTTTTTAGGCATTTAAAAATAGGTCTGAGGTCCAGAAAAATCCAGAAAAATTATCCTAAGTCCAGTTTTCCATTTTACACCCAAAAATATTATTTTCATGATATTTTAATATTATTTATTAACAATTAAAAATTATTTAATAATTAAGAACCTTGATTTTAATTTCAGAAAATTCCCAGAAAATTCCAGAAAATTAGGAAAATCCAAGATTTAATAAATTTGAAAATTCAGGGGGTTTACAGTACATTCTCTGACAATTTTTATTATATTGATTATCTCTATAATTTTAGTTGTATAGCGTACATGACTCTGACACTGTTGTTTACACGAGTTGGCATCATTGAGACATGTCACGAGGAGTCATGATTGGGATCCATCGTGCTAGCTGGGGGAAAACGGAGAAATATTAGTAGCTTATGTGATCATACCCAACTTTACATGAATCATAGCTCACTCACACCTCACGTCGGTGCAGCCTGACCATTACATGCCTCATAGCATGTTATGTATGATTAGCCTGACTATTGCTTGCATCACAGCTATCCGGATGGTTAGCCTGACCTTACATGAATCATAGATGGTCATACATAGCAAGCTTGGTCAGTCCCAAGCCGATCACATGATATGTTAATGTTTCACACACTTAGTTAGATGTTCTTGACATGTATCTCTAGTATATTGATATAGCATTCCTTATGTTCTAGTAATGATTCTAGCATTCTCTTATATACCAGTTCATTGTTCTAGCGTGTACTTGTATTTCTATTTCATTGCTAGATGTACATTGATGATGACATATGCTCCAGTACTTCATTATTCCAATATTTCTTTATTCCAGTATTTTTTATTGCCAGTATTCATATATGTCTTGTATTTCTTTACAGTGCTATAGTTTCTGTCAATATATGTGGAACTGTTGTTAGTGCTTGTACTTCGTTCCAATCCTAACTGAATATTTTTTCCAGAGGATCTTGAGGATTTTTGTACCACACATTATGGACCGAATATAGATGCAGACTACACACCAGAGATCTTAGAGGAGACTATTCCTTTAGAGGAGACATTACCTGTAGCTATCTAGATAGTATTTATCTTATGCATCTGAAACTTATTGAGGTTTATTTCAGTTTATGTTTAGACTTATACTTAGTTATGTTGAGACTTGTGGAGGCTTTATGTGGACAGCTAGACTTGTGGAGACTTTATATGGAGACTTATTTCAGCTTATGTTTTAAAGGACTTTTTTCTAATAACCACCAGGGTGACGTAAAGATAATTTTATCACGACGATTATATATTAATTGAAGACACTAAACTATAGTTAAAACTTTTCAACTTCTTCAAAATATCATAATTTATCCACTAGGGTTTGATTTGAGATTGCTATCGTCTTTGAGAGGTCATAGTAGAATTAGTTTTTTAAGTTGCTATCAGAAGTTCACCCAAAATTAAAATAATTTTAAAAAAATATTTGATAAAGAATGAGATTTTTATACGGCACTACAAAAGTTATTCAAGGGTGGTCTAAATTTTATTTTTAGAACTGCCAAAAATTTTGACATTCCTTCTAATAGAAAGGACCTATATCAAATATTTTTGAATTGCAAAAAAGAAGAAGAAGAACATCCATTCAAAATATCATAATGCACCAATTAAGGGGTGTTTTAGTTTTTAGACCTGATGGAAGTTGGAAAAACAAAGTAGCCCAATGAACTATCATGGTGGGTCCCATGATCAAGTTTTCCGAGTTCTTGTCATCTCCTTCCTAAGTTGTTGTGTTGGGCGGGGAGAAAACTAAACTTGTAACCCAATAAACTTAAGCTTGGGAATCCTTCTTATTAAACTTAGGAGATATTTGGTATGCAAAATACTGTATATCCAAAAAAAAATATTTTTGAAAATTAAATTTATATAAACTATATTTTCATGTTTAGTAACTATACAAATATTTCAGGTATATATATATATATATATATATATATATATATATATATATATATATATATATATATATATATATATATATATATATATAAAATTATATATATATATTAAAAATAAAAACAAAAAAGGAAAAAAAACCCAAAAAACGAAAAAACAAAAAACAAAAAACAAAAAAAGGGGGAAAAACAAAAAAATAAAAAATAAAGAAAAATAACGAAAAATAAAATAAAAAAATCGACAAAATGACAAAAAAAAACTAAAAAACAAAAAAAAACTAAAACGTAAAAACGATAAAAAAGATCAAAAGCAACTAAAAACGATCAAGAAACCTGAAAAAGCAGTTATTTTGCATGCTTCCAAACACTTCTTCGTACCAAACAAGTGGACTCTGAGAACTCCTACCAACTTCTCCAAGTTTTTAACAAACTTCCATGAACTAAACAACCCCCATACAAACAAAATAATCAAAAAAAAAGAAAAGAAAGAAAAGAAAACATAGACAAATCGTTCAACCACGTACTAATAAACCAATCTGTCTCTCCAAGTGGTTTTTGTTGGATTGTATCTCGTTTCTCGTTAACCGCTCAAAGAAGGATGATAATAGAGTTGGTAATTTAGTCCCACGTCAGATAGATCCGACGTGGGATCATGAGTTGTAGATAATTGAAATTGGTTCAAGCCTTACATAGAAATTTTCTTTTAAGACATGGGCCCAATCTAATATTGCTCCTCATGGGCCAATTCCAGTTCGGATCACACCGCGTTACCAACAAGTAGTATCAAAGCCCAGGTTTGAGCGACTTACATGAAATGTAGGAAGTCCACATGTACATGACTTATATCCCGTTTATATATATATATATATATATAATAAATCTTAATTTACAAAAAAAAAAAAATTAAACAATATTTTAAAAAAAAAATACGTGCAACACATATGCATTCACTAATTTTATAGTGTCTCTATAATAAATTTACAAGAGAGAACCTATTGGAACTAATTCCTCCATAATCGACCTCTCTCTTAAATGAACTATAGAATAAAACAAATCTATACAGGGTCTATTTGTAGCAAAATCATCTTACCTCTCTCTCTCATCTTTTTGTCTGATTTTCTTCCAAGTCTAAGTCCATCTTCTCTCACTCCCTCCTAAATCTGCATCATCTATCCTATGGGGAAAAACCCCAATTGCCTTCAATTTCGCACAGTGCAGGCAGATCATGGTGGCATTCTCGTGCAATGCCAATGCCGCAAAATTGGACCATATACTTGACTTGTAAATGAAATGTGAGCCCCCACTGACCAAAATTTCTACATCTTGATTTCAACAACGTTGTATCTCATAAATAAAGCATAGAGTAGACAGTAAAATTGTATCCATAAATATCAATCTAGCTGCAGAATCAACCTCATTTCAGCATATCCAATTGAAGCATTCTGATAAAGCAAGGACAATCCAAGAACTAAGACACATTCTCAACCAAAATATCAGAAGGAAACAGAACAATAGTTTCATTACCATATATTGGTTCATAACAAACAAAATTGCTGCTGCCAGATTAGAATCCCAGAATGTATTTAAAGCTGAATTAAGTGCGGCATTTGTTGCAAAGCAGCAACAACCAAAACTCAAGTCAAAATTACAACACACTTAATACAACTTCCGGAAAACTTGTTTATGTTCACCTGGCAACATGATTTAAGGTAAAAATAAAAGTGTACCAAACGTCTGAATTCCAATTCTCTTAAAAGTTTCTAAACAGGTAGACGACCAAATAAAACATGATCAGAATGAGCCGAAATAAAACCGGTTGAAAGCCAAATATAATATAGGGTGTCTCTTACTGACATTAAGTTTTTCTATTTC
Source organism: Iris macrosiphon (assembly GCA_036927795.1). Taxonomy (NCBI): domain Eukaryota; kingdom Viridiplantae; phylum Streptophyta; class Magnoliopsida; order Asparagales; family Iridaceae; genus Iris; species Iris macrosiphon. The sequence continues at coordinate 184,008,808 of JAYESA010000011.1, forward strand.
AACCTTTGCATCCATATCCATGTTCAAAAAAGTAGTCATTCCTTCACTTTCCAGCACTTTGTACCGAATTTCGGACCGGAAATGAGAGCTGAGAATTGCTTCTTCAAGTTTGTTGACATTGTGTCGAGACATAACGCTTCCTTTGATCATTTTTCTCTGGTAAGTTTTTTATTATTATTGTTCTCTTAATAGTTTATATAGAATGATATATATATTTACTTATTTTCTGTATAGGAGGAGATTTTTGACAGGGTGATGGCTACGCCAGTTGAAAAAGATGATTACTTGTTGGCTCCTTTGGCATTCTATACTGAACTTTTCATCACTTCCTAGCACTTTGTATAATTCAGTATAGAATGTCAAAGGAGCCAACAAGTAATCATTTTCTTCAGCTGGCGTAGTCATCACCCTGTCAAAACCTCCTCATGTACAAAAAATAAGTAAATATAAGTATCATTTTATATAAACTATTAATAAAACAATAATAATAAAAAATTTACTAGAGAAAAATGATCAAAGAAAACGTTAAGTCTAGACACTATGTCAACAAACTGGAAGAAGCAATTCTCAGCTCTCATTTTCGGTCCGAAATCAGGTACAAAGTGATGGAAAGTGAAGGAATGACTAATTTTCTGAACATGGATATGGACGCAAAGGTTGAAGTAGGAAAAACTTATTGTCAGTAAGAGACACCCTATATTATATTTTGGAATGCCAAAGGAGCCAACAAGTAATCATCTTCTTCAGCTGGCGTAGCCATCACCCTGTCAAAAATCTACTCCTGTACAGAAAATAAGTAAATATAAGCGTTAAGTCTCAAAAATCTACTCCTGTACAGAAAATAAGTAAATATAAGCGTTAAGTCTAGACACTATGTCAACAAACTGGAAGAAACAATTCTCAGCTCTTATTTCCGGTCCGAAATCCGGTACGAACATGGATTGGACTTCGTTCCAGAGTTCTAACCTACTGCCCAACCTGTCAGTAGACTCAGTAGTTAAAAAAAAGTATAAAATAAAAACTAAAAACACTAACTAATAAATTATTATTTTTTACATAATCTAGTCCAAGTTTTGCATCCAAGTGACCTTTCATCTTAATCGAGAAATCTAGAAAGCGAATAGCTCCCAAAGAACGTTGTGCTTATCACATGAACTCCAGCACCTATTTGAATCTTTCATAGGCTTATCTCATGATGCTAATTAAGAATAATGATATAGATTATTCTGATAAGGATACTATGAAGCACAAGGATACTATGAAGCATTTGTATTTCAGATAGCACAAACAAATATTTTGATGACAATAGAACAGGGTAAATTGGATAGGTAACTTTGTCGAGCAACTGTTTTCCAATAGTTTTAGATAGCAAATACTACACAATACAAATACCAGTTACGAACCATCTCATATGAGTACATATGGAGTTACTTATTTTAACAAATATAGACACACAGACACATACAAACAAAAAAATTTCCCTTGTCCCTTGTCCATGTTAAAAAATGGAGAAAATGTCATTTTACAGTAGCTCTTCTTGTTTCTTTTGCTTACACATCATTTCTTAAATAAATTAATTATGACTCAGCAAACTAAAACCTAGATAGACATAGATGGACATAGTAGGACGATATGATGGCACATATAATTTTAAAGGACTTAACACAGTTGGAAAAAATAAGAAGACAATATATTGGTACAGCTAATATATATATATATATATATATATATATATATATATATATATATATATATATATATATGGATGGATGGCCGGCTCAGAGGATGGGCGTCGCGAGGTGGGCAATCCCTCTTGGCCCCTCAATAGCCAAAGCTCCAAAATATGAACCAATGTTACTTACGAGCCCAGTCAGCCCTTATAATTGGAAGATCCAAACAAGCTCTATACCTACTTAAGTAGCATGTCGTAATAATGACTTTAGTAGAAAGGTGGCTCAAAGGAGGCCTACACCCACTTATACATAGTAAGCTATAATAATCAAAATGGAAATAAGAGAGTTTGAACCAAAGATCACGAAATGCATTAAGAGAAAGCTATTACCACGAGACCAATTAATTTGTTTGTTATTTTTTTCCTCCAAATATCTTTTGTCATTTTTATAGTGACTTTTTTTCTTTTGCCTCCAAATGATCTTGTTTTTTTTTGCCTTGTTTGATTGTTAGGGAAAAAAAAAACAGTAAAATTACTCAACTAGTTATTTTTTATTTACTAATTTCTTAGAAGATTTCTGATTGATAAAATTGGTATCCGAAAAAAAAAATCAGTAAAATTCATTTAAAAGATTGAATGTTTTTCATTTATCCGTTCAAGAGGCCTCACTTTCAAATATTGCCTTGGGCCACGAGCTCCCGGATCGAATATATATATATATATATATAAAAACTTAATATTAGGCAAAAATTTCTGAAGTATTTATGCCTCATCAAGCTAAACCTAGATAGACATATATTGATCATTTTAAAGGACTTGACACAGTCAGAAAAATAAGAATAAGACAATGTTCTCCAATTCAATCTTAAGAATAATGCTAGGTTTACTACCAAAACCTTACAACTTCCCTACAACTGGCTATGTGGCAGTACCCAGTTGGTCCCTTCTCTCTCTCTCCATATGTGGGCAATTATGCCGCTATATGTTCTATAGAGTCGAAATGGACATCAAAATTAGGGTCAACATGAATTTAGTCAAAATATTCCATGTGTGAAGGAAGTTTCACAATTGGGTTGCTGACCGAACATAATGAAAAAAAAAAAAAAAGTTGTTGAACACATTTTTAAGGCCTCATTTTTTCTTTGATGCTAAAGTATAATGTCAAATTAAGACCTACCAAGCACTAATTGTGAGAATAATAAATTTTTGATTCTATTCAAGTAATAGTAAATAGAACTACTGATCTTGAGGACTAGCTAGTAATAAATTTGAATTGTAATTCATAATCTTCCCTCCCTACAGTAGTTAAAATTTAATTTTTCTTTTCAACATTTTTTTACATAATATTAATTTTTTAATAAATAGTGGAATATTTACAAACTAATTAGACGGTTCAATTTTGAACCGTTTTCAAACCTAATTATAAAAGTAGAAAAACCCTAATATCAACTATTATGCGAGATCTTATTACTAAATAACCCTACTAATATATAAGATTTCACACATAACACACCAGTTCAAGTATATATATACCCCAAAACACCACAGCCCATAATTTCTCCTCATGTTCAAGACAAGTAACATTATGTGCTCAAAAACAAAATGTATATAATACTGTTCATCTAGTTTATATAATATCGTTCACCTTTACACAAGTAACATTATGTGCTCAAAAACAAGATGAACACACGCATCGATACCCTAGTTATAATTCACACAAGCACCAATAGTATTGCTCCTCTCCTCCGTCACATCAGTAACCACCTATGTTCTTACCAGGTTCACTAGTGTTCATCACATCCCGGCCTCACACACAAATTCATTAAGTAGGTATAGTTTCTGTCTAACCAACTTATTAGTTGAGAGATCAATTACCAAAGATTTCTATACAGACAATTTGGTCGTATTGAAGATAGGCTCACCTGAATTTGTCAGTAAGGACGATGTTGCCTACGTTAGAAGATGGCTCCAGGCCAATTATGCCAATGTTGTTGTTTTGATGCAGCGTTTTTGGATTGGAAGGGCAAACTTGTTTTCTCTTGGTAATTGCTGCTACAAAATCCTGCAAACATATTGCAAAAATTGGACCAAATTAAATACTAAATCACCTTCTACGAACAACAATAATTCAATGTGCATTGAACGCAGCTATCATCTTTTGTGCATGTTTGAAGTTGGTGATTAGTTGCTATAAGCTGACACAATTACAACTTGCACAGTTACTTTGCCTTTGACCATTGTGTGTATATAGAATAATTCTACCAAATATTAATTATAGTAAACCGACCATAATAGAATAGGCTTGTAGAATCATTATCAACATGTAATAAAAGTATTCATTAGCACTAACAATTCTGAACCTACTGCACGAGAGCTCAAATAGTTACAAGATCATATTAGTGGTGTGTCATCAGCAATAGCCGTACACAATCAACCTTACCTATCGTACAATTGTACAATATCTATCAAAATCATACGTCTCTAATTTTTTAACTCTCGATCCCAACCACATACAGATCTAACCTCAAAAAACAACTTAGATGATATTGCTAGCTCACAGAACAATTCTCGAATACTAGTCATTCCTAACATAAAGCACCAGCAATAACCAAACGAAGAGCAAAATTAAGAAATTTGAAACCCTAACTCGATAAGGAATCGAAACCCCAACTAATACAATGTTATCTGCACGAGATCACATCTAGAACAAGCAATGAAAACCCTAACTCGACGAATTCAACAGGGGAGAAAACTCACAACTTCATTCGTGGTCAAAGTAGCGACGAAGGACTTCTGGTATAGCGGCGCAGATCTGCATTTTGGGGGATTTGGGGTTTTATCGAATGTTATCGAGGAAGAAGAAGAGGAAGAGGAATGACGTGGAGGGAGATGTAGACGTCGGGGGCTTGGCCACGGGCCGGATCTGCGAGCTCCGTACCGGATCCGGAGATGGTACGAACGACGGTTTAAGGTGGCTCGGTGTTGAAGCCTAGCCATAGAAGGGAGCTCTGACCGGAAGGGAGTGCTCGAGCGGCCGTCGCGTCGTCCCGGAGGACGAGGCTCGACCGGAGTGGAGCTCTTTACGGGAGGTGCAAGATCGGCTCTCCCTCTCCCTCTCCCTCTCCCTTCTCCCTCCTCCCTCCTCCCTCTCCCTCTCCCTCTCGTGGGAAACTGAAAAGGAGAGAATAAATGATTTGCTGAAGAGGGGAAATAAGTAGGTGGACCTGGTGGGAAACTTGAAAAATTAAGTGTAAAATTTTAGGAGGGAAACCAAAAAAAATACTATCATTTAAAACGTACACGTCGTAAATGAGTGTTGAACCACAACGCGACAAAATATAAATGAGTTTCAACCACAACCACATAAATGAGTTTCAAGCACAACCACAACCACATAAATGAGTTTCAAGCACAACCACAACCACAACCACATAAATGAGTTTCAACCACAACGCACAAAAGTACATATAATGAATCTTCAATTACAACATGTAAAAAATATATGTCATAAATGATGCTTCAATTACAACGGTGTAAAGAAACAGGTCATAAATGATGCTTCAATTATAACATGCATGTCAACCACATCTAAAAAGACAAAAAAAATTAACTATTTTACTGAGCACATGTTTGAACGTTGTACAAGAGTGTCATTTACAACACGCAGCAACTGTGTGCCGTAAATTGCACGCCATAAATGATATATTTTCTTGTAGTGCAAGCAAAGACCGACTCACTTTCTTTCAGCGTATGAAACTAATGAATATATCACATTTGAAAAAAATATTGTACTCCTTTTGGTAATTACTAATTATAAGCTATGGCTACAAAGTAATAAATACTCAGTATCTTGGATCCTATGTCGGACTAAGTCGGACCTTGGGTTGGGACGGGTCAGAACTTTGTACCGGATCTCTCTTATGAATCGAGATATAAGGTCCGACACGTCCCAATATACTGGTCCAAACCAGTCCGGACTCAAAATTATTCGAACCGGATCGAGGTGTAAAGCATTTTTTCCAACCGAACTCATGCGTTGCTGGACCGGTCTAATTGACAGATCTAGTTGTGATCGAAGACTAACCCTTGCGTTCGTGGACACGTTTTTGAACTAGAAAAAAAATCATGAACATAGATCTTAATTGTTTCCGAATATTTCTCTCAAATTAGAAATGATTGTTACATCGCCATGCTCAAATTAGAAATGATAGGTACATCAACATGCTCTTGATGTAGAAAACTAAACGTGAACATAAAACCTAAAATTTTCTCCAATTAGAAACGATGGCTAAGAATCGAATGATGAATTGAACTAACAAGATATAGGGTTTCGAAACATACTAGGAAAAAAAGGAATCAATATAAGAGACATTGTGCACATTTATAAATGGAAAGAATAATACGTTCCGATAGTTCGATCCACTAATTTGTCGCCGATCAAGATCTTATGTCTTTTTCTAATAACCATCAGGATGACGTAAACATAATTTTATCACGACGATTATATATTAATTGAAGACACTAAACTATAGTTAAAAAATTTCTACTTCTTCAAAATATCATAATTTATCTACTAAGGTTTGATTTGAGATTGCCATTGTCTTTGGAGAGGTCATAGTAGAATTAGTTTTTTTAGTTGCTATCAAAAGTTCACCCAAAATTAAAATAATCTAAAAAAAATATTTGATAAAGAATCAGATTTTATACGGCACTACAAAAGTTACTCAAGGGCTGTCTAAATTTTATTTTTAGGACTGCCAAATTTTTTGACATTCCTTCTAATAAAAATGATTGTTAAAATATTAGAAGAATTGTAAAAAATTGCAACAGTCCTAAAATAGACATACAGTTACAAAATTTGACAGTCCTACCTATTGGAATGATTATGAAAAGTTTTGACAGTCCTGTCCAAAAATATTTGACAATCTTGAATAAAAAGTGTACTGTTCCTAAAAAAAACCTAAACAATGTTATCAAACATTTTTGAATTGCAAAAAAAAGAAGAAGAACATCCATTCAAAATATCATAATGCACCAATTAAGGGGTGTTTTAGTTTTTAGCCGTGATGGAAGTTGGAAAAACAAAGTAGCCCAATGAACTATCATGGTGGGTCCCATGATCAAGTTTTCCGAGTTCTTGTCATCTCCTTCCTAAGTTGTTGTGTTGGACGGGGAGAAAACTAAACTTGGAACCCAAGAAACTTAAGCTTGGGAATCCCTCTTATTAAACTTAGGAGATATTTAGTATGCAAAATACTGTATATCCAAAAAAATTATATTTTTGGAAATTAAATTTTATAGAAACTATATTTTCATGTTTGGTAACTATATAAATAAATAAATAAATAAATAAATATATATATATATATATATATATATATATATATATATATATATATATATATATATATTAAAAGTATAAAAAAAAACTAGAAAAAAGGAAAAAGGAAAAAAAATAGCCAAAAGACGGAAAAGCAAAAAGAAAAAAAGGGAAAAAAAACAAGAAAATGAAAAATAAAAAATAAAAAAAATAGAAATAAAAAATAAAAAATAAAAGAACGAAAAGAAAAAAAAAATTGACAAAATGACAAAAAAAATAAAAAATGAAACCAAAAACAACAAACAAATAACTAAAACGAAAAAACGATAAAAAACTATAAAAAATGATCTAAAACGAAAAAGCGAAAAAATATGAAAAACACTATAAAAAATGATAAAACAAGCAAAAACGGAAAAGACCAAAAATAATTTTAAAAAAAAAAATTGATAAAAAACAACCAAAACGGCAAAAAGAAAAAAAAACGAAAAAAAAAAAATGATCAAAACGACAAAAAAACGATAAAAAAAAGATCAAAAATGAGTAAAAACGATCAAGAAACCTGAAGAAGCAGTTATTTTGCATGCCCCCAAACACTTCTTCGTACCAAACAAGAGGACTTTAAGAACTCCTACAAACTTCTCCAAGTTCTTAGCTAACTTCCATGAACCAAACAACCCCCATACAAACAAAATAATAAAAAAAAGAAAAAGAAAAAGAAAATATAGATAAATCGTTCAACGACGTACTAATAAACCAATTTGTCTCTCCCAGTGGTTTTTGTTGGATTGTATCTCGTTTCCCGTTAAGCGCTAAAAGGAGGATGACAATGGAGTTGGTAATTTAGTCCCACGTCGGATAGGCGGTAGGATCATAAGGTGTAGATAATTGGTATTGGTTGAGGCCTTACATAGAAATTTTCTTTCAAGACATATGAGCCCAATTTAATATCGCACTTTATGGGCCAACTCCGGTTCGGATCACACCGCGTTACCAACAAGTAGTATCAGAGCCCAAGGTTACAGACTTGTTTTAGCGGCTATAATTGGTTCGAGACAAATGGTGTTGAACGTTTATGGATTATACGGACTATTCTCAATGTGAAGTAGAAACATTAACTACACAAATTGGCTTTAAAGGTGGATCTGACGAGTCCAAGGTGGAGCAAAACGTTATGGTTGGCACACAATGGTGGTGTGGATGAACATGTCAAGTTTGGTTATGTGGTCGAACGGATTGAGATGACAATATGTTGGATCTCCTTGGTGTTTGGTTAGCGGGAACGAGCAAAGGTTAGTCGGAGTGTGCTAAGGTTGTTCGATTAGCGGGAACGAGCAAATGTAGCCGGGGTATGCTAAGGGTGTTCGGCTAGCGAAAACAAGATAATGTGGAGATTGTTGGATGAAATTTTATTTTCGATTAAGCGTTCAAAGGAGAGTGACAAAATAGTTGGTAATTTAGTCCCACGTCGGATATGCGGTGGAATCATGAGATGTAGATAATTGGAATTGATTCAGGTCTTACATGAGAATTTTTTTTTAAGATATATGAATCCAATCCAATATCGTACCTTATGGACCAATTTTGAATCGGACTACACCGCGTTACCAACAGTTCTCTCTATCAAATCAGTCAAAAATCATTTTTTCGAAAAGCTACTATTGTTACCAACATACCATCGCATGACAAATTGGAAAATGTCATGCTCAACGCAAAAAAAAAACTACCCAAAGAAATATCCACATTGCAATAAATTTTCATTATAGTTAAATTGATAACAAATCAACAACACTCCCAATGCCACTCCCATCAAATATTCACTGCTAAACCAAAAAGTTGCACCAATTTCCTTTGCAAACCTAAATAGTAGCAAATATAAAAAAATAAAGAAAACAAATCGCTGATGTGTGTGACTGTTTAATAGAAATCCACCATGATCAACTTCGAAGACCAATATAGCTGCACTAGCACATTCAGCTTCACTAGCAAATTTCGTCATCAAATCCAGGCATAGCCAAACTATGCAAACCAATTGGTAGATAGCAAAACAACAACGGTTGCATCCCTGTGTTCCTGTGACCAAATAAATCTTGAAACATTCATCAATTTTATCAATCAAATTGGAAAAAAAAAAATTAGTTGTGTGCAAGAGCAGATGCACATACAATCTTGTGGGGACTCGGGTCCCCACTGGATTTCGAGTAAAAGAAAAGTTTTTATAAGACTTTTCTGGAAAATTGGAATATACAAATGGAAGTTGAGGAAGCAGTGCACGGCTTTCAAGTCCCCGAAAATCAGGCTAAAACAAATTTCTACTTTTATAATGAGATTTTAAAACGGTTCAGTGAGTCATCTAAAACATAAGTAAATATTTAATCAATTAAATTTTTTTTTAAAATTTAAGGAGATAAATAAAAACTGAAACAAACTTTTCTTTTATCACTCAAACCAATTTTTTTTTTTTAAAACTTACGAAAGATTAAAAAAAATCTAAAATCGTAAACAAATAATCAACCAATTTAATTTTTATAAAAAAATTACGGAAGATACATAATTTTTATAACTAATAGAGATATATCTATAACGAGTTATAATTAAAATATAACTAAATCTATAATAAATCATAATTAAAATGTAAATCTCTATCTCTACTATTATAGTGAGATTTCAAAACGGTTCAAAAGTGAGCCATCCGTAAATAAATATTCAACAAATTAATAATTAAAAAATTCTATAAAAAAATTAACTATACGTGTACTGCACGTGTTTTCTTTACGTAGAAATATTTTAAAATCTTTATAAGTACCTAAACATATATTCAAATATATATAACAAATCCAAATAAAAATATATTCAATATTCAAAATATATTTAAAGTAATTTTTTATATCTAACATGTATCCACAGTTTTACTAACAGTATAACAAATTTAAATTTAAATATATTCAAATTAAATTTAAACTATTTTAATATATTTTTATTTTTTATTATAATTTTCAATAATATCAATAAATCTTATAAATCTATTTTTTCAAAATAATAATATATATATATATATATATATATATATATATATATATATATATATATATATATATATATATATATGAAAAAAGTGATATGAGTCATATGCTCATATTCCTACATAAATGCACATGTGGACCAATAGAAATATATTGTACTAATGCACAAGGGTGCACATGAAATGTAGGAAGTCCACATGTGTAAGCCCCTGATTTTTAAAAAATATTAAAATTGGAATTTTTCACAATTTTCTGGAATTTTCTGGGAATTTTCTGTAACTAAAATCAGGGTTTTGAATTATTACATGATTTTTAATTGATAATAAATAACATTAAAATATTATGAAAATAATATTTTTGGGTGTAAAATGGAAAACTGGACTTAGGGTAATTTTTCTGGAATTTATCGGGCCCCGGACCCATTTTTAAATCACCTAAAACTATTTATTTATTTATTTATTTATTTATTTAATTAATTATTACTATTACTATTACTATTATTATTATTATTATTATTATTTTTATTATTTTATCCAGCCCACGGCCCATTGGGCCGGCCCGGCCCAGTCCCAAACGAACCAACCCGGCCCAGCCGACTTACCGGGTCGGGTCGGGTCAGACCCGACCCGCGAGCCGCCCGCGAACCCGTCTCCCCCGTTCACCCCAACCGCCCGAGTCTTCCGGCGGAGCCGCCGCGTCCTCCGGCCGCCACGCCGCTCCGCCAGCTCCGCCCCACCGCTCGACCCCCGCACCGGCCGCCACGACCCCCCTCTCCCCTCCGTCCCGCTCGGCAGCCCTCTCCCTCTCTCCTCCTTATAAAACCCCCCGGCAGACGAGCCTCCACCGTCAGCCACCCCAGCCACCTCGCTCGCCCGCCTGACGCCGCCCGCCGCGTCGCCTCCCTCGGCCCTAGCCGTCGTCGACGCCACCAGCACCTCCTCCCCTCTCCTCCTCCCTCCTCCGGTCGAACAGCAGCCAGTAGCAGCGGCCAGCCTCGGCCGTCGCTCTCCGGCGCCTGCCACTCGCCGCCGACCAGCCTCCATCCTCGCCGACGCCGCCTAGCCTCCGGCCGGCCCCCTCCGCCGGATCCCCGCCGGCAGCTCCCAAACCCTAACCCTAATTTTCTAATTTGGTGTCGGTGTGTCGGACACGACACGGACACGGTTTCTTCGGTTTTCGGGTCCCCTTCAGGTGCGTGTAACTTTTCGCTCGTAGCTCTGTTTTCGATTCCGTAAATTGCGTTGCGAAGCCTGTATGACCCTCTCGGTGTCCGGACAAACTGTTCGGGACATCGCGTCCTGTGGTGATCGCACACCGCGATCCAAAAACAGGAAAAACCAGACCCTGTTTCACCCCCGGAACTGAGTACGCCCCGCCAAACGGGACGACTTGGTCGCGTGCGGTCTTCACAGATACGTACGCACCGTCGATACGGACGTGTGAGATTTTGCTGAAGCTGATTCGGGTGTGCGTGCACACCGGAATCAACGCGTATCCGCGGACATCGCCCCGTATCCGGCTTTTCTGCAATTCACCCTAATTTCGTGCACACACGTCGGATCGAGACGAAACTTGCGCCATCGGACTCATAGCGATACACTGGTCCTGTGGGTCAAGTTTGGTTCGATTCTGAGAACGTTGACGAAATCGCGTGTCGTGGGCCCCATAGGCCCCGCTCGACGGGCGATTTTGTGTTCGGCTCATCGGAATCCAAATCTGGAAGTTCCGTTGGGTTCGTGTCAGCGTTCCTGACCTGTTGACACTAAGTTTGGTGAATTTGGAGACCTTTGACCCGGACACGTTTTTCGGTGCAAAGCGGGCCCACCGGCGGACCCCGTTTTGACCCGAAACTGCCGTTTTTGCCCTTGTCTCCAAATTGGACCCAAGGACAGGCGTTTTTAGCTATTTGACATCTTCTGAGAGTGATGGTAATGTCTATTTCAGCTTTTGGACTCATCTCTGGACTTTTCCCCCAAGAACCTAATTAATCAGATCCAAACAACAGGCAAGTACCTGCACTTCAAGTTTAACCTTTATGTTGTGATAAATAAAATCCCTGCTTTATTAGTACCATTGATGATTATATGTAGAGTAGAACACTGGATTTCATGTCTTGAATAAAGTATTTCATGTCTTGCTTTTCATGTCGGGTGGGAGAATACTAGGAGGCATGTAGTCTACCTTACCCCTTGTCGTGACTGCTAGCTGCTGGTACGCGACTGTACCATCAGCCTTATTCCTGATTGTTCCTGACTGCTAGTCGTCTATGACGGCCTTATTAGCCTTATAAACCCCTACATGCCAACTATGTATTCTAAATACACAAGTTCACGCACATAGTTCCTGTCTTGTTGCAGTTCTTGTTATCTTGTTACAGTTACATTTTCTGTCACATTTTATTCCTGTTTTACTCGTATTTCTGGTTTATAGCAACTAATCATATTTTACTTCTAGTCTTGTTTTATAGCATTATTTCTCAGTTAATTTCACTATTTACTTACGCATATTCTCAACATGATACTTCGTCCGTTATTTTCTACCTGTCACAAATATTTAGTTTAAATCTTGTTGTGCATTGTGTACTTTGCTCCTTTCCTGACTGGATCCGTTGTTTAGGCGATGATGAGAACCTTGCCCCCACCTATTATGGACCCTATGAGACAGCAGGTGATACAGTTGCAGAGTCGGTTCCCACCCAGGAGACTACTCCTGCAGAGTAGTTAGCATTAGTCGTTTATTTTTTTCCTTTATCTTAGTAATCGGGTTTGTCCCCGATATAAATCTATGGTTCTGTAATAAACTCTGGATCTGATTATCATATTCTGGTTATAAAATCTTAGCATTCTTTTCCTGCTATTTTCTTGCCTATTTATATATTGTGAATGAGCTAGATTTATTACTTGTGGTCATGCCCTAGACAGCGTACTACCGCCGACACTGCGGCGTAGGCTGGACGTACCCACGCACTCGTGCCCGAATTTTCGGGTGCGGGTCGTGACAACATGTACATGACTTATATCCCGTTTATATATATATATATAAATATATATATATATATATATATATAACAAATCTTAATTTACAAAAAAAATAAAAATTTAAACTATATTAAAAAAATAAAAAAAATTACGAGCAACATATGTGCATTTATTAATTTTATATAGTATCTCTATAATAAATTTATAAGAGAAAATCTATTGGAACTAATTCCTCCATAATACACCTCTCTCTTAAATGAACTATGGAATAAAACAAATCTATACATGGTCTATTTGTTGCAAAACCATCTCTACCTTATAGTTAAATTGATAACAAATCAACAACACTCCCAATGCCACTCCCATCACATATTCACTGCTAAACCAAAAAGTTGCACCAATTTCCTTTGCAAACCTAAATAGTAGCAAATATAAAAAAATAAAGAAAACAAACCGCTGATGTGTGTGACTGTTTAATAGAAATCCACCATGATCAACTTCGAAGACCAATATAGCTGCACTAGCACATTCAGCTTCACTAGCAAATTTCGTCATCAAATCCAGTCATAGCCAAACTATGCAAACCAATTGGTAGATAGCAAAACAACAACGGTTGCATTCCTGTGTTCCTGTGACCAAATAAATCTTGAAACATTCATCAATTTTATCAATCAAATTGGGAAAAAAAAAATTAGTTGTGTGCAAGAGCAGATGCACATACAATCTTGTGGGGACTCGGGTCCCCACTGGATTTCGAGTAAAAGAAAAGTTTTTATAAGACTTTTCTGGAAAATTGGAATATACAAATGGAAGTTGAGGAAGCAGTGCACGGCTTTCAAGTCCCCGAAAATCAGGCTAAAACAAATTTCTACTTTTATAATGAGATTTTAAAACGGTTCAGTGAGTCATCTAAAACATAAGTAAATATTTAATCAATTAATTTTTTTTTTTTAATTTAAGGAGATAAATAAAAACTGAAACAAACTTTTCTTTTATCACTCAAACCAATTTTTTTTTTTAAAACTTACGAAAGATTAAAAAAAATCTAAAATCGTAAACAAATAATCAACCAATTTAATTTTTATAAAAAAATTACGGAAGATACATAATTTTTATAACTAATAGAGATATATCTATAACAAGTTATAATTAAAATATAATTAAATCTATAATAAATCATAATAAAAATGTAAATCTCTATCTCTACTATTATAATGAGATTTCAAAACGGTTCAAAAGTGAGCCATCCGTAAATAAATATTCAACAAATTAATAATTAAAAAATTCTATAAAAAAATTAACTATACGTGTACTGCACGTGTTTTCTTTACGTAGAAATATTTTAAAATCTTTATAAGTACCTAAACATATATTCAAATATATATAACAAATCCAAATAAAAATATATTCAATATTCAAAATATATTTAAAGTAATTTTTTATATCTAACATGTATCCACAGTTTTACTAACAGTATAACAAATTTAAATTTAAATATATTCAAATTAAATTTAAACTATTTTAATATATTTTTATTTTTTATTATAATTTTCAATAATATCAATAAATCTTATAAATCTATTTTTTCAAAATAATAATAATAATATATATATATATATATATATATATATATATATATATATATATATATATATATATATATATATATATGAAAAAAGGGATATGAGTCATATGCTCATATTCCTACATAAATGCACATGTGGACCAATAGAAATATATTGTACTAATGCACAAGGGTGCACATGAAATGTAGGAAGTCCACATGTACATGACTTATATCCCGTTTATATATATATATATATATATATATATATATATATATATATATATATAACAAATCTTAATTTACAAAAAAAATAAAAATTTAAACTATATTAAAAAAATAAAAAAAATTACGAGCAACATATGTGCATTTATTAATTTTATATAGTGTCTCTATAATAAATTTATAAGAGAAAATCTATTCGAACTAATTCCTCCATAATCCACCTCTCTCTTAAATGAACTATGGAATAAAACAAATCTATACATGGTCTATTTGTTGCAAAACCATCTCTACCTCTCTCTCTCTCTCTCTCTCATCTTTTTGTCTGATTTTCTTCCAAGTCTAAGTCCATCTTCCTAAATCTGCATCATCTATCCTATGAGGAAAAACCTCAATTGCCTACAATTTCGCACAGTGCAGGCAGATCATGACGACGTTCTCGTGCAATGCCAATGCCACAAAATTGGACCAATTTTTGAATTCATCATATACTTGACTTGTAAATGAAATGTGAGCCCCCACTGACCAAAATTCCTACATCTTGATAGCATAGAGTAGACAGTGAAATTGTATCCATAAATATCAATCTAGCTGCAGAATCAACCCCATCTCAGCATATCCAATTGATGCATTTTGATAAAGCAAGAACAATCCAAGAACTATGACACATTCTCAACCAAAATAACAGAAGAAAACAGAACAATAATTTCATTACCATATATTGGTTCATAACAAACAAAATTGCTGCTGCCAGATTAGAATCCCAGAATGTATTTCAAGCTGAATTAAGTGCGACATTTGCTCAAAGCAGCAACAACCCAAACTCAAGTCAAAATTACAACACACATAATACAACTTCCGAAAAACTTGGCATGTTCACCTGGCAACAAGATTTAAGGTAAAAATAAAAGTGTACCAAATTTCTGAATTCCAATTCTCTTAAAAGTTTCTAAACGGGTAGGCGACCAAATAAAACATGATCAGAATAAACCGGGATAAAACCGGTTGAAAGCCAAATATAATATAGGGTGTCTCTTACTGACAATAAGTTTTCCTACTTCAACTTTTCAGTATAAAATGCCAACGGAGCCAACAAGTAATCATCTTCTTCAGCTGGCGTAGCCATCACCCTGTCAAAAACCTCCTCCTGTACAGAAAATAAGTAAATATAAGTATCATTCTATATAAACTATTAAGAAAACAATAATAATAAAAAACTTACCAGAGAAAAATGATCAAAGGAAACGTTAAGTCTAGACACTATGTCAACAAGCTCTCATTTCCGGTCCGAAATTCGGTACGAACATGGATTGGACTTCGTTCCAGAGTTCTAACCTACTGCCCAACCTGTGAGTAGACTCGGTAGTTAAAAAAAAGTATAAAATAAAAACTAAAAACACTAACTAATAAATTATTATTTTTTACATACTCTAGTCCAAGTTTTGCATCCAAGTGACATTTCATCTTAATCGAAAAATCTAGAAAGCGAATATCTCCCAAAGAACGTTGTGCTTCTCGCATGAACTCCAGCACATATTTGAATCTTTCATAGACTGATCTCATGATGCTAATTAAGAATAATGATACAGATTATTCTTATAAGGATACTATGAAGCATAAGGATACTATGAAGCATTTGTATTTCAGATAGCATAAACAAATATTTTGATGACAATAGAACAGGGTAAATTGGATAGGTAACTTTGTCGAGCAACTGTTTTCCAATGGTTTTAGATAGCAAATACTACACAATACAAATACCAGTTACGAACCAATTCATATAAGTACATATGAAGTCACTTATTTTAACAAATATAGACACACAGACATATATACAAACAAAAAGAAATTTCCGTGTCCATGTTAAAAAATGGAGAAAATGTCATTTCACATTACCTCTTCTTGTTTCTTTTACTATTGCTTACACATCATTTCTTACACATTACCTCTTCTTGTTTCTTTTACTATTGCTTACACATCATTTCTTAAATAAATTAATTATGCCTCAG
This sequence comes from Iris macrosiphon, assembly GCA_036927795.1. Classification (NCBI taxonomy): domain Eukaryota; kingdom Viridiplantae; phylum Streptophyta; class Magnoliopsida; order Asparagales; family Iridaceae; genus Iris; species Iris macrosiphon. Next base: position 184,025,593 of record JAYESA010000011.1, read on the forward strand.
CAAGCTAAAACCTAGATAAACATAGATGGAAATAGTTGTTAAAAATAAGAAGAAGACAATGTTCTCCAATTCAATCTTAAATCAGTAGGGGCAATTATGCCGCTATGTGTTCTATAGAGTCGAAATGCACATCAAAGTTAGGGTCAACAAGATTTTAGTCAAAATATTCCATGTGTGAAGGAAGTATCACAATTGGGTTGCAGACCAAACATAATGATTAAAAAAAAAATTTGTTGAACACATTTTTAAGGGCTCATTTTTCTTTGATGCTAAAGTATAATGTCAAACTAAGACCTACCAAGCACTAAATGTGAGCATAATATATTTTTTATTCTATTCAAGTAATAGTAAATAGAACTGCTGATCTTGTGGACTAGCTAGTAAAGTAGTAATAAATTTGAATTGTAATCCATAATCTTCCCTCCCCATAGTAGAAGCACTAGAGCATTTCACAAAAGTAAATAAACACATAGATCTACCTCGCGCTACGCGAGGAATCGAAGTGTCAAGATCGTACATTATTCTTTATAAACTTAAATCCCAGTGTAGATTCAAGAGTACGTATCCTCCAGTTGTGTGTGTAATATATATATTTCATCCAATAATTCTTACTTGTTATTCGGGGTCTCAGAAAAAATAATTTTGTTTGCCTGCACGTACAAGTTTTGGCTAAAAATTTGACACCAATTCAGACAGAATATAATTGATATTTTAGTAAGATTCCGCAGTAAACCACTGAAGTGTGATTGTCTGCTTGGAAAACTTGCAAACAGTAAAACAGATCTTGAACAACAAACTATGTAAATGGCAAAAAGCTGTGGCTAGCTGCGAAAGTTATAAGGTATTAGGAGATCTTGGATTCAAAACCCCTAATTTCCTTTACAAATATTTCTTAATGTATATATTTATTTACATATGGATCGGATTCTTATTGGATCTATAGTTGGGCAGTGCCGGACCTGCGGACCTGAGGATCTAAACCCAACCCAAAATCTTACGGACTAGATTGACCTGTCGGACCGGTTTAGCCTGAATTTAACCGAGTTCGGACCGATTTTTGGACCGTCCGACGGATTACATACCTTGAAAATAAATATATATATATATATATAGGTGTGCCGTGTACTTTGATCGCTACAGGTGGCGGGGTTGAGAGCATAAATAGCTTCCGAAAAATTGGTCATTTCCATATCCGGAAGCCCAAAAACAGAAATCAAAATGAAAAAGCTACTTTGTCCGGAGACGGATTGGCCCATCCGCCGCGTGGCCGAACCCCATTGGCCCTCCTAGTCGCCTGGGTCCACCACTGGTCGATCAGCCAATAGGACGACAGGACAGCGACACGTGGTGGGCGGACCAGCCCGCGAGCGGGCAACGTAGCAGCAGCGAAATCAAAATTTCTTCACTTCTCCTCTCTCTCTCTCTCTCTCTCTCTCTCTCTCTCTCTCTCTTCTCTATATACAGTAATCAGTACACACTCTCTATCTCTATCAATCCACCCCCAACAAATCAAAATCCAATACTTCTTTCCTTCTTTTGTAAGAAAATAATGGCTAGAACAAAGCGGCGATCCACCGTTTCCCCAGTGATCCCTTCCTCTTCCTTCTCCATCCCTCCAGTGGAGGCCCCCATCCCCACTCTGGCCCCTCCTCCCATTCCGCAACATTGTCACCACCATCACCACCACCGCAGCAGCAAACAACAACAACAAGAAGAAGCAGCAGATGGCATTCTCAGCCACGAGTCCCTCACCTCTCTCGTGTCTCTGCTGACCTCCGCCACGACCCTCTCCCTCTGCTTCCTCTCCGCCGCCGACCTCCTCCTCCTCCCCTCCCAGTCCCTCTCCCTCTCCCTCTCTTCTTCACTCCGCTCCCCCTCTCTCCCTCTCCCTCTCCCTCTCCAACCTAACCTCCCATCTTCCTCCCTAGATCACTTCCTCACTCCCCCCACTTCCTGATCGTCAGCGGCGGCTAGGAAGAACAAGTACACGTAGATAGGAAAGGAAATGTTAAAGAACAAACCTCGTCGTCATGGGAGGCTAGGGTTTGGAGAGGCTTTGGAGAGTGGCTAGGGTTTGGAGAGGCTTTGGATAGGTGAAAAAAATAGGATCGTGCTTATAGAGAGAAGAGGAGGGACGACAGAATTGGCTCGTTCGTACTGCACACTACCATGCAGCCAGCCGAGGAAAAGTTTCTACATTCAGCAATGTGAATAGTGGTTTCTGATTTGCTGGGTTCGGGACCCGCCCGTCCAATATGAGGCGTTGTATGGTTAATATGTTGTTTGAATTTTAAGTTTAAATTTAAATTTTAGAATATTTAAATTAAAAAAAAATTAAAAAAAATTAGACACTAAACGACCTTCTGCTGCACCAATTCCACCTAACATCTAACGAATTTGTGGAATTATAAGTAACAAAACTTGCGCAAGTTACAATTTGTACTATATATTAGAAAAATAATCAATAAACAATATTAGTGAGTGGACGATGCAACAATGTTGAATGATATTTGCTTTAAAGACCAACCAAAAAGAAAATAACTAACACAGATTTATTCTAAACATATTAAAAAAAAAAAAATTTAACTATCTTTTTGCTTAGAAACCAGAAATTATGCTACTCCGATATGAAATTGCCAAAACCTCTTATGTTGATACTCATAAGGAGGGCTCGAGACTCTTTCCGTAAACTAATACTAAGAACATTAAGATAGTTCAGAAATTATGGCACTTGTACTTGTAAAAAATTAGTGTTGTCTGTGGGGTCATGACATGTTGGTTACGTTGAACGGTTCCTGTGGGGATGTACGAAAACAGTTACCGGACCAGACCATTACATGGATGTCCCGCCTGCTGCTTACGTATTCTCTAATAGGTATAAGATACCTATTGTAATTATCTCTCAAGGTATTAACAATACTTTCTTTCCAATGTGTGCTCCTCCGGCAGAACACGGAGTATCCAATCTATGTTGCATAGGGCTTATCGGACAACACTTTGTCATCCCAAGATTGATAGGTCATTCTCCTATTCCGCCACCTTCTACGCTTTGGTATAAACACGCACCAGAGAAAGCGATCGCATGGACGACACCCTACACGGATGCAATGACTGCCTATAAGAAGATGATGAAGATGGAGGATCCAAAAATCATGCCGATGGACTACTTTGATATTATAATCGATTGATACTGTATATTGAACTGTATGCTGTGCAATGAGCCATGTATGTTGAGCTGTATATTGAACTATATGTAGTGCAATGAAAGAAGTTATCTAAACACTAGGACTGTATGTTGTGCATTGATGCTAATCTATTTTGACTGTATGTGCTACAAATCGTTTTTGGCTTTATGGATGTGGAAAATGTATGTATTTTGAGAGTCCTACAAGAAACTAGGACTGTCAAAATTTTGACTGTCCTAAACTAAACCCACTGTCTTTTAACAGTTTTATGTAAAACTAGGACTGTTAGGATTTTGAAATTTCTACAGTCCTCTATAAATTTAGGACTGTAGAAATTTCTACAGTCCTTAATATATATGCGACTGTAGAATTTTCTACAGTCCCGCCAGATACTGCTAGATACTTTCGACGATTGTCGACATTGTATGCCCTAAAATCGGATACGAACATCAAAGTAAACGTCTAAACTACATCATAAACTACATTCAGGACTTGTATGCCCTCATTTGAAGAATGGAAAGAAAATCACTCAAAATTTTCGAAATGCAATAGGATTTTTTAAAAAATTTGTAAATACAATAGAACAAGGAGAAAGAAGAATTGTACCTTGATTCTTTCGAGAGTTTGGGAGCCATCGACAAGGAGGAGGAGGAGGACGAAGTCGAGGAGAACGGCTCCGGCGGGAGGGGGGAGGGCTCCGGTGGGGTTTGGAGGGTTTGGGAGGAGGGTTTCAAGTTTGGGCTAGTATGAGTAAACTAATGGGCTAGTGTGAGTAAACTTTGTTCATTAATGGGCTACCCCAATCTTGAGCTAGCCCTTAATAAAGTTTGTAGTGCCCTTGTCAAAAGCCAATTTAAACCCCTTCTTTTCCTACTGTGTTGAAGGGTCAGGTTGGGGCTATTTAAACCCCTCCTTTTCCTTCCAACCAAATTTTCACGAAGAAGTTAAACCCCTCCGTTTCACAAAGAATTTCACAAAGAAAATTGGGCTATAATCACTTACTATTTAGACCCCTCCTTTTCCTACCTGACCCTTCGACACCAAAAATTCAATTTTGGAATGAGATAAAGAATCCCTCAACCAAATGTTCCTATGATTTCTGCTAATAAACTTAAATAATCCCCAAATAAGGTAATCAACAGCAAAATAAAATAAAATTATATGTGGGTATTTTGTTGAAACCCAATTATTTCAAAAAAAAAATCGAGGGAGGTTTAGTGGGAAATAGGAGAGATGGTTAGGAGATAAGAGGCCAGAGGGGACAGATGCTGGCATCGAAGGAGAAATTTGGGGGAGTTGGGGATTGGGTTGGGGGGGGGGGAGAGTGGTCGATGGGGGAGTGAGGGTTTTTTATTATTTCAGTGGGATTGGCGACATTCCAGCGACGAGTAGTGACATCATTGCCACGATCTTAACAAGTTCAGACTTCAGAGCTAACCTGAAATAGTAGGTAGGCACACATATAACGACGTCTAGCAACACCACTCTGTGTAACCCAATTATTTTTGTAGTGCTTGGCTTAGTTGGCTACGCTAAATAGAGAGCTTGATTTCTACCATAGGGACTGTGCGATGGAAGTTGGGGTGAAGTTTCCACAGACGGCACCAAACCAATGCTACATAGCAATGGTCGGTTAATGGGCTACAGATCTTGGGATGAACTTGGGCTCAGTCCAAGTACTAAGATTGCCAACTCCTCCTTGGGTTCCTCAAGTTCATGCGTAGAAGATGTGATGACCGGGCAGGGTGCTCGACCACACGCCCCTTCGATACTTAAATGAGTAACCAAACGAGGGAGAAGTTAATAAAGAAAATAGACAAAAATGATTGTGTTCACATGTCTCATGATCTCATCAATCTCAATGGTATAAAATTTATACCCATCAGGTGTCCTGACGGTCCATAGAAAAATTATTGGGTTACCCTCGGGTCGCTGTCTTGTTTACATAGGCACATGGGACGCACGACCAATCGCATATAAAGAGTTCCCGTGAGTGTCGTGGTGTAGCGGGGCTGCCCTATCTTCTCGGCCTGGTTCTTTTGGTGGTGTTGGCCCAACGGGGGATACCTCATCAAGTGCTATGTTATACAAACGGCATCACACACAGGACAAACAAACAACATCACACAGGACAAACAGTGTGATGTTCATGTTGTATCATGTCAGACACATTGGCCACAACACAAATACTCCAAAGTACATTAGGACACGCCAAAATTAGTGCCCATGTACATGTTGTTTTGTCTGTATCATGCAGTGTGAAATGTGCAAACATAACTGATCATTCTACCTTGTCATACTAACATGACATCAGAACAGAATAGGCAAACCTCTACAACTCACCAAACTCGACACCTACAGGATCAGGTTGCAACAAGCTAAAGATTAAGTTCTAATACCATGTTGGTAATATCATTTCAAGTATATTATTGTCAAATATATGAAACAATAGAAGAATCTATTTAATTAAGTAGGAAGAACAAGATATGATAGATGCCAAGAAATAAACTTAAACCACCATTTTTTTGATTGATTTGATAAAATCATAGAACTAAAAAAAACTTACTGTGAGCTTTCTGATGTGGGTGTCTGAGAAAAAAACTGTTGAAGAGAGAGTGAGAATGGTAATGATGACACAAATTAGCAAGCAGAAAAATTTGATTGCCTCTTCGAAAATGGAGATAACCCATTTCAGATCTGGCACACACGAAGGGGGATTTTGGTTGTGGTGTGGCGGCTGATGAAAGGGTTTGTGTTTGTGGGGGGTTTTTTTTTTTATTCAGCTGTTGAACGTGAGACGAAGATGGACGGCTCATGATGGTGCATTCTCGGATCAATGGGTACAATTATATCCCAAAAAGAGGGATTCTTTTTGCCCACTGGTTCCAGAAAATCCGGCAGAAAATAGGCGCCTTATATCATCCGCGATCCCACTAAGGCCATCTCCAAAAGTAAATTTCTAAAACAAAAACATTTCGCTGCCTGAAACGAAAAAAAAAAAAAACGAAAAACAAACCGAAAAAGGCCACATGTTAGTACGTGATTAGCCAAAGTAAAGTTTAATGATTTTTGTAGTTCATTAGACTTTACTCTGACCAAGGTTCATGTTCCCAAGTTAGACTTTTGGTCATCCCTCCTTAATTGGAGAGTGGATTTGATGTTCCCAAGATTCATTCACCTTGGAGAAAGTCTAATGATGCCTCTACCTCGAGTGCTTCTTCACCAAACTGTGTCCATACTTTTGTTTAAGAGTTTGTGAACCTCTTGAGTGTATCCAAGAGAGAGTTTGTAATTTGTAATCACATTATTCTTAGTGGAGAAAGAAAGTAAATAATTATAATTGTTAGAGGACGTAGGCACATTGCCGAACCTCGTTAATTCTTTTGTGTTATGTTTTACTCAATTGTCTATCCATAGCTTTCAGAAGCTCGATTGCAAGTTATTGCTACTCTCTTGTCAATCCATAGCTTTCATAAGCTCGATTGCAATATATTGCTTCCGTACATTGTGTGTGAAAGACAGCTCAATCCCCAACATAGTGGTATCAGAGCCACACAAGCTTGTTGATCGTAATGGCAAAATTGTCTTCTACCTCCTCAACTATAATCAAGCTCACATCTTCAAACTATTCTATATGGAGGCCTCGGATGGAAGATATCCTCTACTGCAAGGATCTGTACGAAGTGTTACTCTGCAATGGACAGAAGCCAAAAGACAAATCTGACAAAGATTGGACCATTCTAAATCGTAAAGCTATTGGAGAGATTTGTCCATGGATCGACCAAAGCGTCTTTCACCATGTTTTCAAAGAAATCGATGTTCATCAAATGTTGATAAAATTGGCATCGATGTACGAGCTAGAGACTCCTCAAAACAAAGCGTCACGCATTCGACGTTTGGTGAACCTGAAATACAGAGATGGTCGAAGTGTTTCTGAATACTTAAGTGATTTTCAAGAGCTGGTAAATCAACTCTCAACCATGAAGCTAGTGCTGGAAGATGAGCTATTGGCACTTTTGCTACTCAGCTCGTTGCCGGATAGTTGGAACACACTTGTGGTTTTTTTAAGCAACTCCGCTCCTCAAGGCGTCCTTACATCAACCTTAGTGAAGGATAGTTTATTGAATGAAGAAGCAGGCGGAAAGAACAAGGCATATCAACCGAGTCAGATGCCCTTGTTTCTGATAATCGTGGAAGAACTCATCAAAGAAAATCCCACAACCGTGACCACTCCAAAGGTAGGCCTAGAGATCATTCCAGAGGCACTTCCAAACCAAGAAAGGAGATATAATACTTTCATTATGGCCTTAAGGATCATATGAAAAGAGAATGCAAAAAAAAAAAAAAAAAGAAATGAATCAAATGAGAAGAATGAAGCCAAAGACACAACCATCACTGCTTCAAAAGGCGATGAGATAATCATCATTTGTGATGATGGTCTTGTTAATCTAACCTCTCAAGATTCATGCTGGATTGTAGACTCTGGCGCATCAATTTATGTTACTTCCAAAAAAAAAATCTTCACATCTTACACAAGCGGAGACTTCGGGCACGTGAGGATGAGAAATAAAAAAGTTTCCAAGATAGTGGTAAAATGAGAAATATCTCTTAAGACCAACATTGGCTGCCCCTTGATTCTCAAGAATGTGAGACATATTCCAGACATGCGTCTCAACTTGATATTCACTGGCGTGCTGGATAATGAAGGCTACACCAATATATTTTGTGGAGGCAAATGGAAACTCAACAAAGGCTCCCTAGTGCTAGCTAGAGGAAAGAAGGAGAACACACTCTATATGACATACGCTAAGATCAACAATCAACATATTAATGCAGCAATCGATCAATCAGGATCAACGATTGGGTTATGGCACAAGCGACTGGGTCATATGAGTGAGAAGAGACTGCAAATTATAGCCAAAAGAGAGGTATTGACCGGACTGAAATCGAAAGGTACACCTTTTGAACCATGAACTGATTGTTTGGCTAAAAAACAACATAGAGTTTCATTTCATTATAAGACTGCAACTAGAAAATCCAACGTACTGGATGTTGTTTACTCTGATGTTTGTGGGCCTATGACTACTAACACTCTTGGCGGGGCAAGATACTTTGTCACATTCATTGATGATCACTCCAAGAAGGTGTGGGCATATGCAATCAAATCAAGAGATCAAGTCTTTGAAGTGTTCAAGCAGTTTCATGCCAGCGTTGAACGTGATACCGGTACTACTCTGAAGTGCATCCGTATTGACAATGGTGGAGAGTACATGGGAGACTTCAGAATCTATTACAAGAATAATGGAATCAGACATGAAAGATCGGTTCCAAAGACCCCTCAGCACAACGGGTTGGCGGAAAGGATGAACAAAACGATCGTTGAGCGGATCAGAACCACGTTATCTCACTCCAATCTGCCAAAGGGTTTATGGGGTGAAGCATTGATGATAGTAGTTCACTTAATCAACTTGTCTCCATCAACTCCACTCAATGGTGATGTACCGAACAAGTTCTAGACAAGGAAAAATGTGTCCTACAGTTACTTGAAGGTGTTTGGTGTAGAGCGTTCGTGCACATCCCCAAAGACGAGAGGTCCAAGCTTGATGACAAATTAAAAGAATGTATTTTTCTGGGCTACGGAGATGAAGAGTTCGGCTACAAACTATGGGATTTTGTCAATAAAAAGATTGTCAGAAGCAGAGATGTGGTCTTCTTTGAAGATCAAACTATTGAAGATATTCATAAGGAAGAAAAGACTGATAGCTCCAAGGAATATCCAATCAACCTACATCCAGTTCCTCAATCCCGGGTACAAAGGGGGGATGCGGTCGAGAATAATGAAGCTGAAATCCATGATCACGTCGAGAAAAATCATGATGATGACATTATACCTGAAAATGTTCAAAACGAGCAAGCTCCTGAAGAACCTCAACTGAGAAGATCAAACAGACAACTGAAACCTAATAGCCTCTTCAGTCCACAACAATATGTATTGCAAACAAATGCAGGAGAGCCTGTATGCTATCAAGAAGCCGTGGCACACGAGAAAAAAGGGGAGTGGTTGGAAGCCATGCAAGATGAGATAAAGTCCTTGCAAGAGAACCACACTTATAATTTGGTAAAATTACCAAAAGGAAGAAGATCACTCAAGAACAAATAGGCGTATAAGCTGAAGACAAGAAAACAAGTTACAACCAAGATACAAGGCAAGGCTATTGGTGAAAGGTTTTAGTCAGAAGCAAGGAGTCGACTATGAAAAGATTTTCTCACCAGTGGTGAAGATGACATCTATCAGAGTAGTGCTCATCTTGGCTGCAAGTCTAAATCTAGAAGTTGAACAGCTAGATGTGAAGACTACATTTTTTCACGGAGAGCTTAAAGAAAAAATCTACATGGAAAAGCCAGAGGGTTTCAAAGTCAAAGGGAAAGAAGATCTAGTCTGTCGACTAAATAAGAGCCTGTATGGACTGAAACAAGCACCCCGCCAATGGTATAAGAAGTTTGATCTCTTTATGACCGAGCAATAATTCCAGAGGACCACTTCTGATCATTATGTGTTTGTCAAAAGGTACTCTGATGGTGAACTGATTATACTTCTTCTATGTGTTGATGATATGTTGATCGTAGGTTGTGACAGTGATAAGATCAGCAAATTAAAGAAAGAGCTCAGCAAGTCCTTTGCAATGAAGGACTTAGGACCAGCAAAGAAGATTCTTGGTAAACATATCTCCTGTGATCGAAGGAATGGGAAGTTGTGGTTATCACAAGAACGTTATATCGAGAAGGTATTGAAGAAGTTCAACATGGACAAGGCAAAACCAGTTGCTAGTCCACTTGCTAATCACTTTTTGCTCATCTCAAGGCAGTATCCTACAGGCAATAAAGAAAAGAAAGAGATGGCATTGGTGCCATACACCTCAGTTGTTGGAAGTCTTATGTACATGATGGTGTACACCAGACCTGAAATGGCACATACAATTGGTGTCGTCAGTAGATTCTTATCCAATTCGGGTAAAGAGCATTGGAAAGCGGTGAAGTAAATTTTGAGATACCTCGAAGGTACTTCGAAAATGAGATTGTGCTTTAGAAATGACAAGCCTGTGTTGATTGGGTACACAGATGCAGATATGGATGAAGATTTTGACTCCAGGAAATCTACTTCAGGATATTTAGTTACTTTTTCAGGAAAAGTTGTGTCTTGGCAGTCAAAATTACAGAAGTGTGTTGCTTTGTCGACTACAGAAGCATAATATATCGCACCTACAGAAGCATGCAAGGAACTACTATGGATGAAAAGATTCCTGCAGGAGTTAGGTCAAGAACAACAAGCATATGTTCTTTATTATGTGTAAACCCCCAGATTTTTCAGAAATTAAAAAATAATTTTTCGAATTTTTTTGGAATTTTTAACTAATTAAAATCAAGGTATTCTGGTATTAAATAATTTTAAATATTTTTAATAAATATTAAAATATTATAAAAATAATATTTTTGGGTGTAAAATAAAATATTAGAAATAGGATAATTTTTTTGGAATTTATTGGACCCCGGAACTATATTTAAGGACCTAAAAACTATATTTTTAATTAAACCCAGAATAAACCCGGTTTATTTTTAAATCCTGAACCGAACCCAACCAAAAACTTATTGGATCGGATTGGACCCGCTTCCAAAACCCGACCCGCTAACCCGCAACCCGACCCGGATCTACAGTAAATCCCTAAACCCTTCGTTTCTCCGACCCCGCCGTTACCCCTCTCCGTGGTTGTAACCGCCGGCCGCCGCGATCCCCGCGGCCGTTCACTTCCCCAACGCCCCCGCGCCGTTTGCCTTCCTGCGCCGCTCCATCTCCTACAACCGCCGCCCTTTCTTCTCCCTGGCCACCTATTTAAACCCGATCGGCTCACCGCCATCATCCCTCGACCACCGACACCCCGCTACCACCACCGCCTCTCTCCGCCAGATAGGTCGCCTCCGACCTCGACAGCTCCAGCCATCGACTCCACCTCCACCATACCCCGACTCAGCCACCACCTTCATTCACCACCACCGTTTCGACGAGAACCCCTGCCACTGGACTCCGCCGACGAACTTCCCCGGAGCCGCCACCAGCTCCGCCGAGCACAGCGCCGCCCCGACGACTCCAGCACCGCCTCCGCTGAGCCTCCCCGGCAACCCCAGCAGCCCGCAGAAACCCTAGTAGCCGCCGACCGTGCCGCATCGCGCCACCTCGCAGAAACGCGTAAATTCAGTCGTCTCCTACCCCCTTGTTCAGGTGAATGTCTCTCTCTCCTCGATGCCTCCTTTTTCGTTCTGTCAGCTGTGACGCGTAGACTGTGTGACCCTCTCGAACCCCGTGCAATTCGTTCGGGGTATCGCATCCTGTGTCGATCATAAACTGCGACGCAAAATCAAAAAAATTAATCCCCAATTCTGAAAATTCAGAACTTATCCCGAACTCTCCATTTCGCAACCAATTTGTGACAGTCTTCTTCGTCAATCGATGTTTCCTAACTTCAGGGCGTGCCTCGGGGTCGCGGATAGTGACACCTGGTTCAATAGTACGCGAAATATTGTGTTCCTTACGCATCGACGTAGTATGGCGTCTTCTGATGATATCTTCATCCACAGTGCCCTTCCGAGGGTCATGACTATAAGACAATTTTTTTTTTAATTTAACATCCTAAATTAATTCAACATTCAGGACTGTATAAATTTCTACGGTCCTATACGTATACAGGACTGCAAAAATTTCCACAGTCCTAATTTTTTTAGGACTGTTGAAATTTCTACAGTCCTTCATATATTTAGGACTGTAGAAATTTCTACAGTCCTTAATATATATAGGATTGTAGAATTTTCTACAGTCCTAAATCTATATGGAACTGTAAAAATTTCTACAGTCCCGCTCGATATTGTTCGATACTCTCGACGCTTGTCGATATTGTATGCCCTAAATTCGGGTACAAGCATCCAGATAAACGTCAAAACTACATCCTAAACTACATTCATGACTTGTATGCCCTCATTTGAAGAATGGAAAGAAAATCACTCAAAATTCTCAAAATGCAATAGAAAATTTTAATTTTTTTGGAAAATTTTGTAAATATAATAGAACAAGGAGAAAGAAGAATTGTATCTTGATTTTTTCGAGACTTTGGGAGCCATCGACAAGGAGGAGGAGGACGAAGTGGAGGGGAACGGCTCCGGCGGGAGGGGGGAGGGCTCCGGTGGGGTTTGGAGGATTTGGGAGGAGGGTTTAAAGTTTGGGCTAGTATGAGTAAACTAATGGGCTAGTGTGAGTAAAATTTGTTCATTAATGGGCTAGCTGTAAACACCCAAAAATTTTCAGATTTTTTTCAAGTTTGGGATTTAAAATACAATTTTCGGGAAATTACATAGGACCTGTGGTGAGTTTGTAATTTTTAATTGCCAATAAACAACCTTAAATTGGAATGAAAATATGATTTTATGGTGTAAAATAGAAAACCGGACTTAGGATAATTTTCTTGGATTTTATTGGGCATCAGACCTATTTTTAAAAGCCTAAAAACTATTTTCCTAAATTAATTAATTAATTAATTAATATTATTATTATTATTATTATTATTTTTATTATTATTATTAATTAATATTTAGCTTTGGGCCCGGCCCGGCCCAGTGGGCCGAGCCCATGGGTCTCAGCCCAGCCCTCACTCCTTAGCGGGTCGGGCGGGTCACTCACCCGGAGCCCGCCGCCCGACCCGAACCCGCTATCGGTCACCCCTGTCCCCCGACTCCCCCATGTTCGACCCCACGCCGCCCGCCGGAAAACCCGCAGCCACGTCGCCCCGTCCACGCCCCCACGACCCGACGCCCTTCCGCGTTCCCCGGCCACGCCCTCGGCCAACCCCAGCCCCTCGAGCCCCTATTTATACCCCCATCCGCCTCCCGTCTTCCCCAAGCCCTAACTCCCTACTCCGGCGAGCCCCCGTCCGGCGACCCACCGTCGACCTCCTCCCTCAGCCACCTAGCTCACCCCCTCACCGGAGCCCGCCGACCAGCGCCCCGCCCGAGCCGCTGCTGTTTTCCCCTCCGCCGCTGCCGAGCCGTCCGCGTCCCCTCCGCCGTCGCCGTAGCCGCCGACGACCCCGCCGGACCTCCCAGGGCCTCGCCGACCATCGGCCAGTTCCCCCGAGCCCCGGACACGGCCGAGGATACCCGGACACGCTGCTGGACACACGGACACAGTTGACACGTGTCCAGGACACGATTCGGACACAGCTCGAACCCCGGTTTTTCGGGTCCCTTCAGGTACTCATAACTTCCTGCTCGTAACCCCGATTTCGATTCCGTAAATTTCTACGCGAAGCCTGTATGACCCTCTCGGTGCCCGGATAAACTGTTCGGGGCATCGCGGCCTGTGGCGATCGCACACCGCGATCCAAAAAAGGAAAAACCAGACCCTGCTTCACCCCGGAACTGAGTACGCCCCGCCAAACGGGATGACTTGGTCGCGTGCGGTCTTCACAGATACGTGCGCCTCGTCGATACGGACGTGTGGGATTTCGCGGAAGCTGATTCGGGTGTGCGTGCACACCGGAATCAACGCGTATCCGCGGACATCGCTCTGTATCCGTCTTTTCTGTAATTCACCCTAACTTCGTGCACACACGTCGGATCGAGACGAAACTTGTGCCATCGGACTCGTATCGATACGCTGGTCCTGTGGGTCAAGTTTGGTCCGATTCTGAGAACGTTGACGAAATCGCGTGTCGTGGGCCCCACAGGCCCCGCTCGACGGGCGATTTCGTGATCGGCTCATCGGAATTCAAATCTGAAAGTTCCGTTGGGTTCGTATCAGCGTTCCTGACCTGTTGACACTAAGTTTGGTGAATTTGGAGACCATTGACCCTGACACATTTTTCGGTGCAAAGCGGGACCACCGGTGGACCCCGTTTTGGCCCGAAATTACCGTTTCTGTCCTTGTCTCCAAATTGGACCCAAGGACAGGCGATCCTAGCTGTTTGACACCTTCTGAGCGTGATGGTACTGTTTATTTCAGCTTTCGGAGACATCTCTGGGAATTTCCGAAACCAGGACCTTAGTGGAATCCAAACTTCAGGCAAGTGCACCTTGCCAAACTTGCAGTCATTATTTTCATATTTTTTTCTGTAAAAATACTCTGCTGGATTTCTTGTGCAATTTCATATAAACGGATTTAAACTGCTTAAACCTAGGAAACATACGACGTACCTAGAGCCCGATCATAGTCGGGTACTAACACCGTACGCGGTGTTGGGTTCGTCAGTTAGAGATGGATTTACGATACCCTTTATTTTGTACTTGACCTATCAAGTACCCTACAACCCAGGACACTTGACACTATCATGGACAGAATCTTCCCGAGTTATTCGTGGGGATTCTGAATAGGATACAGGACTTGACAGAGTTATTTATTTATAGACAGTATGACTTGTTGCATTAGTTATAATCCCGCTGACATGGACATGAGACGTTATGGTCATGGCTTGCGTGATTACATTGGGTGGGGAGAGACACACAGGCTACAGGATGTTCTATATATATATCTACTATTATTGTGAGGTTGTAGACTCTCCAGCAGAGCTAGACCCTTTACGTGTTATTACTGCTACCGGCTCCCCGACACAGAGCTTGTAGCGGTCTCAGCCTGAGTACTAGTGTTGCTCTCATTTGCATATCACATAGATGGTTAGTTACTTAGTTTACCCTGCTGTTCATTTATTTATTGCACTGCTTATTCAGTTGGCTTGTTTTTATCTTGTGCCTTGCTATGTCCACTGAGGACCTGGAATGGATTATGTCCCCAGGTTTAGCTGAGGAGCAGTATCCCGAGATATACGGGACCGGAGCTGAACCTATTGCTGGAGCTGAACCAAACACTGAAGACGAGGTGACTGCCGAAGACTTCTCCTGAGTACCTGTTCCAGTACTCAGTATTTATTTCATGTTTACATCTTTTGTTCCTGGCCTATAGAGCCAGTTTATTTTCAGACTTAAGTCGGATTGTTGCTCCGACTGACTTGCTGTGATTTGTTGTTGATATATTATTTCCATTTGATTATGCAGTTTATTTCCTTTTCTTTATGGATGAGATTAGCGTGACTTGTGTAGTAGACCTTATCTACAGCTTAAGTACGCCCTGATGGCTCCATTAAATTGGGTTATCCATCAGTGCGTGCTGCTGGCCATTGCCACGCATCTCCAGTCCCTCGGCATTTTGGGACTGGGGCGTGACATGGTTTTTGTGGTGGCCCATGCAGGTCCAAACTAAATTGTTCGGTTTCAATTTAGGGACCGGACAGGCCTGCAATAAGATAGGTTATAGGATCTCATCCATATATTTAATCGTTTTTGAACTCTATGTCGAATTCAATTAAATTGCTTGAACTGCATCCTGTTTGATTCCTCTGTGCGTTCTCATTGTTTTCTTTTGATGCAGAGAAATGGATCCCAGACGTGGTGACGAGACCCCCTTGGGAACACCGACTGAAGCAGGGTTTACCTGCGAAGCTGGAACGACGCCGGATACCAGAGGACAATCCTCTCAGAGCAACCAAACTGGCCAGCCAAGTTCCAGATTCAGGCGTGATGACATCCCGCCTCCTCCCCAGTTCCCTCCAACGATGCCTGTCTTTCCCCCAGGACAGGCAATGGACGGCCAGCAAATGTTCCAGATGTTCTACGCCATGATGCAGGCACAACAACAGATTCAACAGAAAACCCAACGCCGAGAGGCCGAGAACCTAAGGAACAGCCTGGTCGCAGCATTGGAGCATGCAAATCCACCAAGTAGGCGGCCAACGACGGGATCTATTACGAATTTCCGTCAACTCAAGCTCCGTACCTTCTCGGGCAAGGAAGGACCAACTGAAGTGCATGAATGGCTTACAAACACACAGCATCAGTTGGAGGCCGCTGAATTACCAAGGGACAAATGGATGACTGTCGTCCGGATGCAACTGACGGACAACGCGCATCATTGGTGGCTGTCCGAAGAAAGAAGGCTCGGACATGATCAGGTTACCTGGGAAGAGTTCTCCAGACTCTTCCAGGAAATGTACATCCCTGCTGTGGCTAGGTCAGAACTCCGAGACAGATTCAACCGCCTGATCCAGGGCAACATGACGGTGGAGGAATATAACGCCGAATTCATTCGCCTGAGCCGCTTCGCCCCTTCGCTAATTCCTACCGAAGAGGAGAAGGCGAAGAAGTTCTTTGATGGGCTCAGGTTCGAGCTTCAGAAGTTAATCGGATCAGTCGTGCCCACCTCTTACACCGACGTCCTAGCTGCAGCACGTCGGCTGGAGCGCGTTACTCGGAGGGAATCAAGCCTGAAACGTCCCTTCTCCTCAGCACCGTCCAAGTCAGCACCAGGGGAATCTGCTAAACGTCCCCAGAAGAGCCCGCCTCCAAGAGCAGCAACTAAGAACCTGCCTACTTGCCACTACTGCAGCAAGGTAGGACATATTGAAAAGGAATGTCGACGCAAGCTGGGACTCTGCCTGGTTTGCGGATCTGGACAACACTTCTCCAAGGACTGCTCGGAACGTCGAGAGGGAGTTCCGAATCGACCAGCTCCACCTGCAGCTCTTCCAGCTGGGGGAGCAACTCAGACAGGGCCTGGAGGAGCCAGGCCACCTCTACCACCTCAGGCAGCACTGTTCCAACAAGCTCGTCAGCAAAGGGGTCCCGCTCAGGGACGAGGTCAGGCATATGCACTAGCAGTCACTGAGGAAGCTACTGCAGGCGAAGTGATAGCAGGTACCATATTAGTAGCTTCAATTCCTGCTGTAGCATTATTTGATTCTGGAGCTTCGCATTCATTTATTGCTGCTAGCTTCGTAGCCATACATAGAATAGCTACCGCACCTCTCTCGAAGATGAAGAGAATACTAACGGGAGGTGGAATTATCCCGGTTAGTGATACTTGTAGATCATGTTCGGTAGTAGTCTGTGACCGAGAGATGCGAGCCCAATTCCTGATCTTTTCTATGCCTGATTACGATGTTGTACTTGGTATGGACTGGTTAAGTCAGTACCATGCGACACTGGATTGCCGGCTTGGAAAGGTGATATTTAGACCCCCTAGCCTTCCTGAGTTTGAATTTCTTAGAGGAGCTGTGGAACAAGGGGTCCAGCCAACTCTTAGGGTATTGACTGTAGAAGAAGATTCAAGTTACCCTAGGGTCATAACGGAATTTGTGGATGTATTTCCCGACGACCTTCCAGGTTTGCCACCTGATCGGGAGATAGAATTCACGATAGACCTAACTCCAGGAGCCGAACCTATCACCTCATCGGTATATCGGCTAGCACCTAAGGAGTTAGTGGAGCTGAAAATACAAGTTGACGACCTTCTGGAGAAGGGATTTATCCGGCCTAGTGTTTCACCATGGGGAGCACCTATACTTTTTGTACCCAAGAAAGATGGATCTGTACGGCTGTGCATTAATTACAGAGCCCTTAATGCTGTAACTATTAAGAACCGGTACCCATTACCACGTATTGATGATTTGTTTGACCAGTTGAGTGGTGCTAAGGTATTCTCCAAGATTGACCTTAGATCCGGTTATCACCAGATTAGGGTGAAGAAGGAAGATATCCCAAAGACGGCCTTCAGAACTAAGTATGGGCATTATGAGTTCCTATTTATGCCGTTTGGTTTAACCAACGCACCTGCTGTATTTATGAGTTTGATGAACGGGGTCTTCCATCAGTACTTGGATAAGTTCGTGGTGGTGTTCATTGATGATATCCTAATCTACTCCAAGAACCACGAAGAGCACGAGGAACACCTTAGAATTGTGCTAGAAACCTTGAGAAGGGAGAAGCTGTATGCCAAACTCAGCAAATGTGAGTTCTGTATGGACAAGGTGCCATTCTTAGGGCATATTATCTAGGGTGAAGGACTGTCTGTGGACCCAGAGAAAGTCACTGCTATAGAAACCTGGCCTACCCCTACCTCTGTTGCGGAAGTGAGAAGTTTTCTTGGACTTGCTGGGTATTACCAGCGGTTCGTAGAAATTTTTTCAAGAATCGCGGAGCCGATGACTAAGCTGACACGGAAGGATCAGGAGTTCATATGGACAGAAGAATGCCAGCATGCCTTTGAAGAATTGAAGAGGCGTCTAACAACGGCACCAGTCTTGACTCTTCCCTCAGGGTCAGGAGGTTTTGTTGTATATAGTGATGCGTCCGGTAGTGGACTAGGTTGTGTCTTGATGCAACAT
This sequence comes from Iris macrosiphon, assembly GCA_036927795.1. Classification (NCBI taxonomy): domain Eukaryota; kingdom Viridiplantae; phylum Streptophyta; class Magnoliopsida; order Asparagales; family Iridaceae; genus Iris; species Iris macrosiphon. The sequence continues at coordinate 184,044,032 of JAYESA010000011.1, forward strand.
GGCAAGGTTATCGCTTATGCATCGAGGCAGCTGAAGGTCCACGAGAAGAACTACCCAACGCACGACCTGGAGCTAGCCGCAGTAATTTTTGCATTGAAGATCTGGAGACATTATCTGTATGGAGAGAAGGTCGAGATATTCACTGATCATAAGAGCTTGAAGTATGTTTATACACAGAAGGAGCTCAATCTGAGGCAAAGGCGTTGGCTTGAGTTGATGGTGGACTTTGACATCGATCTGCAGTACCACCCGGGGAAAGCAAATGTTGTAGCCGACGCCCTTAGCAGAAAACCCTCGGCTTATTTCTTGACGGAGCAGCCCGAGCTATTAAAAGATCTACAAGAACTCCAGATAGAGGTTATTTTACCTGGACAAAATGGTTTGCTGGCTAACCTCGAAGTAAAGTCATCGCTGGTGGAGAGAATCAAGGAAGCTTTGCCTAATGATGCCAGATTCCGAAGGCTGAGAGAAAGAACAGAAGCAGGCTTGCAGACGGGACTTCGCATCCATGAGGACGGAACATTAAGGTGCGGAAATCGCCTATGTGTTCCAAATGGAGAATTAAGGCAGGAACTGATGACAGAAGCCCATAGCTCCATATACTCGGTTCATCCAGGAGGAACCAAGATGTACCGGAACTTAAGACAATATTACTGGTGGCATGGGATGAAAAGGGAGATTGCCCGATTTGTGGCAAAATGCTTAGTCTGCCAGCAGGTGAAGGCCGAGCACCAAAGGACTGCAGGTATGTTGCAGCCACTTCCCATCCCTGAATGGAAGTGGGAGCATATTACCATGGACTTCGTCACTGGATTTCCAAGAAGCCCTAGTGGTAAGGATGCAGTATGGGTCATCGTGGATCGGCTCTCTAAGTCGGCTCACTTCTTGCCGTTCAGAGTCGGACAATCCACAGAAGTACTAGCCGACATGTATATGCGTCAGATCGTAAAATTACATGGAGTGTCGGTTAGTATCGTATCAGATCGAGACTCAAGATTTACATCTCACTTCTGGCGAAGCATGCAAGAGAGTCTCGGCACCAGGCTCAAGTTCAGTACTGCCTATCATCCTCAGACAGACGGACAATCAGAGCGCACAATTCAGATCCTAGAAGATATGCTGCGATCTTGTATACTGGACTTCGGAGGATCTTGGGAAGATCATCTGCACTTAGTGGAGTTCTCCTACAACAACATCTATCAGGCAAGCATTCAGATGGCACCTTTCGAGGCGTTGTACGGAAGGAAGTGCAGATCTCCGATATGCTGGAGTGACGTTGGCGAACGTCAAATACTGGGTCCAGAGTTGGTAACGGAGACAGTGGAGAAAGTAAAACAGATTCAGAACCATCTCCGTGCCGCCCAGGATAGACAGAAGCATTGGGCCGATGCACACAGACGACCCCTAGAGTTCAAGGAAGGAGAGCATGTATTTTTGAGGATCTCGCCCACTAGAGGTACTATCAGATTCGGCAGCAGAGGCAAGTTGAGCCCAAGATACATTGGGCCATTTGATATCTTGGAACGCATTGGTGAGGTGGCTTACCGTCTTGCATTACCTCCATCCTTAGAGGGAGTGCATGACGTATTCCACGTCTCACAACTGAGGAGATATGTGACGGACCCAAGCCATATAGTTGATCACTCTGAGATTTCAGTGGGACCTAGCCTGAGATACGAAGAGCAGCCAGTGGGTATACTCGACACCAGCGAGAAGACACTGCGAGGACAGACTATCAGGCTGGTTCGAGTAGCTTGGAAACAACACTCTCCAGGCGAATCGACCTGGGAGCGAGAAGATGTTATGCGGCAGCGTTATCCGCATTTATTTGCAGAATCAGGTAACCTAAGCATTTTAATTCTGTAAATCTTATCTTTATAGTTTACCCTTCGATTGCGAGGACGCAATCCTCTTAAGGGGGGTAGATTGTAAACACCCAAAAATTTTCAGATTTTTTTCAAGTTTGGGATTTAAAATGCAATTTTCGGGAAATTACATAGGACCTGTGGTGAGTTTGTAATTTTTAATTGCCAATAAACAACCTTAAATTGGAATGAAAATATGATTTTATGGTGTAAAATAGAAAACCGGACTTAGGGTAATTTTTTTGGATTTTATTGGGCATCAGACCTATTTTTAAAAGCCTAAAAACTATTTTTCTAAATTAATTAATTAATTAATATTATTATTATTATTATTTTTTTTTTTTATTATTATTATTAATTAATATTTAGCTTTGGGCCCGGCCCGGCCCAGTGGGCCGAGCCCATGGGTCTCAGCCCAGCCCTCACTCCTTAGCGGGTCGGGCGGGTCACTCACCCGGAGCCCGCCGCCCGACCCGAACCCGCTATCGGTCACCCCTGTCCCCCGACTCCCCCACGTTCGACCCCACGCCGCCCGCCGGAAAACCCGCAGCCACGTCGCCCCGTCCACGCCCCACGACCCGACGCCCTTCCGCGTTCCCCGGCCACGCCCTCGGCCAACCCCAGCCCCTCGAGCCCCTATTTATACCCCCATCCGCCTCCCGTCTTCCCCAAGCCCTAACTCCCTACTCCGGCGACCCACCGTCGACCTCCTCCCTCAGCCACCTAGCTCACCCCCTCACCGGAGCCCGCCGACCAGCGCCCCGCCCGAGCCGCTGCTGTTTTCCCCTCCGCCGCTGCCGAGCCGTCCGCGTCCCCTCCGCCGTCGCCGTAGCCGCCGACGACCCCGCCGGACCTCCCAGGGCCTCGCCGACCATCGGCCAGTTCCCCCGAGCCCCGGACACGGCCGAGGATACCCGGACACGCTGCTGGACACACGGACACAGTTGACACGTGTCCAGGACACGATTCGGACACAGCTCGAACCCCGGTTTTTCGGGTCCCTTCAGGTACTCATAACTTCCTGCTCGTAACCCCGATTTCGATTTCGTAAATTTCTACGCGAAGCCTGTATGACCCTCTCGGTGCCCGGACAAACTGTTCGGGGCATCGCGGCCTGTGGCGATCGCACACCGCGATCCAAAAAAGGAAAAACCAGACCCTGCTTCACCCCGGAACTGAGTACGCCCCGCCAAACGGGACGACTTGGTCGCGTGCGGTCTTCACAGATACGTGCGCCTCGTCGATACGGACGTGTGGGATTTCGCGGAAGCTGATTCGGGTGTGCGTGCACACCGGAATCAACGCGTATCCGCGGACATCGCTCCGTATCCGTCTTTTCTGCAATTCACCCTAACTTCGTGCACACACGTCGGATCGAGACGAAACTTGCGCCATCGGACTCGTATCGATACGCTGGTCCTGTGGGTCAAGTTTGGTCTGATTCTGAGAACGTTGACGAAATCGCGTGTCGTGGGCCCCACAGGCCCCGCTCGACGGGCGATTTCGTGATCGGCTCATCGGAATTCAAATCTGAAAGTTCCGTTGGGTTCGTATCAGCGTTCCTGACCTGTTGACACTAAGTTTGGTGAATTTGGAGACCATTGACCCTGACACGTTTTTCGGTGCAAACCGATGGACCCCGTTTTGGCCCGAAATTACCGTTTCTGCCCTTGTCTCCAAATTGGACCCAAGGACAGGCGATCCTAGCTGTTTGACACCTTCTGAGCGTGATGGTACTGTTTATTTCAGCTTTCGGAGACATCTCTGGGAATTTCCGAAACCAGGACCTTAGTGGAATCCAAACTTCAGGCAAGTGCACCTTGCCAAACTTGCAGTCATTATTTTCATATTTTTTTCTGTAAAAACACTATGCTGGATTTCTTGTGCAATTTCATATAAACGGATTTAAACTGCTTAAACCTAGGAAACATACGACGTACCTAGAGCCCGATCATAGTCGGGTACTAACACCGTACGCGGTGTTGGGTTCGTCAGTTAGAGATGGATTTACGATACCCTTTATTTTGTACTTGACCTATCAAGTACCCTACAACCCAGGACACTTGACACTATCATGGACAGAATCTTCCCGAGTTATTCGTGGGGATTCTGAATAGGATACAGGACTTGACAGAGTTATTTATTTATAGACAGTATGACTTGTTGCATTAGTTATAATCCCGCTGACATGGACATGAGACGTTATGGTCATGGCTTGCGTGATTACATTGGGTGGGGAGAGACACACAGGCTACAGGCTGTTCTATATATATATCTACTATTATTGTGAGGTTGTAGACTCTCCAGCAGAGCTAGACCCTTTACGTGTTATTACTGCTACCGGCTCCCCGACACAGAGCTTGTAGCGGTCTCAGCCTGAGTACTAGTGTTGCTCTCATTTGCATATCACATAGATGGTTAGTTACTTAGTTTACCCTGCTGTTCATTTATTTATTGCACTGCTTATTCAGTTGGCTTATTTTTATCTTGTGCCTTGCTATGTCCACTGAGGACCTGGAATGGATTATGTCCCCAGGTTTAGCTGAGGAGCAGTATCCCGAGATATACGGGACCGGAGCTGAACCTATTGCTGGAGCTGAACCAAACACTGAAGACGAGGTGACTGCCGAGGACTTCTCCTGAGTACCTGTTCCAGTACTCAGTATTTATTTCATGTTTACATCTTTTGTTCCTGGCCTATAGAGCCAGTTTATTTTCAGACTTAAGTCGGATTGTTGCTCCGACTGACTTGCTGTGATTTGTTGTTGATATATTATTTCCATTTGATTATGCAGTTTATTTCCTTTTCTTTATGGATGAGATTAGCGTGACTTGTGTAGTAGACCTTATCTACAGCTTAAGTACGCCCTGATGGCTCCATTAAATTGGGTTATCCATCAGTGCGTGCTGCTGGCCATTGCCACGCATCTCCAGTCCCTCGGCATTTTGGGACTGGGGCGTAACACTAGCCCCAATCCTGGGCTAGCCCTTAGTAAAGTTTGTAGTGCCCTTATCAAAAGCCAAAATTAAGTGTGAAATTTTAAGAGGGAAACCAAAAAAATACTATCATTTAAAACGTACACGTCGTAAATGAGTGTTGAACCACAACGCACAATATATATATATATATATATATATATATATATATATATATATATATATATATATATATATATATATATAAATGAGTCTTAAATCACAACGCACAAAAGTAGATATCGTAAATGAATCTTCAATTACAACATGTAAAAAAAATAGGCCATAAATGATGCTTCAATTACAACGTGTAAAAAAACAGGTCATAAATGATGCTTCAATTACAACATGCATGTCAAACACGCCTAAAAAGACAAAAAAAATAACTATTTTACTGAGCACATGTTTGAACGTTGTACAAGAGTGTCATTTACAACACGCAGCAACTGCGTGCCGTAAATTGCACGCCATAAATGATATATTTTCTTTGTAGTGCAAGCAAAGACCGACTCACTTTCTTTCAGCGTATGAAACTAATGAATATATCACAATTCAAAAAAACTATCGTACTCCTTTTGGTAATTACTAATTATAAGCTATGGCTACAAAGTAATAAATACTCAGTGTCTTGGATCCTATGTCGGACTAAGTCGGACCTTGGGTCGGGACGGATCAGGACTTTGGACCGGACATCTCTTATGAATTGAGATATGAGGTCCGACACGTCCCAATATACTGGTCCGGACCAGTCCGGACTCAAAATTATTCGGAACGGGCCGAGGTGTAAACCATTTTTTCGAACCGGACTCGTGCCGTGCTGGACCGGTCTAATTGACAAATCTAGTTGTGATCGAAGGCTAACCCTTGCGTTGTGAAAATCGACACGTTTTTGAACAAGAAAAAAACCATGAACATAGATCTTAATTGTTTCTGAATATTTCTTCCAAATTAGAAATGATAGCTACATCGACATGCTCTTGAAGTAGAAAGCTAAACGTGAACATAAAACCTAAAATTTTCTCCAATTAGAAACGATGGCTAAGAATCGAATGATGAATTGAACTAACAAGATATAGGGTTTCGAAATCATACCAGGAAAAAAAAGGTATCAATATAAGAGACATTGTGCGCATTTATAAATTAAAAGAATAATACGAAAAACAAAGTAGCCCAATGAACTATCATGGTGGGTCCCATGATCAAGTTTTCCGAGTTCTTGTCATCTCCTTCCTAAGTTGTTGTGTTGGACGGAGAGAAAACTAAACTTGGAATCCAATAAACTTAAGCTTGGGAATCCCTCTTATTAAACTTAGGATATATTTGGTATGCAAAATACTGTATATCTAAAAAAATTATATTTTTAAAAATTAAATTTTATATAAACTATATTTTCATGTTTGGTAACTATACAAATATTCCAGGTAAAAAAAATATATATATATATTTTAAAAATAAAAATAGAAAAATAGAAAAATAGAAAAATAGAAAAAAATACCCAAAAAACGAAAAAACAAAAAAAAAAGGGAAAAACAATAAAATAAAAAATAAAAAAATTAGAAATAAAAAAAAATCGACAAGATGACAAAAAAAAAAACCAAAAACCAAAAAACAACAAAAAAATAACTAAAACGAAAAAACGAAAAAACTATTAAAAAATGACCTAAAACGAAAAAACGAAAAAAAAATGAAAAACACTATAAAAAATGAAAAAACAAACAAAAACAAAAAAAGACCAAAAATAATAAAAAAGAGCAAAAAAACAAATGATAAAAAACAAGCAAAATGGCAAAAAAAAAAAAGACAAAAAAAATGATCAAAACGACTAAAAAACGATAAAAAAGGTCAAAAACGACTAAAAACGATCAAGAAACCCGAAGAAGCAGTTATTTTGCATGCTCCCAAACACTTCTTCGTACCAAACAAGTGGACTTTGAGAACTTCTACCAACTTCTCCAAGTTTTTAGCTAACTTCCATGAACCAAACAACCCCCATACAAACAAAATAAAAAAAAAAAAAAGAAAAAGAAAAGAAAACATAGACAAATCGTTCAACCACGTAATAATAAACCAATCTCTCTCCCAGTGGTTTTTGTTGGATTGTATCTCGTTTCCCGTTAAGCGCTCAAAGGAGGGTGACAATAGAGTTGGTAATTTAGTCCCACGTTGGATAGACGGTGGGATCATGAGTTGTAGATAATTGGAATTGGTTCAGACCTTACATAGAAATTTCCTTTTAAGACATATAGACCCAATCTAATATTGCACCTCATGGACCAACTCCAGTTCGGGTCACACCGCGTTACCAACAAGTAGTATCAGAGCCCAAGGTTACGGACTGGTTTGAGCGACTTACATGAAATGTAGGAAGTCCACATGTACATGACTTATATCCCGTTTATATATATATATATATATATATATATATATATATATATATATATATATATATATATATAACAAATCTTAATTTATAAAAAATTTTAAAAATTAAACAATATTAAAAAAAAATTTAATTACAACACATGTGCATTTACGAATTTTATATAGTGTCTCTATAATAAATTTACAAGAGAAAACCTATTGGAACTAATTCCTCCATAATCGACCTCTCTCTTAAACGAACTATAGAATAAAACAAATCTATACAGGGTCTATTTGTAGCAAAACCATCTCTATCTCATCTTTTTGTCTGATTTTCTTCCAAGTCTAAGTCCATCTTCCTAAATCTGCATCATCTATCCTACGAGGAAAAACCCCAATTGCCTTCACAGTGCAGGCAGATCATGGCGGCATTCTCGTACAATGCCAATACCGCAAAATTGGACCAATTTTTGAATTCATCATATACTTGACTTGTAAATGAAATTTGAGCCCCCACTGACCAAAATTCCTACATCTTGATTTCAACAACGTTGTATCTTATAAATAAAGCATAGAGTAGACAGTGAAATTGTATCCATAAATATCAATCTAGCTGCAGAATCAACCTCATCTCAGCATATCCAATTGATGCATTTTGATAAAGCAAGGACAAACCAAGAACTAAGACACATTCTCAACCGAAATAGGAAACAGAACAATAGTTTCATTACCATATATTGGTTCATAACAAACAAAATTGCTGCTGCCAGATTAGAATCCCAAAATGTATTTCAAGTTGAATAAAATGCGGCATTTGCTTAAAGCAGCACGAACCCAAACTCAAGTCAAAAATACAACACATTTAATACAACTTCCGAAAAAGTTGTTATGTTCACCTGGCAACATGATTTAAGGTAAAATAAAAGTGTACCAAACGTCTGAATTCTAATTCTCTTAAAAGTTTCTAAACGGGTAGACGACCAAATAAAACATGATCAGAATGAGCCGGAATAAAATCGGTTGAAAGCCAAATATAATATAGGGTGTCTCTTACTGACATTAAGTTTTCCTACTTCAACCTTTGCGTCCATATCCATGTTCAGAAAAGTAGTCATTCATTCACTTTCCAGCACTGTGTACGAAATTTCGGACCGGAAATGAGAGCTGAGAATTATTTCTTCCAGTTTGTTGACATAGTGTCTAGACTTAACGCTTCATTTGATTATTTTTCTCTGGTAAGTTTTTTATTATTATTGTTTTCTTAATAGTTTATATAGAATGATACTTATATTTACTTATTTTCTGTACATGAGGAGGTTTTTGACAAGGTGATGGCTACGCCAGCTGAAGAAGATGATTACTTGTTGGCTCCTTTGACATTCTATACTGAACTTTCCATCACTTCCTAGCACTTTGTATAGTTCAATATAGAATGCCAAAGAAGCCAACAAATAATCATCTTCTTCAGCTGGCGTAGCCATCACCCTGTCAAAACCTCCTCCTGTACAGAAAATAAGTAAATATAAGTATCATTCTATATAAACTATTAAGAAAACAATAATAATAATAAAAAGCTTACCAGCGAAAAATGATCAAAGAAAACGTTAAGTCTAGACACTATGTCAACAAACTGGAAGAAGCAATTCTCAGCTCTCATTTTCGGTCCGAAATCCGGTAGAAAGTGCTAGAAAGTGAAGGAATGACTACTTTTCTGAACATGAATATGGACGCAAAAGTTGAAGTAGGAAAAACTTATTGTCAGTAAGAGACATCCTATATTATATTTTGGAATGCCAAAGGAGACAACAAGTAATCATCTTCTTCAGCTGGCGTAGCCATCACCCTGTCAAAAACCTCCTCCTGTACAGAAAACAAGTAAATATAAGTAGCATTCTATATAAACTATTAAGAAAACAATAATAATAAAAAACTTACCAGAGAAAAATGATCAAAGGAAGCATTAAGTCTAGACACTATGTCAACAAACTGGAAGAAACAATTCTCAGCTCTCATTTCCGGTCTAAAATTCGGTACGAACATGGATTGGACTTCGTTCCAGAGTTCTAACCTACTGCCCAACCTGTCAGTAGACTCGGTAGTTGTCACGACCCGCACCCGAAAATTCGGGCACGAGTGCGTGGGTACGTCCAGCCTACGCCGCAGAATCGGCGGTAGTACGCTGTCTAGGGCATGATTACAGGTAATAAATCTATCTCATCCACAAATAAAGTAAATAGACAAGGAAATTAACAGGAAATAGGAATGCTGATTTATAAAATAAATGGTGATAACAGATCCATAGTTTATACATGAACAGAAGATAAATCGGGGACAAACCCGATTACTGAGCTGAAAAGGGAAAACTAGCTAACTGGCTACTACTCATCAGAGATAATCTCCTGAGTGGGAACCGGCCTCTCAACTGTGTCACCTGCTACGTCATAGGGATCAGAATAGGTAGGGCAAAGTCCTCATCATCGCCTAAAACAACGGATCCAGTCAGGAAAGGAGCAGAGTACACAATGCACAACAAGATTAAACTAAATATTTATGACAATTAAGTATTGAATATCATATTGAGAAAATTGCATAGAGGGACATCATTATCTCATAGTTAATGCTGTAAACAGGAATATGAGAAAAGCAGGAAATAAATGAGACAGGAATGAAACTACAACAATCAACAAGAGCCATAACTAGACAAGAAGCTATGTGAGTGAACTTGTGTTTTTAGAATACCTAGTTGGCATGCAGGGGTCTATAAAGTTAAACCGGCCGCCATGGACGGCTATTATTCACGAAAAATCGAGATCCGGCTGATGGACAGTCGTGTACCAACAGCTATTATTCACGACACGGGTCAGGGTAAACTGCATGCCTTTCAGTATTCTCCCTCCCGACACGAAAAACAAGACATGAATTCCAGTATTCAAGACATGAGATACATTATTCTGACATTACGTGTAATCAGCAAGGGTACTAGTAGAGCAGGGAATTAATTATCACAATATAAAGATTAACTTGAGGTGCAGGTACTTGCCTTTGTTTGGATCCGATTAATAGGTCTTCGGGGAAATATCCAGAGATGAGTCCAAATGCTGAAATAAACATCACCATCACGCTCAGAAGATGTCAAATAGCTAGAAACGCCTGTCCTTGGGTCCAATTTGGAGACAAGGGCAAAAATGGCAGTTTCGGGTCAAAACGGGGTCCGCCGTTGGGCCCGCTTTGCACCGAAAAACGTGTCCGGGTCAAAAGTCTCCAAATTCACCAAACTTAGTGTCAACAGGTCAGGAACGCTGATACGAACCCAACGGAACTTCCAGATTTGGATTCCGATGAGCCGAACACAAAATCGCCCGTCGAGCGGGGCCTGTGGGGCCCACGACACGCGATTTCGTCAACGTTCTCAGAATCGAACCAAACTTGACCCACAGGACCAACGTATCGCTACGAGTCCGATGGCGCAAGTTTCGTCTCGATCTGACGAGTGTGCACGAAGTTAGGGTGAATTGCAGAAAAGGCGGATACGGAGCGATGTCCGCGGATACGCGTTGATTCCGGTGTGCACGCACACCCAAATCAGCTTCCGCGAAATCTCACACGTCCGTATCGACGCTGCGCACGTATCTGTGAAGACCGTGCGCGACCAAGTCGTCCCGTTTGGCGGGGCGTACTCAGTTCCGGGGTGAAACAGGGCCTGGTTTTTTCCTGTTTTTGGATCGCGGTGTGCGATCACCACAGGACGCGATGCCGCGAACAGTTTGTCCGGACACCGAGAGGGTCATACAGGCTTCACAACGCAATTTACAGAATTGAAAACGGAGATACAGGGTGCAAGATACGAGTACCTGAAGGGGACCCGAAAAACCGGGGAAAACCGTGTCCGTGTCGTGTCCGACACGGCGACACAAAAATTGGGGAAAATTTTAGGGTTAGGGTTCAGGGACGCTGCGGCGGTCTCCGGCGGACGGCACGGCGGCAGGGAGGTCGTCCGGCTAGGGCGGCTTGCGGAGGCGGTCGGCCACTCGGCTGCTGCTGCCGGAGCGGACGGGGATGGCCGGAGGAGACTCGGCAGCGGGTCGGAGCTCCTGGCGTCGAGGAGGAGGAAGGGGGGAGATGGCGGCGCTGGCGAGGACGGGAGGCGGTGCTGGCAAGGACGGCGGCTGGGTCCGACGAGGGGAGAGGGAGGAGGAGCTCGGCGCGGCGGAGGCGAGGTCGGTCGGGGGTGTTCGCCGGAGAGGGGGGTTCTCAGGGTTTTAAAGGAGGGGAGAAGAGGGAGTGGCCGGGAGAGGCGGAGGTGGGGCCGACGGAGCCGGGCGAGGCGCGGCGTGGCGCTGGAAGCGGACGGCGCGGCCGGAGGCGCGGGGAGCGGCGGCAGAAACGGGCGGTTGCGCGAGTCGTGCGGCTGGGGGCTTAGCGGTTCGGGCGGCGGGTCGGGTTCGGCCGGGCGGACCCGACCCGACCCGTCAGGGTAGCGGGCCGCTAGGGCTGAGCGGGCTGGGTTTGGGCCCGTTGGGCCGAGGGTTGGTTGGGCCGGGTTATATAATATATTTAAAATAATAATAATAATAATAATAATAATAATAATAATAATAATAATAATAATAATAATAATAATAATAAAACAGTTAATTAATTAATAATTAAATAATTAATTAGTTTTAGGTGTTTTAAAAATAGGTCCGGGGTCCAATAAATTCCAGAAAAATTGCCCTAAGTCCAGTTTTCCATTTTACACCCAAAAATATTATTTTCATAATATTTTAATATTATTTATTATCAATAAAAAAAATCATTTATTAATTGAAAACCTTGATTTTAATTACAGAAAATTCCAGAAAATTGGGAAAAATCCAAGATTTAATAATTTGAAAATTCAGGAGGTTTACAACCTACCCAACTTACAAAAATTTTGTCCTCGAAATTTAAAATTAAGCCATAATCTTTAAATCCTTCACGTACATCAATCGCAGTCTCCTTGCAAAAATTTAAATCCTAACCTTGTCCGCTGCAATCACTTCAAGGTTAAGACGACTACTATTCCAATCAAGATTCAACCTAGGGTTATTACTTCTTACTTTCTCAAATTTCTCACAGGCGGATTTTAGATTAAGTCCATATAGCATTTTCAAGATTTGCACATGACTTTGCCTCACGATTATAATTATCATAATTCCTCCAGAAGTGATTCGAGTCCAACAATTTTTGTATGTTTCAACCTTTTAAATTACATTTACATCCTCAATAATCTAACTAGGTAGTCCAACCACCGATTTTAATTCTTAATTCAAAGCATAAAAAAAAAAAATACTTTAAGTGTAGTCCACAAATGTTCAAGTCTGAATTATATATCCTCTAAATTCAAATTGATGATTTTATCTCCATTATTCCAAAAATTTAGATCATGTACTTAGGATATAACTATTGGTTCCTCGATATCAATTCATTAATCATCTTAGTCACCCCTCTAAATTTTCAAAAATTAGAATGGCTTGCTTCTTCCAATCTAACCTTACCCGGTCACAATCCAAAAGACATTCCTCTCTAGTTGACAAGTGCACTGCTACCCAACTTAGAGTTTACCCCTTCATCACAAAAGACTATATACCTTAAGAAAATGTTCCTTAATATGTTTACTTATGTCATTCAATCCTCGAACTTCAACGCCGATCATATCACATATGATATGTCCTCAATTACGAAAGGTTAATCCTCAAGTATGTGATCGGCTTATGTGGCATATCTAGTACTATCTATGTATCAAACTTATACCAGCACGAGATTTCGTCTTTCCGAAATAAGGGAAGGCGAAGATCAATAATAAAGAGTTCAAGGGTGGGGTGATAGAACGGAAGTATGGGGATCAAGGCGTTTAAAGAATTATAGCAGGATTTGTCAGGCGGTTATGGATTGAGGTTCTATTCTGGTAGTCATTTATTCGCATGCTCGTATTAGTTTAGTTATGTAACTGATACGATATGCTCAGCATGTCTAGGTCAAGTATATTTGTCTACTAATCACTACGTATCTCAATCCACGTAAAGGAGTCGTGCGAAGTGCGAATCAAAATGTACCAAGGTTGATCAGACCGTAATACACTGATTCTGAACAGACACTTGTATTAGTGTACGCGTCCAATAATACACGTGTCATGAACAAGCCTGATAAAGAGTAAGCTTGCAAAACTAGGCTATAGAATAGCAGCATAAACAAGGTACATCAAAATTAAGTGCGCTAGATGATGATGAAAGGAGGTACAAAATTTAAATTCACATAATAAGCAAAATAACAGAAAACTCTACAATCTCTACAGTTATTAAATATAAAAGCATACCAGGTTATTAGCAAGTTCAAAATTACTAGGTTGGGGCTGAGGTCACGAACCAATAGGCGCGGCTAAACAATACTAGAAGGGGCAGCTAAAAGAAATCACTTACGCGCATTAGTGACTCTAAGAGTCTGCACGTTCCCCAAGGTCATCGCGTAAGCTTGTCCGTGTTCTTGGAGCAGCGGGACAGTCCTTCACTCGATGTTCTGCTGATCCACAATATAGACAGACACCTAACCTCTTTCTACAATCCTTCCAAATGTGACCTTATTTCCGACAAAAACCACAAATGGGAACTCGTCGGTTCTGCCCTTGAGTTGGATTCATCTGTGGTCGCTTTGCAGCTCTTTCCTGCTGTGCTTGGTCTGGTGCTGGCGCATACGGCCGCTTCCGGCTAGACTCGATCCTTGTGGTACACTCCACAGGTCGCGCTGCAGTAAGAACGTCCTCGTCGAAGGTAATTGCATTTGAACTGCTTAGCTTCCGTGACTCCGAGCTAATTCTGTTGATGAAGTTCTCCGCTTGGTTTTGCTGAGTTTCTTGTTGAACCTTCTGATAGGCTTGCATCATTATGTAGAACATGCGGAACATCTGCTGTTCGTCCATAGGCGGTCCCGGAGGGAAGGAAGGCATCGGTGGAATAGGCTGTGTCGAGGGTGGAACGCTATCTTGATGGATTATTAAGGCAGGCTGACTTGCTTGACTGCCTTGTGATGATTGGCCTTCACCGACTGGTATCACATCGTTTCCTTGGGTAATCACAACGGTCTGTGGTGTTTCTGTATGAGTCTCGTTGCTGGCTTGTGGGTCCATCTTCCTGTATCCAAAATAACCAATAAGAGGCACACAGGAATCAAGGCAAGATGCAAGTTCATATTAGTTCGAATACGATACAGATATCAAAAATGATTCAAGCAAGTGGATGAGATCCTATAAACTTATCCTAGCTTTATTGCAGGCCTGTTCGGTCCCTGAGTTGAAACCGAACAATTTAGTCGTTTGACCTGCATAGGCCACCACAAAAACGTGTCACGACCCGCACCCGAAAATTCGGGCACGAGTGCGTGGGTACGTCCAGCCTACGCCGCAGAATCGGCGGTAGTACGCTGTCTAGGGCATGATTACAGGTAATAAATCTATCTCATCCACAAATAAAGTAAATAGACAAGGAAATTAACAGGAAATAGGAATGCTGATTTATAAAATAAATGGTGATAACAGATCCATAGTTTATACATGAACAGAAGATAAATCGGGGACAAACCCGATTACTGAGCTGAAAAGGGAAAACTAGCTAACTGGCTACTACTCCTCAGAGATAATCTCCTGAGTGGGAACCGGCCTCTCAACTGTGTCACCTGCTACGTCATAGGGATCAGAATAGGTAGGGCAAAGTCCTCATCATCGCCTAAAACAACGGATCCAGTCAGGAAAGGAGCAGAGTACACAATGCACAACAAGATTAAACTAAATATTTATGACAATTAAGTATTGAATATCATATTGAGAAAATTGCATAGAGGGACATCATTATCTCATAGTTAATGCTGTAAACAGGAATATGAGAAAAGCAGGAAATAAATGAGACAGGAATGAAACTACAACAATCAACAAGAGCCATAACTAGACAAGAAGCTATGTGAGTGAACTTGTGTTTTTAGAATACCTAGTTGGCATGCAGGGGTCTATAAAGTTAAACCGACCGCCATGGACGGCTATTATTCACGAAAAATCGAGATCCGGCTGATGGACAGTCGTGTACCAACAGCTATTATTCACGACACGGGTCAGGGTAAACTGCATGCCTTTCAGTATTCTCTCTCCCGACACGAAAAACAAGACATGAATTCCAGTATTCAAGACATGAGATACATTATTCTGACATTACGTGTAATCAGCAAGGGTACTAGTAGAGCAGGGAATTAATTATCACAATATAAAGATTAACTTGAGGTGCAGGTACTTGCCTTTGTTTGGATCCGATTAATAGGTCTTCGGGGAAATATCCAGAGATGAGTCCAAATGCTGAAATAAACATCACCATCACGCTCAGAAGATGTCAAATAGCTAGAAACGTCTGTCCTTGGGTCCAATTTGGAGACAAGGGCAAAAACGGCAGTTTCGGGTCAAAACGGGGTCCGCCGTTGGGCCCGCTTTGCACCGAAAAACGTGTCCGGGTCAAAAGTCTCCAAATTCACCAAACTTAGTGTCAACAGGTCAGGAACGCTGATACGAACCCAACGGAACTTCCAGATTTGGATTCCGATGAGCCGAACACAAAATCGCCCGTCGAGCGGGGCCTGTGGGGCCCACGACACGCGATTTCGTCAACGTTCTCAGAATCGAACCAAACTTGACCCACAGGACCAACGTATCGCTACGAGTCCGATGGCGCAAGTTTCGTCTCGATCTGACGAGTGTGCACGAAGTTAGGGTGAATTGCAGAAAAGGCGGATACGGAGCGATGTCCGCGGATACGCGTTGATTCCGGTGTGCACGCACACCCAAATCAGCTTCCGCGAAATCTCACACGTCCGTATCGACGCTGCGCACGTATCTGTGAAGACCGTGCGCGACCAAGTCGTCCCGTTTGGCGGGGCGTACTCAGTTCCGGGGTGAAACAGGGCCTGATTTTTTCCTGGTTTTGGATCGCGGTGTGCGA
This sequence comes from Iris macrosiphon, assembly GCA_036927795.1. Taxonomy (NCBI): domain Eukaryota; kingdom Viridiplantae; phylum Streptophyta; class Magnoliopsida; order Asparagales; family Iridaceae; genus Iris; species Iris macrosiphon. Next base: position 184,060,227 of record JAYESA010000011.1, read on the forward strand.
TCACCACAGGACGCGATGCCGCGAACAGTTTGTCCGGACACCGAAAGGGTCATACAGGCTTCACAACGCAATTTACAGAATTGAAAACGGAGGTACAGGGTGCAAGATACGAGTACCTGAAGGGGACCCAAAAAACCGGGGAAAACCGTGTCCGTGTCGTGTCCGACACGGCGACACAAAAATTGGGGAAAATTTTAGGGTTAGGGTTCAGGGACGCTGCGGCGGTCTCCGGCGGACGGCACGGCGGCGGGGAGGTCGTCCGGCTAGGGCGGCTTGCGGAGGCGGTCGGCCACTCGGCTGCTGCTGCCGGAGCGGACGGGGATGGCCGGAGGAGACTCGGCAGCGGGTCGGAGCTCCTGGCGTCGAGGAGGAAGGGGGGAGATGGCGGCGCTGGCGAGGACGGGAGGCGGTGCTGGCAAGGACGGCGGCTGGGTCCGACGAGGGGAGAGGGAGGAGGAGCTCGGCGCGACGGAGGCGAGGTCGGTCGGGGGTGTTCGCCGGAGAGGGGGGTTCTCAGGGTTTTAAAGGAGGGGAGAAGAGGGAGTGGCCGGGAGAGGCGGAGGTGGGGCCGACGGAGCCGGGCGAGGCGCGGCGTGGCGCTGGAAGCGGGCGGCGCGGCCGGAGGCGCGGGGAGCGGCGGCAGAAACGGGCGGTTGCGCGGGTCGTGCGGCTGGGGGCTTAGCGGTTCGGGCGGCGGGTCGGGTTCGGCCGGGCGGACCCGACCCGACCCGTCAGGGTAGCGGGCCGCTAGGGCTGAGCGGGCTGGGTTTGGGCCCGTTGGGCCGAGGGTTGGTTGGGCCGGGTTATATAATATATTTAAAATAATAATAATAATAATAATAATAATAATAATAATAATAATAATAATAATAATAATAAAACAGTTAATTAATTAATAATTAAATAATTAATTAGTTTTAGGTGTTTTAAAAATAGGTCCGGGGTCCAATAAATTCCAGAAAAATTGCCCTAAGTCCAGTTTTCCATTTTACACCCAAAAATATTATTTTTATAATATTTTAATATTATTTATTATCAATAAAAAAATTATTTATTAATTGAAAACCTTGATTTTAATTACAGAAAATTCCCAGAAAATTCCAGAAAATTGGGAAAAATCCAAGATTTAATAATTTGAAAATTCAGGGAGTTTACAATAGTTAAAAAAAAGTATAAAATAAAAACTAAAAACACTAACTAATAAATTATTATTTTTTACATAGTCTAGTCCAAGTTTTGCATCCAAGTGACCTTTCATCTTAATCGAGAAATCTAGAAAGCGAATATCTCCCAAAGAACGTTCTGCTTCTCGCATGAACTCCAGCACCTATTTGAATCTTTCATAGGCTTATCTCATGATGCTAATTAAGAATAATGATATAGATTATTCTGATAAGGATATTATGAAGCACAAGGATACTATGAAGCATTTGTATTTCAGATAGCACAAACAAATATTTTGATGACAATAGAACAGGGTAAATTGGATAGGTAACTTTGTCGAGCAACTGTTTTCCAATGATTTTAGATAGCAAATACTACACAATACAAATACCAGTTACGAACCATCTCATATGAGTACATATGGAGTTACTTATTTTAACAAATATAGACACGCAGACACATTAAACAAAAAAATTTCCATTGTCCCTTGTCCATGTTAAAAAATGGAGAAAATGCCATTTTACAGTAGTTCTTCTTGTTTCTTTTGCTTACACATCATTTCTTAAATAAATTAATTATGACTCAGCAAACTAAAACCTAGATAGACATAGATGGACATAGTTGGACGATACGATGGCACATATAATTTTAAAGGACTTAACACAGTTGGAAAAAATAAGAAGACAATATATTGGTACGGCTAATATATATATATATATATGGCCGACTCAGAGGGTGGGCGAGGTGGGCAATCCCTCTTGGCCTCTCAATAGCCAAGGCTCCAAAATAGGAACCAATGTTACTTACGAGCCCAGTCAGCCCTTATAATTGGAAGGTCCAAACAAGTTCTATGCCTACTTAAGTAGCATGTCGTAATAATGACTTTAGTAGGAAGGTGGCTCAAAGGATCCCACTTATACATAGTAAGCTATAATAATCAAAATGGAAATAAGAGAGTTTGAACCAAAGATCACGAAATGCATTGAGAGAAAGCTATTACCACGAGACCAATTAATTTGTTTGTTATTTTTTTCCTCCAAATATCTTTTGTCATTTTTATAGTGACTTTTTTCTTTTGCCTCCAAATGATCTTGTTTTTTTTGTCTTGTTTGATTGTTAGGAAAAAAAAAACAGTAAGATTACTCAACTAGTTATTTTTTATTTACTAATTTCTTAGAAGATTTCTGATTGATAAAATTGGTATCCGAAAAAAAAATCAGTAAAATTCATTTAAAAGATTGAATGTTTTTCATTTATCCATTCAAGAGGCCTCACTTTCAAATACTGCCTTGGGCCACAAGAGCTCCCGGATCGAATATATATATATATATATATATATATATATATATATATATATATATATATATAATATTAGGCAAAAATTTCTGAAGTATTTATGCCTCATCAAGCTAAACCTAGATAGACATATATTGATCATTTTAAAGGACTTGACACAGTCAAAAAAATAAGAATAAGACAATGTTCTCCAATTCAATCTTAAGAATAATGCTAGGTTTACTACCAAAACCTTACAACTTCCCTACAACTGGCTATGTGGCAGTACCCAGTTGGTCCTTTCTCTCTCTCCATATGTGGGCAATTATACCGCTATACGTTCTATAGAGTCGAAATGGACATCAAAATTAGGGTCAACATGAATTTAGTCAAAATATTCCATGTGTGAAGGAAGTTTCACAATTGGGTTGCTGACCGAACGTAATGATAAAAAAAAAAGTTGTTGAACACATTTTTAAGGCCTCATTTTTGCTTTGATGCTAAAGTATAATGTCAAATTAAGACCTACCAAGCACTAATTGTGAGAATAATAAATTTTTGATTCTATTCAAATAATAGTAAATAGAACTACTGATCTTGAGGACTAGCTAGTAATAAATTTGAATTGTAGTTCATAATCTTCCCTCCCTACAGTAGTTAAAATTTAATTTTTGTTTTCAACATTTTTTTACATAATATTAATTTTTTAATAAATGGTGGAATATTTAAAAACTGCTTAGACGGTTCAATTTTGAACCGTTTTCAAACCTTATTATAAAAGTAGAAAAACCCTAATATCAACTATTATGCGAGATCTTATTACTAAATAACCCTACTAATATATAAGGTTTCACACATAACACACCAGTTCAAGTATATATATACCCCAAAACACCACAGCCCATAATTTCTCCTCATGTTCAAGACAAGTAACATTATGTGCTCAAAAACAAAATGTATATAATACTGTTCATCTAGTTTATATAATATCGTTCACCTTTACACAAAAGCTTCCTGACTTCCCTCTACACACAGCATTTCCGTACACATATATAGTATGGGTAAGTATGTCTTCCTTCAAAGTCTTATATCAATTGCTACATTTTTACTTTCGTCAAATTTTGTAGCACTTGAAGACTGCAGAGAAAACGTGTTCATACTTGAAAATTGCTAGAAAGCTAAGAGACTCCAGATTTGGAGCGTGCTCTAGCTTGGCTACATTAATTCCTATACCCACCAAAAGGAAACAAAAAAATAAAAAAAGGGAAAAAAATCTTACCAAACAGGAAATAAAATAAAGAAAAAGAGAGAAATAGGAGTAGGTTAATTTGGAGTATTCATTTGGAGTGTACCATGCATTGTTTGTCAATATCAAGAGGACACTCCAAAAATAATAATTTATATAATTTTTAATAATTTGGACTATATGTTTGGAATGTCCCTACTGTATGTTCTAAATTTACACACTGCCATTCCTTAATCTTCTTGGATATATTAATATATACTAAAATTTTGTCCCAAACCATCCAAGCTCGGTTCTGGACCACAGCCCTGTTTATGTTTACTCTCCTCCTCCCATTACAGTGTACTCTACATTCCTCTACAAAACAATTTTCTTACTCTTTTCACCATACATTTATATATATAGCCATATAATTATATTTCCCTACTCCTCAATACGCACCAAGAGATCCACAAACTCCAAATAGTTACTACTACTATCTATCTATCCTTTAAGAGAGATGGAACACGTACCACCCACGATCGAGCAGTGAACTACTCCAACCCTTATTCTCCTTCCCCACCACAACACAAGATGAACACACGCATCGATACCCTAGTTATAAATCACACAAGCACCAATAGTATTCTGTCAATTTAGAGCCTCAAACATTATCCTCAGTGTTCGGGATTCTGATGTAAGCGTTGTCCAAGAGTCTAACCAACTTATTAGTTGAGAGATCAATTACCAAAGATTTCTATACAAACAATTTGAACGTATTGAAGATAGGCTCACCTGAATTTGTCAGTATGGACGATGTTGCCTATGTTAGAAGATGGCTCCAGGCCAATTATGCCAATGTTGTTGTTTTGATGCAGCGTTTTTGGATTGGAAGGGCAAACTTGTTTTCTCTTGGTAATTGCTGCTACAAAATCCTGCAAACATATTGCAAAAATTGGACCAAATTAAATACTAAATCACCTTCTACGAACAACAATAATTCAATGTGCATTGAACGCAGTTATCATCTTTTGTGCATGTTTGAAGTTGGTGATTAGTTGCTATAAGCTGACACAATTACAACTTGCACAGTTACTTTGCCTTTGACCATTGTGTGTATATAGAATAATTCTACCAAATATTAATTATAGTAAACCGACCATAATAGAATAGGCTTGTAGAATCATTATCAACATGTAATAAAAGTATTCATTAGCACTAACAATTCTGAACCTACTGCGTGCGAGCTCAAATAGTTACAAGATCATATTAGTGGCGTGTCATCCACAATTGCCGTACACAATCAACCTTACCTATCGTACAATTGTACAATATCTATCAAAATCATATGTCTCTAATTTTTTAACTCTCGATCCCAACCACATACAGATCAAACCTCAAAAAAAAACTTAGATGATATTGCTAGCTCACAGAACAATTCTCGAATACTAGTCATTCCTAACATAAAACACCAGCAATAACCAGCAAAATTAAGAAATTTGAAGCCCTAACTCGATAAGGAATCGAAACCCCAACTAATACAATGTTATCTGCACGAGATCACATCTAGAACAAGCAATGAAAACCCTAACTTGACGAATTCAACAGGGGGGAAAACTCACAACTTCATTCGTGGTCAAAGTAGCGACGAAGGACTTCTGATATAGCGGCGCAGATCTGTATTGTGGGGGATTTGGGGTTTTATCGAATGTTATCGAGGAAGATGAAGAAGAAGAGGAATGACGTGGAGGGAGATGTAGACGTCGGGGGCTTGGCCACGGGCCGGATCTGCGAGCTCCGTACCGGATCCGGAGATGGTACGAACGACGGTTTAAGGTGGCTCGGTTTTGAAGCCTAGCCATAGAAGGGAGCTCTGACCGGAAGGGGGTGCTCGAGCGGCCGTCGCGTCGTCCCGGAGGACGAGGCTCGACCGGAGTGGAGCTGTTTACGGGAGGTGCAAGATCGGCTCTCTCTCCCTCTCCCTCTCCCTCTCGTGGGAAACTGAAAAGGAGAAATAAATTATTTGCTGAAGAGGGGAAATAAGTAGGTGGACCTGGTGGGAAACTTGAAAATTTTATTTTAAGAGGGAAACCAAAAAAATACTATCATTTAAAACGTACACGTCGTAAATGAGTGTTGAACCAATATATATATATATATATATATATATATACTAGTATATACGCACATGCGTTGCACGTATTTCATATTACTTGAAAAAAAATAGTTTATTAAAAGAGCAAACGACAATTTCTTAATTTTATTATAGGTGGAAATATAATAGACAGGAGCTTGAAAGTTGGGAGAAATTAAATGACGGAAATAGAAAATGTTTCTCTTATCTCTTGGGCTCATGTGCCTGCATGCATGCTTTATTAACTTTTGTTTTATTCTCCAAACTACCTATTTTGCATGCATGCATATATTTGTTTTATTAAATATCATTCTCCAAGTTGTCTCCTTTGCATGCATGCATGCATACATACATTTAATACGTATTTAATTACTGTTTTTAATTACTTAGATATCCTTATCAACGTTAATACATATTGAAATGTAGTGAAGGGTATTTTTGGAACGAAAAACTTTCACGATGAAGCCTAGTTTTGGCATTATATAGTAGAATAGATATATATATATATATATATATATATATATATATATATATATATGTGTGTGTGTGTGTGTGTGTGTGTGTGTGTGTGTGTGTTATAAATGAGTCTTCAATCACAACGCACTAAAGTACATATCTTAAATGAGTTTTCAATTACAACATGTAGAAAAAATAGGCCATAAATGATGATTCAATTAAAACGTGTAAAAAAACAGGTCATAAATTATGCTTCAATCATAATATGCATGTCAAACAAGTCTAAAAAGACAAAAAAAAAAAAAACTATTTTACTGCACACATATTTGAACGTTGTACAAGAGTGTCATTTACAACACGCAGCAACTGCGTGTCGTAAATTGCACGCCATAAATGATATATTTTCTTGTAGTGCAAGTAAAGACCGACTCACTTTCTTTGAGCGTATGAAACTAATGAATATATCACATTTCAAAAAAAACTATTGTACTCCTTTTGGCAATTACTAATTATAAGCTATGGCTACAAAGTAATAAATACTCGGTATCTTGGATCCAATGTCGGACTAAGTCGGACCTTGGGTTGGGACGGGTCAGGACTTTGGACCAGACCTCTGTTATGAATCGAGATATGAGGTCCGACACGTCCCAATATACTGGTCCGAACCAGTCCGGACTCAAAATTATTCGGACCGGACCGAGGTGTAAACCATTTTTTCGAACCGGACTCGTGCGTTGCTGGACCGGTCTAATTGACAGATCTAGTTGTGATCGAAGACTAACCCTTGCGTTCGTGGAAATTGACATAATTGTTTCCGAATATTTCTCTCAAATTAGAAATGATTGTTACATCGACATGCTCAAATTAGAAATGATAGGTACATCGACATGCTCTTGAAGTAGAAAACTAAACGTGAACATAAAACCTAAAATTTTCTCCAATTAGAAACGATGGCTAAGAATCGAATGATGAATTGAACTAACAAGATATAGGGTTTTGAAATCATACCAGAAAAAAAGGAATCAATATAAGAGACATTGTGCACATTTATAAATGAAAAAAATTATACGTTCCGATAGTTCGATCCACTAATTTGTTGTCGATCAAGATCTTATGTCTTTTCCTAATAACCATCAGGATGACGACATTGTGCACATTTATAAATGAAAAAAAACATAATTTTATCACGACGATTATATATTAATTGAAGACACTAAACTATAGTTAAAACTTTTCTACTTCTTCAAAATATCATAATTTATCTACTAAGGTTTGATTTGAGATTGCTATTGTCTTTGGAGAGGTCATAGTAGAATTAGTTTTTTTAGTTGCTATCAAAAGTTCACCCAAAATAAAAATAATTTAAAAAAAATATTTGATAAAGAATCAGATTTTTATACGGCACTACAAAAGTTACTCAAGGGTTGTCTAAATTTTATTTTTAGGACTGCCAAATTTTTTGACATTCCTTATAATAAAAAAGACTGTTAAAATATTAGAAGGTCTGTCAAAAATTATAACAGTCCTAAAATAGACATACAAAGTCCTGTCCAAAAATATTTGACAATCTTGAATAAAAAGTGTACTGTTCCTAGAAAAATCTAAACAATGTTATCAAACATTTTTGAATTGCAAAAACGAAGAAGAAGAACATCCATTCAAAATATCATAATGCACCAATTAAGGGGTGTTTTGGTTTTTAGACCTGATGGAAGTTGAAAAAACAAAGTAGCCCAATGAACTATCATGGTGGGTCCTATGATCAAGTTTTCCGAGTTCTTGTCATCTCCTTCCTAAGTTGTTGTGTTGGACGGGGAGAAAACTAAACTTGGAACCCAATAAACTTAAGCTTGGGAATCCTTCTTATTAAACTAAGGAGATATTTGGTATGCAAAATACTGTATATCCAAAAATAATAATTTTTTGGAAATAAAATTTTATAGAAACTATATTTTCATGTTTGGTAACTATACAAATATTTATGGTAAACAAAAAAAATTTTAAAAGTAAAAATAAAAAACAAGAAAAAAGAAAAAAGAAAAAAGGAAAAAAATACCCAAAAAAAAATGGAAAAGCCAAAAAAGCAAAAAAGAAAAAAGGGGAAATAAGAAGAAAATTAAAAATAAAAAATAAAAAATAAAAAATTAGAATTTTTTTAAAAAAAGAACGAAAAGATTAAAAAAAATGGCAAAATGACAAAAAAAAACCAAAAACCAAAAAATAACTAAAAAAAAAAGATAAAAAACGAAAAAACTATAAAAAATGTTCTAAAACGAAAAAACGAAAAAAAATGAAGAACACAAAAAAAATTGAAAAAACAAGCCAAAACAAAAAAACCAAAAATGATAAAAAAAAACCCACAAAAATTGAAAAAAAAACAACCAAAATGGCAAAAAGAAGAAAAAAAAAGGAAAATTTTTTATTTATCAAAACGACTAAAAAAACGATAAAAAAAAATCAAAAACGACTAAAAACGATCAAGAAACCTGAAGAAGCAGTTATTTTGCATGCTCCCAAACACTTCTTTGTACCAAACAAGAAGACTTTGAGAACTCCTACAAACTTCTCCAAGTTCTTAGCTAACTTCCATGAACCAAACAACCCCCATACAAACAAAAACAAAAACAAAAGAAAACATAGATAAATCGTTCAACGACGTACTAATAAACCAATCCGTCTCTCCCAGCGGTTTTTGTTGGATTTTATCTTGTTTTCCGTTAAGCGCTAAAAGGAGGGTGACAATGGAGTTGGTAATTTAGTCCCACGTCGGATAGGTGGTAGGATCATGAGGTGTAGATAATTGTAATTGGTTCAGGCCTTACATAGAAATTTTCTTTTAAGACATGGGCCCAATCTAATATCGCACCTCATGGACCAACTCCAGTTCGGGTCACACCGCGTTACCAACAAGTAGTATCAGAGCCCAAGGTTACGGACTGGTTTGAGCGGCTCTAATTGGTTCGAGACAAATGGTGCTGAACGTTTATGGATTATACGGACTCTTCTCAATGTGGAGTAGATACATTAACTACACGAATTGACTTTAAAGGTGGATCTGACGAGTCCAAGGTGGAGCAAAACGTTATGGTTGGCACACAATGGTGGTGTGGATGAACATGTCAAGTTTGGTTATGTGGTCGAACGGATTGAGATGACAATATGTTGGATCTCCTGTGCGTTTGGTTAGAGAAAACGAGTAAAGGTTAGCCGGAGTGTGCTAAGATTGTTCGAATAGCGGGAACGAAAAAAGGTAGTCGGGGTATGCTAAGGTTGTTCGGCTAACGGAAACAAGATAAGGTGGAGATTGTTGGATGGTATTTTATTTCCGGTTGAGCGTTCAAAGGAGGGTGACAAAATAGTTGGTAATTTAGTCCCACGTCGGATATACGGTGGAATCATGAGATGTAGATAATTGGAATTGATTCAGGTCTTACATGAAAATTTTCTTTTAAGATATATGAACCCAATCCAATATCGTACCTTATGGACCAATTTCAAATCGGACTACACCGCGTTACCAACAGTTCTCTTTATCAAATCAGTCAAAATTCAATTTTTCGAAAGCTACTATTGTTACCAACATACCATCGCATGACAAATTGGAAAATGTCATGATCAACACACACACACAAAAAAAAAAAAAAAACTACCCAAAGAAATATCCACATTGCAATAAATTTTCATTATACGTTAAATTGATAACAAATCAACAACACTCCCAATGCCACTCCCATCACATATTCACTGCTAAACCAAAAAGTTGCATCAATTTCCTTTGCAAACCTAAATAGTAGCAAATATCAAAAAATAAAGAAAACAAACCACTGATGTATGTGACTGTTTAATAGAAATCCACCATGATCAACATCGAAGACCAATATAGCTGCACTAGCACATTCAGCTTCACTAGCAAATTTCTTCATCAAATCCAGACATAGCCAAACTATGCAAACCAATTGGTAGATAGCAAAACAACAACGGTTGCATCCCTGTGTTCCTGTGACCAAATAAATCTTGAAACATTCATCAACTTTATCAATCAAATTGGGAAAAAAAATTAGTTGTGTGCAAGAGCAGATGCACATACAATCTTGTGGGGACTCGGGTCTCTACTGGATTTCGAGTAAAAGAAAAGTTTTTATAAGCCTTTCCTGGAAAATTGGAATATACAAATGGAAGTTGAGGAAGCAGTGCACGGCTTTCAACCCTCGAAAATCAGGCTAAAACAAATCTCTACTTTTATATTGAGATTTTAAAACGGTTCAGTGAGTCATTAAAACGTAAGTAAATATTTAATCAATTAACTTTTTTTTTTAAAATTTAAGGAGATAAACAAAAACTGAAACAAACGTTCCTTTTATCACTCAAACCAAATTTTTTTCTTTTAAAAACTTACGAAAGATTAAAAAAAAAAACTAAAATCGTAAACAAATAATCAACCAATTTATTTTTTATAAAAAAGTTACGAGAGAGACATAATTTTTATAACTAGTAGAGATATATCTATAACAAATTATAATTAAAATATAATTAAATTTATAATAAATCATACTTAAAATGTAAATCTCTATCTCTACTATTATAATGAGATTTCAAAACAGCTCAAAAGTGAGCCATCCGTAAATAAATATTCAACAAATTAATAATTAAAAAATTCTATAAAAAAACTAACTATTCGTGTACTGCACGTGTTTTCTTTACGTAGAAACATTTTAAAAAATTTATAATTACCTAAACATATATTCAAATATATATAACAAATCCAAATAAAAATATATTCAATATTCAAAATATATTTAAAATTATTTTTTATATCTAACATGTATCCACAGTTTTACTAACAGTATAACAAATTTAAATATAAATATATTCAAATCAAATTTAAACTATTTTAATATAATTTTATTTTTTATTATAATTTTCAATAATATCAATAAATCTTTGATGCTTAAGTATAATGTCAAACTAAGACCTACCAAGCACTAATTGTGAGCATAATATATTTTTTATTCTATTCAAGTAATAGTAAATAGAACTGCTGATCTTGTGGACTAGCTAGTAAAGTAGTAATAAATTTGAATTGTAATACATAATCTTCCCTCCCCATAGTAGAAGCACTAGAGCATTTCACAAAAGTAAATAAACACATAGATCTACCTCACGCTACACGTGGAATCGAAGTGTCAAGATCGTACATTATTCTTTATAAACTTAAATCTCAGTGTAGATACAAGAGTACGTATCCTCCAGTTGTGTGTGTAATATATATATATCATCCAATAATTCCTACTTGTTATTCGGGGTCTCAGAAAAAGTAATTTTGTTTGCCTGCACGTACAAGTTTTGGCTAAAAATTTGACACCAATTCAGACAGAATATAATTGACATTTTAGTAAGATTTCGCAGTAAACCACTGAAGTGTGATTGTCTGCTAGGAAAACTTGCAAACAGTAAAACAGATCTTGAACAACAAACTATGTAAATGGCAAAAAGCTGTGGCTAGCTGCGAAAGTTATAAGATATTAGGAGATCTTGGATTCAAAACTCCTAATTTCCTTTACAAATATTTCTTAATGTATATATTTATTTACGTATGGATCGGATTCTTATTGGATCTATAGTTGGGCAGTGCCGGGCCTGCGGACCTGAGGATCTAAACCCAACCCAAAATCTTACGGACTAGATTGACCTGTCGGACCGGTTTAGCCTGAATTTAACCGAGTTCGGACCGATTTTTGGACCGTCCGACGGATTACATATCTTGAAAAAAAAATTATATATATATATATATATATATATATGTGTGTGTGTGTGTGTGTGTGTGTGCGCGCCCTGTACTTTGATCGCTACAGGTGGCGGGGTTGAGAGCATAAATAGCTTCCGAAAAATTGGTCATTTCCATATCCGGAAGCCCAAAAACAGAAATCAAAATGAAAAAGCTACTTTGTCCGGAGACGGATTAGCCCGTCCGCCGCATGGCTGAACCCATTGGCCCCCCTAGTCGCCTGGGTCCACCACTGGTTGATCAGCCAATTGGACGACAGGACGGCGACACATGGTGGGCGGACCAGCCCGCGAGAGGACAACGTAGCAGCAGCGAAATCAAAACTTCTTCGCTTCTCCTCTCTCTCTCTCTCTCTCTTCTCTATATACAGTAATCAGTACACACTCTCTATCTCTATCAATCCACCCCAACAAATCAAAATCCAATCCTTCTTTCCTTCTTTTGTAAGAAAATAATGGCTAGAACAAAGCGGCGATCCACCGTTTCCCCAGTGATCCCCTTCCTCTTCCTTCTCCATCCCTCCAGTGGAGACCCCCATCCCCACTCTAGCCCCTCCTCCCATTCCGCAACATTGTCACCACCATCACCACCACCGCCGCAGCAAACAACAACAAGCAACAAATGGCATTCTCAGCCACGAGTCCCTCACCTCTCTCGTGTCTCTGCTGACCTCCGCCACAACCCTCTCCCTCTGCTTCCTCTCCGACGCCGACCTCCTCCTCCTCCCCTCCCAGTCCCTCTCCCTCTCCCTCTCCCTCTCTTCTTCACTCCGCTCCCCCTCTCTCCCTCTCCCTCTCCCTCTCCCTCTCCAACCTAACCTCCCATCTTCCTCCCTAGATCACTTCCTCACTCCCCCCACTTCCTGATCGTCAGCGGCGGCTAGGAAGAACTGTAAGTACACGTAGATAGGAAAGGAAATGTTAAAGAACAAACCTCGTCGTCATGGGAGGCTAGGGTTTGGAGAGGCTTTGGAGAGGTGAAAAAATAGGATCGTGCTTATAGAGAGAAGAGGAGGGACGACAGAATTGGCTCGTTCGTACTGCACACTACCATGCAGCCAGCGCAGGAAAAGTTTCTACATTCAGCAATGTGAATAGTGGTTTCTGATTTGCTGGGTTCGGACCCGCCCGTCCAATATGAGGCGTTGTATGGTTGATATGTTGTTTGAATTTTAAGTTTAAATTTAAATTTTAGAATATTTAAATTTAAAAAAATTTAAAAAAATTAGACACTAAACGGCCTTCTGCCGCAACAATTCCACCTAACACCTAACGAATTTGTGGAATTATAAGTAACAAAACATGCGCAAGTTTCAATTTGTACTATATATTAGAAAATTAATCAATATTAGTGAGTGGACGATGCAACAATGTTGAATGATATTTACTTTAAAGACCAACCAAAAAGAAAATAACCAACACATAGATTTATGTCTAAACATATCAATTTTTTTTTTTAACTATCTTTTTGCTTAGAAACCAGAAATTATGCTACTCCGATATGAAATTGCCAAAACCTCTTATGTTGATACTCATAAGGAGGGCTCGAGACTCTTTCCGAAAACTAATACTAAGAACATTAAGATAGTTTAGAAATGATGGCACTTGTACTTGTAAAAAATTAGTGTTGTCTGTTGGGTCATGACATGTTGGTTACGTTGAACGGTTCCTGTGGGGATGTACAAGGTTCCTGTTGTTGGAGATTTGTTGGCAAGCATACCTTGTACGAAAACAGTTACCGGACTAGACCATTACTTGGATGTCCCGCCTGCTGCTTACGTATTCTCTAATAGGTATAAGCTACCTATTGTAATTATCTCACAGGGTATTAACAATACTTTCTTTCCAATGTGTGCTCCCCCGGCCGAACACGTAGTATCCAATAGGGTTTGTCGGACAACACTTCGTCATCCCAAGGTTGATCGGTCATTCTCCTATTCCGCCACCTTCTACGCTTTGGTATAAACACGCACCAGAGGAAGCGATCGCATGGACGACACCCTACACGGATGCAATGGCTGCCTATAAGAAGATGATGAAGATGGAGGATCCAAAAATCATGCCGAATGACTACTTTGATATTCTAATCGATTGATACTGTATATTGAACTGTATGTTGTGGAATGAGCCATGTATGTTGAGCTGTATATTGAACTATATGTTGTGCAATGAAAGAAGTTATTTAAACCCTAGGACTGTATGTTGTGCATTGATGCTAATCTATTTTGACTGTATGTGCTACAAATCGTTTTTGGCTTTATGGATGTGGAAAATGTATGTGCTACTAGGACTGTCAGGATTTTGACAGTCCTACAAGATACTAGGACTGTTAAAATTTTGACAGTCCTAAACTAAACCCACCGTCTTTTAACAGTTTTATGTAAAACTAGGACTGTCAGGATTTTGACAGTCCTACAAGATACTAGGACTGTCAAAATTTTGACAGTCCTAAACTAAACCCACTGTCTCTGCATAATTTTATACAAAACTAGGACTGTCAATTTCTGGACAGTCCTGATAGCTTTCAGTATTGTCCAGAATTTGACAGTCCAACTTTTTAGCCCATGCCTTATGTAGCAAACATCGACATGCAAATTTTAGCGAATTGTAGCAGATAGTACCAAACTTTAAAAAATACACAAATTCATTCAAAGTGCCATACTAAGTCTTAATACACAAATTAATGTCTCAATACACAAATTCATGTCAAATTAAGCCACTTATAACTTTTACATGTCTTCATACGGGGCCTAAACTTCATGCCGCCTCTTTGTACGTTGCTCTCTATTTTCCAAGAAAGGAAAATCTTGAGCGTTGTCGATTTGTTGTAGCTCGTCATTAATTGCCATATAATTCGTACCCTGGCAACTTACGAGGCTTCTTCCCAACTTCTTCACTTTCCTAGCCTATTCATGAGAATTAAAAAAATTGGTTATGTTATAAACATTTACATATATCAAACTGAACGTGAAGAAGTTGGCTCACCCTCTTGACCAATGCAGTATACAAGACCGATTTGGCAGGAAGATCTGAAGGTACACGCACAATATCGCCTCCGCGTTGGAACAAGCTTGGTAGTCCGACACCAGCGTAGTAGGCGAGGTAGTCGTCGCTACACTCCGTCATATTGACTGCTGCTTGCAGTTCGGTTTCTCTAATAACGTGGCGTTGCCACTCGGTGAAGAAGTCTGATACCCAGTTGAACGCTGCAGGAATATAGTTTAGCGGTTTTGTACCTCGTGGAGCAGTTATCATTTTCAAAATGCGCTTTAGGACATATTGTACGTAGCCAAACTGACGGAACACTCTATCAGGCATATAAGCCTCCTCGATTTCATGACAACTAATAAGACCGTGATATAAAGTGACTGGTTGCAATAGACGACTAGTCTGTCGCAAATCACGATATGGATCCCAAACAATCTGCACCGCATAAAATTTAGCATAACGTCATTTAGCATAACGTAATTTAGTCAATTATTACCAAACATTAAAAAATTAGGTCTCAATTCACCTCTTCTGTCGTCATATCTTCGAGTACATTCCGTAGGACGGCCACTGTATGTGGACGTTTGGCATCTTCCTTAGTTGGCTTCTATCGGCACATTCTAGGAAGGTTCTCGTCATACCCTCGGTTCAGTTTAGCCCGTTGCAGGGTTGGAAAGTGCTCGTATATCCATGCCTTCATGTAACCAGGTTAAAAAAAATTAGTTCAAAAATTAACAACAAAATTTTTAATTATGTATACAAGTTGACAAAGATATATCTATGCATGGAGTAGAGTCTGACATCCGAATATTATCTTCGAACCCACGCGGGATGCCGCACCAAGCTCGCGGTAAAGGTATGCTAGTATATCGCTTCCCCAAGATATTTCTTCCACCGTTTCAATGTTGTCCAAATTGAGGAGATATTTGGCATGTATGGACGTTCCAGACTTATTCGTAATGCCGACAGCCCCTAAAATGAACTACATATATCCGCGGGCCACATTATCGCTATTATCCATTTCGGGGTCCGGATCAGCGAATATCTCCTCCAAATATTTTAAAGGAAATCCGTAGGACTTCTTGAATTCTCGAAGAGTGGTAAAACTAGTGGCATCAACTCCCAGACACCGTGATACATAATCCACAATATGGTCGTAAAAGTTGATGCTCGACTCATCAAAAGTTTGATTCATCATGACTCGACCATCAACCCTAAGTCCCAATATATGATGGACGTCATCAAGGGTAATCGTCAACTCCCCATTTGGTAGATAGAAAGTGTTGGTTTCTGAATGTCGTCGTTCTACAAATGCTGAAATCAGTGCATTATCCACCGTCGTATATGAGTAGTTACCCAAATATTATAGATCGGTGGGACTGATTTTTGCCTTCACATCATCTCCCAATAATTCAAACCTCCAAGTATTGTATTTTTTTCCGTGGTTGATCACCGTCAACATACGACTATACGAGAACTCTCCTGAAAAGTAAACAATTGGATGAAGTTATACCTCTATATAAAATGTACTTATCTATAAATAATTGGATGGACTTTGAACTTACAATTATAACGTAATGTACTTACCGGATTGTTCCATATTTGGTATGCAATATGGTTTTCGATCGACGGTAACATAGAGCAACCGTTTGGACGAGAGTCTCGACTGGATTATCTGGCTGCTCAGAAGGTCCTGAACCATCAGTAGCCCGGTTTCTGAGGGTTTGTGGGAGACTCTCGACAGGACTGTCTGCAGGCTGAGAAGGCCCTGAACCATCAGTTGGCCGATTTGGGACATTTGGCATGTCCTCATCGGAGAAGGAAGAAGAACCTGAAGAACTAGGAGGAGCGCGTCTCTTCGAACGAGTGACAGTCTTCTTCGTCAATCGACGTTACCTAACTTCAGGGCGTGCCTCGGGGTCGCGGATAGTGACACCTGGTTCAATAGTACGCGAAACATTGCGTTCCTTACGCATCGACGCAGTAGGGCGTCTTCTGATGATATCTTCATCCACAGTGTCCTTCCGAGGGTCATGACTATAAGACAAAAAAAATTCATTTAACATCCTAAATTAATTTAACATTCAGGACTGTAGAAATTTCTACAGTCCTATACGTATACAGGACTGCAGAAATTTCCACAGTCCTAATTTTTTAGGACTGTTGAAAAGGTTCAAAGTATCGGTATCGAAATCGGTATCGGACCATTCCTATGAGTATCGGGATCGGCGGTATCGGTAGTATCGGCGGTTTCTGATCGGAGTATCAGATTTTTTGGTATCGGAAAGCAAACAACTATTAGTAAATTATTAACATTTTAGAGTATATTTTATACATTTATGCATAATTTAAAGTATTTTCAGTATTATTTCTTAGTATTTTTGATATTGAATGAGAATGAAATAGTAGTCATCATTGCCGATTGATTTATATGCGATAGATAAGTTTTACTCTTTTATATGTTTTTACAACCTTACCATGCTTTTACATCCTTTCTAATTGGTCTTTTTAATTCAAATTTTTTGCCGAATTGACTGGAAATGAGACATCTAATGTCGGTATCGGTCAGTATCGGATATCGGTCGATATCGGATCGGGATATGCCAAACTGTATCGGTATTGGCCATATCGGATCCGTATCGGCCGATACTTTAAACTATGAATTTTCTACAGTACTCTATAAATTTATGACTGTAGAAATTTCTACAGTTCTTAATATATATAGGACTGTAGAATTTTCTACAGTCCTAAACCTATATGGGACTGTAGAAATTTCTACAGTCCCGCCCGATACTGCTCGATACTTTCGACGATTGTCGACATTGTATGCCCTAAAATCGGGTACGACCATCGAAGTAAACGTCTAAACTACATCCTAAACTACATTCAGGACTTGTATGCCCTCATTTGAAGAATGGAAAAAAAATCACTCAAAATTTTCGAAATGCATTAGGATTTTTTAAAAATTTGAATTTTTTTGTAAATGCAATAGAACAAGGAGAAAGAAGAATTGTACCTTGATTCTTTCGAGACTTTGGGAGCCATCGACAAGGAGGAGGAGAACGAAGTCGAGGAGAACGGCTCCGGCGGGAGGGGGGAGGGCTCCGGTGGGGTTTGGAGGGTTCGAGAAGAGGGTTTCAAGTTTGGGCTAGTGTGAGTAAACTTTGTTCATTAATGGGCTACCCCGATCTTGGGCTAGCCCTTAGTAAAGTTTGTAGTGCCCTTGTCAAAAGCCAATTTAAACCCCTTCTTTTCCTACTGTGTTGAAGGGTCAGGTTGGGGCTATTTAAACCCCTCCTTTTCCTTCCAACCAAATTTTCAAGAAGTCAAACCCCTCCATTTCACAAAGAATTTCACAAAGAAAATTGGGCTATAATCACTTACTATTTAGACCTCCTTTTCCTACCTAACCCTTCGACACCAAAAATTCAATTTTGGAATGAGATAAAGAATCCCTCAACCAAATGTTCCTATGATTTCTGCTAATAAACTTAAATAATCCCCAAATAAGGTAATCAACAGCAAAATAAAATAAAATTATATGTGGGTATTTTGTTGAAACCCAATTATTTCGAAAAAAAATTCGAGGGAGGTTTAGTGGGAAATAGGAGAGATGGTTAGGAGATAAGAGGCCAGAGGGGACAGACGCTGGCATCGGAGGAGAAATTTGGGGGAGTTGGGGATCGGGGGGAGAGAGAGAGAAAGAGAGAGTGGTCGATGGGGGAGTGAGGGTTTTTTATTATTTCAGTGGGATTGACGACATTCCAGCGACGAGTAGTGACATCATTGCCACGATCTTAATAAGTTCAGACTTCAGAGCTGACCTGAAATAGTAGATAGGCACACATATAACGACGTCTAGCAACACCACTCTGTGTAACCCAATTATTTTTGTAGTGCTTGGCTTAGTTGGCTACGCTAAATAGAGAGCTTGATTTCTACCATAGGGACTGTGCGATGGAAGTTGGGGTGAAGTTCCGACAGACGGCACCAAACCAATGCTACATAGCAATGGTCGGTTAATGGGCCACAGATCTTGGGATGAACTTGGGCTCAGTCCAAGTACTAAGATTGCGAGCTCCTCCTTGGATTCCTCAAGTTCATGCGTAGAAGATGTGATGATCGGGCAGGGTGCTCGACCACACACCCCTTCGATACTTAAATGAGTAACCAAACGAGGGAGAAGTTAATAAAGAAAATAGATAAAAATGATTGTGTTCACATCTCTCATGATCTCATCAATCTCAATGGTATAAAATTTATACCCATTAGGTGTCCTGACAGTCCATAGAAAAATTATTGGGTTACCCTCGGGTCGCTGTCTTGTTTACATAGGCACATGGGACGCACGACCAATCGCATATAAAGAGTTCCCGTGAGTGTCGTGGTGTAGCGGGGCTGCCCTATCTTCTCTGCCTGGTTCTTTTGGTGTTGGTCCAACGGGGGATACCTCATCAAGTGCTATGTTATACAAACGGCATCACACACAGGACAAACAAACAACATCACACAGGACAAACAGTGTGATGTTCATGTTGTATCATGTCAGACACATTGGCCACAATACAAATACTCCAAAGTACATTAGGACACGCCAAAATTAGTGCCCATGTACATGTTGTTTTGTCTGTATCATGCAGTGTGAAATGTGCAAACATAACTGATCATTCTACCTTGTCATACTAACATGACATCAGAACAGAATAGGCAAACCTCTACAACTCACCAGACTCGACACCTACAGGATCAGGTTGCAACAAGCTAAACATTGACAAAACTTTCTACAAAGTTTTTTATTAAATCACTGTAACAAAGTTCTAATACCATGTTGGTAATATCATTTCAAGTATATTATTGTCAAATATATGACACAATAGAAGAATCTATTTAATTAAGTAGGAAGAACAAGATATGATGCCAAGAAATAAACTTAAACCACCATTTTTTTGACGATAAAATCATAGAACTAAAAAAAAACTTACTGTGAGCTTTCTGATGTGGGTGTCTGAGAAAAAAAACTGCGGGAGGAGGGCTTGCCGAGGAGGCCCCACTTGAGCTGGCCCGACTTCATCGGGAACCTCCCGGACTTCCTGTCGTTGGCCTCTGTGCCGGCGGATGGGGGCGGCTGGTCCATGAGGCGGGAGCGCGTCTTGGTGCGGCCGAGGAGGCCGGACATCTGCTGCTGGTAGGAGGCGTTGGAGGTGCAGCGGACGAAGCCGCTCCCGCCCTGGTCCAAGGGGGGGCTGGACGCCAGTGGCCTGCCAATGCCCTTGCGGCGGCGGAGGCAGGCCTCCTGGGAGGGGTCTTCGCCAATATCGTTGTCGGAGGAGGACGATGGGTGGTCGGCGAAGGAGACGCGGAGCTCCTTGGAAGGGGAGGAGGACTTGATGGTCTTGAGCTCGTCCATCTCGAGGTCCATGTCGAGGGCCATCTCGACTCCGGCGGCCCTCTGTTTGTGGAGGAAGGAGCTGATGAGGCGGGACGGAGGGTCCTCGACCTCGACGATCTCCGTCATCTGCGGGGGAGGGTGCTGCTGCTGCTGGCTGTTGAAGAGAGAGTGAGAATGGTAACGATGACACAAATTAGCAAGCAGAAAAATTTGATTGCCTCTTCGAAAATGAAGATAACCCATTTCAGATCTGGCACACACGAAGGGGGATTTTGGTTGTGGTGTGGCGGCTGATGAAAGGGTTTGTGTTTGTGGGTTTTTTTTTTTTATATTCAGCTGTTGAACGTGAGACGAAGATGGACGGCCCATGATGGTGCATTCTCGGATCAATGGGTACAATTATATTCCAAAAAGAGGGATTCTTTTTGCCCACTGGTTCCAGAAAATCCGGCAGAAAATAGGAGCTTTGTATCATCCGCGATCCCACTAAGTCCATCTCCAAAAGTAAATTTCTAAAACAAAAACATTTCAATGCCTGAAACGGAAAGAAAAAAAAAACGAAAAACAAACCGAAAAGGCCACATGTTAGTAGGTGATTAGTAAAAGTAAAGTTTAATGATTTTTGGAGTTCATTAGACTTTACTCTGACTAAGGTTCATGTTCCCAAGTTACTTTTGGTGATTCCTGAGGATTTGATGATCCCAAGATTCATTCACCTTGGAGAAAGTCTAATGACTTTTGGAGTTCCCAAGCTTAATTAACCTTGGATGAAAAAAATCTTAGAGGATAAGGTTCATTCTCTTATGGATATATAAGGAGATGGTTTGGGGGATATTTGGTTAATCTTTCCTTGTAATCTTGGTGCTATAAGTGGTGGTGCTCCTTGTTTGCGGTGTTCTCCGGATGGTGCTTCTACCTCGAGGAGTGCTTCTTCACCAAACTATGTCCATACTTTTGTATAAGAGTTTGTGAGCCTCTTGAGTGTATCCAAGAGAGAGTTTGTAATTTATAATCACATTATTCTTAGTGGAGAAAGAAAGTAAAGAATTATAATTGTTAGAGGACATAGGCACATTGCCGAACCTCGTTAATTCTTTTGTGTTCTGTTTTACTCACTTGTCAATCCATAGCTTTAAGAAGCTCGATTGCAAGTTATTTCTATTCTCTTGTCAATCCATAGCTTTCAGAAGCTCGATTGCAAGTTATTGCTACTCTCTTGTCAATCCATAGCTTTCATAAGCTCGATTGCAAGATATTGCTTCCGTACTTTGTGTGAAAGACATCTCCATCCCCAACATAGTGGTATCAGAGCCACACAAGCTTGTTGATCGTAATGGCGAAATCGTCTTCTACCTCCTCAACTATAATCAAGCTCACATCTTCAAACTATTCTATATGGAGGCCGCGGATGGAAGATATCCTCTATTGCAAGGATCTGTATGAAGTGTTACTCTGCAGTGGACAAAAGCCAAAAGACAAATCTGACAAAGATTGGACCATTCTAAATCGTAAAGCTATTGGAGAGATTTGTCCATGGATCGACCAAAGCGTCTTTCACCATGTTTTCAAAGAAATCGATGTTCATCAAATGTTGATGAAATTGGCATCGATGTACGAGCTAGAGACTCCTCAAAACAAAGCGTCACGCATTCGACGTTTGGTGAACCTGAAATACAGAGATGGTCGAAGTGTTTCTGAATACTTAAGTGATTTTCAATAGCTGGTAAATCAACTCTCAACCATGAAGCTGGTGCTGGAAGATGAGTTATTGGCACTTTTGCTACTCAGCTCGTTGCCGGATAGTTGGAACACACTTGTGTTTTTTTTAAGCAACTCCGCTCCTCAAGGAGTCCTTACATCAACCTTAGTGAAGGACAGATTATTGAATGAAGAAGCAGGCGGAAAGAACAAGGCATATCAACCGAGTCAGATGCCCTTGTTTCTGAAAATCGTGGAAGAACTCATCAAAGAAAATCCCACAACCGTGACCACTCCAAAGGCTGGCCTAGAGATCATTCCAGAGGCACTTCCAAACCAAGAAAGGAGATATAATACTTTCATTGTGGCCTTAAGGATCATATGAAAATAGAATGCAAAAAATAAAAAAAATAAAGAAATTAATCAAATGAGAAGAATGAAGCCAAAGACACAACCGTCACTGCTTCAAAAGGCGATAAGATAATCATCATTTGTGATGATGGTCTTGTTAATCTAACCTCTCAAGATTCATGCTGGATTGTAGACTCTGGCGCATCATTTTATGTTACTTCCAAAAAAAATTCTTCACATCCTATACAAGCGGAGACTTCGGACACGTGAGGATGAGAAATGAAAAAGTTTCCAAGATAGTGGTAAAATGAGAAATATCTCTTGAGACCAACATTGGCTGCCCCTTGATTCTCAAGAATGTGAGACATATTCCAGACATGCGTCTCAACTTGATATTCACTGGTGTGCTGGATAATGAAGGCTACACCAATATATTTTGTGGAGGCAAATGGAAACTCAGCAAAGGCTCCCTAGTGCTAGCTAGAGGAAAGAAGGAGAACACACTCTATATGACATACGCTAAGATCAACAATCAACATATTAATGCAGCAATCGATCAATCAGGATCAACGATTGGGTTATGGCACAAGCGACTGGGTCATATGTGTAGCGTCCCGTTCTCCCGGTGCGGAGAGCGCGGCTAAGAAACACAAGACGGTATCGTTCGATCGGGATAGATTGAATTAAGAACTAGTCCTCGTTATGGATTTGTTTCTTCGGAATCGATTCCCATATTCAGTGGACTGCGCCCCAAGGATCGGCTTAGCGGCAGAGTCAGGAGGGACCTCTCCGCTGCTATCTTTTATTGCCTCGGTTTTGGATATCGCTTGTTGCTTTCGTGCTTTGAGTTAGTTTTGGGATTTGCTTGTTTTCCTTGAACGACTTCGATGGTTTTCATTGTTTTCGTTCATTGACTTGCACTTCTATTCCGAGATTGGAAAGAGAGGAAGGAGTATTAATCGAGCTGTTCGTGTGCAGGTGAACGAGCAGTAGGCGGCTTGCGAGCGGAGTCGTGAAGCGCCTCTTTCCTTCTCCTTTCCTTCCAACCAAGTGAGTGGCTACCAACCCGATTAGCTAGCCCTGCTTCCAAGCTTCACTCCTTCGCCCCGATCAAACGATACCAAGTAATAATAAAAGAAACCAAAATAAAAGAGAATAGACTTGGTATATAATGCTTGTCAATAAACCGCACGAACGGATACTTAACTGCATGCTTGTTCGCTTGGAAATAATCATAAACTGTTGCTTGTCTTGTGCAAATACATGTTTCATACTCGTATTGCCTGAAGTGCATGAATGCTTAACAATTATGGATATGTCGTGTGCTCGTGTTGCCTCGAAGGCGTAAACTGATTGTTTAAGTAACGTATTATTCGATCATGGACAACTTGTGCACAAGGGTAAGTTCTGCGGACGGTCGCTGGGGCACTGGCACCGTTTCGGTCCGGGCGGAACTCGTGTGTAGTCATCGTGTGCTGGAGGGGATAGCTTGCAACGCATCGTGTGCTTGTCGTGTGCTTGTCGTGTTCTCGTTGCATGCTATCCCTGTCCTTGACTATGTCCGTTATGGCAGCACGCCAGTGATCATCGTGTATATTTAAACCTGTTGCATACTAACTTGTGTCTTCGTGGCAGGGAAGGCATGATAAGTATTGTGCAGGTAATTCAGACGGTCAGGTAAAATCCACCTAACGGTGGCACGTTCATTTCAGTAAATTTTATATGCTGCTTACTTGTAAATGAACTAAGGCAAGATAGAAACCCACAAAATATGCATGCTTCACTAAACAACGTGTTGATTGGTATAGTTCGGCTAGTTCGCCTTCACCAGCATGTTTCGATATGCTGACCCTCGTTGAAACAGGTTCTCCGCACCAAGGCGAACCGAGCGAGGAGCCGAATTCGTCTACCCGATCCAGTCCAACTGTTGGCGCATCTTCACCGCGCCCCCTGAAGCATTTTGAAGACAGGAGCTGCAACTCTTCATACACAAATGCAGCTCCGTGGCAAAGCCGTCCTCCAGCCTGGAGGTCTTTATCGTTTTGAGTTTATAAAGGGATGTAATGTACAGGACTGCTATCTCATTTTGAGTCATCTCTTTTGTAAGCCGTTCGGCATATTAGCTAACTCGTTCAAGAGTTTGTAATAGATGTTCATTATCAATAAAGAGAACTTTTCTATGTTTCAAATCTGTGTTTCAATTTATCTGCGTACTCTGAATATGTGCTTGCTATGCAAATCATTAAAGCCTTGTGCGGGCGCAACCCCAGGCCCGCACGGCGGTCACGATTCGGGGGACGCCTCAAACGATTCTACGGAATCGGGTCGTGACATAGTGGTATCAGAGCACAGATTCAAGTTCCTTAGACTTCGTGCCGGAAAAGTTCCTTTAACGATCAATTCCTGTGCGAACTCTTGAACTCGCTAGGCCAAAATGAGATACGTTCATGCAATAAGTCCATAATACATTATGATCCTAATGTAATTTACCTTCTTTTGAAGGAATGGTACCAGCGCAATCTGCAGCGCAACCACCGAACGAAACACAAGAAAGCAATCTGCAGCGCAATCTCGGAGCCAACGAGGCATGTCTCAAGTCGACCCGCTTGAGCGGGTAATGCAAATGTTAGAATCGCAACGACAAAGAGATGATGCTCGCCAAGCCAAGTTCGAGAGTAATCTAGAGACCCGATTCTCAGTCCAACAAAAGCAGGTAGATGCCCTGCAACAGATCGTTCAGACTTTGGCTGCCAACCATTCCGTCGCAACAGCAACGACTCCGGTGGAACAGCCCGTGCTTGAAGTGGAGACGCCTCAAATCCCAAGGCCGAGGGACGTGACTGCCTTCAACTTGGGCCATTTCAAGAAAGTCTGCAACACCCCATTCAACGGGACTGAGGACCCAGTGGTAGCTCTAGATTGGCTAGCCGAGCTTGAAGATCACTTCGCTCTGCTAGAGGTCCCCGAAGATAAGCGCGTCGCCTGCGCGCAACTACAGCTCCGCCTCAATGCACACGATTGGTGGAACGTGCATCGACGATCTCTCCAATTTGATCACGGAGAGGAGGCGATCTCGTGGACGACCTTTCGTGTCGCGTTTGAAGAGGAGTTTATACCCCCTCTAGTACAACGTCAAATGGAAAATGATTTCGTGCAACTGAGGTAGGGCAGTATGACAGTTAAGCAGTACTCCGCCGAATTCAACCGACTCTCCAAATTAGCTAAGGCCTATTTACCTGATGCAGCGAGTCTAGCCAGAAGGTTTGAAGGTGGATTACGCCCTGCCATCCATTCGCACGTGGTCAATAATCAGTACGGGACAATGCGTGAAATCATGAATCACGCCCTATCCCTCGAACCACAATATCCTCATGTTGCTGCCGGCGCTGTGCATACATCCAGTCACAAACGCCAAAGCAACGAGGGAGAAAATACCGCTACAAAGCGCCCGAATAACGCTGGTCAGCAGGACAGGGATTGGAACAAAACTTGTCACTTCTGTAAAAGAAAAGGGCACATGAAGAAGTATTGCCGCAAAAGACTTGGATTATGCCTCGCTTGTGGCGATCCAGGTCATGCTATTACCCCCTGTCCGAACCTTCACGGTCGTCGCCCCCAACAAAATAATCCCTAATGGTAGGTCCTATTCTAAGTTTCGGGACGAAACTTCCAATTAGTTGGGTAGGATGTAGCGTCCCGTTCTCCCGGTGCAGAGAGCGCGGCTAAGAAACACAAGACGGTATCGTTCGATCGGGATAGATTGAATTAAGAACTAGTCCTCGTTATGGATTTGTTTCTTCGGAATCGATTCCCATATTCAGTGGACTACGCCCCAAGGATCGGCTTAGCGGCAGAGTCAGGAGGGACCTCTCCGCTGCTATCTTTTATTGCCTCGGTTTTGGATGTCGCTTATTGCTTTCGTGCTTTGAGTTGATTTTGGGATTTGCTTGTTTTCCTTGAACGGTTTCGATGGTTTTCATTGTTTTCGTTCATTGACTTGCACTTCTATTCCGAGATTGGAAAGAGAGGAAGGAGTATTAATCGAGCTGTTCGTGTGCAGGTGAATGAGCAGTAGGCGGCTTGCGAGCGGAGTCGTGAAGCGCCTCTTTCCTTCTCCTTTCCTTCCAACCAAGTGAGTGGCTACCAACCCGATTAGCTAGCCCTGCTTCCAAGCTTCACTCCTTCGCCCCGATCAAACGATACCAAGTAATAATAAAAGAAACCAAAATAAAAGAGAATAGACTTGGTATATAATGCTTGTCAATAAACCGCACGAACGGATACTTAACTGCATGCTTGTTCGCTTGGAAATAATCATAAACTGTTGCTTGTCTTGTGCAAATACATGTTTCATACTCGTGTTGCCTGAAGTGCATGAATGCTTAACAATTATGGATATGTCGTGTGCTCGTGTTGCCTCGAAGGCGTAAACTGATTGTTTAAGTAACGTATTGTTCGATCATGGACAACTTGTGCACAAGGGTAAGTTCTGCGGACGGTCGCTGGGGCACTGGCACCGTTCCGGTCTGGGCAGAACTCGTGTGTAGTCATCGTGTGCTGGAGGGGATAGCTTGCAACGCATCGTGTGCTTGTCGTGTGCTTGTCGTGTTCTCGTTGCATGCTATCCATGTCCTTGACTATGTCCGTTATGGCAGCACGCCAGTGATCATCGTGTATATTTAAACCTGTTGCATACTAACTTGTGTCTTCGTGGCAGGGAAGGCATGGTAAGTATTGTGCAGGTAATTCAGACGGTCAGGTAAAATCCACCTAACGGTGGTACGTTCATTTTAGTAAATTTTATATGCTGCTTACTTGTAAATGAACTAAGGCAAGATAGAAACCCACAAAATATGCATGCTTCACTAAACAACGTGTTGATTGGTATAGTTCGGCTAGCTCGCCTTCACCAGCATGTTTCGATATGCTGACCCTCGTTGAAACAGGTTCTCCGCACCAAGGCGAACCGAGCGAGGAGCCGAAGTCGTCTACCCGATCCAGTCCAACTGTTGGCGCATCTTCACCGCGTCCCATGAAGCATTTTGAAGACAGGAGCTGCAACTCTTCATACACAAATGCAGCTCCGTGGCAAAGCCGTCCTCCAGCCTGGAGGTCTTTATCGTTTTGAGTTTATAAAGGGATGTAATGTACAGGACTGCTATCTCATTTTGAGTCATCTCTTTTGTAAACCGTTCAGCATATTAGCTAACTCGTTCAAGAGTTTGTAATAGATGTTCATTATCAATAAAGAGAACTTTTCTATGTTTCAAATCTGTGTTTCAATTTATCTGCGTACTCTGAATATGTGCTTGCTATGCAAATCATTAAAGCCTTGTGCGCGCGCAACCCCAGGCCCGCACGGCGGTCACGATTCGGGGGACGCCTCAAACGATTCTACGGAATCGGGTCGTGACAATATGAGTGAGAAGGGACTGCAAATTATAGCCAAAAGAGAGGTATTGACCGGACTGAAATCGAAAGGTACACCTTTTGAACCATGAACTGATTGTTTGGCTAAAAAACAACATAGAGTTTCATTTCATTATAAGGCTGCAACTAGAAAATCCAACGTACTATATGTTGTTTACTCTGATGTTTGTGGGCCTATGACTACTAACACTCTTGGCGGTACAAGATACTTTGTCACGACCCACACTCGGAAAATCGGGCATGAGTCATGGGTACGTCCAGCCTACGCCGCAGCATTGACGGTAGAACGTGGTCAAGGTCTACTAACAATCTCACACAATCAATATATAAACCTGTCAAGATCTCAACTCCAAAAGGAGGAGCAATATCATAATGATAATCACAATGTACTCAATCTCGAATCTAAGCACGATAAGATAACACAGAAGTCTAACAACTACAAAGTCTAAACAACAACAACTACTAAAAACCACAACATCAATAATAATAATACATCATCCAAAATCATATACAATACAAGGTCTCAATCCAAAATCGGAGACAAATCCGGTACCAAAAGCTAACAAAAACAACAACAGGGTCTTAGTGATCCCGGCTACCAACCCAGAAATTACTCCTAAACTAGAGAGTCCATGTCTGCACCATCGACAGGCTGAGGTCCATAAAACGTCGGACACCAATCCTCCGGATACTCTGAAAAAATATGTCCAGTCATGACTGGAGCAAGTACACCTCTAACAATAGTTCCAATTAAATGATAAAAACTATAAAACAGTTGTAACAAGTAGCAAGGTGATAAAAATAAAGTATGAACAAGAAATATATACATATCACTGGTGCATAAAGGTAAAGATGCATGAATATCAGAAGCAAGATAGTAGTAACTGCAAGATACAAGAAATCTAAACTAAGATCAAGTATGTGCACAAGAACGTGTAGTGAGTCCAGCATAAGTACATGTAATGAGTCAAGTCCAGAAACTATAAGTGAGACCAGCAAGAAATGCAAGAGAGTCCAGACTATAAAGAATGAACTCGTGTCTTTGAAATACCTGTTTCGACATGTAAACGGCTAGGGGTAAGTACGGCTCACCGCACACTGGGTGTGCGGCTGCTATCATTCCAGATTAGACCAGAGGGGGTGATTCCAGTGATTCCAGTTGGGAATGTTTACATGTCTACTCGAATATTTCTCCGTCCCGACTAGTACAAGTGAATCCAAGACCCGACACATAAATCAAGTATGAGTCCAGCCAGAAACATGAGTAATGCCTGTAGTGATGCCTGTAGGTGATGCCAGTAGGTGATTCCAGAATAGAGGCCAGAAACATGAAATATACGTGTCGCAAGTAAATAAATCCAAAAATACCAGTCCGTGTCGTGCCAGAAAATCAGATGATACTATACTATAAGCTGAATCATAATAATCGTCGAATAATAAAAACTATCAGAGAATGTACTCGCCTGACGTCCTGAGCAACTAGCGATCCAAACTGGTGTCGCAAGGACCTATTGCGAAAAGCAAGGTTAAACAGGGTTCTAAAGAGTTAAACAGATATAAAATAACTAAAAACAAGCTTCTAGGGTCGTTCTAGGTCAAACGGGTCAAACCGATGAAATCTAGGTCAAAAAGTCAACTCTGGGTCAAAAAGTCAACTCTGGATCAAATCTAGGTCAAAAGTTGACTTTGGCGGTCAACCGGGTCAACCAAGGTCAACTCTAGGTCAAACTAGGGTGCCCCTAAAATTCTAGGTCAAAACTAGGTCATTAAGCTAATAAACCCTCAAACTCGCCTCATTGAGATACCGGGATACCTCGGTATCCGATATCTCAACCTACGCGATACGTCCCGTCTATACCCTCTAAAATATATACTAGTACGTATAAATATATATAACTATATATATAAAAGCAACTCTAACCTTAATCATAGGCTAAAACTCAATACCTTGCCCCGACGCTCAATACCTTGAGTATCTCAAGGTATTGAGATACTCAAGCCTTACCCCTCACTAACACTAGTTAGCAAACTAACTATCTATATATATTACCATATACTAATATATATATATATATATAACATATATCTAACTATATAGATACATATAACCTAGTGCATAGACAAATACCTCATTCCCGATACCCAATCTTACCTCAATACCTTGGTATCTCAAGG
The DNA here is from genome assembly GCA_036927795.1 of Iris macrosiphon. Classification (NCBI taxonomy): domain Eukaryota; kingdom Viridiplantae; phylum Streptophyta; class Magnoliopsida; order Asparagales; family Iridaceae; genus Iris; species Iris macrosiphon. The sequence goes on from JAYESA010000011.1 coordinate 184,090,293, forward strand.
TATTGAGATACCTTACCCTCTAATTCTAGGTAACTTAGCTAGCTATCTATATATATACTTATATATATACTACTATATGCTACTATATATATAATATAAATCTAACTATATAGATATATATATATAACCTAGTATATAGGTAAACACCACAATACCTTACCCCTATACCTGAATACCTTGGTACCTCAAGGTATTGAGATACCCTACCCGGACCTTACCCTCTCTCTCTCTCTCTCTCTCTCTCTATATATATATATATATATATATATATATATATATATATAACATCAATATATATATATATAACTTAGTATATAGGCTACCTCAATACCTTACCTCACCTTACCTCACTACCCTCAATACCTTGGGTATCTCGAGGTATTGAGATACCCAACTATTCCCCCCTCTCTAACACTAACCATAGCTAACTATCTAGCATATATATACACCTAGCTATATATCTAAGCATATATATATACACAAACACGTATGCATATATATCTACTTACCTATATATATATCATATATATATATATATATATATATATATATATATACTAATATCTATGTATCTATCTATCTATATATACATATATACATCTCTCTCTATATATACACTCATACACATATAGGGGGGGGGGGGGGGGTAAACAAGCTCGCGCGCGCGCACGGCTGAAACGCGCTCACGTTGCTGCCGCTGCTGCCGCGGCGTGCTGCGCCTGCAACTGCAGCTGCGCTAGCTGCTGCTGCGGCTCGCCCACTCTCTCAACCTCTCCCCCTCTACACACCACACACACACACACACACACACACACACAAGCACACACAACATATACACGCACACACACTTACACACACACACACACACACACACACACACACATATATATATATATATATATATATATATATATATAAACACACAAACACATATATATGTATATACACACACTACTATACATATATATATATATATATACACACACACTCATACATATATATATATATATAAACACACACACACACACACACACACACACACATATATATGAACACACACTCACACTCTCACACACACACACACTCTCACACAAACACTCACTAACACACACTCACATAAACATAAACATATATATATACACATACACATATATATATATATATAGAAACACACACACAATATATATATATATATATATATATATATATATATATATATATATATATATATATATATATATATATAAACACAACAAACAACACAACACACAACATCCCACCAACGCACGCCCAACGACCCCTACACGCACAAACACACACACATATATATATAAAATACAACCCGAGAACTCTAACACACACTCCCCGAAGCTAACCCAACACACGCACAAGCCCGAAACTAAGAAACCAAGTCGAAATGGCCGTTCGGTCATTTCGACGAACACGTGGTGTACGGTTCGCAAAACCTCCTGAAACGCACACCAAACCTACTCGGAATCAGCCCAAAATTTACCCATTAAGGGGTGTTTTAGTTTTTAGACCTGATGGAAGTTGGAAAAACAAAGTAGCCCAATGAACTATCATGGTGGGTCCCATGATCAAGTTTTCCGAGTTCTTGTCATCTCCTTCCTAAGTTATTGTGTTGGACGGGGAGAAAACTAAACTTGGAACCCAATAAACTTAAGCTTGGGAATCCCTCTTATTAAACTTAGGGGATATTTGGTATAGAAAATATTGTATATCAAAAAAAAAAAAAATTTGAAAATTAAATTTTATATAAACTATATTTTCATGTTTTGTAACTATACAAATATTTCAGGTTATATATATATATATATATATATATATATATATATATATATATATATATATATATATATATATATATTAAAAATAGAAATAAAAAACTAGAAAAAGAAGGAAAAAATACCGAAAAAACGGAAAAGCAAAAAGAAAAAAAGGGGAAAAAACAATAAAATAAAAAATAAAAAAATTAGAAATAAAAAATAAAAGAACAAAAAATAAAATAAAAAAATCGACAAAATGACAAAAAAAAAAACCCAAAAAAAAAACAACAACAAAAAAATAACTAAAACAAAAATACGATAAAAAAGGAAAAACTATAAAAAAATGACCTAAAACGAAAAAACGAAAAAAAATGAAAAACACTATAAAAAATGAAAAACAAACAAAAACGAAAAAAAGACCAAAAATAATTTTAAAAAAACACAACAAAAAAATGATAAAAAACAAGCAAAACGGCAAAAAGAAAAAAAAAACGACAAAAAAAAATGATCAAAACGACTAAAAAACGATAAAAAAGATCAAAAACGACTAAAAACGATCAAGAAACCTGAAGAAGCAGTTATTTTGCATGCTCCCAAACACTTCTTCACACCAAACAAGTGGACTTTGAGAACTCCTACCAACTTCTCCAAGTTTTTAGTTAACTTCCATGAACCAAACAACCCCCATACAAACAAAATAATCAAAAGAAAAAAAAGAAGAAAAAAAAGAAAACATAGACAAATCGTTCAACCACGTACTAAAAACCAATCTATCTCTCCCAGTGGTTTTTGTTGGATTGCATATCGTTTCTCGTTAAGCGCTCAAAGGAGGGTGACAATAGAGTTGGTAATTTAGTCCCACGTCGGATAGGCTGTGGGATCATGAGTTGTAGATAATTGGAATTGGTTCAGGCCTTACATAGAAATTTCATTTTAAGACATATGGACCCAATCTAATATTGCATCTCATGGGCCAACTCCAGTTCGGGTCACACCGCGTTACCAACAAGTAATATCAGAGCCCAAGGTTACGGACTGGTTGAGCGACTTACATGAAATGTAGGAAGTCCACATGTACATGACTTATATCCCGTGTATATATATATATATATATATATATATATATATATATATATATATATATATATATATATAACAAATTTACAATTTACCATTTTTTTTAAAATTAAACAATATTAAAAAAAAATTACGTACAACACATGTGCATTTACTAATTTTATATAGTGTCTCTATATTTACAAGAGAAAACCTATTGGAACTAATTCCTCCATAATCGACCTCTCTTAAATGAACTATGGAATAAAACAAATCTATACAGGGTCTATTTGTAGCAAAACCATCTCTACACCTCTCTCTCTCTCTCTCTCTCTCTATATATATATATATATATATATATATATATCTTTTTGTCTGATTTTCTTCCAAGTCTAAGTCCATCTTCTCTCACTCCCTCCTAAATCTGCATCATCTATCCTACGAGGAAAAACCCCAATTGCCTTCAATTTCGCACAGTGCGCGGCATTCTCGTGCAATGCCAATGCCGCAAAATTTGGCCAATTTTTGAATTCATCATATACTTGACTTGTAAATGAAATGTGAGCCCCCACTGACCAAAATTCCTACATCTTGATTTCAACAACGTTGTATCTTATAAATAAAGCATAGAGTAGACAGTAAAATTGTATCCATAAATATCAATCTAGCTGCAGAATCAACCTCATCTCAGCATATCCAATTGATGCATTTTGATAAAGCAAGGACAATCCAAGAACTAAGACACATTCTCAACCGAAATATCAGAAGGAAACAGAACAATAGTTTCATTACCATATATTGATTCATAACAGGAACCAATGTTACTTACGAGCCCAGTCAGTCCTTATAATTGGAAGGTCCAAACAAGCTCTATACCTACTTAAGTAGCATGTCGTAATAATAACTTTAGTAGGAAGGTGGCTCAAAGGAGGCCTACACCCACTTATACATAGTAAGCTATAATAATCAAAATGGAAATAAGAGAGTTTGAACCAAAGATCACGAAATGCATTAAGAGAAAGCTATTACCACGAGACCAATTAAATTGTTTGTTATTTTTTTCCTCCAAATATCTTGTCATTTTTATAGTGACTTTTTTCTTTTGCCTCCAAATAATCTTGTTTTTTTTTTGTCATTGTTTGATTGTTAGGAAAAAAAAAACAGTAAGATTACTCAACTAGTTAATTTTTATTTACTAATTTCTTAGAAGATTTCTGATTGATAAAATTGGTATCCGAAAAAAAAAATCAGTAAAATTCATTTAAAAAATTGAATGTTTTTTATTTATCCGTTCAAGAGGCCTCACTTTCAAATACTGCCCTGGGCCACAAGAGCTCCCGGATCGACTATATATATATATATATATATATATATATATATATATATATATATATATATATAAACTTAATATTAGGCAAAAATTTCTGAAGTATTTATGCCTCATCAAGCTAAACCTAGATAGACATATATTGATCATTTTAAAGGACTTGACACAGTCAAAAAAATAAGAACAAGACAATGTTCTCCAATTCAATCTTAAGAATAATGCTAGGTTTACTACCAAACCTTACAACTTCCCTACAACTGGCTATGTGGCAGTACCCAGTTGGTCCCTTCTCTCTCTCTCTCCATATGTGGGCAATTATGCGCTATACGTTCTATAGAGTCGAAATGGACATCAAAATTAGGGTCAACATGAATTTAGTCAAAATATTCCATGTGTGAAGGAAGTTTCACAATTGGGTTGCTGACCGAACATAATGATAAAAAAAAAAGTTGTTGAACACATTTTCAAGGCCTCATTTTTTCTTTGATGCTAAAGTATAATGTCAAATTAAGACCTACCAAGCACTAATTGTGAGAATAATAAATTTTTGATTCTATTCAAGTAATAGTAAATAGAACTACTGATCTTGAGGACTAGCTAGTAATAAATTTGAATTGTAATTCATAATCTCCCCTCCCTACAGTAGTTAAAATTTAATTTTTGTTTTCAACATTTTTTAAAATAATATTAATTTTTTAATAAATGGTGGAATATTTACAAACTGCTTAGACGGTTCAATTTTGAACTGTTTTCAAACTCCATTATAAAACTAAAAAAACCCTAATATCAACTATTATGCGAGATCTTATTACTAAATAAACCCTACTAATATATAAGGTTTCACACATAACACACCAGTTCAAGTATATATATACCCCAAAACACCACAGCCCATAATTTCTCCTCATGTTCAAGACAAGTAACATTATGTGCTCAAAAACAAAATGTATACAATACTGTTCATCTAGTTTATATAATATCGTTCACCTTTACACAAAAGCTTCCTGACTTCCCTCCTACACACAGCATTTCCGTACACATACATAGTATGGGTAAGTATGTCTTCCTTCAAAGTCTTATATCAATTGCTACATTTTTACTTTCGTCAAATTTTGTAGCACTTGAAGACTGCAGAAAAAACGTGTTCATACTTCATACTTGAAAATTGCTAGAAAGCTAAGAGACTCCAGATTTGGAGCGTGCTCTAGCTCGGCTACATTAATTACTATACCCACCAAAAGGGAACAAAAAAATAAAAAATAAAAAAAGGGAGAAAAAATCTTACCAAACAGGAAATAAAATAAAGAAAAAGAGAGAAATAGGAGTAGGTTAATTTGGAGTGTACCATGCATTGTTTGTCAATATCAAGAGGATACTCCAAAAATAATAATTTATATAATTTTTAATAATTTGGAGTATATGTTTGGAATATTCCCTACTGTATGTTCTAAATTTACACACTGTCATTCCTTAATCTTCTTGGATATATTAATATATACTAAAATTTTGTTCCAAACCATCCAAGCTCGGTTCTGGACCACAGCCCTGTTTATGTTTACTCTCCTCCTCCCATTACAGTGTACTCTAGCTTCCTCTACAAAACAATTTTCTTACTCTTTTCACCATACATATATATATATAGCCATATAATTATATTTCCCTACTCCTCAATACGCACCAAGAGATCCACAAACTCCAAATAGTTACTACTACTATCTATCTATCTATCCTTTAAGAGAGATGGAACACGTACCACCCACGATCGAGCAGTGAACTACTCCAACCCTTATTCTCCTTCCCCACCACCACACAAGATGAACACACGCATGGATACCCTAGTTATAATTCACACAAGCACCAATAGTATTCTGTCAATTTAGAGCCTCAAACATTATCCTCCATGTTCGGGATTCTGATGTAAGCATTGTCCAAGAGTCTAACCAACTTATTAGTTGAGAGATCAATTACCAAAGATTTCTATACAGACAATTTGGTCGTATTGAAGATAGGCTCACCTGAATTTGTCAGTATGGACGATGTTGCCTACGTTAGAAGATGGCTCCAGGCAAATTATAACAATGTTGTTGTTTTGATGCAGCGTTTTTGGATTGGATGGGCAAACTTGTTTTCTCTTGGTAATTGCTGACAAAAAATCCTATCTAATACTGACAAAAAATCCAATCGTATCGAATTGGTTTTGACCAAGTCCTATCTAATACTGACAAAAAATATCGGTATCGACCGATCCAAAGGGAACAAAATATTGTATCGATCTATATCGGCCGATACGTATCCGATACGGATCGATACAGACCGATACAAATAATTGAAAAGTGAATCTTATTGGAAATCAGATATATAAAGTCAAACTGCAAACAGAAAATAATGAGTATATTGTTAATTTGTCACTTTTTAAGTAGTATGCATTTTTATATATTTGATCAATAGATTCATCATATCCGGTAGTTGTGCCATTTCATTAGGTTTTATCTGTATTAGCTTAGTGAGATTTTTTGCCGTATCTGTAAGTATTGAAGTGGAATCAGCAGGACAAATGAGGGTACCGATTAATTGTTCTAACCCCTTATTAGTTCTGTGCTATTTAAAGCAAGAAAAGCAGATAAAAACACATTGAACATTAGTATTAAAATAAGTAAGAGTTTTGTTTTAATTACTAGACTTCTACTGAATTATGTTGTTGTCTCTTGTGAGAATGCATGAACTACATACTCAACGAGAAGACGAATTGTTCGTGTATTTTTTTTTCTTTTCATAATTCATTTTTTTGATTGTTTTTTGATTTTCAATTATACACATCTTAAAATACTGTTGGACCTAGTTGAGGATATCTACAATTTTCGATGAAGATGATGCTAGCAGTGCTGACTGATGCTAGTAGTATTGAACCATCGATGAAGAATACAATTTTCTAATCAAATCCTACAAAATATACATGAATACTCTGTAAATGTTTTGAAGAATACAAAATATGTTATAAAAAATAAAATCCAACCAACCTTGTGGGTAAATGGTCTGTTGACAGCTTGGTCGACAGTGCATCTTCAGTTCCTGAATAGTCGCACATTCCATTACGTTACTCCAGTCGAAGTTCTTTGTATTGCCTAGTAACAAGAGAAGAAAGCCGAAGGACACAAATGAGAAATTGTTGCATTCCTTTCCACTTGAGAAAACCTTGGACAAAGTTGAGCAAGAACAAGTTACTAGATTACTCAAAATTTAACAAATAAAAAAGCCCTATAAATCTAATATACCTTGGGGAGGTACCGAGTCGGTAAGACCGGCGTCGTCGCCTCGAGAAACCGGGGTATATGCGGAATTCGACGGCTTCCGATACAACGCAGCTCTTGTCGATGGTCGGAGAAACCGCCGGCAACGTCGTGGACACGGATGGAGGAGTGACCGGAGATGTCTTCTGAGGGAGGGGGAAGTTGTAGAAATGATCAACAACGTGGATGCGGGCGGAGGAGTGACCGAAGATGTCTTCGATCGGAGGGAAAGGGAACAGCAGCAGGAGGGCGGCTCCGCAGAAAAATAATGGAGGAGGAGAGAGAAAGATGAGTTGGGTTTAGGGGTTATTTTGACATATATAGTGAGGAGGGTATTTTCAAATCAAATGAAACCATTTCTCCACGTTAATGAAATATACGTCGATGACCAAATCAAAGTTGCTACTTTGACACGGACACGGTTATTAGGCAAAACACTGTTTGGACACTGCGACACGGTCACCGCTCCAATCTTTTAGTGTATTTTGGAGTCTCTGTTCCATGTCTGATATGTGTCCGATATGATGCAACACGGACATGTCACTGATTGTTCTTCTTAGACAATCTGTTTCTATTCTCTATTTTTTCAGTTACATAGTGTATTTTGGAGTCTCTGCTTCGTGTCTGATATGTGTCCGACATGATGCAACGCGGACATTGCGACACGGACTTCGCTCCAATCTTAGTGTATTTTGGAGTCTCTACGGCGTGTCGGCGAGTCTGATGTGTCCGACATGATGCCACGCGGACGTGGTGCTGATTGTTTTCTTAGACAATGTATTTATATTAATTTCTTATTTGCCCCCTAATATGATTTCTAAATAATTGATAAATGAGTGCCTTAGTTTGATATTTCTTACAGAAATATATGTGGATTGACCAAGCCATAGTTGGTATAATATCTACTGCAGGGAAACTGATGTAAAACATAGTTTGGACACACCACCAGTTTGGATCGTCATAGTTTGACACATACCTGACATGATGCAACATGGACACATACTTCTTAGGATAGAACTTAAAAGTTGTATGTTCATGCATCATATTTTTATTTATTGCCATTTTTTTTATCACTTTTAGTTTAGACCCAAAAAGTCCTGTTGATGTGATGTACCTAATGCGATGAATTGAATCGAACTGTGTAATATCTTTATCATAATTCCACCTTTTCTTAAAAATATGTCCTTCTCAACTGCTATTGATAGAATTACTTTTTCATTCTTAAAGGAACTCTTTCTATTCAGTTTTCTTAAGTTTTCGTCCTTTATCTGGAATCCATGGACTGAGTGTAATGAATGAAATGAATAAGGGTTTTTCTTTTTCTTTTTCTTGGATGAAGAAAAGTAAAAAAGAAGACATTGGTTTTAATTAGCAGAAGAACTCTAAATATTTTTTTTATTTTGTACTCTTTTCTTAGAATAAAATTTAAAGAAAGCATATAGTTTTTGGTTGGAATAAAGTTTGTGTTGTTGTTTCTCCTTCTGTTTTCGTAGAAGGTTACAATTGCTTAGACTTAATCTCCATGAGAATACAATGAGGAAGGCTATCTTTATTTAGCAATAAGAGAACCAAAATTGAGAAAATAATAGAAATAATAGTTATAGTTATAGCCTTAGCAATATGGCTTCTACTCCGATCAAGAAAATACAGCTAAACCCTAAAGGACATGCCTCGAAATTCCCATCAAGACAAGTACAATTTGGATCTTTCTGGAGACTGTAAGTGATATGGTGATGGTCCTTTCCCTCTTTTAAATTACAGTATTATTAAATTATTTATCTTCCTAATCTGTGTTTTGTGGATTAAGACATATGGTTCCAGCCATGTATAAAGAAATTTTTTTGCAAGAAAACTCTCTAGTGTTTTATTATTGAAGATTTATTTTCATAGATAATCTTCATGTAGAACCATTTTAAGATATTTAGGAATTAGTTAAACTATATGCTATTTTCTTTTGTTTAGCGAGGGAAAGTGGTTTTCCATGTATGCTCAAAAGATCATACATCTCAATAACTTGATTAAAATTTATCTGTTATATCTTGGTGTTAACTGTAAGCAACCAATTACTATTTTCAGGTGTAGAAGTCAAACCTGGACAGACAGTAAAGTGCGACATTGAGGAGAGAAAATTATTGCATCATTCACAGGTTAATGTTGTGTGTTGAGACTTAGTTGAAATTGAGTGGCAACTCTGTAAATCCATGTCTAAGTGCATTGTGTTTTTTAGGACTTTTTCATATTAAACTTGCAGCATAACATTACCTTGATTATTGGAAACAATACCATATCTTGTGAAAATATGAGGTTCATGTTATTACAAAAGCATGAATATGATGTCTAAGTGCATTGTGTTTTTAAGAACTTTTCATCTAACTTGCATCATAACCTTACCTTGATTATTGGGAACAATACCGAATCTTGTGTGGAAACTCAAAAGTTCTCCCCAGGACTTGAGATTTGCTTTTGCTTACAGTTGTTGATTTTCAACCCTAAACCTGTTAAGTTTCTGGTGACAATTTTTGACCTAACCATCAGCAATTACCTGCCACCTCTTACTACTAGGCATATCTTCCATCTATTGTCTAGAAATCAGTTCCCAATTCAAGTATTTTCAGGTTAAGGCAATTTTGGATAGTATTGTTGAAGAGGAAGCTACCCTTAAGAAGGATTACGACTTCTGTTTTATTGACAGCATCCCAATTTTGGTACTCGTTTTGTAGGCTGCAGTTAGTGGAAAGAAGGGACCTACTGAATCTGCTTCGAAGACAACTGCTACTGAGAAAAAAGGCGAAGCTTATGTCTCTTGTTGGACAGAAGACCGGTTAGTTGTGTTTCGTTTGGAGAGTTTCTCTACCCTTCAAATTATGTACTTTTGTGATTATTTTGTGATTGGTTCATGATTTTTCTCTCCATGGAATGAAAATCGAACTCATTAAGGGAAAATCCTGGAACATCTAATTGTCGAGAAATGAAATGATCGCTTGATCGAGGAATGCATGACATTGCATGAGTTGTTTAGCTCAGTGAACTGATCACCTTGGGGAATATTAATTGGGAGGTTGAAAATTTGAGTTACCAACTTTTTTGCGCGATCTTGGTAATGTATCATTGAGATGTTAATATTACCAATTAATTATTTTATATGAAAGTACATCCTACAATTGTATGCTTCCAATTTAGCTTTTAAATGATAGCGTCAAGCTTGTAAAGATCGTGAACACATTAAGGGATACAGTTACATATTATTTTTATTAGGATGTTAATGCCCATTTATGTAGTACCTATCATTGTATTTAACATGAATATTGTATGATATGCAGGACTATGTTCATACGTCATTCATTGTCATTTTTATTTATTTAGCTACTGATTGTTAGTGATGTTAGATATTAGATTAGTTTAAAGTAGTACAATGCTATATTTCATGTTATTATTAATTGAACAATTTTATTGCATCATGTCTTGCTTTAATTATTTTTTTACATTTCTATGAGATGACAATGTTTCCTCCACTAGCAAACTTAGTTGATAATCAGCTAACCATATGTTTATCATTTTATCCTTTTAGCTTTTTGCAGTTGCTTCTAATCAATACTTTTGCACTTTTTTTAGTTGGCAATGTTTCTTCCGCATGCTAACTTAAGTGGATAATCACCAAAACTATGTTTATCATTTTTCCATTTAGATTTTGGCAGTTGCTTCTACTAATCCATACTTTTACACTTTTATTAGTCGACAATGTTTCTTCCACAACCGAACTTAGTGGATGAACACCTAAACTATGTTTATCATTTATCCATTTAGATTTTTGCCATTGCTTCTACTAATCCATTCTTATGGATTTTTGCTGTAATTAATTTACAATAAAATTGTGATATCTTAATAGGAAAAAATGTGAAGGAACAAGCAAAGATGAAGGCTAAGGATGAAAATGATGGGGATAGGGCAATTGCGATGATAAGGAATATGTTTATGTTTGGGTATAATTCTAATGTTGAAGATTCTGATGTTGACGATGACAAATATGGAGTTGATGATGAGGTGAATGTTATTACAATAGCTTGAATCTGATGTCTAAGTGCATAGTGTTTTTTACAACTTTTTCATATTAAACTTGCTTGAATCTGATGTCTAAGTGCATTGTGTTCTTTTTAGGACTTTTTCATATTAAACTTGCAGCATAACCTTACCTTGATTATTGGAAACAAAACCATATCTTGTGAAAAGATGAGGTTCATGTTATTACAAAAGCATGAAAATGATGTCTAAGTGCATTGTGTATAACCTTGCCTTGATTTTTGGAAACAAACCATATCTTGTGTGGAAACACAAAAGTCCTCCCCAGGACTTGAGATTTGCTTTTGCTTAGTTGATTTTCAACCCAAAACCTGTCAAGTTTCTGGTGACAATTTTTGACCTAACCATCAGCAATAACCTGCCACTCTTATACTAGGCGTATCTTCCATCTATTGTCTCGAAATCAGTTCTCAATTCAAGTATTTTCAGGTTAAGCTAATTTTTGGATAGTATTGTTGAAGAGGAAGCTACCCTTAAGAAGGTAAATATATCTTTACAATTATAATGTCGAAAGTTTACGACTTTTGTTTTATTGACAGCATCCCAATTTTGGTACTCGTTTTGTAGGCTGCAGTTAGTGGAAAGAAGGGACCTACTGAATTTGCTTCGAAGACAACTGCTACTGAGAAAAAGGCGAAGCTTATTTCTCCTGCTGGACAGAAGACTGGTTAGTTGTATTTCGTTTGGAGAGTTTATCTACCCTTCAAATTTTGTACTTTTGTGATTATTTTGTGATTGGTTCATGATTTTGCTCTCCATCGAATGAAAATCGAACTCTTTAAGAGGAAATCCTGGAACATCTAATTGTCGAGAAATGAAATGATCGCTTGAACGAGGAATGCATGACATTTACTAGTTTTATATAATGTCTTTATAATAAATTTATAAGAGAAAATCTATTGGAACTAATTCCTCCATAATCGACCTCTCTCTTAAATGAACTATGGAATAAAACAAATCTATACAGGGTTTATTTGTAGCAAAACCATCTCTACCTCTCTCATCTTTTTGTCTGATTTTCTTCCAAGTCTAAGTCCATCTTCTCTCACTCCCTCCTAAATCTGCATCATCTATCCTATGAGGAAAAATCCCAATTGCCAATTTCGCACAGTGCAGATCATGGCGGCATTCTCATGCAATGCCAATGCAGCCAAGCATCAAACATCTATATTGGACCAATTTTTGAATTCATCGATAGTTTAGAACTCGTCATAGTTTTAATATACTTGAGTTGTAAATGAAATCGTATCCGTGTATCGTGAGCCCACACTGACCAAAATTCCTACATCCACATAACCAAACCCTACGCTCAATGCCAAGAACAAAATTTCTTCACTCGGTTCAAATTATCTATGTAATTCACATAACGAAGTACATAATAATACTTTGCTTTTGGGAACCAATGTCCTTTCAGGATCAGGAATAGGACATCTTTGTCAAATCCAAAATAACACCCACCCTCCTAAAAAACAATGACAACTTTAAGCAATTTCCTCCATCAAATCCGAAGAAAAAGAAAATCAGCGAGATCGATCACGTACCATTCTGCGTGACGAGCGAGTAGTCCTTGGCGTTGAGTGTGGCGAACCAATCCCACCCGCCGTCGATCCGCATCATCACTGCCGCGACGTGCAGAGTGGCCGCCAGCGCCGTGGACCGTGACATTGTCCGCCCTTCCCACCACGTCTACGTTCCCGAACGCCCGCGCGGCCGGCACCGCCCACCCCACCGACGCGGCCAGTCGGCTCCGACTCCAGCACGTTCGAGGAGAGGTGGATCAGGTAGCGGTTGCGCGGGTGGTAGATCGCGAGGAGGAGGCGGAGGATTCTCCGGACTCCCCATAGGAGATAAGACTAAGAAATGACTTGAAATTCCTTTATTTCACTTGTAAGCAAAGAAATCGACAAGTTGGAGAAAAAGTTGAAAGGTTGAATCCCATTCATTAAGCAACCTCTTGATTTCAACAAGGTTATGTCTTATAAATAAAGCATATAGTAGACAGTGAAATTGTCTCCATAAATATCAATCTAGCAACAGAATCAACCTTATCTCAGCAGATCCAATTGATGCATTTTGATAAAGCAAGAACAATCCATACCAGAGCAAACAGAACAATAGTTTCATTACCATATATTGGTTCATAACAAACAAAAATTGCTGCTGCCAGATTAGAATTCTTGAATGTATTTCAAGCTGAATTAAGTGCGGCATTTGCTCAAAGCAACAACCCAAACTCAAGTCAAAATTATAACACAATACAACTTCCGAAAAAATTGGCTTGTTCACCTGGCAACATGATTTAAGGTAAAAATAAAAGTGTACCAAACGTCTGAATTCCAATTCTCTTAAAAGTTTCTAAATGGGTAGACGACCAAATAAAACATGATCAGAATGAGCCGGGATAAAACCACTTGAAAGCCAAATATAATATAGGGTGTCTCTTACTGATAAAAAGTTCCCCTACTTCAATTTTTGCGTCCATATCCATGTTCTGAAAATGAGTCATTCTTTCACTTCCCAACACTATGTATAGTTCAGTATAGAATGCCAAAGGAGCCAACAAGTAATCATCTTTTTCAACTGGTGTAGCCATCACCCTGTCAAAAGCGTCCTCCTGTACAGAAAATAAATAAATATAAGTATCATTCTATATAAACTACTAAAAAAACAATAATAAAAAAAAACTTACCAGAGAAAAATTATCAAAGCAAGCGTTAAGTTTAGACACTATGTTAACAAACTTGAAGAATAAATTCTCAGCTCTCATTTTCGGTCCGAAATCCGGTCCGAACATGGATTGGACTTCGTTCCAGAGTTCTAACCTACTGCCCAACCTGTCAGTAGACTCAGTAGTTAAAAAAATTATAAAATAAAAACTAAAAATACTAACTAATAAATTATTATTTTTTACATACTCTATTCCAAGTTTTGCATCCCAGTGGCCTTTCATCTTAATCGAGAAATCTAGAAAGCGAATATCTCTCAAAGAACGTTGTGCTTCTCGCATGAACTCCAGCACGTATTTGAATTTTTCATAGGCTGATCTCATGATGCTAATTAAGAATAATGATACAGATTATTCTGATAAGGATACTATGAAGCATTTGTATTTCAGATAGCACAAACAAATATTTTGATAACAATAGAGCAGGGATAAATTAGATAGGTAACTTTGCCAAGCAACTATTTTCCAATGGTTTTAGATAGCGAAATACTACGTATAAGGACACAATACAAATACCAGTTACGAACCATTTCATATAAGTACACATGCAGTCACTTATATTATACAAACATAGACACACAGACACGTATACAAACAAAAAGAAATTCCCGTGTCCATGTTAAAAAATGTGAAATGGCACACGGGAATTTCTTTTTGTTTGTATACGTGTCTGTGTGTCTATGTTTGTATAATATAAGTGACTGCATGTGTACTTATATGAAATGGTTCGTAAGTGGTATTTGTATTGTGTCCTTATACGTAGTATTTCGCTATCTAAAACCATTGGGTTTATCCCTGCTCTATTGTTATCAAAATATTTGTTTGTGCTATCCGAAATACAAATGCTTCATAGTATCCTTATCAGAATAATCTGTATCATTATTCTTAATTAGCATCATGAGATCAGTCTATGAAAAATTCAAATACGTGCTGGAGTTCGTGCGAGAAGCACAACGTTCTTTGGGAGATATTCGCTTTCTAGATTTCTCGATTAAGATGAAAGGTCACTGGGATGCAAAACTTGGACTAGAGTATGTAAAAAATAATAATTTATTAGTTAGTGTTTTTAGTTTTTATTTTATAATTTTTTTAACTACTGAGTCTATTGACGGGTTGGACAGTAGGTTAGAACTCTGGAACGAAGTCCAATCCATGTTCGGACCGGATTTCGGACCGGAAATGAGAGCTGAGAATTTATTCTTCAAGTTTGTTGACATAGTGTCTAGACTTAACGCTTGCTTTGATGATTTTTCTCTGGTAAGTTTTTTATTATTATTGTTTTTTTAGTAGTTTATATAGAATAATACTTATATTTACTTATTTTCTGTACAGGAGGACGCTTTTGTCAAGGTGATGGCTACACCAGTTGAAAAAGATGATTACTTGTTGGTTCCTTTGACATTTTATACTGAACTATACATAGTGTTGGGAAGTGAAAGAATGACTCATTTTCAGAACATGGATATGGACGCAAAAATTGAAGTAGGGGAACTTTTTATCAGTAAGAGACACCCTATATTATATTTGACTTTCAAGCGGTTTTATCCCGGCTCATTCTGATCATGTTTTATTTGGTCGTCTACCCGTTTAGAAACTTTTAAGAGAATTGGAATTCAGACGTTTGGTACACTTTTATTTTTTCCTTAAATCATGTTGCGAGGTGAACATGCCAAGTTTTTCGGAAGTTGTATTAAGTGTGTTGTAATTTTGACTTGAGTTTGGATTGTTGCTTTGAGCAAATGCCGCACTTAATTCAGCTTGAAATACATTCTGGAATTCTAATCCGGCAGCAGCAATTTTTGTTTGTTATGAACCAATATATGGTAATGAAACTATTGTTCTGTTTCCTCTGGTATTTGGTTTGAGAATGTTTCATAGTTCTTGGATTGTTCTTGCTTTATCAAAATGCATCAATTGGATCTGCTGAGATGAGGTTGATTCTGCTGCTAGATTGATATTTATGGAAACAATTTTACTGTCTACTCTATGCTTTATTTATAAGACAGAACCTTGTTGAAATCAAGAGGTTCCTTAATGAATGGGATTCAACCTTTCAACTTTTTCTCCAACTTGTCGATTTCTTTGCTTCCAAGTAAAATAAAGGAATTTCAAGTCATTTCTTAGTCTTATCTCCTATGGGGAGTCCCCGCGGATCCTCCGCCTCCTCCTCGCGATCTACCACCCGCGCAACCGCTACCCGATCCACCTCTCCTCGGACGTGCTGGAGTCGGAGCGGAGCCGGCTGGCCGCGTCGTTGGGGTGGGCGGTGCCGGCCGCGCGGGCGTTCGGGAACGTGGACGTGGTAGGAAGGGCGGACAAGGTCACGATCCTCGGCGCTGGCGGCCACTCTGCACGCCGCGACAGTGATGATGCGGATCGACGGCGGGTGGGACTGGTTCGCCACACTCAACGCCAAGGAATACTCGCTCGTCACGCAGAATGGTACGTGATCGATCTCGCTAATTTTCTTTTTCTTCGGATTTGATGGAGGAAATTGCTTAAAGTTGTCATTATTTTTTAGGAGGGTGGGTGTTATTTTGGATTTGACAAAGATGTCCTATTCCTGATCCTGAAAGGACATTGGTTCCCAAAAGTATTATTATGTACTTCGTTATGTGAATTACATAGATAATTTGAACCGAGTGAAGAAATTTTATTCTTGGCATTGAACGTAGGGTTTGGTTATGTGGATGTAGGAATTTTGGTCAGTGTGGGCTCACGATACACGGATACGATTTCATTTACAACTCAAGTATATTAAAACTATGACGAGTTCTAAACTATCGATGAATTCAAAAATTGGTCCAATATAGATGTTTGATGCTTGGCTGCATTGGCATTGCATGAGAATGCCGCCATGATCTGCACTGTGCGAAATTGGCAATTGGGATTTTTCCTCATAGGATAGATGATGCAGATTTAGGAGGGAGTGAGAGAAGATGGACTTAGACTTGGAAGAAAATCAGACAAAAAGATGAGAGAGGTAGAGATGGTTTTGCTACAAATAAACCCTGTATAGATTTGTTTTATTCCATAGTTCATTTAAGAGAGGTCGATTATGGAGGAATTAGTTCCAATAGGTTTTCAATTATAAATTTATTATAAAGACATTATATAAAACTAGTAAATGGCACGGAAAATTTTTGAGCCGTTTTGAAATCTCATTATAATAGTAGAGATAGAGATTTAAAATTTAATTATGATTTATTATAGATTTAATTATATTTTGTTATGGATATATCTTTACTATTTATAAAAATTATGTATCTTCCGTATTTTTTTTATAAAAATTAAATTGGTTGATTATTTGTGTACGATTTTAGACTTTTTTTAATCTTATGTAAGTTTAAAAAAAAAAAATTGGTTGAATGATAAAAGGGAAGTTTGCTTCAGTTTTTATTTATCTCCTTAAGTTTTCTTTAAAAAAATAAATTAATTGGTTAAGTATTTACTTATGACTTAGATGACTCACTGAGCCGTTTTAAAACCTCATTATAAGAGTAGCGATTTGTTTTAGCATGATTTCCGGGGGCTTAAAAGCCGTGCACTACTTCCTCAACTTCCATTTGTATATTCTAATTTTCCAGAAAAGTCCTATAAAAACTTTTCTTTCACACGAAATCCATTGGGGACCGAGTCCCCACAAGATTGTATGTGCATCTGCCCTTGCACACAACTATTTTTTTTTCTTTCCCAATTTGATTGATAAAATTGATGAATGTTTCAAGGTTATTTGGTCACAGGAACACAAGGATGCAACCGTAGTTGTTTTGCTATCTACCAATTGGTTTTCATAGTTTGGCTATGTCTGGATTTGATGAAGAAATTTGCAAGTGAAGCTGAATGTGGTAGTGCAGCTATATTGGTCTTCGAAGTTGATCATGGTGGATTTCTATTAAACAACCACACACATCAGTGATCAGTGGTTTGTTTTCTTTATTTTTTTGATATTGGCTACTATTTAGGTTTGCAAAGGAAATTGGTGCAACTGTTTGGTTTAGCGGTGAATATGTGATGGGAGTGGCATTGGGAGTGTAGTTGATTTGTTATAAATTTAACGTACAATGAAAATTTATTGCAATGTGGATATTTCTTTGGGTAGTGTTTTTTTTATGTTGAGCATGACATTTTCCAATTTGTCATGCGATGGTATGTTGGTAACAATAGTAGCTTTCTAAATTTTGGATTTTGACTGATTTGATAGAGAGAACTGTTGGTAACACGGTGTAATCTGATTCGAAATTGATTCATAAGATACGATATTTGATTGGGTTCATATATCTTTAAAAAAATCTCATATAAGATCTGAATCAATCCCAATTATCTACACCTCATAATTCCACCGCATATTCGACGTGGAACTAAATTACCAATTATATTGTCACCCTCCTTTGAACGCTAAACCGGAAATAAAATACCATCCAACAATCTCCACCTTATCTCGTTTTCACTAGCCGAACAACCTTACCATACCCTAGCTACCTTTGTTCGTTCCCGCTAATCGAACAACCTTAGCACACTCCGGCTAACCTTTGCTCGTTCCCGCTAACCGAACATCCAGGAGATCCAACATATTGTAATCTCAATCCGTTCGACCACATAACCAAACTTGACATGTTCATCCACACCACCATTGTGTGCCAACCACAACGTCTTGCTCCACCTTGGACTCGTCAGATCCACCTTTAAAGTCAATTCATGTAGTTGATGCTTCTACTCCACATTGAGAAGAGTCTGTATAATCCATAAACATTCAGCACCATTTGTCTCGAACCAATTATCCTTTTGTAGGTGTAGAATTAGATTTTTCATAATATAAAATATGCTAGCATACGCTTAAGTTATTAGAGCTTTTGCCAGGTTTAAATTTATTACGAATTAACCAAAATCGTAGGACTTATCATCCTCCAAATTATCTTACTACAAGACCAAGGTTTCTTACTAACCAAACTTTGGGCTACAACCACATTTTTTTTTAAACTCTCATTTGGCTGACCCATTATAACTTCAAAACCAAATTCTCCTTTTTCTGGCCCACGGCAGCACATTCACATCCTTGTATTCAACTGATTATCACAGCAACCCAACCCAAGTCCCCTTATCCGACCCAGTTTATGCTCGGATCCTAAGCGATCCGGTGACTTTGATATATATATATATATATATATATATATATATATATATATATATATACACACACACATTTTACGAAAAAAAAGAGAATCTACTTGTCATAACTTTGATACATCCATCTTTATCAAAGTAATGGGTGTCTGCATGGTACTGTGTATACTTGGACCCGACCCACTATTGGAAATTTGAATTTTGAATTTCCTTGTGAGCTGTTCCTTCTCCATTGGGAGAGGACATTGTGCCTCTGTGACCTCAGTACCAGCAGCTGATACGCTGTACTACCAACTACCCCCATGAGAATCAAACCCCCCATCCGACCGTTCGAAACCCTAACCCTCTCATTATATATTCACATCCTTCCCTTTCCCTTTCCCTTTCCCCTTCCCCTTCCCCACAAACCCTAGCCACCACTTGTTCGAAACCCTACTGAGCAAGCTTCCTGGACCCAGTTCGACGACCGGCGTCGAGGAACTGATGTGGTATTTTGGCTCGTCTACTTCTTTCTTTTTCTCCTGCGATCGTGTATCTCGAGTCCTATTATTAATTAGTTCGGTTATGTGTGGTGATTTCAGTGTATTCATGTATTTTTCTTAGAATGAGATCATTTCCAGTGTGTTTGGGTGTAAATGAAGATAAATATATATATGGCTGTGTAATAACTGAGGAGAAGAGTAAAGCATTGGGTACTTGTGTTGGTTGATCTTGTGATCCATGGCAAATAACCGGGTGGAGGTGATTTGGACCGCGCGCGCGTGGGTAAGTCCGCCGCCACGCGTCGGCCCCCCGATGAGTGCAGGGGGTGGGCGAATGGGGGTGCCACGTCGGCCGCAAGCCAATCCCCCCCCCCCAATCCCACCACGGAGGTCACAATATCATTTTTCTTCACCAATAGGAATGACGAATGGAATTGTCTATACGTATGGTGTGCACGGTTTGTTGAAGTTAAGAGGACCAATGGTCACCATGGCATCATGGTAGTTTGAGGGATTAGGAAATAACTAATGAATTTGTGTGTGAGGCCGGGATGTGATGAACACTAGTGAACCTGGTAAGAACATAGGTGGTTACTGATGTGATAGAGGAGAGGAGCAATAGTATTGGTGCGCGTGTGAATTATAACTAGGGTATCGGATGCGTGTGTTCATCTTATGTTGTGGTGGGGGAAGGAGAATATGGGTTGGAGTAGTTCACTGCTCGATCGTGGGTGTACGTGTTCCATCTCTCTTAAAGGATAGATAGATAGTAGTAGTAACTATTTGGAGTTTGTGGATCTCTTGGTGAGTATTGAGGAGTAGGGAAATATAATTATATGGCTGTGTATATATATAAATGTATGGTGGAAAGAGTAAGAAAATGTATGGTAATTATTCTATGATTCTAGTTGTATAGTATACACGATTCTGACATTATGGATACACGGGTTAGCATCATAGATACCTGTCATGAGGAGTCATGATTGGAATCCATCGTGCTAGCTGGGGACGGATAAATATTAGCCGATTATGTGATCATACCCCACTTTACATGCATCATAGCTCACCCCACACATCACGTAGGGTATAGCCTGACCATTTACATGCCTCATAGCATGTTATATATGATTAGCCTGACTATTGCTCGCATCATAGCTAACCAGATGGATAGCCTGACCTCACATGTATCATAGCTAATCATATATACAAGCCTGATCTCGTCCCAAGCCGATCATATAATAAACTGATATTTCAAACACTTAGCCAGATATTTTATTTCGTGGGCCAGTCCGCCGCCAATATCCGGTAGTTGTTTTTATATATTTGATCAATAGATTCATCATATCCGGTAGTTGTGGCATTTCATTAGGTTTTATCTGCATTAGCTTAGTGAGATTTTTTGCCGTATCTGTAAGTATTGAAGTGAAATCAGCAGGACAAATGAGGGTACCGATTAATTGTTCTAACCCTTTATTAGTTCTGTGCTATTTAAAGCAAGAAAAGCAGATAAAAACACATTGAACATTAGTATTAAAATAAGTAAGAGTTTTGTTTTAATTACTAGTCTTCTACTGAATTATGTTGTTGTCTCTTGTGAGAATGCATGAACTACATACTCAACGAGAAGACGAATTGTTCGTGTATTTTTTTTTCTTTTCATAATTCGTTTGTTTGAATTTTTTTTTGTTTTTCCATTATACACATCTTAAAATACTGTTGGACCTAGTTGAGGATATCCACAATTTTCTTTTTGATATTGACGTTGACTTTGAATGTGGGTTAGCTTGGACGAAAAGAATAAAACATGAGACAACTAGGGGAACCTTTGTTTGGTTATGCTAGGCCTGTCTTTGGAAACTACTTGGAAGTTTTTTGGTTTGCTAGTTCAAGTTCTAGCAGAATCTTTTTTCATTCAATATCATTCATATATATCGGTTGGTTCGATTTTTCCCTAAGGTTAATGCAAATTAGCCCCCAAAAAGCATTTAAAGTAAATTAACGCAAAAAAACCGACCAAAACCAACTGAAATAATCGTGCAGAGAAGAATAAAGGAGAAGGAGAGGAGCAAGACCCTTATTGTCGATGAAGATGATGCTAGCAGTGCTGACTGATGCTAGTAGTACTGAACCATCGATGAAGAATACAATTTTCTAATCAACTCCTACAAAGTATACATGAATACTCTGTAAATGTTTTGAACGAAGACCTAATATGTTATAAAAAAAAAAAAATCCAACCAACCTTGTGGGTAAATGGTCTGTTGACAGCTTGGTGTTGCCTAGTCGAAGTTCTTTGTGTTGCCTAGTAACAAGAAAAGAAAGCCGAAAGACACAAATGAGAAATTGTTGCATTCCTTTCCACTTGAGAAAAAACTTGGACAAAGTTGAGCAAGAACAAGTTACTAGATTACTCAAAATTTAACAAATAAAAAAGCCCTATAAATCTAATAAAGATTTGCACATTTATACCTTGGGGAGGTACCGAGTCGGTAAGACCGGCGTCGTCGCCTCGAGAAACCGCGGTCCAGGTTTCCCGACGAGGAGGTCTATGCGGAATTCGACGGCTTCAGATACAACGCAGCTCTCGTCGATGGTCGGAGAAACCGCCGGCAACGGCGTGGACACGGACGGAGGAGTGACCGGAGATGTCTTCTGAGGGAGGGGGAAGTTGTATAAATGATCAACAGCGTGGATGCGGGCGGAGGAGTGACCGAAGATGTCGTCGATCGGAGGGAAAGGGGACAGCAGCAGGAGGGCGGCTCCGCAGAAAAATAATGGAGGAGGAGAGAGAAAGATGAGTTAGGTTTAGGGTTTTTTTTTTGACATATATAGTAATGAGGGTTAAATACACATATCGGTAGTCGTCGGGGAGCTCTTGGCGAGGAGACCGTAGGATAAGTTGCAAAAACAAACGGAGGGGAGGATCGACCCGGTTCGGGTCGGGAGAATTTCGACCCGTTGTTTTTAAAAATCGACTGGGTCGGGTCGGGTAGGTTTTCGGTTGAAAACCGATATTTGCTCACCTCTATATATATAGGTGGTTAGCCCTAGCCATCCAATACTCTCTCCTAAAATGATGAAATATACGTCGATGACCAAATCAAAGTTGCTACTTTGACACGGACACGGTTATTAGGCAAAACACTGTTTGGACACTGCGACACGGTCACCGCTCCAATCTTTTAGTGTATTTTGGAGTCTCTGTTCCATGTCTGATATGTGTCTGATATGATGCGACACAGACATGTCACTGATTGTTCTTCTTAGACGATCTGTTTCTATTCTCTATTTTTTCAGTTGCATAGTGTATTTTGGAGTCTCTGCTTCGTGTCTGATATGTGTCCGACATGATGCAACGCGGACATTGCGACACGGACTTCGCTCCAATCTTAGTGTATTTTGGAGTCTCTACGGCGTGTCCAATCTTAGTGTATTTTGGAGTCTCTACGGCGTGTCGGCGAGTCTGATGTGTCCGACATGATGCCACGCGGACGTGGTGCTGATTGTTTTCTTAGACAATGTATTTATATTAATTTCTTATTTGCCCCCTAATATGATTTCTAAATAATTGATAAATGAGTGCCTTAGTTTGATATTTCTTACAGAAATATATGTGGATTGACCAAGCCATAGTTGGTATAATATCTACTGCAGGGAAACTGATGTAAAACATAGTTTGGACACACCACCAGTTTGGATCGTCATAGTTTGACACATACCTGACATGATGCAACATGGACACATACTTCTTAGGATAGAACTTAAAAGTTGTATGTTCATGCATCATATTTTTATTTATTGCCATTTTTTTTATCACTTTTAGTTTAGACCCAAAAAGTCCTGTTGATGTGATGTACCTAATGCGATGAATTGAATCGAACTGTGTAATATCTTTATCATAATTCCACCTTTTCTTAAAAATATGTCCTTCTCAACTGCTATTGATAGAATTACTTTTTCATTCTTAAAGGAACTCTTTCTATTCAGTTTTCTTAAGTTTTCGTCCTTTATCTGGAATCCATGGACTGAGTGTAATGAATGAAATGAATAAGGGTTTTTCTTTTTCTTTTTCTTGGATGAAGAAAAGTAAAAAAGAAGACATTGGTTTTAATTAGCAGAAGAACTCTAAATATTTTTTTTATTTTGTACTCTTTTCTTAGAATAAAATTTAAAGAAAGCATATAGTTTTTGGTTGGAATAAAGTTTGTGTTGTTGTTTCTCCTTCTGTTTTCGTAGAAGGTTACAATTGCTTAGACTTAATCTCCATGAGAATACAATGAGGAAGGCTATCTTTATTTAGCAATAAGAGAACCAAAATTGAGAAAATAATAGAAATAATAGTTATAGTTATAGCCTTAGCAATATGGCTTCTACTCCGATCAAGAAAATACAGCTAAACCCTAAAGGACATGCCTCGAAATTCCCATCAAGACAAGTACAATTTGGATCTTTCTGGAGACTGTAAGTGATATGGTGATGGTCCTTTCCCTCTTTTAAATTACAGTATTATTAAATTATTTATCTTCCTAATCTGTGTTTTGTGGATTAAGACATATGGTTCCAGCCATGTATAAAGAAATTTTTTTGCAAGAAAACTCTCTAGTGTTTTATTATTGAAGATTTATTTTCATAGATAATCTTCATGTAGAACCATTTTAAGATATTTAGGAATTAGTTAAACTATATGCTATTTTCTTTTGTTTAGCGAGGGAAAGTGGTTTTCCATGTATGCTCAAAAGATCATACATCTCAATAACTTGATTAAAATTTATCTGTTATATCTTGGTGTTAACTGTAAGCAACCAATTACTATTTTCAGGTGTAGAAGTCAAACCTGGACAGACAGTAAAGTGCGACATTGAGGAGAGAAAATTATTGCATCATTCACAGGTTAATGTTGTGTGTTGAGACTTAGTTGAAATTGAGTGGCAACTCTGTAAATCCATGTCTAAGTGCATTGTGTTTTTTAGGACTTTTTCATATTAAACTTGCAGCATAACATTACCTTGATTATTGGAAACAATACCATATCTTGTGAAAATATGAGGTTCATGTTATTACAAAAGCATGAATATGATGTCTAAGTGCACTGTGGAAACTGAAATAATCGTGCAGAGAAGAATAAAGGAGAAGGAGAGGAGCAAGACCCTTATTGTCGATGAAGATGATGCTAGTAGTGCAGACTGATGCTAGTAGTATTGAACCATCGATGAAGAATACAATTTTCTAATCAAATCCTACAAAATATACATGAATACTCTGTAAATGTTTTGAAGAATACAAAATATGTTATAAAAAATAAAATCCAACCAACCTTGTGGGTAAATGGTCTGTTGACAGCTTGGTCGACAGTGCATCTTCAGTTCCTGAATAGTCGCACATTCCATTACGTTACTCCAGTCGAAGTTCTTTGTATTGCCTAGTAACAAGAGAAGAAAGCCAAAGGACACAAATGAGAAATTGTTGCATTCCTTTCCACTTGAGAAAACCTTGGACAAAGTTGAGCAAGAACAAGTTACTAGATTACTCAAAATATAACAAATAAAATAGTCCTATAAATCTAATAAAGATTTGCACATTTATACCTTGGGGAGGTACCGAGTCGGTAAGACCAGCGTCGTCGCCTCGAGAAACCGCCGTCCAGGTTTCCCGACGAGGAGGTCTATGCGGAATTCGACGGCTTCCGATAAAACGTAGCTCTCGTCGATGGTCGGAGAAACCGCCGGCAACGGCGTGGACACGGACGGAGGAGTGACCGGAGATGTCTTCTGAGGGAGGGGGAAGTTGTATAAATGATCAACAGCGTGGATGCGGGCGGAGGAGTGACCGAAGATGTCGTCGATCGGAGGGAAAGGGGACAGCAGCAAGAGGGCGGCTCCGTAGAAAAATAATGGAGGAGGAGAGAGAAAGATGAGTTAGGTTTAGGGGTTTTTTTTTTTGACATATATAGTAATGAGGGTATTTTAGTAAATACACATATCGGTAGTCGCCGGGGAGCTCTTGGCGAGGAGACCGTAGGATAAGTTGCAAAAGAAAACGGAGGGGAGGATCGACCCGGTTCGGGTCGGGAGAATTTCGACCCGTTGTTTTTAAAAATCGACTGGGTCGGGTCGGGTAGGTTTTCGGTTGAAAACCGATATTTGCTCACCTCTATATATATAGGTGGTTAGCCCTAGCCATCCAATACTCTCTCCTAAAATGATGAAATATACGTCGATGACCAAATCAAAGTTGCTACTTTGACACGGACACGGTTATTAGGCGAAACACTGTTTGGACACTGCGACACGGTCACCGCTCCAATCTTTTAGTGTATTTTGGAGTCTCTGTTCCATGTCTAATATGTGTCCGATATGATGCGACACAGACATGTCACTGATTGTTCTTCTTAGACGATCTGTTTCTATTCTCTATTTTTTCAGTTGCATAGTGTATTTTGGAGTCTCTGCTTCGTGTCTGATATGTGTCCGACATGATGCAACGCGGACATTGCGACACGGACTTCGCTCCAATCTTAGTGTATTTTGGAGTCTCTACGGCATGTCCAATCTTAGTGTATTTTGGAGTCTCTACGGCGTGTCGGCGAGTCTGATGTGTCCGACATGATGCCACGAGGACGTGGTGCTGATTGTTTTCTTAGACAATGTATTTATATTAATTTCTTATTTGCCCCCTAATATGATTTCTAAATAATTGATAAATGAGTGCCTTAGTTTGATATTTCTTACAGAAATATATGTGGATTGACCAACCCATAGTTGGTATAATATCTACTGCAGGGACACTGATGTAAAACATAGTTTGGACACACCACCAGTTTGGACCGTCATAGTTTGACACATATCTGACATGATGCAACACGGACACATACTTCTTAGGATAGAACTTAAAAGTTGTATGTTCATGCATCATATTTTTATTTATTGCCAATTTTTTTTTATCACTTTTAGTTTAGACCCAAAAGGTCCTGTTGATGTGATCTACCTAATGCAATGAATTGGATCGAACTGTGTAATATCTTTATCATAATTCCACCTTTTCTTAAAAATATGTCCTTCTCAACTGCTATTGATAGAATTACTTTTTCATTCTTAAAGGAACTCTTTCTATTCAGTTTTCTTAAGTTTTCGTCCTTTATCTGGAATCCATGGACTGAGTGTAATGAATGAAATGAGTAAGGGTTTTTCTTTTTCTTTTTCTTGGATGAAGAAAAGTAAAAAAGAAGACATTGGTTTTAATTAGCAGAAGAACTCTAAATATTTTTTTTATTTTGTACTCTTTTCTTAGAATAAAATTTAAAGAAAGCATTTAGTTTTTGGTTGGAATAAAGTTTGTGTTCTTGTTTCTCCTTTTGTTTTCGTAGAAGGTTACAATTGCTTAGACTTAATCTCCATGAGAATACAATGAGGAAGGCTATCTTTATTTAGCAATAAGAGAACCAAAATTGAGAAAATAATAGAAATAATAGTTATAGTTATAGCCTTAGCAATATGGCTTCTACTCCGATCTAGAAAATACAGCTAAACCCTAAAGGACATGCCTCGAAATTCCCATCAAGACAAGTACAATTTGGATCTTTCTGGAGACTGTAAGTGATATGGTGATGGTCCTTTCCCTCTTTTAAATTACAGTATTATTAAATTATTTATCTTCCTAATCTGTGTTTTGTGGATTAAGAAATATGGTTCCAGTCATGTATAAAGAAATTTTTTTGCAAGAAAACTCTAGTGTTTTATTATTGAAGATTTATTTTCATAGATAATCTTCATGTAGAACCATTTTAAGATATTTAGGAATTAGTTAAACTATATGCTATTTTCTTTTGTTTAGCGAGGGAAAGTGGTTTTCCATGTATGCTCAAAAGATCATACATCTCAATAACTTAATTAAAATTTATCTGTTATATCTTGGTGTTAACTGTAAGCAACCAATTACTATTTTCAGGTGTAGAAGTCAAACCTGGACAGACAGTAAAGTGCGACATTGAGGAGAGAAAATTATTGCATCATTCACAGGTTAATGTTGTGTGTTGAGACTTAGTTGAAATTGAGTGGCAACTCTGTAAATCTATGTCTAAGTGCATTGTGTTTTTTAGGACTTTTTCATATTAAACTTGCAGCATAACATTACCTTGATTATTGGAAACAATACCATATCTTGTGAAAATATGAGGTTCAT
This sequence comes from Iris macrosiphon, assembly GCA_036927795.1. Taxonomy (NCBI): domain Eukaryota; kingdom Viridiplantae; phylum Streptophyta; class Magnoliopsida; order Asparagales; family Iridaceae; genus Iris; species Iris macrosiphon. The sequence continues at coordinate 184,118,336 of JAYESA010000011.1, forward strand.
GTTATTACAAAAGCATGAATATGATGTCTAAGTGCATTGTGTTTTTAAGAACTTTTCATCTAACTTGCATTATAACCTTACCTTGATTATTGGGAACAATACCGAATCTTGTGTGGAAACTCAAAAGTCCTCCCCAGGACTTGAGATTTGCTTTTGCTTACAGTTGTTGATTTTCAACCCTAAACCTGTTAAGTTTCTGGTGACAATTTTTGACCTAACCATCAGCAATTACCTGCCACCTCTTATTACTAGGCATATCTTCCATCTATTGTCTAGAAATCAGTTCCCAATTCAAGTATTTTCAGGTTAAGGCAATTTTGGATAGTATTGTTGAAGAGGAAGCTACCCTTAAGAAGGATTACGACTTCTGTTTTATTGACAGCATCCCAATTTTGGTACTCGTTTTGTAGGCTGCAGTTAGTGGAAAGAAGGGACCTACTGAATCTGCTTCGAAGACAACTGCTACTGAGAAAAAAGGCGAAGCTTATGTCTCTTGTTGGACAGAAGACCGGTTAGTTGTGTTTCGTTTGGAGAGTTTCTCTACCCTTCAAATTATGTACTTTTGTGATTATTTTGTGATTGGTTCATGATTTTTCTCTCCATGGAATGAAAATCGAACTCATTAAGGGAAAATCCTGGAACATCTAATTGTCGAGAAATGAAATGATCGCTTGAACGAGGAATGCATGACATTGCATGAGTTGTTTTGCTCAGCGAACTGATCACCTTGGGGAATATTAATTGGGAGGTTGAAAATTTGAGTTACCAACTTTTTTGCGCGATCTTGGTAATGTATCATTGAGATGTTAATATTACCAATTAAGTATTTTATATGAAAGTACATCCTACAATTGTATGCTTCCAATTTAGCTTTTAAATGATAGCGTCAAGCTTGTTAAGATCGTGAACACATTAAGGGATACAGTTACATATTATTTTTATTAGGATGTAATGCCCATTTATGTAGTACCTATCATTGTATTTAACATGAATATTGTATGATATGCAGGACTATGTTCATAGTTCATACGTCATTCATTGTCATTTTTATTTATTTAGCTACTGATTGTTAGTGATGTTAGATTTTAGATTAGTTTAAAGTGGTACAATGCTATATTTCATGTTATTATTAATTGAACAATTTTATTGCATCATGTCTTGCTTAAATTATTTTTTTACATTTCTATGAGATGACAATGTTTCCTCCACTAGCAAACTTAGTTGATAATCAGCTAACCATATGTTTATCATTTTATCCTTTTAGCTTTTTGCAGTTGCTTCTAATCAATACTTTTGCACTTTTTTTAGTTGGCAATGTTTCTTCCGCATGCTAACTTAAGTGGATAATCACCAAAACTATGTTTATCATTTTTCCATTTAGATTTTGGCAGTTGCTTCTACTAATCCATACTTTTACACTTTTATTAGTCGACAATGTTTCTTCCACAACCGAACTTAGTGGATGAACACCTAAACTATGTTTATCATTTATCCATTTAGATTTTTGCCATTGCTTCTACTAATCCATTCTTATGGATTTTTGCTGTATTTAATTTACAATAAAATTGTGATATCTTAATAGGAAAAAATGTGAAGGAACAAGCAAAGATGAAGGCCAAGGATGAAAATGATGGGGAAAGGGCAATTGCGATGATAAGGAATATGTTTATGTTTGGGTATAATTCTAATGTTGAAGATTCTGATGTTGACGATGACAAATATGGAGTTGATGATGAGGTGAATGTTATTACAATAGCTTGAGCATCAAACATCTATATTGGACCAATTTTTGAATTCATCGATAGTTTAGAACTCGTCATAGTTTTAATATACTTGAGTTGTAAATGAAATCGTATCCGTGTATCGTGAGCCCACACTGACCAAAATTCCTACATCCACATAACCAAACCCTACGCTCAATGCCAAGAACAAAATTTCTTCACTCGGTTCAAATTATCTATGTAATTCACATAACGAAGTACATAATAATACTTTACTTTTGGGAACCAATGTCCTTTCAGGATCAGGAATAGGACATCTTTGTCAAATCCAAAATAACACCCACCCTCCTAAAAAACAATGACAACTTTAAGCAATTTCCTCCATCAAATCCGAAGAAAAAGAAAATCAGCGAGATCGATCACGTACCATTCTGCGTGACGAGCGAGTAGTCCTTGGCGTTGAGTGTGGCGAACCAGTCCCACCCGTCGTCGGTCCGCATCATCACTGCCGCGGCGTGCAGAGTGGCTGCCAGCGCCGTGGACCGTGACATTGTCCGCCCTTCCCACCACGTCCATGTTCCCGACCGCCCGCGGCCGGCACCGCCCACCCCACCGACGCGGCCAGACGGCTCCGACTCCAGCACGTTCGAGGAGAGGTGGATCGGGTAGCGGTTGCGCGGGTGGTAGATCGCGAGGAGGAGGCGAAGGATTCGCCGGGACTCCCCATAGGAGATAAGACTAAAAAATGACTTGAAATTCCTTTATTTCACTTGGAAGCAAAGAAATCGACAAGTAGGAGAAAAAGTTGAAAGGTTGAATCCCATTCATTAAGCAACCTCTTGATTTCAACAAGGTTCTGTCTTATAAATAAAGCATATAGTAGACAGTGAAATTGTCTCCATAAATATCAATCTAGCAACATAATCAACCTCATCTCAGCAGATCCAATTGATGCAGTTTGATAAAGCAAGAACAATCCAAGAACTATGAAACATTCTCAACCCAAATACCAGAGCAAACAGAACAATAGTTTCATTACCATATATTGGTTCATAACAAACAAAAATTGTTGCTGCCAGATTAGAATTCCTGAATGTATTTCAAGCTGAATTAAGTGCGGCATTTGCTCAAAGCAACAACCCAAACTCAAGTCAAAATTACGACACACTTAATACAACTTCCGGAAAACTTGGCTTGTTCACCTGGCAACATGATTTAAGGTAAAATAAAAGTGTACCAAACGTCTGAATTCCAATTCTCTTAAAAGTTTCTAAACGGGTAGACGACCAAATAAAACATGATCAGAATGAGCCGGGATAAAACCACTTGAAAGCCAAATATAATATAGGAGTCTCTTACTGATAAAAAGTACCCCTACTTCAATTTTTGCGTCCATATCCATGTTCTGAAAATGAGTCATTCTTTCACTTCCCAACACTATGTATAGTTCAGTATAAAATGCCAAAGGAGCCAACAAGTAATCATCTTTTTCTACTGGTGTAGCCATCACCCTGTCAAAAGAGTCCTCCTGTACAGAAAATAAATAAATATAAGTATCATTCTATATAAACTACTAAAAAAACAATAATAATAAAAAACTTACCAGAGAAAAATCATCAAAGCAAGCGTTAAGTTTAGACACTATGTTAACAAACTTGAAGAATAAATTCTCAGCTCTCATTTTCGGTCCGAAATCCGGTCCGAACATGGATTGGACTTCGTTCCAGAGTTCTAACCTACTGCCCAACCTGTCAGTAGACTCAGTAGTTAAAAAAATTATAAAATAAAAACTAAAAACACTAACTAATAAATTATTATTTTTTACATACTCTAGTCCAAGTTTTGCATCCCAGTGACCTTTCATCTTAATCGAGAAATCTAGAAAGCGAATATCTCTCAAAGAACGTTGTGCTTCTCGCATGAACTCCAGCACGTATTTGAATTTTTCATAGGCTGATCTCATGATGCTAATTAAGAATAATGATACAGATTATTCTGATAAGGATACTATGAAGCATTTGTATTTCAGATAGCACAAACATTTTGATAACAATAGAGCAGGGATAAATTAGATACGTAACTTTGCCAAGCGACTGTTTTCCAATGGTTTTAGATAGCGAAATACTACGTATAAGGACACAATACAAATACCAGTTACGAACCATTTCATATAAGTACACATGCAGTCACTTATATTATACAAACATAGACACACAGACACGTATACAAACAAAAAAAAATTCCCGTGTCCATGTTAAAAAATGTGAAATGGCACACGGGAATTTCTTTTTGTTTGTATACGTGTCTGTGTGTCTATGTTTGTATAATATAAGTGACTGCATGTGTACTTATATGAAATGGTTCGTAACTGGTATTTGTATTGTGTCCTTATACGTAGTATTTCGCTATCTAAAACCATTGGAAAACAGTTGCTCGGCAAAGTTACCTATCTAATTTATCCATGCTCTATTGTTATCAAAATATTTGTTTGTGCTATCTGAAATACAAATGCTTCATAGTATCCTTATCAGAATAATCTGTATCATTATTCTTAATTAGCATCATGAGATCAGCCTATGAAAAATTCAAATACGTGCTGGAGTTCATGCGAGAAGCACAAGGTTCTTTGGGAGATATTCGCTTTCTAGATTTCTCGATTAAGATGAAAGGTCACTGGGATGCAAAACTTGGACTAGAGTATGTAAAAAATAATAATTTATTAGTTAGTGTTTTTAGTTTTTATTTTATAATTTTTTTTTACTACTGAGTCTATTGACGGGTTGGATAGTAGGTTAGAACTCTGGAACGAAGTCCAAAGACCGGATTTCGGACCGGAAATGAGAGCTGAGAATTTATTCTTCAAGTTTGTTGACATAGTGTCTGGACTTAACGCTTGCTTTGATAATTTTTCTCTAGTAAGTTTTTTATTATTATTGTTTTTTTAGTAGTTTATATAGAATGATACTTATATTTACTTATTTTCTGTACAGGAGGGCGCTTTTGACAAGGTGATGGCTACACCAGTTGAAAAAGATGATTACTTGTTGGCTCCTTTGGCATTCTATACTGAACTATACATAGTGTTGGGAAGTGAAAGAATGACTCATTTTCAAAACATGGATATGAACGCAAAAATTGAAGTAGGGGAACTTTTTATCAGTAAGAGACACCCTATATTATATTTGACTTTCAAGCGGTTTTATCCCGGCTCATTCTGATCATGTTTTATTTGGTCGTCTACCCGTTTAGAAACTTTTAAGAGAATTGGAATTCAGACGTTTGGTACACTTTTATTTTTTCCTTAAATCATGTTGCGAGGTGAACATGCCAAGTTTTTCGGAAGTTGTATTAAGTGTGTTGTAATTTTGACTTGAGTTTGGGTTGTTGCTTTGAGCAAATGCCGCACTTAATTCAGCTTGAAATACATTCTGGAATTCTAATCTGGCAGCAGCAATTTTTGTTTGTTATGAACCAATATATGGTAATGAAACTATTGTTCTGTTTCCTCTGGTATTTGGTTTGAGAATGTTTCATAGTTCTTGGATTGTTCTTGCTTTATCAAAATGCATCAATTGGATCTGCTGAGATGAGGTTGATTCTGCTGCTAGATTGATATTTATGGAAACAATTTTACTGTCTACTCTATGCTTTATTTATAAGACAGAACCTTGTTGAAATCAAGAGGTTGCTTAATGAATGGGATTCAACCTTTCAACTTTTTCTCCAACTTGTCGATTTCTTTGCTTCCAAGTGAAATAAAGGAATTTCAAGTCATTTCTTAGTCTTATCTCCTATGGGGAGTCCCCGCGGATCCTCCGCCTCCTCCTCGCGATCTACCACCCGCGCAATCGCTACCCGATCCACCTCTCCTCGGAGGTGCTGGAGTCGAAGCGGAGCCGGCTGGCCGCGTCGGTGGGGTGGGCGGTGCCGGCCGCGCGGGCGTTCGGGAACGTGGACGTGGTAGGAAGGGCGGACAAGGTCACGATCCTCGGCGCTGGCGGCCACTCTGCACGCCGCGACAGTGATGATGCGGATCGACGGCGGGTGGGACTGGTTCGCCACACTCAACGCCAAGGACTACTCGCTCGTTACGCAGAATGGTACGTGATCGATCTCGCTGCTTTTCTTTTTCTTCGGATTTGATGGAAGAAATTGCTTAAAGTTGTCATTGTTTTTTAGGAGGGTGGGTGTTATTTTGGATTTGACAAAGATGTCCTATTCCTGATCCTGAAAGGACATTGGTTCCCAAAAGTATTATTATGTACTTCGTTATGTGAATTACATAGATAATTTGAACCGAGTGAAGAAATTTTGTTCTTGGCATTGAGCGTAGGGTTTGGTTATGTGGATGTAGGAATTTTGGTCAGTGTGGGCTCACGATACACGGATACGATTTCATTTACAACTCAAGTATATTAAAACTATGACGAGTTCTAAACTATCGATGAATTCAAAAATTGGTCCAATATAGATGTTTGATGCTTGGCTGCATTGGCATTGCATGAGAATGCCGCCATGATCTGCACTGTGCGAAATTGGCAATTGGGATTTTTCCTCATAGGATAGATGATGCAGATTTAGGAGGGAGTGAGAGAAGATGGACTTAGACTTGGACGAAAATCAGACAAAAAGATGAGAGAGGTAGAGATGGTTTTGCTACAAATAGACCCTGTATAGATTTGTTTTATTCCATAGTTCATTTAAGAGAGGTCGATTATGGAGGAATTAGTTCCAACAGGTTTTCAATTATAAATTTATTATAAAGACATTATATAAAACTAGTAAATGGCACGGAAATTTTTTGAGCCGTTTTGAAATCTCATTATAATAGTAGAGATAGAGATTTAAAATTTAATTATGATTTATTATAGATTTAATTATATTTTAATTATATTTTGTTATGGATATATCTCTACTATTTATAAAAATTATGTATCTTCCGTATTTTTTTTATAAAAATTAAATTGGTTGATTATTTGTTTACGATTTTAGATTTTTTTTTAATCTTATGTAAGTTAAAAAAAAAATTGGTTGAATGATAAAAGGGAAGTTTGCTTCAGTTTTTATTTATCTCCTTGAGTTTTCTTTAAAAAATTAAATTAATTGGTTAAATATTTACTTACGACTTAGATGACTCACTAAGCCGTTTTAAAACCTCATTATAAGAGTAGCGATTTGTTTTAGCATGATTTCCGGGGGCTTAAAAGCCGGGCACTGCTTCCTCAACTTCCATTTGTATATTCTAATTTTCCAGAGAAGTCCTATAAAAACTTTTCTTTTACTCAAAATCCAGTGGGGACCGAGTCCCCACAAGATTGTATGTGCATCTGCCCTTGCACACAACTATTTTTTTTTCTTTCCCAATTTGATTGATAAAATTGATGAATGTTTCAAGGTTTATTTGGTCACAGGAACACAAGGATGCAACCGTTGTTGTTTTGCTATCTACCAATTGGTTTTCATAGTTTGGCTATGTCTGGATTTGATGAAGAAATTTGCAAGTGAAGCTGAATGTGGTAGTGCAGCTATATTGGTCTTCGATGTTGATCATGGTGGATTTCTATTAAACAACCACACACATCAGTGATCAGTGGTTTGTTTTCTTTATTTTTTTGATATTGGCTACTATTTAGGTTTGCAAAGGAAATTGGTGCAACTGTTTGGTTTAGCGGTGAATATGTGATGGGAGTGGCATTGGGAGTGTAGTTGATTTGTTATAAATTTAACGTACAATGAAAATTTATTGCAATGTGGATATTTCTTTGGGTAGTGTTTTTTTTATGTTGAGCATGACATTTTCCAATTTGTCATGCGATGGTATGTTGGTAACAATAGTAGCTTTCTAAATTTTGGATTTTGACTGATTTGATAGATTTGATAGAGAGAACTGTTGGTAACACGGTGTAATCTGATTCGAAATTGATCCATAAGATACGATATTTGATTGGGTTCATATATCTTTTAAAAAATCTCATATAAGATCTGAATCAATTCCAATTATCTACACCTCATGATTCCACCGCATATTCGACGTGGAACTAAATTACCAATTATATTGTCACCCTCCTTTGAACGCTCAACCGGAAATAAAATACCATCCAACAATCTCCACCTTATCTCGTTTTCACTAGCCGAACAACCTTACCATACCCCAGCTACCTTTGTTCGTTCCCGCTAATCGAACAACCTTAGCACACTCCGGCTAACCTTTGCTCATTTCCGCTAACCGAACATCCAGGAGATCCAACATATTGTAATCTCAATCCGTTCGACCACATAACCAAACTTGACATGTTCATCCACACCACCATTGTGTGCCAACCACAACGTCTTGCTCCACCTTGGACTCGTCAGATCCACCTTGTACTCGTCAGATCCACCTTTAAAGTCAATTCATGTAGTTGATGCTTCTATTCCACATTGAGAAGAGTCTGTATAATCCATAAACATTCAGCACCATTTGTCTCGAACCAATTATACTTTTGTAGGTGTAGAATTAGATTTTTCATAATATAAAATATGCTAGCATACGCTTAAGTTATTAGAGCTTTTGCCAGGTTTAAATTTATTACGAATTAACCAAAATCGTAGGACTTATCATCCTCCAAATTATCTTACTACAAGACCAAGGTTTCTTACTAACCAAACTTTGGGCTACAACCACATTTTTTGTTGAAATTAGTTGATGATTTTATTGATTGTCTCATTGGCATTATATAGCCTTACAGTCATTAATACAATGATTTCAATCATTATGACAATAATCTCATAATGGAATATCCTGTGACATATTCTGGCATCCCAAATATGTCCTCAGAATATTCCCATGTGCTTATACTATACTTAAATATGACACCCAACATACCATATCAACACTCCCCCTCAAGATGGGTGAAAGATATTCACTAAGCCCATCTTGTCACATCCTCTAATCATGCTCACTGAGGCGAGTCCCTTGGTTAGTCCATCTGCTACTTGATCCCTGGTTGGAACATGGTCAAGCTCCAGTAATCCTCTATCCAACTTCTCTTTGATGAAGAATCTATCAATCTCGATGTGTTTGGTCCTGTCATGCTGTACTGGATTGTTGGCGATACTAATAGCTGACTGATTGTCACACCACAGCTTCATCTTGGCTCCTTGATCCAGCTTCAGCTCCACCAGCATATTCTTCAACCATAGCAGCTCTGCAACTCCCAAGGCCATAGCTCTGTACTCTGCTTCAGCTGTCGATCTGGCCACCACAGACTGCTTCTTACTCCTCCAGGAGACCAAGTTACCTCCTACAAATATGCAATATCCCGAGGTAGACTCCTGTCATCAGCACAACTAGCCCAGTCAGAATCACAGTAGCCCTCGATGCTCACATGATTGTTTTTCCTGAATATTAGTCCCTTCCCGGGAGCACCTTTCAAGTACCTCAGAATCTGGTACACTGCATCCATATGACCTTTCCGTGGGTCATGCATGTAGCGGCTCACCACACTTACTGCAAAGCAGATATCAGGACGTGTGTGGCTCAAATAGATCAACTTGCCAACCAGTCTCTGGTATCTGTCCCGATCAACTGGTTCTCCAGCCTCAGCATCAATCTTGAACCTCTGATCTATTGGTGTCGCTGCAGGTTTGCACCCCAACATCCCAGTTTCTGTGAGAAGGTCCAGTGCATACTTCCTTTGAGAGAGAACAATCCCCTCTGCTTCTCGAGCAATCTCAATCCCAAGGAAGTACCGAAGAAGGCCGAGATCCTTCACCTCGAATTCCTTGCCAAGCTTTCCTTTGAGTTGGGCGATCTCTTGCTCATCATCTCCTGTGATAATCATATCGTCCACATACACCGCAAGCATGGTGATGTGGCCTCCACTCCGACGGAAGAACACAGTATGATCAGCATTGATCTGCTGATATCCCATCCCTATCATCGCCCTTCTGAATCTGTCAAACCACGCTCGAGGAGACTGCTTCAGTCCATAGAGGGACTTCTTCAACCTGCAGACCTTGCCTACTGTCTGTTTGGTGCCAAATCCTGGTGGTATCTCCATGTACACCTCCTCCACTAGATCTCCGTGAAGAAACGCATTCTTCACATCCAGTTGGTGTAGCTTCCATCCACCATTCGCTGCCAGAGAAATCAGAGTCCTGACAGTGCTCATCTTTGCAACTGGTACAAAGGTCTCGTCATAGTCAATGCCGTACGTCTGACTGTATCCTTTGGCTACTAGTCGAGCTTTGTAGCGATCAACCTGTCCATCTGGGTTCTGCTTCACGGTAAAGACCCACTTGCATCCAACTGCTCTCTTCCCCTCTGGCAGTCTCACAAGCTCCCAAGTGTGGTTCTTCTCTAGAGCTCCCAACTCCTCGTGCATTGCCGCTTTCCACTTTGGATCGTTCTTGGCAACCTGCCAATTGTTAGGTACAGTAATACTATCCAAAGATGCTATAAATGCTCCATGAGAAGAAGGGATATGGTCATAAGAAACAAACTGAGCAATATCCCAACCATATCTGTTTGGAGGATTTCCTGCATTGCTGCGAGTGGTCCTCCGTACAGATAGTGGTGTGGGAGGAGTAGTAGTAGGAGGAATGATATCTTGTGAAGGAGGGGGTATCACCTGAAGGGGGGTTGGTGTCGGTGTCTCAGGAGTTGGGACGAACGCAGGCAAGGGACTTGGCACTGGCACTGTCGATACTGGTCCTGCAGTTTGCTTCTCTCTCCTGCTGTAGGTAAGTAACTCTCCCTGAGCCGTAGGCCTAACACCTTCACCTTCTTGTCCCTTCTCCGTGCCTCCATGCCAAACTTCTAAATCGGTTACCACCAAGTTCTCCATCTCCCCCTCTCGCCTAATACTGGCAGTATTAGGCGTGTTGTGTGAAGTTCCGTCCTGGCGGTAGTATGACTCATGCTCCCGAAAGTGGACATCCATACTGACAAACTTCTTCTTCTCTACTGGACTCCAGCACACATACCCCTTTTGGGTCGCCGAGTAGCCTACGAAGATGCATTTGACCGCTCTAGGGTCAAGTTTCCCAACTGATGGCCTGTTGTCCTTCACAAAACACACACACCCAAACACCTTCAGTGGGAGTATCCCACTATTATTGCCTTGCAATACCTCACATGGGGACTTCTATCCAAGGACCTTCGAGGGCATCCTGTTGATGAGTTGAGCTGCTGTCAACACTGCATGCCCCCACAGACTCTGTGGGACATTCATGTCGATCATCATACTTCTTGCGACCTCCAGAAGGTGTCTGTTTTTCCTTTCTGCAACTCCATTTTGTGCTGGTGTGTATGCACAGGTGGTCTGATGCTGTATTCCGTGTGCTGACAAGTATTCTGCAAGCGTCCTGTTGGTATACTCTGTTCCATTGTCAGACCTCAGTACCTTCACAACTGCTTTGTACTGAGACTGGACATGCTTATGGAAATCCCGAAAACAAGCAGGTACATCACTCTTATTTTTCATCAAATATAACCAGGTAACACGAGAGGCACACTCAATGAAAGAAACAAAGTACTTATAACCATTCATAGTGTTAGTAGCACATGGACCCCAGACATCAGAATGTACTACCTCAAAAGCAAAAGTGCTCCTATGACCCGTGCCAACATATGAGCTCCTAGTAAGTTTTCCTAACTCGCACGCATCACATACTAATTTCTCTTTATTTGTTTTTGCATAAATCTCTGGATACAACTTACTTAGAGTATCAAAGGAAGAATGTCCCATCCTCCGATGATGGAGTATCAAGGTATCCTCAGTCCTCTGCTGCAGTCCTTCCATGCCAGCCTTCTCTGCCATAGATACCAATGCTGAGTCCAGTCCTTCTCGATCTAGGTACCACAGTCCCTCATGCCAAGTGCCAGTCCCAAGTCTTCGTCCTGTCCCTTTCTCCTGGAAGGTCACCTTAGGAATATCAAAAGAAACAATGCATTTAAGTTGGAGGATTATAGAACTAATGGACAAGAGACTGACTGGAAAGGATGGAGCATGTAAAACATTGGATAATCTTACTGAACCTGTACAATTAACAGTACCCTTACCGACCACTGGCTGGAAAGTGCCATCAGCTGTCTGAATGCTGTCTGCTGATGCTAGGTGAGTGTAGGAAGAAAACTCACTAGCATTCCCCGTCACATGCCGAGATGCTCCTGAGTCGATAATCCAGTCTGATGATTTAAGGGAAGAGATAGACGCAAGGGCAAGTGATTCGTCAGTACCTTCTGATGGATGGGCATACATGGCAGCGTTGCCCCTAACAAAGAATGAGGTGGACGCCTCCTCTGTTCTACTCCTCATGTCTCCCAGTGCCTGGTCCTCCACAGTAAAGGTGCCATCAGCTTCTCCATTCCCTTCTGATATCAGGAGGTTTGCCCGATAACCTCCTCGGCCGCCTCGTCTATCCCCTCGACCACGACCACGTCCTCCATTATATCCTCGTCCGCCGAACAGTCCTCGTCCACCACCTGAATCTCCCTCCCTAGGTGGTTTGGTACAAGCATACCGATGATGACCCATCTTCCCACAGTTGTAGCACTGTCGGTTATGCTGCCAGGGCTCTCCCTTAGATCCTGTGTTACCTGAGCTGGTGATCGCTAGTGCTGACTTTGCTTCGGGGGGACCACCTGTCCCGACTTGCAGCCTGATGCGTGTCTCCTCCTGGATCATGGCTGAGATAGCCTCCTCAAGGCTAGGGATCTTTGGTTGGGCTAGAAGTAGGGCCGTCCTCTGTGCGAAAGCTGCAGTCAGCCCTTTGAGGAACTTCATCGTCCTCTCCTGCAGACACACCTGTCTCTCCTTACACTTAGGGTCCCCGCAGCTCGCCCGATCTGAGGAGTGATCATAATCCAACCACAGACGCTCCAACTCCGTGGCATACTCCTGCACCGTCTTCTCTCCCTGTACGGTGTCATCAATCTCCCCCTTTATCTGGAAGACCCGTAAGTTGTTCCCCACACCATCATAGGTCCTTCTCAACTTCTCCCACACATCTTTCACCATCTCAATACCGTCTACTGTGGCGGCAATAGACTGGACTAAGGAGTTGAGAAGCCAGATGTAGATCACCATATGAGTGGACTTCCACTCATCGCGTCCTGTCGAGCCCTCGTATGGCTCTGTCGTCTCGCCCGTCAGGAACCCCTCCATGTTTTTTCCTGCGAGGGTTCTTCTCACCCGTCGTGACCAACTCAGATAGGTGGCTGGTCCATCTAATTTCAGATCGATGGAGGGAAGCTTCAACTCCGGCGACATTTGTGTCGTGTTCTCACCAGCCGACATCGTCAACAACTTCATCAACGTCGCCACCTCTGCAGAATCTAGCTTCTTGATGATCTCCTCCATCGATGCGTCGTCTATCCAGTCACATCACGTCCGCTCCACGACTCACGCTTGTCCTCGTCGTCCGCTCCTAGATCCGAACATGTCCCCCCCCTTTTTCAGATCTAGGCATCCCTATTAGGCGCTGCCTCGTGCTGGTGCGGAGGAGGCGGCAGCACGCATGTCACAACCGCCGTCGCAGCAGTCGCAGCAGCCGCAGCAGCAGTAGTAGCCGCAGCAGTAGCGGGACGGGGCAGCAACAGCGAAGGGCGGCCTGCGAAGGGCGGAGAAGAGGAGAGGAGGGAAAAAAAGGGGGGGGCGTGGTAGAGTTCGGTGGAGGAGATCTAGGAAATCCTCCTGTAGGTTTGTGGAAGCTTGGTGACGGCTAGGATTTGTGGAAACTTGGCTCTGATACCATGTTGAAATTAGTTGATTTTATTAATTGTCTCATTGGCATTATATAGCCTTACAGTCATTAATACAATGATTTCAATCATTATGACAATAATCTCATAATGGAATATCCTGTGACATATTCTGGCATCCCAAATATGTCCTCAGAATATTCCCATGTGCTTATACTATACTTAAATATGACACCCAACATACCATATCAACATTTTTTTTAAACTCTCATTTGGCTGACCCATTATAACTTCAAAACCAAATTCTCCTTTTTCTGGCCCACGGCAGCACATTCACATCCTTGTAATCAACTGATTATCACAGCAACCCAAACCCAACCCAAGTCCCCTTATCCGACCCAGTTTATGCTCGGATCCTAAGCGATCCGGTGACTTTGATATATATATATATATATATATATATACACACATTTTACGAAAAAAAGAGAGAATCTACTTGTCATAACTTTGATACATCCATCTTTATCAAAGTAATGGGTGTCTGCATGGTACTGTGTATACTTGGACCCGACCCACTATTGGAAATTTGAATTTTGAATTTCCTTGTGAGCTGTTCCTTCTCCATTGGGAGAGGACATTGTGCCTCTGTGACCTCAGTACCAGCAGCTGATACGCTGTACTACCAACGACCCCCATGAGAATCAAACCCCCCATCCGACCGTTCGAAACCCTAACCCTCTCTATATATATTCACATCCTTCCCTTTCCCTTTCCCTTTCCCTTTCCCTTTCCCCTTCCCCACAAACCCTAGCCACCACTTGTTCGAAACCCTACTGAGCAAGCTTCCTGGACCCAGTTCGACGACCGGCGTTGAGGAACTGATGTGGTATTTTGGCTCGTCTACTTCTTTCTTTTTCTCCTGCGATCGTGTATCTCGAGTCCTATTATTAATTAGTTCGGTTATGTATGGTGATTTCAGTGTGTTCATGTATTTTTCTTAGAATGAGATCATTTCTGGTGTGTTTGGGTGTAAATGAAGATAAATATATATATGGCTGTGTAATAACTGAGGAGAAGAGTAAAGCATTGGGTACTTGTGTTGGTTGATCTTGTGATCCATGGCAAATAACCGGGTGGAGGTGATTTGGACCGCGCGCGCATGGGTAAGTCCGCCGCCACGCGTCGGCCCCCCGATGAGTGCAGGGGGTGGGCGAATGGGGGTGCCACGTCAGCCGCAAGCCAATCCCCCCCCCCCCAACCCCACCACGGAGGTCACAATATCATTTTTCTTCACCAATATGAATGACGAATGGAATTGTCTATACGTATGGTGTGCACGGTTTGTTGAAGTTAAGAGGACCAATGGTCACCATGGCATCATGGTAGTTTGAGGGATTAGGAAATAACTAATGAATTTGTGTGTGAGGCCGGGATGTGATGAACACTAGTGAACCTGGTAAGAACATAGGTGGTTACTGATGTGATAGAGGAGAGGAGCAATAGTATTGGTGCGTGTGTAAATTATAACTAGGGTATCAGATGCGTGTGTTCATCTTATGTTGCGGTGGGGGAAGGAGAATATGGGTTGGAGTAGTTCACTGCTCGATCGTGGGTGTACGTGTTCCATATCTCTTAAAGGATAGATAGATAGTAGTAGTAACTATTTGGAGTTTGTGGATCTCTTGGTGAGTATTGAGGAGCAGGAAAATATAATTATATGGCTGTATATATAAAAATGTATGGTGGAAAGAGTAAGAAAATGTATGGTAATTATTCTATGATTCTAGTTGTATAGTATACACGATTCTGACATTATGGATACACGGGTTAGCATCATAGATACCTGTCATGAGGAGTCATGATTGGAATCCATCGTGCTAGCTGGGGACGGATAAATATTAGCCGATTATGTGATCATACCCCACTTTACATGCATCATAGCTCACCCCACACATCACGTAGGGTATAGCCTGACCATTTACATGCCTCATAGCCTGTTATATATGATTAACCTGACTATTGCTCGCATCATAGCTAACCAGATGGATAGCCTGACCTCACATGTATCATAGCTAATCATATATAACAAGTCTGATCTCGTCCCAAGCCGATCATATAATAAACTGATATTTCAAACACTTAGCCAGATATTTTATTTCGTGGGCCAGTCCGCCGCCAATATCCGGTAGTTGTTTTTATATATTTGATCAATAGATTCATCATATCCGGTAGTTGTGGCATTTCATTAGGTTTTATCTGCATTAGCTTAGTGAGATTTTTTGCCGTATCTGTAAGTATTGAAGTGAAATCAGCAGGACAAATGAGAGTACCGATTAATTGTTCTAACCCCTTATTAGTTTTGTGCTATTTAAAGCAAGAAAAGCAGATAAAAACACATTGAACATTAGTATTAAAATAAGTAAAGAGTTTTGTTTTAATTACTAGTCTTCTACTGAATTATGTTGTTGTCTCTTGTGAGAATGCATGAACTACATACTCAACGAGAAGAATTGTTCGTGTATTTTTTTTTCTTTTCATAATTCGTTTGTTTGAATTTTTTTTTTGTTTTTCCATTATACACATCTTAAAATACTGTTGGACCTAGTTGAGGATATCCACAATTTTCTTTTTGATATTGACGTTGACTTTGAATGTGGGTTATCTTGGACGAAAAGAATAAAACATGAGACAACTAGGGGAACCTTTGTTTGGTTATGCTAGGCCTGTCTTTGGAAACTACTTGGAAGTTTTTTGGTTTGCTAGTTCAAGTTCTAGCAGAATCTTTTTTCATTCAATATCATTCATATATATCGGTTGGTTCGATTTTCCCTAAGGTTAATGCAAATTAGCCCCCAAAAAGCATTTAAAGTAAATTAACGCAAAAAAACCGACCAAAACCAACTGAAATAATCGTGCAGAGAAGAATAAAGGAGAAGGAGAGGAGCAAGACCCTTATTGTCGATGAAGATGATGCTAGCAGTGCTGACTGATGCTAGTAGTACTGAACCATCGATGAAGAATACAATTTTCTAATCAACTCCTACAAAGTATACATGAATACTCTGTAAATGTTTTGAACGAAGACCTAATATGTTATAAAAAAAAAAAAATCCAACCAACCTTGTGGGTAAATGGTCTGTTGACAGCTTGGTGTTGCCTAGTCGAAGTTCTTTGTGTTGCCTAGTAACAAGAAAAGAAAGCCGAAAGACACAAATGAGAAATTGTTGCATTCCTTTCCACTTGAGAAAAAACTTGGACAAAGTTGAGCAAGAACAAGTTACTAGATTACTCAAAATTTAACAAATAAAAAAGCCCTATAAATCTAATAAAGATTTGCACATTTATACCTTGGGGAGGTACCGAGTCGGTAAGACCGGCGTCGTCGCCTCGAGAAACCGCGGTCCAGGTTTCCCGACGAGGAGGTCTATGCGGAATTCGACGGCTTCAGATACAACGCAGCTCTCGTCGATGGTCGGAGAAACCGCCGGCAACGGCGTGGACACGGACGGAGGAGTGACCGGAGATGTCTTCTGAGGGAGGGGGAAGTTGTATAAATGATCAACAGCGTGGATGCGGGCGGAGGAGTGACCGAAGATGTCGTCGATCGGAGGGAAAGGGGACAGCAGCAGGAGGGCGGCTCCGCAGAAAAATAATGGAGGAGGAGAGAGAAAGATGAGTTAGGTTTAGGGTTTTTTTTTTGACATATATAGTAATGAGGGTTAAATACACATATCGGTAGTCGTCGGGGAGCTCTTGGCGAGGAGACCGTAGGATAAGTTGCAAAAACAAACGGAGGGGAGGATCGACCCGGTTCGGGTCGGGAGAATTTCGACCCGTTGTTTTTAAAAATCGACTGGGTCGGGTCGGGTAGGTTTTCGGTTGAAAACCGATATTTGCTCACCTCTATATATATAGGTGGTTAGCCCTAGCCATCCAATACTCTCTCCTAAAATGATGAAATATACGTCGATGACCAAATCAAAGTTGCTACTTTGACACGGACACGGTTATTAGGCAAAACACTGTTTGGACACTGCGACACGGTCACCGCTCCAATCTTTTAGTGTATTTTGGAGTCTCTGTTCCATGTCTGATATGTGTCTGATATGATGCGACACAGACATGTCACTGATTGTTCTTCTTAGACGATCTGTTTCTATTCTCTATTTTTTCAGTTGCATAGTGTATTTTGGAGTCTCTGCTTCGTGTCTGATATGTGTCCGACATGATGCAACGCGGACATTGCGACACGGACTTCGCTCCAATCTTAGTGTATTTTGGAGTCTCTACGGCGTGTCCAATCTTAGTGTATTTTGGAGTCTCTACGGCGTGTCGGCGAGTCTGATGTGTCCGACATGATGCCACGCGGACGTGGTGCTGATTGTTTTCTTAGACAATGTATTTATATTAATTTCTTATTTGCCCCCTAATATGATTTCTAAATAATTGATAAATGAGTGCCTTAGTTTGATATTTCTTACAGAAATATATGTGGATTGACCAAGCCATAGTTGGTATAATATCTACTGCAGGGAAACTGATGTAAAACATAGTTTGGACACACCACCAGTTTGGATCGTCATAGTTTGACACATACCTGACATGATGCAACATGGACACATACTTCTTAGGATAGAACTTAAAAGTTGTATGTTCATGCATCATATTTTTATTTATTGCCATTTTTTTTATCACTTTTAGTTTAGACCCAAAAAGTCCTGTTGATGTGATGTACCTAATGCGATGAATTGAATCGAACTGTGTAATATCTTTATCATAATTCCACCTTTTCTTAAAAATATGTCCTTCTCAACTGCTATTGATAGAATTACTTTTTCATTCTTAAAGGAACTCTTTCTATTCAGTTTTCTTAAGTTTTCGTCCTTTATCTGGAATCCATGGACTGAGTGTAATGAATGAAATGAATAAGGGTTTTTCTTTTTCTTTTTCTTGGATGAAGAAAAGTAAAAAAGAAGACATTGGTTTTAATTAGCAGAAGAACTCTAAATATTTTTTTTATTTTGTACTCTTTTCTTAGAATAAAATTTAAAGAAAGCATATAGTTTTTGGTTGGAATAAAGTTTGTGTTGTTGTTTCTCCTTCTGTTTTCGTAGAAGGTTACAATTGCTTAGACTTAATCTCCATGAGAATACAATGAGGAAGGCTATCTTTATTTAGCAATAAGAGAACCAAAATTGAGAAAATAATAGAAATAATAGTTATAGTTATAGCCTTAGCAATATGGCTTCTACTCCGATCAAGAAAATACAGCTAAACCCTAAAGGACATGCCTCGAAATTCCCATCAAGACAAGTACAATTTGGATCTTTCTGGAGACTGTAAGTGATATGGTGATGGTCCTTTCCCTCTTTTAAATTACAGTATTATTAAATTATTTATCTTCCTAATCTGTGTTTTGTGGATTAAGACATATGGTTCCAGCCATGTATAAAGAAATTTTTTTGCAAGAAAACTCTCTAGTGTTTTATTATTGAAGATTTATTTTCATAGATAATCTTCATGTAGAACCATTTTAAGATATTTAGGAATTAGTTAAACTATATGCTATTTTCTTTTGTTTAGCGAGGGAAAGTGGTTTTCCATGTATGCTCAAAAGATCATACATCTCAATAACTTGATTAAAATTTATCTGTTATATCTTGGTGTTAACTGTAAGCAACCAATTACTATTTTCAGGTGTAGAAGTCAAACCTGGACAGACAGTAAAGTGCGACATTGAGGAGAGAAAATTATTGCATCATTCACAGGTTAATGTTGTGTGTTGAGACTTAGTTGAAATTGAGTGGCAACTCTGTAAATCCATGTCTAAGTGCATTGTGTTTTTTAGGACTTTTTCATATTAAACTTGCAGCATAACATTACCTTGATTATTGGAAACAATACCATATCTTGTGAAAATATGAGGTTCATGTTATTACAAAAGCATGAATATGATGTCTAAGTGCACTGTGGAAACTCAAAAGTCCTCCCCAGGACTTGAGATTTGCTTTTGCTTACAGTTGTTGATTTTCAACCCTAAACCTGTTAAGTTTCTGGTGACAATTTTTGACCTAACCATCAGCAATTACCTGCCACCTCTTATTACTAGGCATATCTTCCATCTATTGTCTAGAAATCAGTTCCCAATTCAAGTATTTTCAGGTTAAGGCAATTTTGGATAGTATTGTTGAAGAGGAAGCTACCCTTAAGAAGGTTTACGACTTCTGTTTTATTGACAGCATCCCAATTTTGGTACTCGTTTTGTAGGCTGCAGTTAGCGGAAAGAAGGGACCTACTGAATCTGCTTCGAAGACAACTGCTACTGAGAAAAAAGGCGAAGTTTATGTCTCTTGTTGGACAGAAGACCGGTTAGTTGTGTTTCGTTTGGAGAGTTTCTCTACCCTTCAAATTATGTACTTTTGTGATTATTTTGTGATTGGTTCATGATTTTTCTCTCCATGGAATGAAAATCGAACTCATTAAGGGAAAATCCTGGAACATCTAATTGTCGAGAAATGAAATGATCGCTTGAACGAGGAATGCATGACATTGCATGAGTTGTTTTGCTCAGTGAACTGATCACCTTGGGGAATATTAATTGGGAGGTTGAAAATTTGAGTTACCAACTTTTTTCCCCATCTTGGTAATGTATCATTGAGATGTTAATATTACCAATTAAGTATTTTATATGAAAGTACATCCTACAATTGTATGCTTCCAATTTAGCTTTTAAATGATAGCGTCAAGCTTGTTAAGATCGTGAACACATTAAGGGATACAGTTACATATTATTTTTATTAGGATGTTAATGCCCATTTATGTAGTACCTATCATTGTATTTAACATGAATATTGTATGATATGCAGGACTATGTTCATACGTCATTCATTGTCATTTTTATTTATTTAGCTAATGATTGTTAGTGATGTTAGATATTAGATTAGTTTAAAGTGGTACAATGCTATATTTCATGTTATTATTAATTGAACAATTTTATTGCATCATCTCTTGCTTTAATTATTTTTTTACATTGCTATGAGATGACAATGTTTCCTCCACTAGCAAACTTAGTTGATAATCAGCTAACCATATGTTTATCATTTTATCCTTTTAGCTTTTTGCAGTTGCTTCTACTAATCAATACTTTTGCACTTTTTTTAGTTGGCAATGTTTCTTCCGCATGCTAACTTAAGTGGAAAATCACCAAACTATGTTTATCATTTTTCCATTTAGATTTTGGCAGTTGCTTCTACTAATCCATACTTTTACACTTTTATTAGTCGACAATGTTTCTTCCACAACCGAACTTAGTGGATGAACACCTAAACTATGTTTATCATTTATCCATTTAGATTTTTGCCATTGCTTCTACTAATCCATTCTTATGGAATTTTGCTGTATTTAATTTACAATAAAATTGTGATATCTTAATAGGAAAAAATGTGAAGGAACAAGCAAAGATGAAGGCTAAGGATGAAAATGATGGGGATAGGGCAATTGTGATGATAAGGAATATGTTTATGTTTGGGTATAATTCTAATGTTGAAGATTCTGATGTTGACGATGACAAATATGGAGTTGATGATGAGGTGAATGTTATTACAATAGCTTGAATCTGATGTCTAAGTGCATTGTGTTTTTTACAACTTTTTCATATTAAACTTGCATGAATCTGATGTCTAAGTGCATTGTGTTCTTTTTAGGACTTTTTCATATTAAACTTGCAGCATAACCTTACCTTGATTATTGGAAACAAAACCATATCTTGTGAAAAGATGAGGTTCATGTTATTACAAAAGCATGAAAATGATGTCTAAGTGCATTGTGTATAACCTTACCTTGATTTTTGGAAACAATACCATATCTTGTGTGGAAACACAAAAGTCCTCCCCAGGACTTGAGATTTGCTTTTGCTTAGTTGATTTTCAACCCAAAACCTGTCAAGTTTCTGGTGACAATTTTTGACCTAACCATCAGCAATAACCTGCCACTCTTATACTAGGCGTATCTTCCATCTATTGTCTCGAAATCAGTTCTCAATTCAAGTATTTTCAGGTTAAGCTAATTTTTGGATAGTATTGTTGAAGAGGAAGCTACCCTTAAGAAGGTAAATATATCTTTACAATTATAATGTCGAAAGTTTACGACTTTTGTTTTATTGACAGCATCCCAATTTTGGTACTCGTTTTGTAGGCTGCAGTTAGTGGAAAGAAGGGACCTACTGAATTTGCTTCGAAGACAACTGCTACTGAGAAAAAGGCGAAGATTATTTCTCCTGCTGGATAGAAGACTGGTTAGTTGTATTTCGTTTGGAGAGTTTATCTACCCTTCAAATTTTGTACTTTTGTGATTATTTTGTGATTGGTTCATGATTTTGCTCTCCATCGAATGAAAATCGAACTCTTTAAGGGGAAATCCTGGAACATCTAATTGTCGAGAAATGAAATGATCGCTTGAACGAGGAATGCATGACATTTACTAGTTTTATATAATGTCTTTATAATAAATTTATAAGAGAAAACCTATTGGAACTAATTCCTCCATAATCGACCTCTCTCTTAAATGAACTATGGAATAAAACAAATCTATAAGGGTTTATTTGTAGCAAAACCATCTCTACCTCTCTCATCTTTTTGTCTGATTTTCTTCCAAGTCTAAGTCCATCTTCTCTCACTCCCTCCTAAATCTGCATCATCTATCCTATGAGGAAAAATCCCAATTGCCAATTTCGTACAGTGCAGATCATGGCGGCATTCTCATGCAATGCCAATGCAGCCAAGCATCAAACATCTATATTGGACCAATTTTTGAATTCATCGATAGTTTAGAACTCGTCATAGTTTTAATATACTTGAGTTGTAAATGAAATCGTATCCGTGTATCGTGAGCCCACACTGACCAAAATTCCTACATCCACATAACCAAACCCTACGCTCAATGCCAAGAACAAAATTTCTTCACTCGGTTCAAATTATCTATGTAATTCACATAACGAAGTACATAATAATACTTTACTTTTGGGAACCAATGTCCTTTCAGGATCAGGAATAGGACATCTTTGTCAAATCCAAAATAACACCCACCCTCCTAAAAAACAATGACAACTTTAAGCAATTTCCTCCATCAAATCCGAAGAAAAAGAAAATCAGCTAGATCAATCACGTACCATTCTGCGTGACGAGCGAGTAGTCCTTGACGTTGAGTGTGGCGAACCAGTCCCACCCGCCGTCGATCCGCATCATCACTGCCGAGGCGTGCAGAGTGGACGCCAGCGCCGTGGACCGTGACATTGTCCGCCCTTCCTACCACGTCCACGTTCCCGAACGCCCGCGGCCGGCACCGCCCACCCCACCGACGCGGCCAGACGGCTCCGACTCCAGCACGTTCGAGGAGAGGTGGATCGGGTAGCGGTTGCGCGGGTGGTAGATCGCGAGGAGGAGGCGAAGGATTCGCCGGGACTCCCCATAGGAGATAAGACTAAGAAATGACTTGAAATTCCTTTATTTCACTTGGAAGCAAAGAAATCGACAAGTTGGAGAAAAAGTTGAAAGGTTGAATCCCATTCATTAAGCAACCTCTTGATTTCAACAAGGTTCTGTCTTATAAATAAAGCATATAGTAGACAGTGAAATTGTCTCCATAAATATCAATCTAGCAACATAATCAACCTCATCTCAGCAGATCCAATTGATGCATTTTGATAAAGCAAGAACAATCCAAGAACTATAAAACATTCTCAACCCAAATACCAGAGCAAACAGAACAATAGTTTCATTACCATATATTGGTTCATAACAAACAAAAATTGCTGCTGCTAGATTAGAATTCCTGAATGTATTTCAAGCTGAATTAAGTGCGGCATTTGCTCAAAGCAACAACCCAAACTCAAGTCAAAATTACAACACACTTAATACAACTTCCGAAAAACTTGGCTTGTTCACATGGCAACATGATTTAAGGTAAAAATAAAAGTGTACCAAACGTCTGAATTCTAATTCTCTTAAAAGTTTCTAAACGGGTAGACGACCAAATAAAACATGATCAGAATGAGCCGGGATAAAACCACTTGAAAGCCAAATATAATATACGGTGTCTCTTACTGATAAAAAGTTCCCCTATTTCAATTTTTGCGTCCATATCTATGTTCTGAAAATGAGTCATTCTTTCACTTCCCAACACTATGTATAGTTCAGTATAGAATGCCAAAGGAGCCAACAAGTAATCATCTTTTTCAACTGGTGTAGCCATCACCCTGTCAAAAGCGTCCTCCTGTACAGAAAATAAATAAATATAAGTATCATTCTATATAAACTACTAAAAAAACAATAATAAAAAAAAACTTACCAGAGAAAAATCATCAAAGCAAGCGTTAAGTTTAGACACTATGTTAACAAACTTGAAGAATAAATTCTCATCTCTCATTTCCGGTCCGAAATCCGGTCCGAACATGGATTGGACTTCGTTCCAGAGTTCTAACATACTGCCCAACCTGTCAGTAGACTCAGTAGTTAAAAAAACTATAAAATAAAAACTAAAAACACTAACTAATAAATTATTATTTTTTACATACTCTAGTCCAAGTTTTGCATCCCAGTGACCTTTCATCTTAATCGAGAAATCTAGAAAGCGAATATCTCTCAAAGAACGTTGTGCTTCTCGCATGAACTCCAGCTTGTATTTGAATTTTTCATAGGCTGATCTAATGATGCTAATTAAGAATAATGATACAGATTATTCTGATAAGGATACTATGAAGCATTTGTATTTCAAATAGCACAAACAAATATTTTGATAATAATAGAGCAGGGATAAATTAGATAGGTAACTTTGCCAAGCAACTGTTTTCCAATGGTTTTAGATGCGAAATACTACGTATAAGGACACAATACAAATACCAGTTACGAACTATTTCATATAAGTACACATGCAATCACTTATATTATACAAACATAGACACACAGACACGTATACAAACAAAAAGAAATTCCCGTGTCCATGTTAAAAAATGTGAAATGGCACACGGGAATTTCTTTTTGTTTGTATACGTGTCTGTGTGTCTATGTTTGTATAATATAAGTGACTGCATGTGTACTTATATGAAATGGTTCGTAACTGGTATTTGTATTGTGTCCTTATACGTAGTATTTCGCTATCTAAAACCATTGGAAAACAGTTGCTCAGCAAAGTTACCAATCTAATTTATCCCTGCTCTATTGTTATCAAAATATTTGTTTGTGCTATCTGAAATACAAATGCTTCATAGTATCCTTATCAGAATAATCTGTATCATTATTCTTAATTAGCATCATGAGATCAGCCTATGAAAAATTCAAATACGTGTTGGAGTTCATGCAAGAAGCACAACGTTCTTTGGGAGATATTCGCTTTCTAGATTTCTCGATTAAGATGAAAGGTCACTGGGATGCAAAACTTGGACTAGAGTATATAAAAAATAATAATTTATTAGTTAGTGTTCTTAGTTTTTATTTTATAATTTTTTTTAACTACTGAGTCTATTGACGGGTTGGACAGTAGGTTAGAACTCTGGAACGAAGTCCAATCCATGTTCGGACCGGATTTCGGACCGGAAATGAGAGCTGAGAATTTATTCTTCAAGTTTGTTGACATAGTGTCTAGACTTAACGCTTGCTTTGATGATTTTTCTCTGGTAAGTTTTTTATTATTATTGTTTTTTTAGTAGTTTATATAGAATGATACTTATATTTAATTATTTTCTGTACAGGAGGACGCTTTTGACAAGGTGATGGCTACACCAGTTGAAAAAGATGATTACTTGTTGGCTCCTTTGGCATTCTATACTGAACTATACATAGTGTTGGGAAGTGAAAGAATGACTCATTTTCAGAACATGGATATGGACGCAAAAATTGAAGTAGAACTTTTTATCAGTAAGAGACACCCTATATTATATTTGACTTTCAAGCGGTTTTATCCCGGCTCATTCTGATCATGTTTTATTTGGTCGTCTACCCGTTTAGAAACTTTTAAGAGAATTGGAATTCAGACGTTTGGTACACTTTTATTTTTCCCTTAAATCATGTTGCGAGATGAACATGCCAAGTTTTTCGGAAGTTGTATTAAGTGTGTTGTAATTTTGACTTGAGTTTGGGTTGTTGCTTTGAGCAAATGCCGCACTTAATTCAGCTTGAAATACATTCTGGAATTCTAATCTGGCAGCAGCAAATTTTTTTTGTTATGAACCAATATATGGTAATGAAACTATTGTTCTGTTTGCTCTGGTATTTGGGTTGAGAATGTTTCATAGTTCTTGGATTGTTCTTGCTTTATCAAAATGCATCAATTGGATCTGCTGAGATGAGGTTGATTCTGCTGCTAGATTGATATTTATGGAAACAATTTTACTGTCTACTCTATGCTTTATTTATAAGACAGAACCTTGTTGAAATCAAGAGGTTGCTTAATGAATGGGATTCAACCTTTCAACTTTTTCTCCAACTTGTCGATTTCTTTGCTTCCAAGTGAAATAAAGGAATTTCAAGTCATTTCTTAGTCTTATCTCCTATGGGGAGTCCCCGCGGATCCTCCGCCTCCTCCTCGCGATCTACCACCCGCGCAACCGCTACCCGATCCACCTCTCCTCGGACGTGTTGGAGTCGGAGCGGAGCCGGCTGGCCGCGTCGGTGGGGTGGGCGGTGCCGGCCGCGCGGGCGTTCGGGAACGTGGACGTGGTAGGAAGGGCGGACAAGGTCACGATCCTCGGCGCTGGCGGCCACTCTGCACGCCGCGACAGTGATGATGCGGATCGACGGCGGGTGGGACTGGTTCGCCACACTCAACGCCAAGGACTACTTGCTCGTCACGCAGAATGGTACGTGATCGATCTCGCTGCTTTTCTTTTTCTTCGGATTTGATGGAGAAAATTGCTTAAAGTTGTCATTGTTTTTTAAGAGGGTGGGTGTTATTTTGGATTTGACAAAGATGTCCTATTCCTGATCCTGAAAGGACATTGGTTCCCAAAAGTAAAGTATTATTATGTACTTCGTTATGTGAATTACATAGATAATTTGAACCGAGTGAAGAAATTTTGTTCTTGGCATTGAGCGTAGGGTTTGGTTATGTGGATGTAGGAATTTTGGTCAATGTGGGCTCACGATATACGGATACGATTTCATTTACAACTCAAGTATATTAAAACTATGACGAGTTCTAAACTATCGATGAATTCAAAAATTGGTCCAATATAGATGTTTGATGCTTGGCTGCATTGGCATTGCATGAGAATGCCGCCATGATCTGCACTGTGCGAAATTGGCAATTGGGATTTTTTTCCTCATAGGATAGATGATGCAGATTTAGGAGGGAGTGAGAGAAGATGGACTTAGACTTAGAAGAAAATCAGACAAAAAGATGAGAGAGGTAGAGATGGTTTTGCTACAAATAGACCCTGTATAGATTTGTTTTATTCCATAGTTCATTTAAGAGAGGTCGATTATGGAGGAATTAGTTCCAATAGGTTTTCAATTATAAATTTATTATAAAGACATTATATAAAACTAGTAAATGGCACGGAAATTTTTTGAGCCGTTTTGAAATCTCATTATAATAGTAGAGATAGATATTTAAAATTTAATTATGATTTATTATAGATTTAATTATATTTTAATTATATTTTGTTATGGATATATCTCTACTATTTATAAAAATTATGTATCTTCCGTATTTTTTTTATAAAAATTAAATTGGTTGATTATTTGTTTACGATTTTAGATTTTTTTTTAATCTTATGTAAGTTAAAAAAAAAATTGGTTGAATGATAAAAGGGAAGTTTGCTTCAGTTTTTATTTATCTCCTTGAGTTTTCTTTAAAAAATTAAATTAATTGGTTAAATATTTACTTACGACTTAGATGACTCACTAAGCCGTTTTAAAACCTCATTATAAGAGTAGCGATTTGTTTTAGCATGATTTCCGGGGGCTTAAAAGCCGGGCACTGCTTCCTCAACTTCCATTTGTATATTCTAATTTTCCAGAGAAGTCCTATAAAAACTTTTCTTTTACTCAAAATCCAGTGGGGACCGAGTCCCCACAAGATTGTATGTGCATCTGCCCTTGCACACAACTATTTTTTTTTCTTTCCCAATTTGATTGATAAAATTGATGAATGTTTCAAGGTTTATTTGGTCACAGGAACACAAGGATGCAACCGTTGTTGTTTTGCTATCTACCAATTGGTTTTCATAGTTTGGCTATGTCTGGATTTGATGAAGAAATTTGCAAGTGAAGCTGAATGTGGTAGTGCAGCTATATTGGTCTTCGATGTTGATCATGGTGGATTTCTATTAAACAACCACACACATCAGTGATCAGTGGTTTGTTTTCTTTATTTTTTTGATATTGACTACTATTTAGGTTTGCAAAGGAAATTGGTGCAACTGTTTGGTTTAGCGGTGAATATGTGATGGGAGTGGCATTGGGAGTGTTGTTGATTTGTTATAAATTTAACGTACAATGAAAATTTATTGCAATGTGGATATTTCTTTGGGTAGTGTTTTTTTTTATGTTGAGCATGACATTTTCCAATTTGTCATGCGATGGTATGTTGGTAACAATAGTAGCTTTCTAAAATTTGGATTTTGACTGATTTGATAGAGAGAACTGTTGGTAACATGGTGTAATCTGATTCGAAATTGATCCATAAGATACGATATTTGATTGGGTTCATATATCTTTAAAAAAATCTCATATAAGATCAGAATCAATCCTAATTATCTACACCTCATGATTCCACTGCATATTCGACGTGGAACTAAATTACCAATTATATTGTCACCCTCCTTTGAACGATCAACCGAAAATAAAATACCATCCAACAATCTCCACCTTATCTCGTTTTCACTAGCCGAATAACCTTACCATACCCCAGCTACCTTTGTTCGTTCCCGCTAATCGAACAACCTTAGCACACTCCAGCTAACATTTGCTCGTTCCCGCTAACCGAACATCCAGGAGATCCAACATATTGTAATCTCAATCCGTTCGACCACATAACCAAACTTGACATGTTCATCCACACCACCATTGTGTGCCAACCACAACGTCTTGCTCCACCTTGGACTCGTCAGATCCACCTTTAAAGTCAATTCATGTAGTTGATGCTTCTACTCCACATTGAGAAGAGTCTGTATAATCCATAAACATTCAGCACCATTTGTCTCAAACCAATTATACTTTTGTAGGTGTAGAATTAGATTTTTCATAATATAAAATATGCTAACATACGCTTAAGTTATTAGAGCTTTTGCCAGGTTTAAATTTATTACAAATTAACCAAAATCGTAGGACTTATCATCCTCCAAATTATCTTACTACAAGACCAAGGTTTCTTACTAACCAAACTTTGGGCTACAACCACATTTTTTTTAAACTCTCATTTGGCTGACCCATTATAACTTCAAAACCAAATTCTCCTTTTTCTGGCCCACGGCAGCACATTCACATCCTTGTAATCAACTGATTATCACAGCAACCCAAACCCAACCCAACCCAACCCAAGTCCCCTTATCCGACCCAGTTTATGCTCGGATCCTAAGCGATCCGGTGACTTTGATATATATATATATATATATATATATATATATATACACATTTTACGAAAAAAAGAGAATCTACTTGTCATAACTTTGATACATCCATCTTTATCAAAGTAATGGGTGTCTGCATGGTACTGTGTATACTTGGACCCGACCCACTATTGGAAATTTGAATTTTGAATTTCCTTGTGAGTTGTTCCTTCTCCATTAGGAGAGGACATTGTGCCTCTGTGACCTCAGTACCAGCAGCTGATACGCTGTACTACCAACGACCCCCATGAGAATCAAACCCCCCATCCGACCGTTCGAAACCCTAACCCTCTCTATATATATTCACATCCTTCCCTTTCCCTT
This sequence comes from Iris macrosiphon, assembly GCA_036927795.1. NCBI lineage: Eukaryota > Viridiplantae > Streptophyta > Magnoliopsida > Asparagales > Iridaceae > Iris > Iris macrosiphon. Next base: position 184,147,668 of record JAYESA010000011.1, read on the forward strand.
TCCCTTTCCCTTTCCCTTTCCCTTTCCCCACAAACCCTAGCCACCACTTGTTCGAAACCCTACTGAGCAAGCTTCCTGGACCCAGTTCGACGACTGGCGTCGAGGAACTATTGTGGTATTTTGGCTCGTCTACTTCTTTATTTTTCTCCTGCGATCGTCTATCTCGAGTCGTATTATTAATTAGTTCGGTTATGTGTGGTGATTTCACTGTGTTCATGTATTTTTCTTAGAATGGGATCATTTCCAGTGTGTTTGGGTGTAAATGGAGATAAATATATATATATATATATATGGCTATGTAATAACTGAGGAGAAGAGTAAAGCATTGGGTACTTGTGTTGGTTGATCTTGTGATCCATGGCAAAATAACCGGGTGGAGGTGTTTTGGACTGCACGAGCGTGGGCCAGTCCGCCGCCAATATCCGGTAGTTGTTTTTATATATTTGATCAATAGATTCATCATATCCGGTAGTTGTGGCATTTCATTAGGTTTTATCTGCATTAGCTTAGTGAAATTTGTTGCCGTATCTGTAAGTTTTGAAGTGGAATCAGCAGGACAAATGAGGGTACCGATTAATTGTTCTAACCCCTTATTAGTTCTGTGCTATTTAAAGCAAGAAAAGCAGATAAAAACACATTGAACATTAGTATTAAAATAAGTAAGAGTTTTGTTTTAATTACTAGTCTTCTACTGAATTATGTTGTTGTCTCTTGTGAGAATGCATGAACTACATACTCAACGAGAAGACGAATTGTTCGTGTATTTTTTTTTTCTTTTCATAATTCGTTTGTTTGAATTTTTTTTTTTTGTTTTTCCATTATACACATCTTAAAATACTGTTGGACCTAGTTGAGGATATCCACAATTTTCTTTTTGATATTGACGTTGACTTTGAATGTGGGTTAGCTTGGACGAAAAGAATAAAACATGAGACAACTAGGGGAACCTTTGTTTGGTTATGCTAGGCCTGTCTTTGGAAACTACTTGGAAGTTTTTTGGTTTGCTAGTTCAAGTTCTAGCAGAATCTTTTTTCATTCAATATCATTCATATATATCGGTTGGTTCGATTTTTCCCTAAGGTTAATGCAATTAGCCCCCAAAAAGCATTTAAAGTAAATTAACGCAAAAAACCCGACCAAAACCAACTGAAATAATCGTGCAGAGAAGAATAAAGGAGAAGGAGAGGAGCAAGACCCTTATTGTCGATGAAGATGATGCTAGTAGTATTGAACCATCGATGAAGAATACAATTTTCTAATCAAATCCTACAAAATATACATGAATACTCTGTAAATGTTTTGAAGAATACAAAATATGTTATAAAAAAAAAAATCCAACCAACCTTGTGGGTAAATGGTTTGTTGACAGCTTGGTCGACAGTGCATCTTCAGTTCCTGAATAGTCGCACATTCCATTACGTTACTCCAGTCGAAGTTCTTTGTATTGCCTAGTAACAAGAGAAGAAAGCCAAAAGACACAAATGAGAAATTGTTGCATTCCTTTCCACTTGAGAAAACCTTGGACAAAGTTGAGCAAGAACAAGTTACTAGATTACTCAAAATTTAACAAATAAAAAAGCCCTATAAATCTAATAAAGATTTGCACATTTATACCTTGGGGAGGTACCGAGTCGGTAAGACCGGCGTCGTTGTCTCGAGAAACCGCGGTCCAGGTTTCCCGACGAGGAGGTCTATGCGGAATTCGACGGCTTCCGATACAACGCAGCTCTCGTCGATGGTCGGAGAAACCGCCGGCAACGACGTGGACACGGACGGAGGAGTGACCGGAGATGTCTTCTGAGGGAGGGAGAAGTTGTAGAAATGATCAACAGCGTGGATGCGGGCGGAGGAGTGACCGAAGATGTCGTCGATCGGAGGGAAAGGGAACATCAGCAGGAGAGCCGCTCCGCAGAAAAATAATGGAGGAGAGAGAGAGATGAGTTAGGTTTAGGTTTTTTTTTTTTTTGACATATATAGTAAATTTACTACATATCGGTTTCGGTTCGGGTCGGGAATCGAATTTCGACCCGTTGTTTTTAAAAATCGACTGGGTCGGGTCGGGTAGGTTTTCGGTTGAAAACCGATATTTGCTCACCTCTATATATAGGTGGTTAGTCCTAGCCATCAAATAATTTCTCCTAAAAGCCCCCTCTCTCTCTCTCTCTCTCTCTCTCTCTCTCTTCTCGTTTCCAGCAACCATGGATTTTTGGGGTAAGATTTCTCTCTTTCTCAATTTCGGGTTCCTTTCTACATAATATTGTTATCATTTCTGTATAGTTTATTGTTTTGATCTATTATTGGTGGAAGTATTTTGTTCATTTGTGTCTGGATCAAATGAAGAATAAAATAATAATACAAGATTTGGTTGTTTCCAAATCAAATGAAACCATTTCTCCACGTTCATGAAATATACGTCGATGACCAAATCAAAGTTGCTACTTTGACACGGACACGGTTATTAGGCAAAACACTGTTTGGACACTACGACACGGTCACCGCTCCAATCTTTTAGTGTATTTTGGAGTCTCTGTTCCATGTCTGATATGTGTCCGATATGATGCGACACGGACATGTCACTGATTGTTCTTCTTAGACAATCTGTTTCTATTCTCTATTTTTTCAGTTGCATAGTGTATTTTGGTTGGAGTCTCTGCTTCGTGTCTGATATGTGTCCGACATGATGCAACACGGACATTGCGACACGGACTTCGCTCCAATCTTAGTGTATTTTGGAGTCTCTACGGCATGTCCAATCTTAGTGTATTTTGGAGTCTCTACGGCGTGTCGGCGAGTCTGATGTGTCCGACATGATGCCGCGCGGACGTGGTGCTGATTGTTTTCTTAGACAATGTATTTGTATTAATTTCTTATTTGCCCCCTAATATGATTTCTAAATAATTGATAAATGAGTGCCTTAGTTTGATATTTCTTACAGAAATATATGTGGATTGACCAACCCATAGTTGGTATAATATCTACTGCAGGGACACTGATGTAAAACATAGTTTGGACACCACCAGTTTGGATCGTCATAGTTTGACACATATCTGACATGATGCAACACGGACACATACTTCTTAGGATAGAACTTAAAAGTTGTATGTTCATGCATCATATTTTTATTTATTGCCAAATTTTTTTTTATCACTTTTAGTTTAGACCCAAAAAGTCCTGTTGATGTGATGTACCTAATGCGATGAATTGAATCGAACTGTGTAATATCTTTATCATAATTCCACCTTTTCTTAAAAATATGTCCTTCTCAACTGCTATTGATAGAATTACTTTTTCATTCTTAAAGGAACTCTTTCTATTCAGTTTTCTTAAGTTTTCGTCCTTTATCTGGAATCCATGGACTGAGTGTAATGAATGAAATGAGTAAGGGTTTTTCTTTTTCTTTTTCTTTTTCTTGGATGAAGAAAAGTAAAAAATAAAGACATTGGTTTTAATTAGGAGAAGAACTCTAAATATTTTTTTTATTTTGTACTCTTATCTTAGAATAAAATTTAAAGAAAGCATATAGTTTTTGGTTGGAATAAAGTTTGTGTTGTTGTTTCTCCTTCTGTTTTCGTGGAAGGTTACAATTGCTTCGACTTAATCTCCATGAGAATACAATGAGGAAGGCTATCTTTATTTAGCAATAAGAGAACCAAAATTGAGAAAATAATAGAAATAATAGTTATAGTTATAGCCTTAGCAATATGGCTTCTACTCCGATCTAGAAAATACAGCTAAACCCTAAAGGACATGCCTCGAAATTCCCATCAAGACGAGTACATTTTGGATCTTTCTGGAGACTGTAAGTGATATGGTGATGGTCCTTTCCCTCTTTTAAATTACAGTATTATTAAATTATTTATCTTCCTAATCTGTGTTTTGTGGATTAAGAAATATGGTTCCAGCCATGTATAAAGATATTTTTTTTGCAAGAAAACTCTCTGGTGTTTTATTATTGAAGATTTATTTTCATAGATAATCTTCATGTAGAACCATTTTTAGATATTTAGGAATTAGTTAAACTATATGCTATTTTCTTTTGTTTAGCGAGGGAAAGTGGTTTTCCATGTATGCTCAAAAGATCATACGTCTCAATAACTTGATTAAAATTTATCTGTTATATCTTGGTGTTAACTGTAAGCCACCAATTACTATTTTCAGGTGTAGAAGGCAAACCTGGACAGACAGTAAGGTGCGGCATTGAGGAGAGAAAATTATCGCATCATTCACAGGTTAATGTTGTGTGTTGAGACTTAGTTGAAATTGAGTGGCAACTCTGTAAATCCATGTCTAAGTGCATTGTGTTTTTTAGGACTTTTTCATATTAAACTTGCAGCATAACATTACCTTGATTATTGGAAACAATACCATATCTTGTGAAAAAATGAGGTTCATGTTATTACAAAAGCATGAATATGATGTCTAAGTGCATTGTGTTTTTAAGAACTTTTCATCTAACTTGCAGTATAACCTTACCTTGATTATTGGGAATAATACCGAATCTTGTGTGGAAACTCAAAAGTCCTCCCCAGGACTTGAGATTTGCTTTTGCTTACAGTTGTTGATTTTCAACCCTAAACCTGCTAAGTTTCTGGTGACAATTTTTGACCACCATCAGCAATTACCTGCCACCTCTTATTACTAGGCATATCTTCCATCTATTGTCTAGAAATCAGTTCTCAATTCAAGTATTTTCAGGTTAAGGCAATTTTGGATAGTATTGTTGAAGAGGAAGCTACCCTTAAGAAGGTTTACGACTTCTGTTTTATTGACAGCATCCCAATTTTGGTACTCGTTTTGTAGGCTGCAGTTAGTGGAAAGAAGGGACCTACTGAATCTGCTTCGAAGACAACTGCTACTGAGAAAAAGGCGAAGCTTATGTCTCTTGTTGGACAGAAGACCGGTTAGTTGTGTTTCGTTTGGAGAGTTTCTCTACCCTTCAAATTATGTACTTTTGTGATTATTTTGTGTTTGGTTCATGATTTTTCTCTCCATGGAATGAAAATCGAACTCATTAAGGGAAAATCCTGGAACATCTAATTGTTGAGAAATGAAATGATCGCTTGAACGAGGAATGCATGACATTGCATGAGTTGTTTTGCTCACTGAACAGATCACCTAGGGGAATATTAATTGGGAGGTTGAAAATTTGAGTTACCAACTTTTTTGCGCGATCTTGGTAATGTATCATTGAGATGTTAATATTACCAATTAAGTATTTTATATGAAAGTACATCCTACAATTGTATGCTTCCAATTTAGCTTTTAAATGATAGCGTCAGGCTTGTTAAGATCGTGAACACATTAAGGGATACGGTTACATATTATTATTTTTAGGATGTTAATGCCCATTTATGTAGTACCTATCATTGTATTTAACATGAATATTGTATGATATGCGGGACTATGTTCATAGTTACGTCATTCATTGTCATTTTTATTTATTTAGCTACTGATTGTTAGTGATGTTAGATATTAGATTTAGTTTAAAGTGGTACAATGCTATATTTCATTTTATTATTAATTGAACAATTTTATTGCATCATTTCTTGCTTTAATTATTTTTTTACATTTCTATGAGATGACAGTTTCTTCCACTAGCAAATAATCAGCTAACCATATGTTTATCATTTTATCCTTTTAGATTTTTGCAGTTGCTTCTACTAATCAATACTTTTGCACTTTTTTTAGTTGGCAATGTTTCTTCCGCAAGCTAACTTAAGTGGATAATCACCAAAACTATGTTTATCATTTTTCCATTTAGATTTTGGCAGTTGCTTCTACTAATCCATACTTTTACACTTTTATTAGTCGACAATGTTTCTTCCACAACCGAACTTAGTGGATGAACACCTAAACTATGTTTATCATTTATCCATTTAGATTTTTGCCATTGCTTCTACTAATCCATTCTTATGGATTTTTGCTGCATTTCATTTACAATAAAATTGTGATATATCTTAATAGGAAAAAATGTGAAGGAACAAGCAAAGATGAAGGCTAAGGATGAAAATGAAGAGGATAGGGCATTTGCGATGATAAGGAATATGTTTATGTTTGTGTCTAATTCTAACGTTGAAGATTCTGATGTTTACGATGACAAATATGGAGATGATGATGATGAGGTGAATGTTATTACAATAGCTTGAATCTGATGTCTAAGTGCATTGTGTTTTTTTACAACTTTTTCATATTAAACTTGCTTGAATCTGATGTAAGTGCATTGTGTTTTTTTTAGGACTTTCATATTAAACTTGCAGCATAACCTTCCCTTGATTATTGGAAACAAAACCGTATCTTGTGAAAAGATGAGGTTCATGTTATTACAAAAGCATGAATATGATGTCTAAGTGCATTGTGTACAACCTTACCTTGATTTTTGGAAACAATACCATATCTTGTGTGGAAACTCAAAAGTCCTCCCCAGGACTTGAGATTTGCTTTTGCTTACAGTTGTTGATTTTCAACCCAAAACCTGTCAAGTTTCTGGTGACAATTTTTGACCTAACCATCAGAAATAACCTGCCACTCTTATACTAGGCGTATCTTCCATCTATTGTCTAGAAATCAGTTCTCAATTCAAGTATTTTCAGGTTAAGGCAATTTTCGATTCTATTGTTGAAAAGGAAGCTACCCGTAAGAAGGTAAATATATCTTTACAATTATAATGTGGAAGGTTTACAACTTCTGTTTTATTGACAGCATCCCAATTTTGGTACTCGTTTTGTAGGCTGCAGTTAGTGGAAAGAAGGGACCTACTGAATCTGCTTCGAAGACAACTGCTACTGAGAAAAGGGCGAAGCTTATGTCTCTTGTTGGACAGAAGACCGGTTAGTTGTGTTTCGTTTGGAGATTTTCTCTACCCTTCAAATTATGTACTTTTGTGATTATTTTGTGATTGGTTCATGATTTTTCTCTCCATGGAATGAAAATCGAACTCATTTAAGGGAAAATCCTGGAACATCTAATTGTCGAGAAATGAAATGATCGCTTGAACGAGGAATGCATGACATTGCATGAATTGTTTTGCCAAGTGAACAGATCACCTTGGGGAATATTAATTGGGAGGATGAAAATTTGAGTTACCAACTTTTTTGTGCGATCTTGGTAATGTATCTTTGAGATGTTAATATTACCAATTAAGTATTTCATATGAAAGTACATCCTACAATTGTATGCTTCCAATTTAGCTTTTAAATGATAGCGTCAGACTTGTTAAGATCGTGAACACATTAAGGGATACAGTTACATATTATTTTTATTAGGATGTTAATGCCCATTTATGTAGTACCTATCCTTGTATTTAACATGAATATTGTATGATATGCAGGACTATGTTCATACGTCATTCATTGTCATTTTTATTTATTTAGCTACTGATTGTTAGTGATGTTAGATATTAGATTAGTTTACAGTGTTACAATGCTATATTTCATGTGATTATTAATTGAACAATTATATTGCATCATCTCTTGCTTTAATTATTTTTTTTACATTTCTATGAGATGACAATGTTTCCTCCACTATTAAACTTAGTTGATAATCAGCTAACCATATGTTTATCATTTTATCCTTTTAGATTTTTGCAGTTGCTTCTACTAATCAATTCTTTTGCACTTTTTTTAGTTGGCAATGTTTCTTCCGCAAGCTAACCTAAGTGGATAATCACCAAAACTATGTTTATCATTTTTCCATTTTGATTTTGGCAGTTGCTTCTATTAATCCATACTTTTACACTTTTATTAGTCGACAATGTTTCTTCCACAACCGAACTTAGTGGATGATCACCTAAACTATGTTTATCATTTATCCATTTAGATTTTTGCAGTTGCTTCTACTAATCCATTATTATGGATTTTTGCTGCATTTCATTTACAATAAAATTGTTATATCTTAATAGGAAAAAATGTGAAGCAACAAGCAAAGATGAAGGCTAAGGATGAAAATGATGAGGATGATGGGACAATTGCGATAAGGAATATGTTTGGGTATAATTCTAACGTTGAAGATTCTGATGTTGACGATGACAAAGATGGAGTTGCTGATGAGGTGAATGTTATTACAACCGGTTGAATCTGGTGTCTAAGTGCATTGTCTTCTTTTTTTACAACCTTTTTCATATTAAACTTGCTTGAATCTGATGTCTAAGTGCATTGTGTTTGCATTGTGTTTTTAAGAACTTACCTCGATTATTGGAAACAATACCATATCTTGTGAAAAGATGATTTTGCTTACAGTATTTTAGAACCTTTTCATATTAAACTTGGATTGTGTTTTTAAGAACTTTTCATCTAAGTTGCAGTATAACCTTACCTTGATTATTGGAAACAATACCATATCTTGTGTGGAAACTCAAAAGTCCTCCCCAGGACTTGAGATTTGCTTTTGCTTACAGTTGTTGATTTTCAACCCTTTTGGCTCATGCCATAAAAACTAGGCAGCCAATTGGTGGATATATAGATGGTAAGGTTGTGAAAAGTGCTAGGCGGATGGCCGCCTAGCGTCTAGCCCACCTAGACGGCCGCCTAGATGTAGGTGGTTCAAAAAATATAAACAAATTTCAAAAAATCTAATAAAAATTGTATAAAAAGTTCATCAAATCCCATAACATGCATAGTCAGACGTCGTGGGGATTAGGCGGACGCCTATTCGGACATCGGGCGGATACCAACCACTTAGTGCCTAGGCAGGGATTAGGCGGATACCAATCACCTAGCGTTTGTGTGATCCCTAGACGGTCACCTTTTAGAACAGTGCGTTTACCTACCTTTTGGCTATGCAGTTTAAGTTCGTGGAACCAAGGAGCGCATTCATTTCTATATTAAGCCAAAGAGTGATTATATATATATATATATATATATATATATAGAGAGAGAGAGAGAGAGAGAGGCTCTAAGGTGTTGCTGATAGGATTTGTGCTCAAAATCCCATGAAGGAAATATTTTGTACTTCAAATGGATGAGTAACTGCTTGATTACCCAAAGAAACAAGAAACAAAGAACGAAATGACTTTGAAAATTAAATTTTAGAATTTTAGTTTAGAGGTAACAATGGAAATTATATCACAAATTGAACAAGAAAGAACAAAATCAAGCAGGGGTATAGAAAAATACTGCTATAATGGTCACTTTTACTCCAGTAGAATGTGAATATATAAAATGCAAAGTACAATATTTTCAGGTCAACAGAAACAGACGCTTTCTAGTGGAAGAAAAAAAAGCTGAAGCACTGGAGGATTTGCTCCCAGCATTTAAGGCTACTGCTCTTCCTCGGCCGTCAATAACTGGAGAACCACTAGATCCCCCTTTTGTCACAGAAGCAGCCTGTAAAATGACCCAAAAAAAAAAAACCCCATCAAAATGACTTCCTCAATGATGGACTTCCATCTAATTAGAAGGCAATGTAGAGCATATGTAAGTTGTGCTCTATACTACTGAGGAAACTAATGCTCCACTTACAAGTTTAAATGAGTTATTCGACAGACCCAGATATGTTGAAGGAGTCCATACGGCCTGGATCCAACTAATACATTGGCCATAATAACCCTAGAAATCAGTCTTCGATTACCATAATACCCATTGACAGAATATCCAATGCTTGCAACACTTGCTCATGCCATAAAAATCAGGTGGCCAATTGGTGGATATATAGACGGTAAGGTTGTGAAAAGTACTAGGCGGATGGGCACCTGCCGCTTAGATGTAGGTGGTTCAAAAAATCTAATAAAAATTGCATAAAAAGTCATCAAATCCCATAACATGCATAGTCGGACGTTGTGGGGATTAGGCGGACGCCTATTCGGACATCGGGCGGATACCAACCACCTAGTGCCTAGGCAGGGATTAGGCGGATACCAATCGCCTAGGTGCTGCCTAGACGGTCACATTTTAGAACAGTGCGTTTACCTACCTTTTGGTTATGCAGTTTAAGTCCGTGGAACCAAGGAGCGCATTCATCTCTATTTTAAGCCAAAGAGTGATTATATATATATATATATATATAGAGAGAGAGAGAGAGAGAGAGGCTCTAAGGTGTTGCTGATAGGATTTGTGCTCAAAATCCCATGAAGGAAATGTTTTGTACTTCAAATGGATGAGTAACTGCTTGATTACCCAAAGAAACAAGAAACAAACAATGGAAATTATATCACAAATTGAACAAGAAAGAACAAAATCAAGCAGGGATATAGAAAAATACTGCTATAATGGTCACTTTTACTCCAGTAGAATGTGAATTTATAAAATGCAAAGTACAATATTTTCAGGTCAACAGAAACGGACGGTTTCTAGTGGAAGATAAAAAAGCTGAAGCACTGGAGGATTTGCTCCCAGCATTTAAGGCTACTGCTCTTCCTCGGCCATCAATAACTGGAGAACCACTAGATCCCCCTTTTGTCCCAGAAGCAGCCTGTAAAATGGCCCAAAAAAGAAAAGAAAAACCCCATCAAAATGACTTCCTCAATGATGGACTTCCATCTAATTAGAAACCGCAATGTAGAGCATATGTAAGTTGTGCTCTATACTACTGAGGAAACTAATGCTCCACTTACAAGTTTAAATGAGTTATTCGACAGACCCAGATATGTCGAAAGAGTCCATACGGCCTGGATCCAACTAATACATTGACCATAATAACCCTAGAAGTCAGTCTTCGATTACCATAATACCCATTGACAGAATATCCAATGCTTGCAACACTTGCTAATTTATAGTTGTTATTACCTCCTGCTAAGAAAATTAAACTAATTCCATTGATATCCTCCCAAAAGAGTTTTGAGTTGGCTGCTGTAATCAGTAATATTTATTGTCATGGCATATTTGATCATCGTAATAACATAAGACACCTCGGCTACAACATCACCACCAACCACACCAAGGACACATTCCAAAGGTATAATATAATCAACACGAACCTAATTGCAAGGAATTTCTCTGTTTCCTCCCGAAATTTAGCGTCGAGCTGTCTTGTTGAAGGTGGTTGTCAACCGAAGAGCATATGAAGCCCTCTTATCCTTCATGGTTGCTAGGTACTATGTGCTACTAAACTTCCATCAGCACCATATAATATAGTAGGTTGAGTTTTTTATGCTTACACACCCAAGGCAAGTAATTTGTAATGCGACTCCTTACTAAGAAAATTGGTTACAAGTTTACTTATCGGGCGTCAATGGTTGTATGACTACGACGCAGTACATCTTGTTTGGAAGAATACAAATTCTTTATTGCCGGTCAGTGCTACCAGACTGTCAAATGTTGGACAGCTTCAACTTCTTTCCTGCACTGCCACAACATCTAAAAATAAAACGATTCAAAAAATTTAAAAAGTCTGTTATTATCTATACTAATATATTAGAAAAAAAAATCGAGCTGGACTGTGCGATCTCACCCAATTTAGTTTCTGTTGTTAAATGACGTCAAAAAAAGTAGATATAAGATGACGATTGTACCCATATAAACTATAAAGTCAGGCTAATGTGCTTTTAAAAGTTGTCATAAAAATTAATTGACTTTTTCTATAAAAAAATTGTTTTGATAAACATCGATTATCAAATTAACAGTTGTGGCGTTTGGTACAGATTTTTTTTTTCTAGACAAATTTAGAGTGGGAAACATATTTCAATGTTTGGTTTATGTTATAAAAGTTTATTTTCAGAAATTGTGAATACTCGAATAAATAATCTATTCACAAAACATAAAAAATATATCCCTTAAAAATAGGTGGGTAATATGTTTGCCCGAACAAAACAAAATTTGTGTTTTTATTTTTTAAGAATTTGTTTTTGTTGTTTTTTGTTATTTTTTATCTTTTTTATTTTTATCCCGTTTTATTTATTTATTTTGAAAATATTTATTTAGTAATATCCTATATTTATTTGTATTCAAATTAATGTATATTAATCTAAACTAAACCGTCTCTATACTAATATATTTTTTTGTATATATTAATATATTAATTTGTTATTATCTATATTTATTTGTATGCTAATATATTTATGAGAAAAAACTACCTCTAGCGTGCCTCTAAAGATAAGAAAAATTGTTAGGGATATTTTGGGTATAACATGAATTTTTTTGTTTAAAAAATCTCCTCTAACGTTCACAAAACAGCCTCTAACGATTACTTGTATATAAGACGATTACTTGTAAAGTCTTATATATTATGTTACGTGCATCTTTCGTGGAAGAGATTTCAATGCTATATTTTGACTTTAGTCAAATTTCGTAGCACTTGAAGAATGCAGAGAAAACGTGTTCATACTTAAAAATTGCTAGAAAGCTAAGAAATACTCCAGGTTTGGAGTGTGCTCTAGCTCGGCTACATTAATTCCTAGACCCACCAAAACAGGAAATAAAAATAAAGAAAAAGAAAGAGAAATAAGAGTAGGTTAATTTGGAGTATTCATTTGGAGTGGACCGTGCATTGTTCTTCAATATCAAGAAGACACTTCAAAAATAATAATTTATATAATTTTTAATAATTTGGAGTATATGTTTGAAGTGTCCCTTTTATATGTTCTAAATTTACACAGTCATTCCTTAATCTTCTTGGATATATTAATATATACTCAAATTTTGTTCCAAACCATCCAAGCTCGGTTCTGGACCTCAGCCCTGTTTATGTTTACTCTCCTCCTCCTATTACAGCGTACTCAAGCTTCCTCTACAAAACTATTTTCTTACTCTTTTCACCATACATTTATATATATAGCCATATAATTATATTTTCCTACTCCTGAATACTCACCAAGAGATCCACAAACTCCAAATAGTTACTACTACTATTTATATATCCTTTAAGAGAGATGGAACACGTACACCCACGATCGAGCAGTGAACTACTACAACCCATATTCTCCTTCCCTACCATAACACAAGATGAACACACGCATCTGATACCCTAGTTATAATTCACACACGTGTCACGCCCCGATCTCCCGCGGGCTAAATCGGCCGTTCCTGCTAGGCGAGAATCACCGCGCCAGTGCTCCTGCGGAACGATCGCTTTATGACCCATCCGGACGTGATGCCGTACGAGCGTGAGCCACGTCCGTGCAAGGCCGTGGTTCATTGGCTGGCGGTAAGAGTTCTAAGCCACATAGTCGCACAGATTGTTCGAGTGCAGCGGAGTCATAAACGCATAGCGATTTGGTAACAAGTTCACTGAGTCGACAATATAGCGGAAATAACACAAGTTGAAGTAAAGCAACTCTTTTATTGATATAAACATGTGTTACAGGCGGCGCATAGCCGAGATTACAAGTCGCTCAAGCCTCTCTCTGAAACAGTAAAAGCGTGCCAAGTGGCTACAATTGTGGAATGATTGTACAGGCGATGATCAGGCGATGTTCATAACATTATGTCTTGTATATGTGCTTCAGTTCCGGACGCACCGCTGCTTCAGAGTGATATCCACGCCTTAGCACGCGCGTAGGAGGCATCTGCACCGAACGAGGTTCTCCCGCACCCTGTATGCAAACTGATGGATTATCAGTACATTGAATGCACTGGTGGGGAAGCTACTGGCCCGCTCGACAAATCCAAACACGTAATATAAGTAACGTGCACCAACTATTAAGTTGTCTTTCTAGTTGCCTTATGATCAGTTTCATGCAAGATTTGAATAGCCTAACTCGTGTGGCAGTGCGTCGTGCGACATGAGAGGAAACACGGCGAGACTTATCAACTTACCATTTGTCCGTCCCTGTCCAAGGCAAACATTAACAATTCAAGCACGGGCATGTATAAACATTCAGGCGATAGCATATGCAAACACGAGAGTCGTTATATCAAGATCGTTCAGGTGTTCAGTTGCTTTCGATGCGATGCAGTGACTCCCACGCGGGTAGCCGCTAAGCGAGGATGACTTATCTATATGAACAGTTGTCGCTGGCATAGCCATAAAGGACCAGTTTAGTCTTGAACAAGGATGGAAAGCAACAAATATCCCTGGTTGCAATTTTTTGAACGTTAGAGGAGTATTTTGGTCATTTTGCTGAAAATGACCAAAATATCCTTATAACAACTATATTTTGAGGACATAGGATATCATTTTGTATCCCAAAATCATATAAATAGGTCTAAATAAAAATTAAGCACACCAAAATTTCTTCTCTCACAAAATTTAGAAGCAATCAGTGTGAAGAGAGTATATACTATCATGGAAAATGATAAACCACCACAGCAATTGGAAGATCAACAACTTCAATCAGCACCGCAGTCTCAACCAGCACCGCAACCTCAACCTAAACTGCAACTAGAGTTTGAATCGAAAATTTGCATCATTTTAGCGGAGTTTGAAATGAGCGCGATACAGAAAAAAGATACTCGAATAGAGTTCTTGTTGAATGCTTGCATTGTAGAAAATGACTCAAATATGACCATAACTATGGTACAAGAAAGCTACGCATATATTTGAAAATGTGTATGATTTTCTAATAATCTTATATTTTTTTCAAAAATGTATCGATTTTAATATATTTTATTATTGTTACATAAGTAAAGCAAACTAATCTTTCGCCTTTTATTAAAGAATACGTGTGCCCGCCACATTAAGCAACATATTGTTTTTTTTAAGGGTTTATTTTTATAAAAAAGTTCCATATATATATATATATATATATATATATATATATATATATATATATATATATTATTGTTACATAAGTCATTTGTATATTTAAACCTAATTGTAACTTATGTTTGAGTTTCAGCTTTCAGTCTCTCTACAAACTTTATTTGCAGTCTATGCAGTTAAAAACGGTTTTTTCATGATAACGGTCCAGTAGAGTTATTGATATATCACCGATATATCGGTTTTATAACGGTAAATATCGGTTTGCATTTTTAACACAACATTAAAGGGTATACCACACTCGTATGAAAATTTAGCCCACTCCATCCAAGCCTCCATCTTCAACTTCTTCTTGATTGGATTGCTAGCATCCAATGTCGTTTGTTGTATTTTACCGACATTAGGTTTGTAGATTACATCCATCGGACCTCTTACATTACTACTTACCTTTCTCTTCCTGCTTGTGCTTGATGTAGCAATACTAGCAGATGTTGGTTGAACATCGGCATCGGCATCCTCAACATCAAATGTGTCAGTCTCGTCCTCATTTAAGCTTGATCGACTTAAAATATTGTTGACTCTATTTTTCTCAAGCCTTTTCTTCAGTGCTTCATCCATTGCCTTTTGTACTTCCTTTTGCACAAGCATAGGAGCCTTATCACATCCCCTGGTTTGTCCCCTTTGATTAACAATGTGTTGTTTGAATCTTGAGATCCCACCCGGTATCACTTTTTTGCAAAAATTGTACGTAATTTGATTTTTTTTGGTGGGATCCATAACTGTTCCATAGCGATACCCAATATCAGTTGAATTGATCTTAACCGGAGCTATCTCATTTGAATTTCCAGTTCCACCATCATTTGAAGCTCTCGAAGAGGACATTTCTGAAATTAAGAATTAAAAAAACAAGTAAATTTACAGATTTGCTATATGGAAAGAAAAAAAATTGTACATCTATTCATAAACTCTATTTGTAGATTTGCAGATCTATTCATCAGAAAAAAAAATACAGCAGAAGAAAAAGAATAAGAAAGAAAACTCAGCAAGAAGAGGAAGCAGAAGAAGAAGAAAAAAGAAGCAGAAGAAGAAGAGGAAGCAGAAGAATGAAAAAAAAAGGACGAAGAAGAACAAGACGACTTAAAAAAAAAGCAGAAGAAGAGGACGAAGAAGAACAAGAAGGGAAAAAAAAAACCAGAAAAAGAAGAGAACGAAGAAGAACAAGAAGAACCAGAAGAAGAAGAAGAAGAAATAAATTGCAGAGAAAAGAAGAAGAAGAAGAAACTTACCAATTTGAATTAGGTTTTTTTTTCTTTCCCTCTTCTCTTCTCGAGGAGCCGCATTTCCCCCCCTCTTTCTCTCTCATCTGCGACCCTCTTCCCTGTTAAAAAAGAATAAAAAAATTACTATGAGATATCGGTTTTTATCAAAACCGATATATTAAAAAATATCGGTAATATCGGCCGATTTTATCGGTTCCGATATTTAACCGATTTTTTGCAAAATAAAAATCGGTCCATCACCGATACCGTTATATATCGGTGATATATCCGATATATAACGGTTTTTAACTGCATAGTTTGCAGTATTACAAATAAATTTTAAAGAGAGGCTGAGAAGTTGAAACACAAATATATGTTGCATGACTTATGTAACAAAAATAATATATATTAAAAATTATTTTAAATAAATTTTTTTTCAGTTAAATTTTTTTTGTTAGTGTTGTTTACATTTAAAAAAAAATTAATTATCGAAAGAATAATTTTCTATTTAAATTTATGTCTAAGTTGAAACACAAATATATGTTGCATGACTTAGTTGAAATTGTGTGGCAACTTTGTAAATCCATGTCTATGTGCATTGTGTTTTTTAGGACTTTTTCATATTAAACTTGCAGCATAACACTACCATGATTATTGAAAACAATACCATATCTTGTGAAAAGATGAGGTTCATGTTATTACAAAAGCATGAATATGATGTCTAAGTGCAGTGTTTTTAAGAACTTTTCATCTAACTTGCAGTATAACCTTACCTTGATTATTGGGAACAATACCGAATCTTGTATGGAAACTCAAAAGTCCTCCCCAGGATTTGAGATTTGCTTTTGCTTACAGTTGTTGATTTTCAACCCTAAACCTGTCAAGTTTCTGGTGACAATTTTTGACCTAACCATCAGCAATTACCTGCCACCTCTTATTACTAGGCATATCTTCCATCTATTGTCTAGAAATCAGTTCTCAATTCAAGTATTTTCAGGTTAAGGCAATTTTGGATAGTATTGTTGAAGAGGAAGCTACCCTTAAGAAGGTTTACGACTTCTGTTTTATTGACAGCATCCCAATTTTGGTACTCGTTTTGTAGGCTGCAGTTAGTGGAAAGAAGGGACCTACTGAATCTGCTTCGAAGACAACTGCTACTGAAAAAAAGGCGAAGCTTATGTCTCTTGTTGGACAGAAGACCGGTTAGTTGTGTGTTTCGTTTGGAGAGTTTCTCTACCCTTCAAATTATGTACTTTTGTGATTGTTTTGTGATTGGTTCATGATTTTTCTCTCCATGTAATGAAAATCGAACTCATTAAGGGAAAATCCTGGAACATCTAATTGTCGAGAAATGAAATGATCGCTTGAACGAGGAATGCATGACATTGAATGAGTTGTTTTGCTCACTGAACAGATCACCTTGGGGAATATTAATTGGGAGGTTGAAAATTTGAGTTACCAACTTTTTTGCGCGATCTTGGTAATGTATCATTGAGATGTTAATATTACCAATTAAGTATTTTATATGAAAGTACATCCTACAATTGTATGCTTCCAATTTAGCTTTTAAATGATAGCGTCAGGCTTGTTAAGATCGTGAACACATTAAGGGATACAGTTACATATTATTTTTATTAGGATGTTAATGCCCATTTTTGTAGTACCTATCATTGTATTTAACATGAATATTGTATGATATGCAGGACTATGTTCATACGTCATTCATTGTCATTTTTATTTATTTAGCTACTGATTGTTAGTGATGTTAGATATTAGATTTAGTTTAAAGTGGTACAATGCTATATTTCATGTTATTATTAATTGAACAATTTTATTGCATCATTTCTTGCTTTAATTATTTTTTACATTTCTATGAGATGACAGTTTTCTCCACTAGCAAACTTTGTTGATAATCAGCTAACCATATGTTTATCATTTTATCCTTTTAGATTTTTGCAGTTGCTTCTACTAATCAATACTTTTGCACTTTTTTTAGTTGGCAATGTTTCTTCCGCAAGCTAACTTAAGTGGATAATCACCAAAACTATGTTTATCATTTTTCCATTTAGATTTTGGCAGTTGCTTCTACTAATCCATACTTTTACACTTTTATTAGTAGACAATGTTTCTTCCACAACCGAACTTAGTGGATGAACACCTAAACTATGTTTATCATTTATCCATTTAGATTTTTGCCATTGCTTCTACTAATCCATTCTTATGGATTTTTGCTGCATTTCATTTACAATAAAATTGTGATATATCTTAATAGGAAAAAATGTGAAGGAACAAGCAAAGATGAAGGCTAAGGATGAAAATGAAGAGGATAGGGCATTTGCGATGATAAGGAATATGTTTATGTTTGTGTCTAATTCTAACGTTGAAGATTCTGATGTTTACGATGACAAATATGGAGATGATGATGATGAGGTGAATGTTATTACAATAGCTTGAATCTGATGTCTAAGTGCATTGTGTTTTTTTACAACTTTTTCATATTAAACTTGCTTGAATCTGATGTCTAAGTGCATTGTGTTTTTTTTTAGGACTTTTTCATATTAAACTTGCGGCATAACCTTACCTTGATTATTGGAAACAAAACCATATCTTGTGAAAAGATGAGGTTCATGTTATTACAAAAGTATGAATATGATGTCTAAGTGCATTGTGTACAACCTTACCTTGATTTTTGGAAACAATACCATATCTTGTGTGGAAACTCAAAAGTCCTCCCCAGGACTTGAGATTTGCTTTTGCTTACAGTTGTTGATTTTCAACCCAAAACCTGTCAAGTTTCTGGTGACAATTTTTGACCTAACCATCAGCAATAATCTGCCACTCTTAGACTAGCCGTATCTTCCATCTATCGTCTATAAATCAGTTCTCAATTCAAGTATTTTCAGGTTAAGGCAATTTTCGATTCTATTGTTGAAGAGGAAGCTACCCGTAAGAAGGTAAATATATCTTTACAATTATAATGTCGAAAGTTTATTACTTCTGTTTTATTGACAGCATCCCAATTTTGGTACTCGTTTTGTAGGCTGCAGTTAGTGGAAAGAAGCGACCTACTGAATTTGCTTTGAAGACAACTGCTACTGAGAAAAAGGCGAAGCTTATTTCTCCTGCTGGACAGAAGACTGGTTAGTTGTGTTTCCTTTGGAGAGTTTCTCTACCCTTCAAATTTTGTACTTTTGTGTTTATTTTGTGATTGGTTCCTGATTTTGCTCTCCATCGAATGAAAATCGAACTCTTAAGGGGAAATCCTGGAACATCTAATTGTCGAGAAATGAAATGATCACTTGAACGAGGAATGCATGACATTGCATGAATTGTTTTGCTCAGTGAACAGATCACCTTGGGGAATATTAATTGGGAGGATGAAAATTTGAGTTACCAACTTTTTTGTGCGATCTTGGTAATGTATCATTGAGATGTTAATATTACCAATTAAGTATTTTATATGAAAGTACATCCTACAATTGTATGCTTCCAATTTAGCTTTTAAATGATAGCGTCAGACTCGTTAAGATCGTGAACACATTAAGGGATACGGTTGCATATTATTTTTATTAGGATGTTAATGCCCATTTATGTAGTACCTATCCTTGTATTATCTGAACAATTTTATTGCGTCATCTCTTGCTTTAATTATTTTTTTACATTTCTATGAGTTGACAATGTTTCCTCCACTAGCAAACTTAGTTGATAATCAACCTTATATCTCATTTTTTTCCATTTAGATTTTGGCAGTTGCTTCTACTAATCCATACTTTTACACTTTTATTAGTCGACAATGTTTCTTCCACAATTGAACTTAGTGGATAATCACCTAAACTATGTTTATCATTTATCCATTTAGATTTTTGCAGTTGCTTCTACTAATCCATTATTATGGATTTTTGCTGCATTTCATTTACAATAAAATTGTCATATCTTAATAGGAAAAAAATGTGAAGGAACAAGCAAAGATGAAGGCTAAGGATGAAAATGATGAGGATGATGGGACAATTGCGATAAGGAATATGTTTGGGTATAATTCTAATGTTGAAGATTCTGATGTTGACGATGATAAAGATGGAGTTAATGTTGGGGTGAATGTTATTACAACAGCTTGAATCTGGTGTCTAAGTGCATTGTCTTTTTTTTACAACTTTTTCATATTAAACTTGCTTGAATCTGATGTCTAAGTGCATTGTGTTTGCATTGTGTTTTTAAGAACTTACCTTGATTATTGGAAACAATACCATATCTTGTGAAAAGATGATTTTGCTTACAGTATTTTAGAACTTTTTCATATTAAACTTGCATTGTGTTTTTAAGAACTTTTCATCTAACTTGCAGTATAACCTTACCTTGATTATTGGAAACAATACCATATCTTGTGTGGAAACTCAAAAGTCCTCCCCAAGACTTTTGATTTGCTTTTGCTTACAGTTGTTGATTTTCAACCCAAGACCTGTTAAGTTTCTGGTGACAATTTTTGACCTAACCATCAGCAATAACCTGCCACCTCTTATACTAGGCGTATCTTCCATCTCGTCTAGAAATCAGTTCTCAATTTAAGTATTTTCAGGTTATGGCAATTTTGGATAGTAATGTTGAAGAGGAAGCTACTCTTAAGAAGGTAAATATATCTTTATTATGTTCTGTTAACTACATGTCAGTACTGATATTTTCTTACCACAAGGAACTCCCATAACTATGACGGCCTTGAATTTGTGCTGAGACAAATGCAAACAAAGGGACAACTAAAAACAGATAATTCAGTTAAACAAGAAATAGTTCCCCAACCAAAAGATGAGAAAGTTGGAAGTACCAGGAGTACATATTATTTCCCCATAAATCAGTTCAGTAAGGGACTACTTGAAATTCAACTCAATTAAGAAATATGAAGGATAATCTAGTTATGCTTGCATACTGGATGAGTAATAACTTCATCATAGTCATCACCATCAAAGCCTTCTCCCACTAGAATGGGGTATGGCCATGGTGCATACTGTAAAAGATTTGACAAGTTTTTAATTGACTTGATGTCAAACTTCTAGGTTGGTGCCAAACTCCTAACCTAGACGCTAGACCTACCTTTTGGCTCATGCCATAAAAACTAGGTGGCCAATTGGTGGATATGTAGACGGTAAGGTTGTGAAAAGTGCTAGGCGGATGGGACCTGCCGCCTAGCTTCTAGTCCACCTAGACGGCCGTCTAGATGTAGGTGGTTCAAAAAATATAAACAAATTTCAAAAAATCTAATAAAAATTGCATAAAAAGTCCATCAAATCCCATAACAAGCATAGTCGGACGTCGTGGGGATTAGACGGACATCTATGCGGACATCGGACGGATGTCAACCACCTAGTGCCTAGGCAGGAATTAGGCGGATACCAATCGCCTAGCGTTTATGTGCTGCCTAGGCGGTCACCTTTTAGAACAGTGCGTTTACCTACCTTTTGGCTATGTAGTTTAAGTTCGTGGAATCAAGGAGCACATTCATCTCTATATTAAGCCAAAGAGTGATTATATATATATATATAGAGAGAGAGAGAGAGAGAGAGAGAGAGAGAGGCTCTAAGGTGTTGCTGATAGGATTTGTGCTCAAAATCCCATGAAGGAAATGTTTTGTACTTCAAATGGATGACTAACTGCTTGATTACCCAAAGAAACAAGAAACAAAGAACGAAATGACTTTGAAAATTAAATTTTAGAATTTTAGTTTAGAGGTAACAATGGAAATTATATCACAAATTGAACAAGAAAGAACAAAATCAAGCAGGGATATAGAAAAATACTGCTATAATGGTCACTTTTACTCCAGTAGAATGTGAATTTATAAAATGCAAAGTACAATATTTTCAGGTCAATAGAAAAAGACGCTTTCTAGTGGAAGATAAAAAAGCTGAAGCACTGGAGGATTTGCTCCCAGCATTTAAGGCTACTGCTCTTCCTCGGCCGTCAATAACTGGAGAACCACTAGATCCCCCTTTTGTCCCAGAAGCAGCCTGTAAAATGACCCAAAAAAAAAAAACCCCATCAAAATGACTTCCTCAATGACGGACTTCCATCTAATTAGAAGGCAATGTAGAACATATGTAAGTTGTGCTCTATACTACTGAGGAAACTAATGCTCCACTTACAAGTTTAAATGAGTTATTCGACAGACTCAGATATGTCGAAGGAGTCCATACGGCCTGGATCCAACTAATACATTGACAGAATATCCAATGCTTGCAACACTTGCTAATTTATAGTTGTTATTACCTCCCGCTAAGAAAATTAAACTAATTCCATTGATATCCTCCCAAAAGAGTGTGAGTTGTCTCCGGCTGCTGTAATCAGTAATATTTATTGTCGTGGCATAGTTGATCATCGTAATAACATAAGACACCTCGGCTACAACATCACCACCAACCACACCAAGGACACATCCCAAAGGGATAATATAATCAACAAGAAGCTAATTGCAAGGAATTTCTCTGTTTCCTCCTGAAATTTAGCGTCGAGCTGTGTCAACCGAAGAGCATATGAAGCCCTCTTATCCTTCATGGTTGCTAGGTACTATGTGCTACTAAACTTCGATCAGCACCGTATAATATAGTAGGTTGAGTTTTTTATGCTTACACACCAAGGCCAGTAATTTGTAATGCGACTAAGAGAATTGGTTACGCAGTCTTTATTGCATGTCAGTGCATCACTCTGCTACCAGACTGTCAAATGTTGGACAGCTTCAACTTCTTTCCTGCACTGCCACAACATCTACAAAAGGGCTTACTTGGTCGGTGGTCGGCCACCCAAGGATCCATCCATGTTGACAAAGCTTTCTTTGGGACCAATAACATGATGGCAATCGGTTTTCTATGGAGGGAAGAGCTGATGCAGGGACAATTTTACTAGTCATTACAATCCTGATGGCCTACCAAATCTGAATGTCTAGATTAAAACAGTAAAAGAGCAAGAAGTCATCCCATCAAGTTCACAATCAGCAAGCAACACTAATGCCAGATTAGAATTGCAGAATGTATTTCAAGCTGAATTAAGTGCAGCATTTGCTCAAAGCAGCAACAAACCAAACTCAAGTCAAAATTACAACACACTTAATACAACTTCCGGAAAACTTGGCATGTTCACCTGGCAACATGATTTAAGGTAAAAATAAAAGTGTACCAAACGTCTGAATTCTAATTCTCTTAAAAGTTTCTAAACGGGTAGGCGACCAAATAAAACGTGATCAGAATGAGCCGGGATAAAACCGGTTGAACGCATAATATAATATATGGTCGCCCCCACTCTAATCTTTGCGTCCATATCCATGTTCAGAAAACTAGTCATTGTTGCACCTCCCAACACCGACACTTTCTCTAGTTCAGTATAGAATATCGAAGTAGCCAACAAGTTATAATCTTCTTACGCTGGCGTAGCCATCACCCTGTCAAAAATCTCGTCCTATATAAAAAAAATGAATAAATTCAAGAAATCATTATATATAAACTATTGAAAAACAATAATAATAAAAAATTTAGTACCAGAGAAAAATAAGCAAAATAAGTCTCAAGTGTAAACGTTGCGTCAAAGAACTTCAAGAAGTTAATCTCAACTCCTAATGCCTGTCCGAACAGGACTCGGAGATCGCTCCACAACTCTAACCTACTGTCCAACCTGAGTAGTTAAAAAAAAAGTAAAAAATTATGAATAATTTGATACAGATTAATTAAGAAAAAAAAACACTAATTAATAAATTAATCTTTTGTTTGCGTCCTCTGGTACAAATTTTGCATCAAAGTGGACTTTTACCTTATCTGAGAAAGTTAAGTCATTCCCTTCCAAAGGATGTTGTGCTTCTCGGATGAACACGATAATGAAATGAAATCCTTTAAACCTTCCAATCATGCTAATTAAGAATAATATGATACAGATTTTTCAGACACCGATACAATAAACCATTTGTAGTTCAGATAACACAAACAAATATTTGATGATAATAGAGCAAGGTAAATTAGATACGTAACTTTGTTGAGCAATTGTTTTCCAATGGTTTTAGATAGCGAAATTTTACGTATAAGAACACAATACAAATATCAGTTACGAACTAAGACACACAGACACATAGCCATTTCATATAAGGACGGCGACACGTGGTGGACAGGCAGCCCGCGAGCGGACAACGTAGCAGCGGCGAAATCAAAACTTCCTCTCCTCTCTCTCTCTCTCTCTCTCTCTCTCTCTCTTCTCTATATACAGTAATAAGTACACAGTATCTCTATCAATTCACCCTCAACTGTAAGTACGCTTAGATAACTTAGATAGGAAAGGAAAGGTTAAAGAACAAACCTGAGCGTCGACATGGGAGGCTAGGGTTTGGAGAGGTTTTGGAGAGCGGCTAGGGTTTGGAGATGCGGAAAAATAGGATCATACTTATAGAGAGAAGAGGAGGGATGCCATAATTGGCTCGTTCTTACTGCACAATACCATGCAGCCAGCAGAGAAAAAGTTTCTACATCAGGAAAGTGAATAGATGGTTCGAGTTCTGATTTGCTGAATTTTCGTCCGCCAAATATGAGGTGTTGTATTGTGGATATGTTGTTTGAATTTAAAAAAAAATTAGACACTAAACGACCTTCCGTCGTACCGATTCCGTCTAATGAATTTGTAAAATTACATGTAAGTAGCAAACATAATCAAGATTCAATTTGTACAGATATTAGAAAAATAATCAATAAAAAATAATAGTGAGTGGAATATGCAACAATGTTGAATGATATTTAAAGACCAACCAAAAAGAAAATAACTAACACATAGATTATGTCTAAACATATAAAAAAAAAAAAAAATTAACCATCTTTTTGCTTAGAAACCAGAAATTTTGCTACTCCGATATAAAATTGCCAAAACCTCTTATGTTGATACTCATAAGGAGGGCTAGAGACTAATTCCGAAAACTGATACTACGAACATTAAGATAGTTCAGAAATTATGGCACTTGTACTTGTAAAAAATTAGTGTTGTCCGTGAGGTCGTAGCATGTTGGTTACGATGGGAGGCTCTCGTGGAGATGGACATGGTTTGAATTCTCCCTTGGGAACTTAGTTCCTAATCCGGTGGAAATGACATATAAAAAAAATAAATTGATCAATTGTTGCAACTAATGTCTTGGACTCTTGGACACTATTCTAAAAATTCGCCTAGGCCCCTAGTGCTCGTCCGATGTCCACCTAGACGTCCACCTAGGCCATCTCGACCCTGACTATGCATATTTTTAGATTTTATGGACTTTTTTGCAATTTTCACTTTCAGTAAATTTTTGGGAGAATTTTTTTTTAACCGTGATCGCCTAGTCACTAGGCATCCGGTGCCCACCCGACCAGTGCCTAGCGCCTTTTACAACCTTGCTCTTGGGTACTCAAAATTTAGCATTGTTGCTACATGTGTAAGTACATGATACTGAAGGTGTTCTTTTAATGCTATTGCTCTCTGCACAACTTATTTTGTCCTATGAGTACCCTCCCCTCATCCATGATTAACATAGACACAAACCTCTCGATCTCATTTTACTACATAAAATTATGTCTTAATTACAACTTGACCCCTCAACTATCCAAAATGTTCAAATTGACCCCATCAACTTTGATAGGAACTAACTTAATACCCAATATGAACTAATATTTTTAACTTTATACCCAATTTTTTTTATTCCTAAACTACCCCCAACCCCCCACCTGTAACCATAACTTTTTTAGGGAGGAATATTTTGGTCATTTCAATAATAATTATGTTGTTATATTCATACTTCATAAATATTTAATATTGTTATATATATAATTGATATAGAAGATGGTGTATGATTAGCCCCTTAGTTAGACTAATTGTTGGTAAACCCAAATGAACCCAACTAGACTTGAGCCCAACTAGACTTATCGTGACCAATAGTGTGACCCATTTAGTTAGTCTTGGTTGACTAGTTAAAATAGAGGGAATGAATAGAATATCTCATTCATTTAATATTAGAGCCTTCATTAGTTAAATTTTTTAATTAGTTAAACTCATCATGACAACCTTGGAGGACATTGTGGACATTTTACATTACTCAACCCTAACCCTAGAGTGGGCGGCCTATATAGGAAGAGGGAGCCTCCATCTCCTTCATTATTAGTTCATGAAGAAAATCCTAAGTTGATTTCTTCCCCAAATGATTTAGTTCCTCCACCAAATTTCTCCAAATCAATTTCAATTCCACTCATTTTCATCCCCAAGAAGAGTTAGAATCTTGAAGATTTCAAGAGTCTAGAAGAATAGGAGTTTTGCTAGATATTGGTGTCCATTCATCACTCTTGTGCTCATTGGAAGGAACCACATTATGAATCAATCTCCCAATAGATAAAAAATTCTATTTTTCCTTGTTATTTCAGATTTGAATGGTGTAATAAACCCATAGGAACCCTCACTTGGTTTAAGACTACCCATAGGAAGAAGAACTAGGTCCATAAGAGGCCTATGGAGAAAGTTACATTAAGTTTTGTGTCCATTTGGAAAAAACTCCGAGGTGGCACACCAATAGTTTGATAAAATGCCTTAATGGGTCATTCCTTGTTATTTTGTGTTGTATTTGATATTTTGGGAGGTGTATGATGTCTTTTGAGGAGTGGTATCACATGGAATGGGTATTTGAGTGTGTATCCTAGAGTATCACATGAATGAGCACCAAGTGTTTGATTTAATGCACTTAGTGCATGTGTATCACATGTACCTATAGATAGGTGTTATATATATATATATATATATATATATATATATATATATATATATATATATATATATATATATATATATATATATATATATATATATATATATAAGTGTGTGTGTGTGTGTATATGGTGTGCATTGTGCTGTGCACAGTATGGAATGTGTGTGTTACACGGTATTTCACTGTGTGTGTGAGTTCTTGTGTGTGTAAGTGGTGAGTGTGTCTTAGAGTGCATCATGGATGGGATTAGACTTATAATACTTGGGTACCATGACAGTTGTGTGTGTGTCGGGTTGATGATAATGGTCTGTGCTCAAGGGAGACTACTACTCCTCTCTCTCTCTCTCTCTCTCTCTCTCTCTCTCGCTATGTGTGTGTGTGTGTGTGTGTGTGTGTGTGTGTGTCTGACAACCGAAAATAAAACTCTAACTTTAATCAACAAGCACCGCCTCCAGACCAACCCCTCGACAACGCCTCGCGACCGTCGCGCGAACCTGCGACCGCCGCCAGACCCGCCACCGTCGACGACCGCGAAAACCGCCCGCTACGACCCCAATTCACTCGTCAGAACCAACAGTCCAGGTACCAATATTTCCCCTCCTAATTCTCTGTTCCTGCTTCACCAATTTTCAATCCAATTGCTTAGGTTTAATCACAACATAAACATCTTCGAATGAATTCAAGTAGTTTTATTCGAACAATCATATTTCTATTTTAAATTCAACCAAAACTTTCCGAAAAGTCTGAGTTTTCATGCAAAGCAGAACACCTGTAAATTGATCCACGAGGCCATATTGGAAGGCTAGTTTCTTCTAGAATATATGAGGAACCTGGAATCTAATTGCGCAGACCTAGAGAACCAATACGACATTAAAATGATGTATTGTTTATACCTATATGCTCATTATTTTTTGCTAAAATTTAGCTTAAAAATCATCAAAAACAGTTTCAAAAACTTAGAAAACTTGTGATATTGAGTGAGTTCCGACAAATCGGACCACCACGTCATGTACCAGTTGCACCGAAAGGCGCGTATGGTATTTTATGACGTGCGAGTTTTTTGCGAAAATTGATTCGAACGTGTGTGTGCGTCAGGATCAACATGTATCCGTAAAAGTTCCCATGTATTGACGTTTTGCAAATTTTATCATTAGTTTGTGCACGTTTGTCGGAACACGATAAAACTTGTGCCATTGGATTCGTGGTATCATGATGGTCATGTGACCCAGGTCTCACGCGATTCTGAGACAGTTGACCGAGCCACCTATTTGCGGGACCCACGGTTGACTCTTGACGGACAAAATTGTGATCGGCTCACCAGAATCAAAATTAGGACATATTGTTGAGTTTGTATCATTGTTTAGGATTTGTTTGACCTATAATTTATTAAATTTAGAGACATTTGATCCTGACATGCATTTCGGTGCAAAGTGGGCCACGTGTGGACCCTGCTTTGACCCAAAATTAACGTTTTGCCCATGTGTCCAAATTAGATGAAATAATAGAGTTTGTTGGCTATCACGCTAATTCCAGAGATGTTAGTGATATTTATTTCACCATCTGGAGATGTTCATTCAGAGCCCCTACTTTTTGGTCTCTTGGAATCATCGTTTGGACATCTACATTACACAGCTTGCTTGCCAGACAAGTATACATTGCCATTGTGCTATTTATTTAAATTTATTATTAGCATGCATATTTTTTGTTTTCCATTTAGTTATTTTATTTTGCTATATAAAAATGCGCGTCCAAGAATAACTTGGGTGCAACGACAGTTGCGTCGTCTTTTATCCCTTATTTATATTATGCATGTCGACCTAGTTTTACGAGACCATCCCATGATGTTGAGGCATTCTTATATTTCATTGGTCGTGATACATTATTACACGAGTGTGAGTCTCATGTAGGACACGGACTTACGTGATAGGCTGACCACCTGTACGTATGAGACGTGCGACGGATAAAAAATAAATGCTGATAGAAATGCATGCTAGGAGACTTGGCAGTTATTGGAAGTATAACCATGGCATAGATATGACATGGATAGAGCATGGGGTAGGGAGAACAACAAGTAGGCATATAAGCTCCTTTACACTTTTCCTTTTGTAACTCGTACGCTCCGCCAGAGATGCATGGTCAGATGACCCTTATATTATATTATTTACAGGCGACCTCTGACGATCGAAAGACGTTACACTTTTTAGGCTCCTGACTCTCCGAGAGAGTCATGACAATCCCATTTTTAGCCAGATAGTCTATACGTTGGAAAGTTATTCTCAAAAGTGTATTTCACATAGACGGTTAGGCAACCATGTTTGATGTTTATTTTTAGTACATTATTGGTATGTTTCTATGTATCTTAATACATTCCTCTGAGGACCTAGTCCCTTTTTCAGGTACAGACGAGTAGGATTATCCGCAGGAGTACGAACCAGGACCTGATGCTTCATTCTCTGTTGAGGAGGTCTTACTTTCTGAGTATCAGTGATTACTTCATTGCTGATGGATATCTTAGTTGCAGTTTCTTTTATTTGAGATTTATCTTATATTGGAGTTTTGATCTCCTCTATTATTTTAGTTTTTGATATAGTCGATGGGTAGTGGATTTGTCTCCACCCGACTAATATTCTTTGATACTTCGTACTTGAGGCATTTAGCTATCTATTTTGATATTCCTTTACTTGTGCTTATGGATGAGATATAGATGCATGTGACTTGTGTTGACAATATATGTTTCACTTGTGAATTAATATTCATATTATAGCGTACGTATGCGTTATAATTTTCTAACATATTGGAGTTGTCATATACATACGACTGGCATGCTACGTATTTCTAGTCCTATGTATTTTGGGACTGGGGCATGACATCCCCACTACCGGGACTACCAATACCGGGGGTTCGAGAGTTACTCCTTGATGTCGTAGAATGCACGCTGGCACTCATCATTTCAGACAAAGGAAACTCCCTTCTTCATAAGCTGGGTGAATGGATGACAACGTCTAGAGAGATTTTATATGAATCTTATGATGTATGCCATTCTTCCTTGAAGGTCGCAAAGTTTTCTAAGATTCTTTGGCAGATGCATCTCAAGGATCGCTTTAGTCTTGTCAGGATCTATATGGATACCCTTTGATTTTATGACAAAACCTAAGAACTTGCCGCTGGAGACTCCCAAGAAAGACTTGGTTGGGTTCATCTTAGGCTGGTGCGCATGCATCAGGTCGAAGATGGTCTTCAGATCCTGGAGATGGTCACCTCGGAAGTAAATTTTGACGACGATGTCATTAACATAGCATTCGACCATCTTGCGCAGATGTTCATGGAAGATGGTGCTCATAGCTCGCTGGTATATAGTACATACATTTTTTAAACCAAAGGACATGACCGTATAGCAGTAAACTCCTATTGGCGTTTGGAAAGATGTATGCTTCTCGTCGTCTGAAAATATCTTGATATTGTTGTAACCCGAGAATCCGTCCAAGAAGGACATACGCTCGAAGCCACAAGTATTATCGATCATGATGTCCGTGATCGGGAGGGAAAACTCATCCTTTGGGCATGCCGCATTTAGATCTCGAAAGTTAATGCAGATCTAGCTCTTTTCGTTCTTTTTGAAGACGGACACAATATTGGCTATCCAATCTGGATGTTATTCCTCGCGGATGAGTCCACTGGCTATCAGTTTATTTACTTCAGCCTCTATGGCATTCATGATGTTTGGACGAAACCGTCATTGTTGTTGCTTTACTGGCTTAACATTTGGAAATATGTTGATTTTGTGGATCACGATAAGGGGGGTCCAGTCCTGACATGTCTTCCTAGCTCTAGGCAAAGACATCGATATACTCCCTTATAAATTGTAGCAAGGATTCACGATCTTCACTGGATAGGATTTTGTTGATGAAGATAGGTTTGGGGTGGATTCATCGCCCAGATCGACCTGCATGACTTTATCTTCAGTGGGAGGTTCTCGTTGCTCGAACCATAACTCTCATTGCGAGTCTAAGCATTGGACCCA
This sequence comes from Iris macrosiphon, assembly GCA_036927795.1. Classification (NCBI taxonomy): domain Eukaryota; kingdom Viridiplantae; phylum Streptophyta; class Magnoliopsida; order Asparagales; family Iridaceae; genus Iris; species Iris macrosiphon. The sequence continues at coordinate 184,178,251 of JAYESA010000011.1, forward strand.
TGGCTCCACCTCGAAGAGTTCTGCTGGCTAGACGTTCTCTTCTTCTGAGTAAGCTGACATCATATGGACAGACAACATTTGTCTGAACATATCCCCGATACTCGTGTCGGAGTCCCATGCGGAGGATTGCGAAGAGTGAGAATATAATTCGTCCTCTTCTTTCGAGTCTTCGAGAGTTGATATAGGTGTAACGTACCCCAGACCATGCCAAGTCTTGTGGTAGTAATCATCGGACTTGCCTATAGGAGCATGAAGACGCAAAGGAAGTCATCGACCCTTAGCGGCTTTCAGGTCATAGACCATCTTCTGAATGAGGTGCTTGGCTTGAGCGTTGTATCGATAAAGTTACATTTTATTGGTATCGGGTTCTGGCTTCTGTTCTTCTGGGATAAAAGATTGTGAAGATAATAGGTTTTTCTCCTCTCCTCCTTGCTAGAACTATGAAGTAGGAGTTTTGAACAGGGAGAATTTGATTTACTGCGTATGTGGTAGTCACCTGTGTATACAGCTGCAAGCCTAGATCGTGCTCTAGGGAATACAATGTACTTAAATATGTAACATCATAGTAGTTCAAAGATAACCCTTTATTCATAAAGTAAGGTATATTTTTGAAAGGGATTACATCATCCAGAAAGGGATTATTAGCGTGAGAAACTATATATTCCTTTAACTCGTCTTTTGAATTTGCTTCCAGTGCGATCGACGACTTTGGAGGCCTCCTCCGGAGTTTAACAATCAGGGGTTCGGGGGCAGGAGCTGGTGTCGGGTCCTTCTTTTGTGATTGGCTGGGTCTTCGCAGTCGTATGGTCAGAGGTTCTGGTGCCTTCCTTTGAAGCTTTGCCAAAAGGGGAGGGGCTGTGTTTCGAGCAAGTCCCTTGAGGCAAACTATCAAAGGCTTTTCCGAGGTTATGGCATGTTCTGCTTCATCGTCGGCCTCGTTCCCGATTTTGTCTTTTTGGCCTTGTTTGTATAAGATTGAGTCGGAGTAATAGGCCTCGACCCCTTTGAAGGGATCGACACCAGCGAACTCGGTCTTGACGACGTCATCATGGTCGACATACTTCAAACACTGGTGCAAAGTCGAAGGCACAATCATGTATTCATGTATCCATGGACGTCCCAACAAGACGTTGTAGGATACATCTACGTCTATGATGTAGCAAGTAACTTATGTTCGCAAGTTACCAATCTGGCATTTCAGGCAATTTTTTCCCAGAGGATAGCTTCTGCCGGTATTGAATCCACTAATGGTAGTGTTGATGGCTGCTAGCCGATGCATGGGGATTCCCAGTATCTGTAGTAGACTTCGTGGGATGATACTGATGGAGGACCCATGATCGATGTGCATTCGATCTACCTTTGTAAACACCCTAAATTTTTTTCAGATTTTTTAAAATCAATTTTGGGATTTAAAATGCATTTTTCAGGAATTTACATAGGCCCTGTAGTGAGTTTATAATTTTTAATTGCCAATAAAACAATATTAAAATGTAATAAAAATATGATTTTATGGTGTAAAATAGAAAACCGGACTTAGGGTAATTTTCTGGGATTTTATTGGGCATCAGACCTATTTTTAAAAGCCTAAAAACTATTTTCCTAAATTAATTAATTAATTAATATTACTATTATTATTTATTTTAATTTTTATTCGTCTTTGGGCCCGACCCAGTGGGCCGAGCCCATGAAAACCCAACCCAGCCCAAGCCTCCTTAGCGGGTCGGGCGGGTCCGCTCACCCGGATCCGCGTCCGACCCGGACCCGCATCTCCCAAACCCGCTCCCACGTTCGACCCCGTTTCCCGACTTCTCCGCCGGCGCCGGAATTCCCGCTGCCACGACCGCGTCACCCCCACGTCGCCTCTCCCTCCGGCCTCTCCGCCACGTCGCCCAGGCCGAGCCCTCCCCAGTCCCCCTATAAATAGCTCCTCCTCCGCCTCCTTTCCCCCGAACCCACCTTGCCCTAACTAGCTCCGGCCGACCACCACGCCTGAACCCTAACGCCCGACTCCGGCGCACCCCTCCGGCGACCCGAGACCCCCATCCTCCTCCCCGCCGTGACCTCCAGCGCCCAGAACCCCTCCTCCTCCTCTCACACCTCCCGCAGCCGCTCGACGACTGCTCGAGCCGCCGGCCGACCCCTCGGCGCCGCCCTAACCACTGTCAACAACCCCGCCGGACCACCCAGGGCCTCGCCGACCGACGGCCAGCCCCCAGAGCACCGGACACGGCTGAGGAACCCCGGACACGCCGCGGATACGAGCCCGGACACGCCGCTGACACGTCCAGGACACGAGCTCGATTCGGACTCGAAAAGCCCCGATTTCTCGGTCCCCTTCAGGTATTCGTAACTTGCAACCCTGATCTCCGTTTTCGATTCTGTAAATTCCTGCGCGAAGCCTGTATGACCCTCCCGGTGCCCGGACAAACCGCTCGGGGCATCGCGTCCTGTGGTGATCGCACACCGCGATCCAAAAACAGGAAAAACCAGACCCTGCTTCACCCCGGAACTGAGTACGCCCCGCCAAACGGGATGACTTGGTCGCATGCGGTCTTCACAGATACGTGCGCCTCGTCGATACGGACGTGCGAGTTTTCGCGAAAGTCGATTTGGGTGTGCGTGCACACCGGAATCAACGCGTATCCGCGGACATCGCTCCGTATCCGCCTTTTCTGCAATTCACCCTAACTTCGTGCACACATGTCGGATCGAGACGAAACTTGCGCCATCGGACTCGTAGCTATACGCTGGTCCTGTGGGTCAAGTTTGGTTCGATTCTGAGAACGTTGACGAAATCGCGTGTCGTGGGCCCCACAGGCCCCGCTCGACGGGCGATTTCGTGATCGGCTCATCGGAATCCAAATCTGAAAGTTCCGTTGGGTTCGTATCAGCGTTCCTGACCTGTTGACACTAAGTTTGGTGAATTTGAAGACCATTGACCCTGACACGTTTTTCGGTGCAAAGCGGGCCCACCGGTGGACCCCGTTTTGGCCCGAAATTACCGTTTCTGCCCTTGTCACCAAATTGGACCCAAGGACAGGCGATTCTAGCTGATTGACACCTTCTGAGCGTGATGGTACTGTTTATTTCAGCTTTCGGAGACATCTCTGGGAATTTTCGAAACCAGGACCTTAGTGGAATCCAAACTTCAGGCAAGTGCACCTTGCCAAACTTGCAGTCATTATTTTCTTATTTTCTGTAAAAATACTCTGCTGGATTTCTTGTGCAAATTTATATAAACTGTTTTAAACTGCTTAACCTAGGGAACGTACGACGTACCTAGTGGCCGATCATAGTCGGGTACTGACACCGTATGCGGTGTTGGGTTCGTCATTTAGCGATGGATTTACGACCCCCTTATTTTGTACTTGACCTCTCAAGTACCCTATAACCCAGGACACTTGACACTATCATGGACAGAATCTTCCCGAGTTATTCGTGGGGATTCTGAATAGGATACAGGACTTGACAGAGTTATTATTATTAGACAGTATGACTTGTTGCATTAGTTATAATCTCGCTGACATGGACATGAGACGTTATGGTCATGGCCTGCGTGATTACATTGGGTGGGGAGAGACACACAGGCTACAGGCTGTTCTATATATATATCTACTATTATTGTGAGGTTGTAGACTCTCCAGCAGAGCTAGACCCTTTACGTGTTATTACTGCTACCGGCTCCCCGACACAGAGCTTGTAGCGGTCTCAGCCTGAGTACTAGTGTTGCTCTCATTTGCATATCACATAGATGGTTAGTTACTTAGCTTACCCTGCTGATTCATTATTTATTGCACTGCTTATTCATTTTGGCTTGTATTATCTGTGCCTTGCTATGTCCACTGAGGACCTGGAATGGATTATGTCCCCAGGTTTAGCTGAGGAGCAGTATCCCGAGATATACGGGACCGGAGCTGAACCTATTGCTGGAGCTGAACAAAACACTGAGGACGAGGTGACTGCCGAGGACTTTTCCTGAGTGCCTGTTCCAGCACTCATTTATTTATTTCATGTTTACATCTTTTGTTCCTGGCCTATAGAGCCAGTTTATTTTAGACTATAGTCGGATTGTTGCTCCGACTGACTTGCTGTGTTGATGTTGCTACATTATTTCCATTTGATTATGCAGTTTATTTCCTTTTCTTTATGGATGAGATTAGCATGACTTGTGTAGTAGACCTTATTTACAGCTTAAGTACGCCCTGATGGCTCCATTAAATTGGGTTATCCATCAGTGCGTGCTGCTGGCCATTGCCACGCATCTCCAGTCCCTCGGCATTTTGGGACTGGGGCGTGACAACCTTGATGGCCCCGATGTAGCCCATGTAATAAAGAGGGCGATCATGCCTGTTATTATTGAGCAACATGTCGTATTCCGAAAATATAATATTTGGTATTGCTTCCATCGCATTGTGGCAATGGTGGCATGCAACGGGGTCCTCAGCCAATGGCTTGACCTGGGACAGATAAGAATCGGCGTTCTGCAATGCCTCGCTTAGAGCTTTCTGAGTATCTTTGGAGAGTCGGAGAAGCTCGAAGAGTGATAACTTCGTCGGAGCATTGGAAAGCTGTGCTAAAATGACGAAGTTATAGGGCTTCTCCAGCCCTTGAGTTAAATTATTTTGCAACGGTTTATCTAAGCGAACTCCCTTATGCTTTTGTTTGTCTAGTGCAGGAGGATGGGATGGACCTAGATCGGATGCAATAGGTGCAGTGGGTGTAACAACTGGAGGAACACTGCCTTCGAGAATATTGTAGTCGCACTGGCAGGCGAGACCTAACCTTGTCGCGCCAGCCACAACTTCTTCAATAGGAGAAGAAACTATGTGACAGGGGTTGGACTTCTTTCCCTTCTGCTTGATGGCAGAAGGCTTCATCAAGTCTTGGGCAAGATCTGGGTGAACCCACATGACATCGCCATGCGGTGTGCTGAGAGGTACCAATCCGGTTGCTTGGTTACGAACTAGAGGAAGATTAACAACCTCCATTGTCGCCTTCGGGATCTGGACAACACCATCTTGGGCTTTCATTGCTGGAAAGTCATCGAGCTGGAGAGACACCATATTGGAAGCGGCTATTTTTTCTTCAAAGTCTAAGTTGAGAGCTTTGGTGTCAATTAGGCGCTGGATATATCTCTTCAACGTGTAACAATCCTTTGTTAAATGGTGAACATACCAGTGTTAGTGGCAGTACTTGAGGTCATCGACCTTGTCTGCCTCCTCAGGACGTTTGATGTCGGGAAATCGAAGCTTGTAGCCTTTCATTAGTATATCGAAGATTTCCATGACGTCCTCATCTTCGAAAGAGTATGTCTCTTTCAATTTTGGAGCCTCTGCAGGCTTCTTCTCGGACTTCTTAGCTAGATTGGCAATAAGGGCCTGCTTTTCTTTGCCATCGTGGACATTATTGTCGCTATTGTAGTTGCGGTTGTTGTGGTTGTACGGACGTCTTCCACTATCATCAGCGACGGGGATCTGTATTCCCAATAGTCGGACGTCCTTTATCTTCTTTTTGTGCCAACAAAATTTATTATGAACGCCGTCCAGTCTTTGAACTGAGTATCACCCATCCAGAGACTGACTACTGGGAGTATATTCCTCCAGCATGTGTTCATCGGTATGGACTCAGGATTACCGGAAGGTAACTTCAGTACAGCTTGCCTGTATCGTTCGATGTATACCCGTACATATTTTTTTTTCTTTTTGCATGATGTCCATCAGAGAGGACATTGTCATGTCGTTTCCTTCGTCATAAAATCGGGCAAGAAAAAAGCTTTTGAGGTCGTCAAACAACGAGATACAATTATCTTGGAGACTATTGAACCAGTCGAAGGCTACTCCAGATAATGCGTCGACAAAGAGCTTGGTGAGGAGAGCATCATTGTGGAGCAGATGCCCCATCATGGTCTCGAAGTAGCTCATGTATTGACAGGGAGATATTTTTTCGTCAAATTGAGTATATGAATGGTTTATACTTGGACGGGTACGACACATCTCTCCACTCGAGGGGATACGGTTGTCGTATCCCAAGTTCGCACAATGTATTCTAATTGTCCATGAAGTCCAGCCGGGCTCGAAGTTCCCGTACCTCCCTTATTGTTCGCAGGCTTCATCTACTACGGAAGGATCAGATGATCCAGGCAATGTGTTATTGTCGCCCGCGGGTGGAGCGATTGCATTTGAGTCCCCATTGGTCCCGGGATCCAGGCTTGCCTGAGCTAAAATCCTTGGCGGCTGTGAAGCCATATTTGCCTTGATCTCCAGCATTGTCTTAGTCATGGCTTGCATTAACGCGCTCGTAGTTTGCATCATAGCCTGGAGGGTCTCGAGGCATTGTCAATCGCTGGGGCCCTCGTGGTCATCCCCTGCCATGTATACCGTTCTTACGTGGGGAGAGATGGATGGGACGGTGGATGTTGCACTTTCAGACTCAGACTTTTGTAGTGAACAATCTCCAGAGAAACTTGGCATCATTGAATTCTCTTCGGATTCAGAGGGAATACTACCCCCATCGTAGGAAGCTGCGTCTTCTTGATAAGGGTGGCTATCCCCAGGAATCTCAGCGTCGGTTCCTCGGGAATCCCCGTCTCCTCGGAACATCAAGTTTTTGTAGAGTTCTGAGGGATCACTACCCCCAGCTTGCAGAGCCATATAGGGTCTCGAGGAAGGACTACCACCAGTGGCTAATAGTTTCTTTTTTGAGCGCGTACCAGGAATACTCCTTCTGTGGGCACCGTTGCTTGCCTCTGGTTCCTTGATGCGCTGGTTGAGAGTGAGAGATTAGACGCACTAGACTTCCGTCCTCCCCTTGTGGAGGAGGATTTCTAAGCAGAATAACATGAGGCGAAGGGCAGTTCCTCCTCTTCTGGTGTTTGCACCTACTCTCCGGGATGCCACCGGATAGGTGCTTATAGTTACAGTCGTCGGAATGCCGACTGCTTGTCTGTAGGTACTGCTACTTTGGCACAACAACTTTTGATGACGATGTTGGCATAATGATTCCTTGGAGATGACACCTCACATGTCGTAGTTACTTCCCTCGCTTTGCGCTTGTGATTGATCACATTGTGCAAGTCAAGCGAGGGGTGATTCACCTTTACACCCTCCTTATGAGCATGGGTGGACCGAGCACAAGGGTGTGTGGGTGTTGCCTTTGCTCCCTGACCTGGGGTTCGTACAAGAACTTTCCCCTGGTCGTTAGTGGAAGACTTTTGAGACCGGACCAGTCCACTTGCCACCGTGGTTTGGACGCATAGGTCGATTTTGTACAATTTTTCGCCAGGGGCATGCATAACAGTTAGCGGTACCTGCTGACGGTCGGCCGGATGAGCAATTATTTGAGCTAGGCAAGCTCGTATTGCCCTAGACTCCCTTGTTCTAGCACGTACCGGTGCATAGTATGAAAAGTCCAAGTTTATAGCTTTCCATATCTCAATATGGCTCATGGAATCATCACCGCACGAGATTCGGTCGAAGACTAAGCTTCTATTATTATCGAGGCCGCATACAGACTTATGCCTACGACTGGAGTCTGATGCCGCATGGGCCTTATTATGCGGGCTTTGTTGTGGCCGCATGGAACGTGCCTTAACGCTCGAACTTCTGACATCGTAGTATTTTTCTCTGCCAGAGCTCAAGTGCTGAGCACTTTCCTTATCAGAAGAGGCTGCCGCATGAGAGGGGACAACTTGTGTGGATGCATGATGTGTGTCGCTTGTGGCATGGAGAGAGATAGGGAGCGCATGCTCCACAGTTGGGTGGGCGCGCAGCGGCCTTGACTACCCATGTCCTGCAGGTCTTCTTAGGCTTTGCCAACCTTGACGAAGCGCTGCCCTCAGAGAGCATCTCCTCGAAGGCTTGCTGGTCGAAGCGTACCACCAGCATCTTCTGAGTTGAACCCAGCTTTGACGTATCGGACTACGTCACAACCTTCTCATCAGAGGAGAAGGATCTTCCCAACAGAGTCGCTACCTTGTTTGCCATTACAAGTGTTGAAAAAAAAACTTATTTGAACAACAAACAAAAGAAGTATAAAAAAATCTTAGATAGAAGATCTAAGTACAATATTTTGATTATGGGGAGTGTGACGATGGAGATTGAGTACTACAGCAACTCACTTACTCCGTTGACAGTCCGACGAGTGAATGAGGATGTCCTCTTCTATTTTTTCTCTCCCGAGCTCATATGCACGTATATTGCTCCATGTCTCTCTCTCCGTGTGCGGGCATGCTACCCTGCTATTTATAGTCATCATGTTGACGGGCTATAGGTGCAGCATATACCTCTATTTAGTGGCAACATGGGGCTCCTTCAACAGAATACGGTTGTAACTGTTAGTCGCATACCACGGACGTGCTATCATCTGGTCTTGGTTGGGATATGCTGTTGATAGTATCCCAGAGTTGTTGTTAACTTTGTTGTGTATGTGACTTAGTCAACTTGACACGTAATCAACAATGGTTGTGAGAAGATCTCTTCTGTTGTAACGGAAAGATCATGTAAGCTGAGAGCCGCATGGAGTAGTGGCCCATACGTACTATCGTCCGACCTAGGTCTTATGAACACTTTGGTCGCATGGCGTTGTGGATGCATGGAGTCGTGGCCGCATACTGCCTTGGCCACATAGACTCGGGGCCGTATACGAGTAAACACGTGGCACAGCTCGTCTAACAGATCATCAATGCATTGATGTGACTTTCTATCTTTTTGTATGTCACCGTCTTCACGAGTCTCGAAGTATTTCAGTACAATTAATGTCGTGTCAGATATGTCATAATTGCTATGATAAGGATCTTATGCGACTTTCCACTTGTAAACTCCCTCACCCAAAATTAGGCCTACTTGGCTTAGATAGTAAAATTAGGGCTAGTTGAACCCAATTATAAATAGAACACGGCATTTGATTTAACTATACAATATTTATATCACCTAGTGTACCTTACCGTTGCTTTGATAATTGGAGCACCTCACTAGCCATTGTCTTCCTACAAATTTCACAACCTTGTCTTAGACATGCCCGCCTACTATTCTGACCTTTGTGTAACTTATAATTATGCTCTCTTGTGCTACATTTTAGTCGCACAACATTTGTCGCAAACGTTATTAATTAATTCTAAATAAAATTCCAACTTTATACTCTTGTGCGTTCCAATTGAAATTAGAGACACAATCTTGACCGTTTTGTGCAACCCAAATTTTGTTAATATTCTACTCTGAGCCCTCTACGTCCATGACACTTGTGTCCCACCTAATTTTATTCCCATGTACTTCTAATTAATTCCAGAACACCTTGCGCATTAAATTTAATTAATTAAAACACAATTTCCGTCTTTGTGCAATTTTCCAATTATTGGACACTTTTATGCAAAAGTGCGTTGAGGTGTCCATACCGTTGGACACAATACATGCAGAAACATATTTTCCCTTCATAGGAATTTTCCCATAATTTTTGGAATGTGCAACGCGCAACATCGCCCCCTTTATTTTAAACCAATCCTTGCATTTAAACAATACAATTATGGCCCTCCAAACATCCTCATGTGAGCCCAAGGCCCAACTCTAAGGAGTGTTGACCAAGCCCTAATCCTAGGTCAATCCCAAACCTAAAAATCCTACATATATAAATATCTCCTTTTCCTTTATTTTCCCAAAATTCCAAACTCAAAACCCAAACCTATTTTTCCACAGCCGATCCCCTTTACATCTCATCTTCTTCTTCATCTCCTTCCCTGCCTACATCCGCCGGCCGGAGAACCCAACCTCACCGGACTCCACTTGCATCACCAGCTCCCCCTGCTCTCTTCTTACTCTCCTCCCCTTCCACTGCCCCTCGCCAACCTCGCCGGAGAACCTCGATTGAACCACCATTGTCATTGCCCTCATCTTTTTCCTTCTCTTCTCCCTGTCCTCCCGCCGGCAGGAGTCGACCCCGACCTCGCTGGAGCACCCGACCTCCTCCTCCGCCTGGACTTCACCGCCACCACCAACGGCACCGACACCCATCTCCACGTCCAGACCCCTCTCCTCGATGACTCCCCACGTTCACCACGACCTCCCCACCGGAACGACCACCTCCTTCTTCCCCGTTGTCGTCGACCGGAGCCACCACAGCCTGCTGAACCTGCGGCTGCTCCTCCTCATCACCCTCATGTTCATCCCTCAACCCCAACGTCAGAGCCCGACGTCTCCCCCTCGCCTGAACGCCACCGGCACCACGACCACACCACCCGCACATCATCACCACCATTCCCTGAACCCTGAGCTCCTCCTCCTCTTCCACCTCCCTGTCCTCTCCTCCTCCTCCTTCTTCTGGTCGGACCTCCCCTACTGGCCGGACCTCCCCCACTGGTCGGACCTCCCCTGGCCGGACTCCAGTCAGCAGCCATCACCAGCATCATTATCATCAATACCCATCATCATCATCCTTATCTCTTCATCATCTCCATTATCATCACCATTAACACTATTACCATTATCCACATCATCAACCCATCATCATCCTCATCATCACCATCGTCATCCTCGTCATCACCATCATCCACATCATTATCCTCGTCATCACCATCGTCCACATCATCATCCTCGTCATCACCATCATCCACATCATCGTCCTCATCATCACCATCGTCCACATCGTCATCCTCGTCATCACCATCATCCACATCATCGTCCTCATCATCACTATCACCCACATCATCATCCTTTTCATTACCATCATATAATCACCACCATATAATCACAATCATAATCATCACCAGCATCTTCACCATGAGCATCACCATCATCATCATCGCCGTAGTCGTAATCATCGCCATCATCGTAGTTATCATCGTCGACCTCATCGTCGTCACCGTCATTCCCGTACGCGTACCCCGAGAGGACTGATTGGATTATCTGTGCGACTTCAGGAGCAAATTATTGATACTACGCAGCTTCCTTGCCAGGCAAGTATATCTTGCCTTGTTGTACTATTTAAATTTTGTATTATTAGTTACATGTTTATATTATATAACTGTGCGCGTCCGAGAAGACTCGAGTGCAGTCAACGAAGGCGTTGACGTTAGGATTGTGTCTGACCTAGTGTCTAGTGGACCCACCTAAAGTTGTGGAGTTATCAGTATGACTCCACAGGCCTTGACACATTTCTTACACGTGTTGTGAGTCTCATGTAGGGCACGGACTTGCGTATGCGGTTGGCCACCTGTACGTGTAGGTCGTGCGACGGATAGGGTATAACTGCTAATAGTGATGCATGTTAGAAGACTTAACAGTTATTAGTAGTCAAAGCATAGACTATTGTAGTACGAAGGTCCAATCCTTGTCCTTGTTTGGTTGTAAGGTTGGACTATTATTCTAACGATAGACTATGAGCCAGAGTTACGGCACCGATACTTGCACTCCGTCTCGGTGTAGTAGCTACAGCGTGTTGTGGATACAACATGCATAGATCATTGGGCGGGGAAGACAATTAGTAGGCGTATGGGACAAACATTTGGTTGTCGTAGTTTCAGAGTAAACTGCGGGACCGTGAGCCTCAGTGTTACCCAGTTATGGGCCAGTGTTACCCGATTATGGGCGTATATGCTTGTCGATACATCCGGTAGAGGTTACTAGCTGTGCGCTATCATGATCGATGATGTAGTCAGCATATACTCCTGGCATCCAGTTTACAGCTAATGCCAGGAACTTAGCCTCTGGCTCGACGCTACGCTTTATACCTTTCACCTACCCATACGTACCAAGGTTGTCTTCAAAGTGCATTTCACTTAGCTGGTTAGATCACCCTTGAGTTTTTACAATATTTACTTTATGGCATGCTTCTATGTATCTTGTTATGTACCTCTGAGGACCTGGTCCTTTTTCAGGTGTAGATGTTCATGAGTATTCGCAGGAGCGCAGATCCGGACTTGCTACGTATATTTCGAGGAGGTTTTCTCTTCAAGCCCGTAATTATTAGTTGATATTCTTATATTGTATTTATCTTGTTTATTCTATATTCTAGTTCGGTAGTGGATTTGTTTCCATCCGACTATCATCTTTAGATACTTTATATTGAGATATAGTTTCATGGATATTGGTTATTTATGTCTATTTGATTTATGTGGATGAGATTTAGTTATGCCCTGTGACTTGTGATAAATATATACCACTTATGAATTATTGTTCATGATACAGCGTACGCATGTGTTATGGTTTCCAAATATTGGAGTTGCCATATACATGCGGCTGGCATGCTTACGTGTCATAGTCCTACGTATTTTGGGACTGGGGCGTGACACCACTCCTTGGTTATAAGGACTGCATGGATGCTTTACATGGCTCCTCTGCGGCCTGCTTTCAATTTGAGGGTGCGTGGGCCTTATGTGGCCTGCATAGTTTTCAGATTTTACATGCTTCTACATACTTAGGTTTAAGATTTTCATTATATAACTCCAAATCACTTCTTAGAAATTAGTGGTGCCGTGATCCACCCTCTTTCTTATCAGCAAGTGATGTATAACTAAGTTGGATGAACACGATGCGGAGATCGCATACTTGAGAAGAGAAGAATAGGTTTAGGATACAAGCATCCTAGTGGCTAGTATATTAGATATAAAAGAGAAACATGAGTAACCTGGTATGAGAGTATCACATATGTGTCATATATATGAGTTAGTGCCTTATGTAGATAGTGTGAAGACTTGGGTAAGGGTGTGCCAATAGGGTACATAAGTATGATTGTATAGAAGTGTTCTATTTGACTCTGGAAATGGATTTACCAAAATCCTTACTTATCTCAACAAAAATAACGTTATATCAATTTTACACATATATACATATCTATATATACGAGCCATTCCTTTGTTTCAATCTTCTTCCTTCTTCTTCATACTCTTCAACCATAATGTCGTCGAGGACGGACTGCATCGAGGAAGACATCGGCAAGATCGAAGAAGGCATTGTGGTTGTCGACTTTCCCGTGAAGACTCCAGGATATGCTCTTCCATCTCGATAACCCTCGTGCAAAAGGTACGTAGGGATACGTACGATGCACATGCATGCCAAAATCAGTATTGTGTCTTTACGTCGTGTTTATGCGCATATTTGTGTCATATAGGTTGTTGCGGAGGTGATTGGCACGTTCTTCGTGGTGTTAGTCGGGTGCGAGGCCATGGCGGTGGACAAGATATACGGATCAGTGACGTTCCTGGGAATATATGCATCACTTGGGGACTCATCGTCATTGTGATGGTCTACTCGGTCGGACACATCTCCGGCGCCCATTTCATAAATCATGCGGTCACGATCACCTTCACCATCCTAAAACAATTCCCTTGGAAACAAGTACGTCATCGTTTTTGTGCTAGTTTTGTGTTCATTGTACACAACTAGAGGTGCATCCTCGCACCACGATAAAATATATTTCTTACTAAAATTGGTTTGAACCATTCAAATCAATGGTTAAGATTAGACACTTAAACAAGATCTAACAGTTGTGATCATGAGGATGCAAAAATGAGTGGATCGCGAATCCCCGATCCCTCCTCATTTTTCACTTATGCACGAGCCAAAAAAAAAATATGATTTGTTAAAAAAAATTAGATAAAATTTATATTAAAATAATTTAAATTTGATTTGAATATATTTCAATTATTATTTTTTATAGATATATTTTTAGAATTTTGGATATGTGTTTAGTTAGATAATATCAATTATTCAGTTTAAATATGATTTGAATATTAAATATATTTTAGGATTTGTTATATGTTGATGTGGTTAAAAGAATTTTAGAATTTTTATTTTATTTGTTAACCACGTGAGAGATACATATGGGTAGTTATAGTTATTTACTTATTTTTTAATTAATTAGTGGAGGATATATACGACTTAGACGACTCATTTTTTAGTTGTTTCTAAGTCGCGCGTGTGTGTGTGTGTGTCGTAAATGCTACCATGATGCCCTTTTATTAATTTTGATACAATTAGAGGGCGCGCAATCAGGATACATGTTCATGTCATGTAAATGACTTGTCCATATAAATGGATAAGATTGCATACATTTTGAGCCTCGTCAAACCCTAAGCATGATAGTGGTAGGACAATTTTGTGGGCGTAGTATGGCCTGATGGTAAGAACTTCTACTTGCAATTAGAGTGTGGAGCCTAGAATGGTGATAAGGATTGCTACTTGCATCCTGGAGTATACAGGTTCGAGTCACATAGAAATAATTTTTTCGTATGTACAAAAATAAGGATATGTACATTTTGATCCTCTCCCAAGAACGCACGTTGTCACGTCCCAGTCCCAAAATGCCGAGGGACTGGAGAAGCGTGGCAATGGCCAGCAGCACGCACCGAGGGACAACCCAATTTAATGGATCCATCAGGGCATGCTTAAGCTGTAGTCTAGCAGTAATAAGTTACAAGTCTCAGGTATTACTAATCTCATCCACAGAATAACACAGATTGATTGCCAGAAATAATGCAATAGAAATAAATATGCAATAACAAATAAGGTTGTCTCGGAAAACAAATCCGAGAATTATTATGTTACAATTAAGGAGAAAAGACAGGAAATAAAATGCTGGAAATGGAAATACTGTGTTGTTGAAGCCGGTGCTCAGGAGAAATCTTCGGCCACTACTTCGTCCTCTGTTCCTTGTTCTGCTCCAAGGAGTGCTCCGGTACCGTACACCTCTGGGTAGTTCTCTTCAGCTGTACCTGGGGACATAATCCGGATCCAGGTCCTCAGGGGACAGCAAGGTACAGAAAATACAAGCCAAAATAAACACAGTGCAGCAGATAATTAAACAAGAGGGTAAGCTATGTAACCAGCTAAGTAATATGCAATATGAGAGCAGCACTAGAACTCAGGCTGAAGCCACTACAAGCTCTGTGTCGGGGAGCCGGGTAGCGGCAATAACTATGAATTATACTCTGAAATATACTATGTTTTATATATATAATATCAGCCTGTAGTCTGTGTGTCTCTCCCCACCCAATGTAATCCCACGTCTCATGTCTACGATGCCTCATGTCCATGTCACGCACGATTATAATTAATGCAGCAAGTCTGATAGCTATGGATCAAATGTCTAAGAATGTAAAGTCTATGTCATAACCATGCATCCTATACAGAATCACCTTGAATGTCTCAGGAAGACTCTGTCTCATGAAATAGTGTCAAGTGTCCTGGGTTCTGGTGTACTTGATAGGACAAGTACGAGAATAAGGGTATCGATTGTCCATCTCTAATGACGTACCCAACACCGCGTACGGGGTTGGCACCCGACTATGATCGGACACTAAGCACGTCACACGTTTCCTAGGTTAAGCAGTTAAAACAAGTTACATATGGATCTACCAGAATTCAAGTAAAATACTATAACAGAAATTACTGAAAATTTACAAGCTCTATATTCTCACTGATGCAAAATTAACCAAGAAAAATATATAGCAAGCTGCAGCGTTTGGCAAGGTACACTTGCCTGTGGTTCCGGCTATGTTTGCGGTTCTGACTTCGGTTGGATTTGCAGGCGGTACTCCGGTTGCTGAAACAAATATCACCATCAGATCCAGAAAATATTAATCAGCTAGAAATGCCTGTCCTTGGGTCCAATTTGGAGACAAGGGCAGAAACGGCAGTTTTGGGCCAAAACGGGGCCCACATGCGGGCCCACTTTGCACCGAAAAACATGTCATGGTCAACGGTCTCCAAATTCACCAAACTCAGTGTCAACAGGTCAGAAACGCCGATACGAACCCAACGGAACTTTCAGAATTGAATTCCGATGAGCCGATCACAAAATCGCCCGTCGAGCGGGGCCTGTGGGGCCCACGACACGCAATTTCGTCAACGTTCTCAGAATCGAACCAAACTTGACCCACAGGACCAGCGTATTGCTACGAGTCCGATGGCGCAAGTTTCGTCTCAATCCGACGTGTGTGCACGAAGTTAGGATGAATTGCAGAAAAGGCGGATACGGAGCGATGTCCGCGGATACGCGTCGATTCCGGTGTGCACGCACACCCGAATCAGCTTCCGCAAAATCCCACACGTCCGTATCAATGAGGTGCACGTATCTGTGAAGACCGCACGCGACCAAGTCGTCCCGTTTGGCGGGGCGTACTCAGTTCCGGGATAAAACAGGGTCTGGTTTTTCCTGTTTTTGGATCGCGGTGTGCGATCACCACAGGACGCGATGCCCCAAACGGTTTATCCGGACACCGAGAGGGTCATACAGGCTTTTCAACGCAATTTACGGAATCAAAAACGGAGCTACGAGCAAAAAGTTACAAGTACCTGAAGGGAACCCGAAAAATAGGGCAAAATCGTGTCCGACACGACACGCGGATACTGTGTCCCGTGTCCTGGACGCTGTGCCCGCGTGTCCAGTGGCGTGTCCGGCCTAGGGTTGGGGTCTGCTGAACCGTGGTGGCTGGCCGACAGTCGGCGAGGCGTCGTCGGACTTCGGTGAGGGCGGCGCCGGCCGTGAGCTGCGATCGGAGGCGGGGATGGTCGGCTGCGAGGAAAAAAGAGGGAGGAGGAGGTGCTGGAGAGTGGTGGACGGCGGGCTCCGGTCGGCGAGGAGGAAGTCGGCGGCTAGGGTGCTGAGGGAGGAGGGCTAGGCGGCTGAGGGAGGTCGGGGTTAGGGCTCCGGCGAGAGGTGGAAGTGTGGGCGGAGGAAATGGAGAGGGGAGGGTTTAAATAGGGCAGCGGGCGGGGACGCGCGGCCGAGCGGGGCGGAGGTCGTGGGTCGCGGGGCCGCGCGGAGCAGAGACGTGGCGACGCGGGCGGGGACGCGCGGCCGAGCGGGACGGCGGCAAACGCGGGGCGAGGGCGGTCGTGGGAGAGAGGGTGGAGGCCGGGTACGGACGCGGGCGGGTCGGGTGGCTGACAGACCCGACCCGACCCGATAGGTGCTGGGCTGGGTCGGGCCGGCCCAATGGGCCGCGGGCCGGTTTAAATATTTTTTAAAAAAATCTATTTAAATAGATAAATAATTATTAAATAATTAACTAAATAAATATTTAATTAAATAAATACTTTTAGGGGTTTTAAAAATAGGTCCGGGGTCCGATAAATTCCAGAAAAATTGCCCTAAGTCCAGTTTTTCATTTTACATCCAAAAATATTATTTTCATAATATTTTATTATTATTTATTATCATTTAAAAATCATTGAATAATTAAAACCTGTTTTTAAATTACAGAAAATTTCCAGAAAATTCCAGAAAATTGTGAAAAATCCAGTTTTTAAAATTTTGAAAATTCAGGGGGTTTACACGCGTGAATAAGTGCCTCGTGGCACTAGAATGCCATATAATCTATCAAATTTGATACGATTTGTTGATCTTGTTATGTGTTCATGCAGTTGCCTATATATATCATAGCACAATTGTTGGGAGCGACCCTCAGGAGCAGCGTACTGTATCTGATAGTCAATCTGAAACCTGAACACTTCTACGACATCGTTCATGTCGGCTCGGCGATGCAATCGTTCATCCTCGAGATCATTATATCATTCCTTTTGATGTTCGTGATATCGGGCGTAGCAACCGACACTAGAGCGGTACATATATTAATATCTATTTATGTTCAATTGTATAAGTTATTTTTTCTCTAATGTTCTTCCCTAATATTCTAAGAAAGCACAAACACTCCAAAATATAATTAGGATCATATTGTGTCGAGTACATATCAGACATATTTTGGACACTCCAAAATAGACATGATGTACCAAAATATATATTGTGTCCGTGTCATAATGTCATGTCGTACATGTGTCACTGCAACATACTTGATAATATGAAGATTTGAAGTTTTTGTTTTGTTTCATCTACTAATCATGTCACTCTATTCACATACCTTGCAGATAGGGGAGTTGGCAGGGATCGCGGTGGGATCAACAATACTGTTGAATGTATTTATGGTGGGTATGTTCCTAAACACATTATATTATAAACTAGTAATGTGCACGTGCATTTCACATGCGTAAAAAAATTAATTTTTTTTTAATATAAACTTATTATAAAAAAAACCATTCATAGGAGTTGAACTCAAGCAATCAAGAAAAGTGCCTCCCACCTTAACCATTTGAGTAGAGTTATTTAGTTATTAATATATCATATTAGCTAGTTAAATGCTTGGTTAAGTTTTTTTTTTAATAATTAGGGGAGTATTTAGGTAGTTATTTTCTTATTATTTTTTTAATTTATTTAAGTGATGATATACATACGGCTTATTTGACCGTTTTCAAACCTCAATATAAGAGCCAAAAAAAAAATCATACTTCTATAATAATAATATTTTTTTTGGTCTACTCGTTTGAAATCTACATTACGTCAGCGGGACTGAAAAAGAAAGCAAGCACGTCACAATCGATTCTTGAAATACTTCTAGTTTATTTTGAGCAGTCCTATATCCGGTGCATCGATGAACCCTGCAAGGAGCATAGGTCTGGCTCTGGTGATGCACAATTACAAGTCATTGTGGGTCTACATTGACGGACTGATAGGAGGTGCATTGCTCGGAGGGTTCACGTACAACCTCATAAGGTTTACCGATAAACCGGTTCGCGAGATCACGAAGTCAAACCCAATTTCTAAATCCAAGCCCAACTAAAAGTCAAACCCAATTTAATCATAAATCTAAACGTAATGAAGACTCAAAAGAAACAAGTGTTACATGTAAAACTGCATCATATGAAATATTTGCATTGATATTTTTGAGTTAACCCCTGAACCCCCACCCAAAAAAAATTTGGGGCACTGCCCCCGAACAACCCCCCCTCCCCCCCCCTCCCCCTATCAAGAGACCTGGATCTGCCTCTGGAAATAGAGGTTGATGATCGTTGTGTACAAAGAGTAGGAATTTGTTTTAGAAGCGCACAAATGAGAGTTTGATTTTGTTCATGCTATAGCGACGAAAAAGTTTCGTGTATTTTGATCTATCAATTTTGTGTGTGGAGTGGCATCTTTAATTACTTGTTTGTGATTTTTTTTTCCTTACATGTTTACTAATATGCTTAAAAAAAAATTATTTACTTTTTGTTCTCTTGTTGTTTTAGTACTAAAAGTATTAATATTACCAATAGAACAACATGATTTTTACATACTTTAACCTAACAATAGGCTCCGTAGTTGTGGCTAGAGATTGAAATTATTTAGTAGTATTTGTAATCGTCCTAGTTGTCTTTTGTTGTTGTTGGTGGTTGAATCCTCTAATTATAACTCTTATGATCGACCAAAATTTATATGGAATGAGAAATTTTCAAGATTGTGCTCGAACAAAAGAGACTATCAAGAAAAAATTCTTAAATACAACTAGTAGTTAGTTAAACAATCTCTAATACTACAATGCGGTTTGAAAACGATATAAAAATGAGCCGTCCAAATCGTATATATATCATCAACATTTAAATAAATAATTAACTAAATAACTCCTAAATACTTTATTAATTATTTAAAAATACTTAACTAAATATTTAACTATATAATATAATTTATTTATAACTAAACAATGCTAACTCAACTGGTTGAAGTGTGAGAAATTTTTCTTTGTCTTAGTTCAATTTATTGAAATGATAGTTCTTATAATAAATTTATATTTAATTTTTTTAATAAATTTTTTATGCACGTACAATGTACGTGCACATTACTAAAGTTCTTAAAAGCTTGAACTAATATAAACAATCGACATTTTGTTTTTAGCTTTTGATATTCTTAATTAAATGCTATAAGTGCCTAATTTGAAATCTTAAAGATATGATTTTATTGAAACTAAAACTCATGTCCATGCCCACTTCTATCATATGTTTTTTTCCAACTGTCTCGCTTGTCATTTTTTTTTTTACCAAACTTCGTCACTGATATTGCCAACTATTATTAGACACGATCGGCCTTGAAACTTATGGAGGTTCGAAACAGACTTCCGAAATGGAGCCCTGATAAGTAACATAAACAAAATCAAAAGAATTATATATATAGAAGAAAAAAAGAAAATTATATATAAGTAAAAACAAAAAAACACATTGAAGGCACCTACAAAATGACCAGAAATAGGACTTGTTATTAGACCATGAAGCCTTTGTCCACTCCCTTCTTATTTTTCTTACAATTATCGATTAGGTTGATAACTATCAATTTGGATGGACTGTTGATACTCAGTTCTTAATATCGTGATTAATATCCATTTACATCTGCATTGGGAAGTTGATTTCCACCAAATATTATAATTAGTGCAATCGACTAGGTTCGAATTTTCCCTTAGGAATTTAGTTCCTAATCCGGTGGAAAAGACATATAACAAAACAAAAAAATCTTTGTTGTTATTTTGTAAAGAAGAAAAAATATTCATATGAAAGTTACAATTTTATACCAACAATTTATAAAAAGGCAGCTTTGTGTTAGTATGTGTATTTATTTGTAGGTCAAAGAGAAAATCTTAATCTTCTCGTGGTGGAGTAAATGAATTAAACCTGCCTATAAAATATACTAGTATATATGCATCTTTGTTGTACGTATTAATCGTCTGTTAACTAACTTTTTATGTCATGTAAAGAACAAAGTTATTATAAACGAAAACTATAATTCTTTTAATTTAATTTTTTATACGAAATTACCTACCTGTCTTTTTTAAATTTAATGAATAATTTTTATTAGTAAAATTAGGTAAAGACGTATATGGAATCAAATAACCACGGTGGAGTCAACTTTTCTTATTACATATATGAGAGATCGAGGTACACTAGTTGCGTGTGCAATTTCTAACGAGAGAAGAATATAACAAAAACAACAACAACACATATAATCCATATTTATAATCATGTTAATTTAATTTCATTGTAGATTGATCATGTTATTATTTAATTTGGTTATAGATTAAAATCAATTAGTATATATGCACGTGCGTTGCACGTATTTCATAGATTATTATTAAAATGACTAAAGGATAATTGATATAATTATTATAATATTTACTAAAACTACAAGACAATTCCTTAAAAATTAACAGTTTTAATTACTCAATATATGCAAGGATGTAATTGGAAATAAAATTTTACGATAAAACTGAACTTTTCTTATTATATAGTAGTATAGACTATTCAATAAGACCAAATGAAAGCTCTTATAGTTACTTAGCAATTTATATTAACTTTAATGAACAATTCTAATCAATAAACAATGCAATGATATATTTGAAAAGAAAAATTTTGCGGTGGAACTGAACTTTTTTCATTATATAGTAGTATGTGTATAATAATAATAATAATAAATAATAATAATAAATCCATATTTAATTTCATTGGAGTTATATATATATATATATATATATATATATATATATATATATATATATATATATATATATATATATTTTTATCCGCAACGTCCCCACCCCTTACCGATGACGCCAAGACTCGAACCCCGTCCGTCTCGGTTATGTCCGGTGACCAAACCACTTGGTCACACCGAAAGGAAAAAAAACACACACACACACACACACACACACACACACACACATATATATATATATATATATATATATATATATATATATATATATATATATATATATATATATAATATGAAAAAAATTCATCATTTTATTTCGATAGGTAATAATATAAAAATACCTTCTTAAAACAACCAATTTTTGTAAATTTAGAGAAAGATATATGATTGATAGGATTCCAATTAGTTTACAAACTAAATAAATTCGAATTCCTGAATTTTTTTTTAGAGGAAACTCTAAGGATTAATATTCTCTCATGATTTTCATTGTCTAGATTAACGTTAAGCACACGTGAAAATGGACAAGGCCACTGCGTCCCAACTAACAATAAATAAACATTTAAGTTGGGATTTTTTTTCTTTTCAAATAATCTTTGTGCAACAGTATTTACTTATGTCTCATCACTCATTTATCATTTATTGCTTGTAATCACAATGTAGACAACTATTATCACAAAAAACAATGTAGAGATGTAGACATATAACAAAGCCTTTGGAGTTTGCAAGAAAAAAGAAGAAGATTAATTTATTCGTATGTTACATAAACTAACAAAACATGCTCATTCTCCCACGTTCACTCATCCATGTCGTCTCAAAAGTAACTTAGTTAAGCATAAAAAAATCGAGAGAATAAAAATAATTTAGAAATCAACAAAATTTGTTTCATTCGGATCTTATAAGGAAGTGTAAAATAATATTTATTTCATCCACCAACAAATGTACACAACATGTGTCCCTAATATTTGTTTTTTAACGTGCTTCAATTGTGAAATTCTAGACTCTATAGTCATATCTAAAATAATGTCAAATGTTCAATTTATAACATAATATTTCAAAACTGTAGGAGGGGTTGAAGAAAGGCACAATATAAGAGGGATTAAGTTTAAGCCTAAGTTTTATGATAAGTCAATGTAGTTCGGAACCTTGTAAGCAATTATCCGAATAAAACTCGTATTATATGCATTTTTTTTAATCTTTCAGAAATGTATAATATTTACGTATTTTTGAAATATTCGAATTAGTATAAAATTTTAAGCATGTGAAATTTTAAGCGTGTTCCGTACGAATTATTTAAAAGTTTGACAAAAAATGTGGTGGCAACATGTTGAATTAACCAAATTTGACAACATGTTTAAGTATGTGAAGTTTCTAATATCAATATTTTCTTTTGAAGAATATTTGACCGAATTTTGTAACGTCTTTTACTTGTATGCACCGATTTATACTCGTACTTTTGTCGTTTTGAATTTTTTTCGTTTGCTGAATTGTGCTATCAAGGGTTCGGAATGGAAAAATTATTTCGGAGGTGTCGATGTAGTTCGAAATTTTGTCCATATAGAAAAGGGGTTTGATACACTGTATACGAAATTAATGGTCGATATAAATGTGAAAATTGTTTCTGAGCCATTGGTATAGTTCAAAAAATAAAGATGTGATGTAGTGTTTACAGAATTAAGTGTTAGAAATGTTAAAATTGTTCGGACGGTATAATTGATTGTTTTTTTTTTCTATACCAAACAATAGTGAAATACATTGCACATAGAAGTAAATGCTAGTTGAACATGTCAACATGATGTCAAAAAATGGAATAAAATATACTTAAAATTGTGTGACAGTAGAAAGTAATTATTCTTGTCGTATATAAATATAAAGGACTAATTAGAGTTTAGGTCATGACTTGTCAAATTAGAAAGTTTACACCATAAACTTATATTATTTATTTTATTTTTTCCATTACACCTCCCTCCCATGCTTTATAATTTTAAAATTATTATATATTTTTTATATTAGAATTATAATTTGTTATATATTTGTTTTATAATTTAATTATAATTAGTTATGGATATATTTATACTTTTCACAAAGAGTATTGAAAACGGTTTAGCTACGTAATATTATCTAATTATTAAAAAAGCACTCGTAACTCATGTTGTTAAGGTGTGAGGTATTTTTTCTGATTGACTAAATTCGAATTCTTTTAATGTTATTTATAACATATTTAATTTTTATAATAGTTTTTTATGTAATATTATTTTTTTTAAATAATAAATTGATGGTATATATATACATACGATGGTATATATATATACATACGATGGTCCATTTTTGAACAGTTTTGAAGCCTTATTAAATTATTAGAGATAAAAAAAATAGAATCTAAATTTTCTAATTGAACAAATCAAGACGTAAACTCTAAACTGGTATAAAATTCAGTCTCTAAACTCTAATTAGCCCTATAAAAATAATTTGCATACAAGTAAAAAAAAAAGGATTAATTTGCATACAAGCAAGTTCCGTCATTTTTCTTGGATGAGGACCAAATCACTTCCTTGTGACCTCCTCACTGTCTCTCGTCGCTCCTTACAAACCCTAATTTCTCTCCCCCCCCCCCCCCCCCTCCTCACACAGAAGAAGTGAGCAATGGCGGATCCCGAAACCCTAGAGAGATCCGAGTCGGGAGCGATGGAAGGGGTCCTCTGCATGGAGATCGAGGCCCGGAGCTCTGCCACGGCGGAGGACTGGCGCCGGGCGCTGACCAGGGTTGTTCCGGCGGTGGTTGTGCTGAGGACAACCGCCGCCCGAGCGTTCGACACGGAGCACGCCGGCGCCAGCTACGCCACCGGATTTGTCGTCGACAAGGCCCGCGGCATCGTCCTCACCAACCGCCACGTCGTCAAGCCCGGTGAGAAGTCTCGTCTTTCCCGTCGGTTTTTAGGGTTTTGATGTTATCAATTTGGTCGAGATCGGTGAATTTTGTTTTCCCGTTTGTCACCTTTCTTTTAGGTCCGGTGGTGGCGGAAGCGATGTTCGTGAACCGGGAGGAGATTCCGGTCTATCCGGTGTACAGGGACCCTGTAAGTTTTTGATATATACATGGCCGGATGTACTATTTCGGAGGGCCCTTGTCAAGTCCCCAAAATGAGACCCTCATTCTTTCGTATGATTTTTTTATAAATCAATAATTCAGAAAATTCAATTGATCCAAAATGCAATATAAATAGTTTTTTTAATACACTTAAATTATCACCAAGATCCAATAAATTAAGCAACTCCAACTTCAAAGAAAAGAGATTAACGATTTTAGATTCAAAGAACACGAAAATGCTCCTTTCATAGATTTGCGGTCTTAATAGGACCTAGATTCTATTTTCCAATGTTTAAAATTTCAAAACATTGAGGCCCCTTAGGGGAGGAGACCCTACGCAGTTGCCTAGCCCGCCTTCCTCTTAGAGTAGCATATATATATATATATATATATATATATATATATATATATATATATAATAATAATAATAATAATAATAATAAGGTGGTATCAGGATCCTCGCACTTAAGCATCCCCGCATGATTTCCGAAATAACTACCTTCATCTTGTCCTTTATGATGGTTCAGATTAGATCAAAATCTCGCGAAAAATTTGATATTTTAAGGATCTAATCCGAACTATCAAGAAAGACAATCCAACGGTTGTCATTTCGGGGAACATGTGGAGATGCTTAAGTGCGGAAATCTCGATCCCTCCTCATATCTCCTTCTACATGTTTAAAAATTGGTGCCGTGGCCGTGTGTCTGACACACACTCGACATGTCACGAACACTGTAAATACGCTTGCCATGTCTTATTCGTGTCCGTGCAATATAGATCTTGGGGATGGGAGTTAAAGTTGTGGATGCAACCTCTCTATATATTGGGGGTACTACTTATGGCTGTGTACATCTTACTATCTCCAATCACTGCATTAGTGGGAGACTCGAATAGTTGGGATGCCATTTTTGTGTGATCATAGTGATACCTAACAATTTATACTTAAAAACATTGTGATGCTCATGAATATCCAGTAGTGATACAATTTCTCATGTATATATACAAACCTATGTTACTTGGATTCGACACTTTAGTCTGAGGCATCGGGGTCGACACGACCAGACATAGATACGGGTATGGAATCTGGGTCAGACTCGTCAAGGTGTCCAAGGAACACGACAAAATGAGGAAGAAGTGTTGATCACAACAAAAATAAGATGATTTTTCGTCATAAATCCACCATATATATATGTAAGTATGATTTTGAATGAAAAAATGTTGGAATCATCACCTCAAGCTGATGTGAAGATGTCGAATCTACCAACCAACATAATTGTGATTAGGAAGGAGAGAGCAGCTGCAAAGAGCTTCTTCTTCTTCCTTGTTGAAAACAAAGGTGAGAGAGACAACATTTTCTTCTTATCTCTATGTTGAATGTTGAAAATTGAGTGATTTTTTTATTATTTGGGAAATGTGAGAGAGTTTATATTTGGAGTGGTTTGAGGAACATGGAAAAGTGAGAGGGAGAGATGATAAATGGGGGAGAGGAAGAGGTGGCGTGTGTCAATGAGGTTGCTGGATTTGTTTTTGTTTTTGTTAATTTAGGGGGGGGGGTTATGTTTGTATATGTTAATTTAAACACAGCAAGTTGCTGGCAGCAACAACACCTCTGTAACTGCACATGTGACCGGTCCCACATGTTTTTTAGGTACTCGTGGCCTGGGTGGGACCGGAGGGAGTCCTGCTGGAGTGCCAATAGGGCCTTTTTGATGCACCTGCTTTGGATATGATCCCTTGTGGGACCCACATCTAAATTTAATGGGGCTATATATTTAGTCTAAGTTTGGTAATAGGACTAAAAATTGTATCGGGCTTTATTGCATGCACGGTGACTAGCACATTTTGAATGCTCCACTGCATGCATGTAAGATGAATCGACTAGCACATTTCACCTGTTTAGAAATAGAAACAAAAAATATTAACATAAATTCTGAAATGAATGGGATACTTGAGCATCATATTTATTTATCAAATATATTTATTTTAATAGTGGTATTCCAGTACCTGTACACAAATTTTGGATTCTTTTTAGTCGAGTTCGCGTGTCCTTTAATCATGATTCTGAAGTACCCGATTTTTGGATATGTACCTGTACCTGACATCCGTACCCGAGTCCAGGTAACATAGATACAAACGTATTGTTCGACAAGAAAGGTCCATTGCTTTGTGAGGGTTTCTCATTGGATCGCATATCTGTAATTTTAATGGACCGGGAGAAAGAGGTAAATTTTTTGTATTAACCATCATCATCGTTATCCGAGCATCCTCCCATCAATATGGGTTGTTTGTAGGTTATGAGCAAGCTCCAACAAGCTCTGTTAGTTTTTGCGGTTGTCAAGAAGATTGCATCCCTCTGTTGATGTTTGACAATGGCAGTTTCATATGTCTGCTCAAGGTGTCTAATGGACTGGGCGGCCCGAAACCCGGCCTGAAATCCGGTCCGGGTTGCTCCGAGCCCGGTCCAGAGCATACTTGGGTTCGAGCTCGGTTTGACTTTGCGGCACGATAGCCTGGCTTGGTCAAAGACGTGGACCGAACCGGGTTTGTCACATGTCAACCCGGGCCGCCTTGTCGGTGACCCGGGTAAGGCCCGGTCCAAAATCGTTTTTACAAAATTTTAGTATTTTGGTAATTATTTAAAAAATTTATTATTTTTAAAATTTACCCGAATCGGGTTTTTCAAATTTCTTTTCAATTTTTTTTTTCAAAATTTATCGGGGTTTTCAAAATTTTTTTAACTGGACCAACCTGGTCCTGGCACTGAACCGACCCGGGTCCAGCCCAACCCACTGACTATCCGGGTTTGGGTCCTTGCTGGGTTTAGGTTTCCAAAACTCCGGTTCAGGCCAGCCCGATCCGTCTCCTCCTTGGGCTAAGTCTGGCTCATGACCGGTCAAGCCCGGTTAACACTGGACTTGGGCCTGCCCGACCCAGCCCGAAAAACACCTTGAGCCAAGGTGGTTAGTGGTTGCTAGCAAGAGAGGACCTACCATAATGTTAGAAGTATAGCTGGCTGGCATGTTAATGTATCTTTTAGTTATGCAGTTTAAGTATATGCCACTATGGAACACCCTCCAAATTCTCCTAACTCCTTAGGAGTGTTGTAGATGTCGTCGACGTGTCAAACTAATTTTTACAAAAAATGACTTATTTCGCCAAATGTCTATTATCAGTGTTTCTGCGGATTCTGCGTACTCGTAAGTACTAAAAAACAGCCCAATACTGCAGAATATTTAAGAAAATGAGTGCTTACTCAGCCAACGGGACGATTAACCCGACGGTTAATCGGGTAGTTAGTGGGTTAGGTTTCACACATACCCATATTAACTCGACCAATTTTCTAAATACAATTTAATTTAGTTTCTCTTATAAATATATCAATTTCTTATTTTGATTTGTTGTTTATAGCTCTTTATTTACTCTGTAGTTTTTGACTTTTTTGTATAACATTTATTTGTATTTTTCACTAATCAACAGAATGTTAACCACTTTGTGTTTATTCTATGGCTATCGGATATTTATCCATATTTTATGCGTTTTTTTTTTTGAGAAAATAGTCTATGTACCGCGTTCGATTAATCTCCGCGTAATCATCCAATGGTACTAGACCTAGTTTGAGAGATATCAAACTAATGTAATGGGTTAAGACCTTATATATCAGCTGGCAAGAAATAACCCAGTATCGATCGATATATTTATGTGATTTTTGTTAGCTTTAAATGACTATCAGACCTGCACCCATTAACCCTAATGTTAAGTTTTGTAGAGTGAGATGTCGAGGAATCTCAAATTTGTCATCTTAGTAACAAAACTAAGATTGTGATAGAATACATAGTTAGTACATTTCTACTTATTTAGACTTGTACAAGATTTAAATGTTGCTAGTTTTTTGGACTTAGAAGTGTTATATGTTGTTTGTCGTTAGTCACTTTTCGACATTTAGAACATTTATAAATTAGAATTAGGTAGAGGTTAAATTGCACTTAAATACCCTAAATTTTCTCATTTTAGCACTTTAATTCCCGTCTTTTTTTATTGGTAAGTTGATATCCTATATATATATATATATATATATATATATATATATATATATATATACTTTAGTACCCAAAAATATTTTTTTTGGCGGTTAGAGGTAAACATATTTACAAATGACCATAATGCCTTAACCCTAATCCCAACAATATTGTTTTTTTATTTATTCAAAAAATTATTGATCATTACAATGCTTATGTGATTATTTGTTTATTTTTTACCTCTATGTGGGCCTTATATAATGCACTATTTGAGTTGTAGTTTTGCCAGACAATCATTTTTGTGTAAGTTTGTCTTTTTTTGTTAGTATGAAAATTATTCGCATATAATGTTCATATTCTGATTAGCATCGCTTGTTCTTCATGCGGACGTGTACTTTAGTCATTATTCATGTGTTCTATTTCAAGGGCATGCTGTTGTCCGCTGACCCAAATATTCATTTTAGGTACATGATTTTGGTTTCTTTCGCTATGACCCTGAAGCAATCAAATTTCTAAGCTACGAGGAGATACCTCTTGCACCAGAAGCAGCTTCTGTTGGACTGGAGATTCGAGTGGTTGGCAATGATAGTGGTGAAAAGGTTCTTCACGTCTTCTTTTTTATTTGTTGACAGGTGTAGGTAGTTTGGCTACAAAGGAAATTTGAACACCAGATGGTTTTTCCAATAGCAAAGATAGATATAGAAATATCAACAAAAAATAAGAGGAAACCATTGAATTGACTTGGATCAAGCATGTCTAAAGGGAATGCTTGAGCACTTTTTTGACTGGTCCTTGTCGAGATGCAGCAAATTCGAATCAAGTTCCAGTGAGCAGTGAGCCGTTTATTGGTCAATTTAACTTGATCTAACTGTCCTGTTCAAAAAAAGGAAGATAATTTATAGTTATGTCTGGAAAACGGTAAATTGCAGGCATATCAAGTCAACAATGGAGATTCCTGGTTCAGTTTTGATTTATGCTGTGTTCTACTTTAGTTCTTTGAAGACAGGTTATAAGTTCTAACTTCAATTTTATTGTGAACATGAAGGTCCTTTCATTAAAGAAGGGAAATATCTGGTTAAAAGGCCTTTAAATGCCCAGGGTACTCTAAGAGGGGCTTGAACATCCCAATATGAACAATAAA
The DNA here is from genome assembly GCA_036927795.1 of Iris macrosiphon. Classification (NCBI taxonomy): domain Eukaryota; kingdom Viridiplantae; phylum Streptophyta; class Magnoliopsida; order Asparagales; family Iridaceae; genus Iris; species Iris macrosiphon. The sequence continues at coordinate 184,207,766 of JAYESA010000011.1, forward strand.
GGGCCGAAGGTTCCATCACCATGTGCTGCTAGCTGAGAGACCTAGGTGAAGAAATGCAAGCTTAAATAATATCGTGGACCAAGATACATGAGTTTACGCTTTACCTATGCTTACAAACATTAGTTCCATGGTTATCCAAGTGCAAGATGTGGCAGGGTATTATTGTATACCTTTGTATCTTTGGCTTATGAGTCCCTTAAAGTAAAGTATTATCATCAAGATGCACATAGTGCACGGTAATGGCACAAAGATAGAGTTGTGGTGGAATGAGGATGTCCGAATATACAAGACTAACGTGAAAGTCACTATCTCAAAGTTTTGAGGTTGGCTATTTGAATCATTTTCTTCATTCATCTCTATGAATGGTCATGTTCCTGAAGGTTTGTGGTATCAGACCCTTCCTATGAGTATCGGTATCGGTAGTATCAATGGTTTCAAATCGGAGTATCGGATTTTATGGTATTGGAAAGAAAATAATTATTAAAATTTTAGAAAAAATATTTTATACATTTAGGCACAATTTTTAAGTATTTCATGTGTTGTTTCTTAGTAGTTTTAAAATTGAATGGAATAATAGTCACCTTTGCCAATTAATTTATACTTGTGATAGATGCATTTTTTTTTCTTTTATACGCTTTTACAACCTTACTATACTTTTTACATCATTATTGATTGATCTTTTTCGTTCAATTTTCTTTGCCAAATTGACTGGAAAATAGACCCCCAATGTCGGTATCGGTAGGTATCGGATCGGGATATGCCAAACCGTATCGGTATCGGCCGATACTGCAAACTGTGGTTCCTCTGTAAAAATGTCCGATGATTAGGCAAAACAATTTCTTATAGAACTTTTGGAATGCTAAAAGCATCGTGAGATAAAATTAGTAAAGCGGATGACAAAAATGCGGCAGAGGCTGAATCTAAGGCTAACTATAATTGATATAGGAAGCTAGAATAAAGGAGAGAATGATATATAGAAGCTTACTGATATTAATAGTAGGGAAATACAGTGATCACATTACCTTATCAATATCTTAGTTTATTGATGGTTGTGGTAAAAGAAATGATACACAAATAAAACTTTAACTTTAGTATTAGTGGATATGATTTCCTTACTTCCTACCCTAGGGATTCAGTGTCTAGAGATTTAGATGAATCTCTCCTAGGAGGAAGTGTTACATTCTGGAGCATTAGAGCTTAAAGAGTCCAAAATTTGAATTTAATAGTCAAATCATAACAGGATATATCGATATAGTTTAGCTTATTCTAGTACATTTTTCATAGTGCTTTCAACTGCTCGGAATTTCCTGTTGTGTTTTCAGTAAGTCTACTTCATGTTTGAAAATTTGGCCTCATAATGAAAGATACTAGATAGTTTTATTTTGATATGTACTCTTTAATAGAGTATTAGTTGCTAGACTTTTTTGACTTAGAAGTTTTTATGAGTTTTTTGAATGGTATATGTCATATGACCAATTTGTGTGGAAAATTATGAAAATTGAAAGTCATTGTTGACCTCTCCCTTCATTTCTTGTTCTACTTGTGATTTTTTTACCGACTAATCCTTTGAAGCAGTTTTCAGCATCTTGCAATGCCTCCCTCATACAGAAATTTATAAACGATATACAGGTCCATCGAGTCAAGTGGGTTGAGGTGCCCCAGAGTTATCAGTATAACAGTTGGCTTGTCTACCCAATTTTCTTAATGGTAAACATGTCAATCGAGTCAAGTGGCTTGAGTTTTCCCCTAGGTTGTTTAATATAATTGTTTAGGCTTGTCGATCCAATTATATCTTAACCAGTTAAAGTGGACCTACTGACTATGTCTTCGTCTCTGCTTAGCGGATTGGTTCTGTATTACTATCCTAGGAAGAAACAGAACACTTATAGGTATCTGCATGTTCTTATGTTCATGGACATTAACAAAAATATACTTACGCCTTATGTACTTATTTCTAAGACCTTTCTTTTTGCTAATTTATAATATGATTTCCAGGTTTCAATTTTGGCAGGCACTCTGGCGCGCCTTGATCGGGACGCTCCCCAGTATAAGAAGTACGCTTAATTTCTACTGATCTACAATCAAACTACTGCCATTACATAGTCTGTAGATCCTAAGTTCCTAACATATATAGTACTGACTTGGTATCTGTAAAAGTTTCATTCTTTCTTGCTAATATGATACTTATTTTTAATGAAGCCTCACATTCTTAGTAGAAATTAAGACTTGTCTTGTTGTAGGAACAAAATTTTATTATGATGAGAGGATGTATTTAACATGCTCATTTTATGATTCAGTTACAATGTTGATATTGTGAACTTCTTGTATATTTGAAAATTCACTGTTTACTTATGATCTATGGCTGATCACTTTAATAAATTATGTGCAATATTTAAGCAGTATTCACAGATACAAGGTGTTGATTTTTTTTATAGAAATCTGGTTGTTTCGTTCCATTTTTAGATTTTCAATGATACTTATATTAGCGACCCATTATCAGTAAAAACAGTATTATCTTAATCTGCTGTAGTTTCTCTTTGGCTTCTTAGATTGTTACATTGAAATCAACTACAAGAGGTAAATGGAAAAACATCAAATTCTTCAAAGTTGAATTCCTGCTGATAATGGTGGAAAGGAAGTCCAGAAGATCAAGGCACAAATACACCATATTAAGATTGGCAAAAGCAAATAAAATGATGGAAACTTTTAGAGACATAAAGTAGCAAAGAAGTAGGCTAATAAAGCAATTAGTGAATCAAAATGATGGGCCTATGATTATTCGTATACAACGTTACAGTTTACAAACTTAGGAAAAAAAGAGATTTATAGGATTTCCAAGATAGAGTACATACCTGGTAATGTTAAATGTATGAAGAGTTTACAAAGAAATATTAGTAAGAGAGTGATTTTTTGTTGCAGAACAGTGGAGATATTTTCACAAGTTCTTTAGCAAGAACAACACAGAATTTAATGTAGATATATAGCTATTGTCGTAAAATTAGAATTTCTGAAGTTATAATGTGTTCAGGAAAATGAAACTGGAAAAGTTGTAGGACATCATGATATTTCTATTGAGCTTTGGAGATGTTTAGGAGGATTGACTTGAGTAACTAATTTCTTATCTAAATTCTAAAGACTAGGAAAATGTTTGATGAATGGGAAACCATTATGTATATATAAGTGTAGTCAAAGGCGCGTCTAAGGCGTTAGGCGCGCCTTGACCCTAGGCGCAGGGAGAGCGCCTCACAAGTGTCCAGACGAGGCGCGGTTGACGAGGCACGCCTTTCCCGGAGGCGCACGAAGTAAGGCGCGCCTAGGCGGGTCTTGATAATTTTTTGCTTGTAGACTGCCTTCTTTAGTCCATATTTGGGAAGATGTCATGCTTTTTCCATGTTCAAGCCAATAAATGGTACTGTTTAATGATCATACCTTCTTTTCGTTGAACCTGTAAACATATTTTCTATTGAATGCTTAAATATGCATGCATTGTTCAATGAGTAAGATCACAATATATTTTTCCTGCTTGGGAGTATGTCCTGCTTGGGAATATGTCTTGCATGCATATGTAATATGTTTGGGAGTATGTCCTGCTTTTACCTGCTTGTAGACTGCCAAAACTTGATGGGAATGATTAAGTGTGAATGCATTATTCAATGAGTAAGATCACAGTATATTTTTCTCTTATATACTGGATATTACATATACTTATATTAAGAATCATGCTATTGTAGCATTATGGTTGGTTTTGAAGTGTTTATATATATATATATATATATATATATATATATATATATATATATATATATATATATAATTTTTCGTCTTGTCTCGCTCAGGCGCACACCTTAAGTGCGTCTTGCGCCTCGGGCGATATGGACCCTTTGCGCCTTGAGTGCGCCTTGCACCTTTGACTACCTTGATATATATATATATATATATCTATTCTACTATATAATGCCAAAACTAGGCTTCACCGTGAAAAATTTTCGTTCCAAAAATACCCTTCAACATATTTAGTAATTAAAAAGAATACCTACAATAAATTCCACTGACAACCATTTAAGAGATGCAATAATGACAACCATTTACGGAAATCAAAGGGTTCATGCTACTTGCTAAGTCTTTTAAATTGTTACCAAAGAATTCGAATGGTTGAACCATTAACCTATATAATTAAAAGCAGTAGAAATAAACTAACTCATCAACATCATTCACTCCAATATACGTGCAAAGCACGTGCATATATACTAGTATATATATATATATATATATATATATATATATATATATATATAATGAAACCAATTTACTTACTAAAAAGTTAATGAAAAATTTGGAAAGAACTCAGAGAAGAATATTGATCATAATATTTATTGACTTAGGAAAATCTTGCGATAGAGGGCCTAGAAAGGGAATGAATTAGGATTGAGGTTGTAATGAATCAGATAGTTTGGTTAATGTTACAGAGGACATGGTCCGTAGCCGAGCAAAATGATAGAAAAGGTTCTGAAATAATTGACCCCAAAAGTTAAGGATAAAGGGTTTGTTGTTGTTGTGCTTTGTGTAACTATGCCAGACTCTGTGTCAACTTTCTAGGCAATTGGCACTAAAGCATATTATGTTTGTTCTCACGATGTGCTTCTAATCACTTATAGCAACAATCTTCCTAATTTGCTTCGTAATCATCTTAGAAGTGCATTGTTCTTACTCTTAATGTTTGGATATGTAACAGAAGTAGGGTAAAATTTGACCACACTTAACAGGTCTTACTAGGTCTTTACTCTTTTTGACCAAGTCACCAATCAAACTCACCAAGATCTTTCACTTATCACGTGTTTTGAAACCTGAGTGGATGTGGGCATTCAAGACATTCTTGGTCACAGAAAGGCTTTATTTTCATTATTTCATATTGATGTCAGGATTATGGACATTAGATATATCAATGAAAGCAATATCCCAACCTATTACTTAGACAAGCGATGTATTTGGAGTGTTAGCTGCCAAATATTTTCCTCACACTTTCGCTTTTGAATGAATGAAGTGAGCGGGATGTTGAGGTTTTTTGATTTACCAATGAGGTTTTGCTTTATGAAGAGCCATGAACATAACATGGAAGAAAGTTGGAGACTAGACTAACTAAACCTCAGGAGGGAATGACGATACATGTAGCTTGTGTGTCAAAATATTAGTTGTAACCATATATAGCTGGTTAAGAGTGACATAGTTTATTGGAAGATGATGTAGTCAAAGATTCTACGGGCTGGTCATTCACATGAGCATAGGTCATCTATATTCGAGTGTCGACTTGGCTCCTGACAGGATAAGTGAGGGATCGCTCTTGATCTGATCTATTGGGGCCTACAACGTTGCTGAGCAGACTCGCATCCCTTTCCACTGCACATTTTTTAAGGACTGGATATTCCAAAACTAATTGACATAAGACTATAGGAGAAATATACAGGTGGAAGAGGTTTTTTTAATGCGGGTGCAGTCTAAACATTGCATGTACAGAAGCTTGATATACTGTAAACTGGGTAAAGCTGAATCTTGGGAATTGGCAGAAAAGCTTGGTGTTGAGTGCGGATGGGTTAAGTGATGGTGTAAATAGTTTCTTTATGCAATAGTTCTCGTACCATGCCTTTTTTCCTTTGTCTACCTATCTTACCTCTTTTCCCTCCACTTTCTTCTTCCTATCTAACCTGACTTTTGGCAAGCATAACTGTCTTTCTTCCTGCTGCTATTGCAGCTGTTTCTAGTTCTTTTTCTTCACCTCCCTCTTTTCTTTACTGATTTTTACTTTTGTCTTTGTCTTCTCTCCTTTCTTTAAAATCTTTTTTCTTTAGCAAGAGGGAATTTGTCATTGTATAAATTACCTGCATGCGGGCGGCTTGGTGTTAATTCCCACCTGCCATTTGTGTAGGAATTCCATCTTTCACATACTTGGCTTCTAAAGTAACCAAACCACTATGACTTATGTGCACCCTAATACTATCTCAGTAAAATTGAATCAGTGGGATGTAGGCTCATCATAATATTATAATTTGTACAAAGCCATTGAGGAAGAGAGCTCCAGCATCATAGGATCACAGCTAATAGAATACTTCTCATCTCTATCTTTAATAGAATACTTCTCATCTCTATCTTAAATTGGAGATACATCATACAAGTTCTTGAGCTCACTTTTAGCTTCTTCAAGTTAGCATACGTTCATACTTTGAATATAATTTCAATTCAAGTCGTAATTCGGAACCTTGAATTGCAATACATCTTTGTTTGTTGTTCATCCAATTAATGCTTTAGAAATTGTGAAACAAATCATATATTAAATTATTAATAACCCTTCACTTATGATAGCTACGAACTTCAATTTAAGATATGCAATTTGAATCCTTAAATTACAATTACATCTAGAACTGGATTCCTCTAATTACTGGATTCCTCTAATTACTCTCGTGCAAATCATATGATTATTTTTCACTAATTTCTCATATAATAAGTGGTTCCTATAGGAAGTCATATGGTCTGAAAGCATCAAAGTAGAGATTCATGTAACATGATTTAGCTCCAACTTCCATTTTGAGAAATATCTAGAGCGCAACCTAATTTTTCTTTGAGTTCTATAATTCTTGATAGTTGATGTCCTTGTTCATGAATTTTCTTTTGATATTACTGTTGATTATATACATTATTTTGTTTTCTTCTAATTATTAGAATATTACTCATATGATTATATACATTATTTGTTTCTTCCAATTATTAGAATATTCTTGGTTTTTGTTTTATCTTTAATAGAATGAAATTTGAACATAATTTCTCTGTCCACGTCAGAGAATTAATACTCTTCTCTTTTCTGTTCAGGGATGGATACAATGACTTCAATACATTCTACATGCAGGTTTGTGTTATTGTTTTCTTGGCCATGTAACGAACTCCCCTATTAATTAATTTGGTTAACTTTAAACTTCTTCCTTAATTATCTTCAGAAGGATACTAAGGTGTGTTATTTTTTTCCCATGGCCTTGTAACAAACTCCACTATGGATTAATATGATTAGACTTTTAAACTTCTTCCTTGGTTATGTTTAGACTTTAGAAGGATAACTTCTAATCTACCATTCTTAAAGGAATTATATTTTATAACTTATCATTTTCTTTTACTTGTTCTCTAGAATACTGTTTGGACACTGGAATTGGGTTGAGGAATTCAGAAATAAAGGTTCAGTTCTTGCTAATTCCAGCCAAACACTAGTTTGGTGTCCAGGAATAAAATTCCTCCATTCTGGTCAAAATCTTATACCACATCCTTTTCTGCTTTTAGCTAATTTCTAGGCTTCTAATGGAGGATATAATTGGGAATTTGATCTCATATTTCCCTCAACCCAAGGAAGGGCTTGAAATCTGAACCATCATATTTTGTTCAATTGGTGTTTGTTTGAGGAATTCGGGAATCCAGGAATTAGTCGTAATTCCTACACAAAATTAGCTAACTGTTGCATTCCTAAAGTTTCCTATTCTGTATCTCCAAATGACACCTAAAGATTTTAGCTCTTCCTGATATAGATATCACGAAACAGACACCATGCTTGTTGGTTGTGATTATTATGAATCTATGATAAATCATGGTAGTGGAAGTATTAGTAATAGCAATACTTAGTAGTTCATAAAATTATTAGTAGTGGTAATATGGTCGGAGGATTCTGACGTTTGTGTTTGAACTTTGAGGTGTCATAATCTGAAGATAAGTAGTGCAGGTACAATCTATATTGATCTTTGTGCTGTATATAATAATGATCAAGACAAGAAACAGATTAAATAAGATTAGGAAGGAATACTACAAGAAAAATAGATAAAGGATGTATAGAGAACCATATCAGTACCATACGAACCAAAGATAGGTCTACCTACCAGCCAAACTAGCCACCGGGTTTTATGGCATGGCCCCCTTGTGCTCATAGCTACTTTGATTGGGAATATGGCACCAACATAGAGGGTTGACGTAAGGTCAACATGTCATAAAACTTTGTTAATTTGTCGGTGTTATTCATATGAGCGATATCGGCCGATATATTGGTTTGAGGCCTAAACAAACACGTCGGCCATATATATCTTATATAATTTTTTGAGAAAAATCGACCAATATATCGGTCAAAATCCGATATATCGATATGATATGAAAATATTGAATATTAGATGTGGATAAGTGTTTTCGGGTCAAGTTAGTAGATTTTTATATTGACACGATATTATTATTACTATTAGTTTTTTTATTTGTACTTGTAATTTTATAATTGTTAGTTGTTACCATGTTATAATGTTATATTACATATTTTTTGTTAGTTGGTTACTTAGTTTTACCCTTTTAGGGCATTTAGACTATTTAGTACATCTAGAAAGTTGAATTTGAAAGGACATTTAATAATAATATATAATATATTTATTATTTATTGATATATGATATTTTAATATTTACTTGTAATTTTATAATGGTTAGTTTGTTGATATTTTTTGTTAGTTAGTTACTTAGTCTTATCCTATTAGGGCATTTAGACTATTTAGTACATCTAGAAAGTTGAATTTGAAAGGACATTTAATAATAATATATAATATATTTTTTGATATATGATATTTTAATATATCTCCGATATCTGTTATCCAATATCTCAAAATACAAGCCGATATGAACCCGATATGTGATATCTCGAAAATGGCAATTTAATATGGAGCTTTCTTATGCTCCAAAGCTGACCTATTCTGATGGGAGAAGGCTTGGATGATAATGACGAGTACCACACTGGAACCAAGAATACGATTTTAAGTTTTTAGTAGTCAAGATTTTTTTTTTCTTAAATTAAAAGCTAGGCTGCTCTGTTCATTTCCACAAACATAAAAAATAATGCCATGCTATAGATGACTTTTAAAGACTTCTAAACAAAATAACAAAAAACTTAATGGTTACTGAAGAATCCTCATGGAAGTTAAGATTTCACCAAATCATTCTTAATTCAGTTCCACCATGGTCTCTTGCCGTTAATAGAACTGAGCATATCTTGTTAGTGACACATGCACCAAAGGCAAAGCAGGGAAGTAGATATCCTGGGGCTCTTTAGACGTGAGATAACTTTCCAAATGCAGACCAAAATATATAAAGATGTAGGTTGAACCTTGATGAGACATTTTTAACTTACAACTTCAGATCTGTTATGGACCTGTTAAAGGTATCGTCCGCTTTCCTATCCTCCTTAGTCCAATATCGGCTAGATGATTATTAGTGTTGCTTGCAGATTGTGAACTTGATGGGATGACTTCTTGCTCTTTTACTGTTTTAATATAGACAGATTCAGATTTGATAGGCCAACAGGATTGCAACGACTAGTAAAATGGTCCCTGCATCAGCTCTTCCCTCCATAGAAAACTTTGGTTGCCATCATGTTATTGGTCCCAAAGAAAACTGTCACCATGGATGAATCCTTGGGTGGCCGACCACCGACCAAGTAAGCCCTTTTGTAGATGTTGTGCAGTGCAGGAAAGAAGTTGAAGCTGTCCAACATTTGACACAGTCTGGTAGCAGAGTGATGCACTGACCGGCAATAAAGACTTTGTATTCTTCCAAACAAGATGTACTGCATCGTAGTATGCAACCATTGATGCCTGATAGTAAACTTCTAACCATTTTTCTTAAGAGTCACATTACAAATTGCTTGCCTTGGTGTGTAAGCATAAAAAAACCAACCTACTATATGGTGCTGATCAAAGTTTAGTAGTACATAGTACCTAGTAACCATGAAGGATAAGAGGGCTTCATATGCTCTTTGGTTGACAACAACCTTCAACAAGACACAACTCGAGGCTAAATTTCACCAACCTCCATCCGTAATGAGGGAACATAGAAATTCCTTGCAATTAGCATCATGTAGATTATATTATCCCTTTGAGATGTGTCCTTCGTGTGGTTGGTGGTGATGTTGTAGCTGAGGTGACTTATGATATTACAATGATCAACTATGCCATGACAATGAATATTACTGATTACAGCAGCCAGAGATAACTCTTTTGGGAGGATAGCAATGGAATTAGTTTAATTTTCTTAGCAGGAGGTAATAACTATAAATTAGCAAGTGTTGCAAGCATTGAATATTCTGTCAATGGGTATTATGGTGATCGAAGACTGACTTCTAGGGTTATTATGGTCAATGTATTAGTTGGATCCAGGCCCTACTCGGTCGACATATCTGGGATTGTCCAATAACTCATTTAAACTAGTAAGTGGAGGATTACTTTCCTCAATAGTGTATGGAATTTGTGCAATAAAAGAGGACACAATCTTGACTGTGATTCAGATGTGGTGGCATGAAGCTGGTGTGACGAGAATATGATGGGGATGGTGCCAAGTGTAGTGACCATATGGATGGTGGTGGTGAACGATTTGAATCGTGGAGGGACGAATCATAATGAGGTGTTGGTAATATATGAGGGAGGTGAAATAAGAACAACATCAAAGATGAAAATAAAATAAGACCTTAAGGGCAAGCTTGTTGGTATAACAAGTTAATTTAGGACTAGAAAGGGTCTACAGTGATGAACTAGGAAACATACCAAGATTGAAATGGAATACTAGGATAGGAAACTAGTAACTGGAGCATTAGTTTCCTCAATAATGTATGGAATTTGTGCAATAAAAGAGGACACAATCTTGACTGTGATTCAGATATGGTGGCATGAAGCTGGTGTGACGGGAATATGATGGGCATGATGCCAAGTATAGTGACCATATGGACGGTGGTGATCAACGATTTGAATCGTGGAGGGTCGAATCATAATGAGGTGTTGGTAATATATGAGGGAGGTGAAATAAGAACAACATCAAAGATGAAAATAAAATAAGCCCTTAAGGGCAAGCTTGTTGTTATAACAAGTTAATTTAGGACCAGAAAGGGTCTACAGTCAATAAGTAGATGAACTAGGAAACATACCAAGATTGTGTCCTCTTTTATTGCACAAATTCCATACATTATTGAGGAAACTAATGCTCCAGTTACTAGTTTCTTAATAGCTTGAGAAAAATTAATACGAGCGAGTATCACAATGTAATCAAGAATTTGGATAGGCATGGCATGACATATACCCAGCAACCAGCTTTTGTGTGAGCACTATCTTTTTCACCTTTTGATTGATTTGCTCGCAGTTGTAAAGGCTCAAGGTGGTTTACCTAATATGTTTAATCATCTTTTGTGTGATGATCATTTATTTCATAGCAACCTTGATTCTGTCCCCCAAAGCAGTTCGTTTACCATGGAAAACCATGTGCTAATAAATAGTCTACATTTCTTTCCAGAATTGTGAATCTGAGATCCTTTTTATCTGATGCAGCCTGCTGCACAATTTATATATGCTCTACATTGCCTTCTAATTAGATGGAAGTCCATCATTGAGGAAGTCATTTTGATGGTATCTTTTTTTATCATTTTACAGGCTGCTTCTGGGACAAAAGGGGGATCTAGTGGTTCTCCAGTTATTGACTGCCGAGGAAGAGCAGTAGCCTTAAATGCTGGGAGCAAATCCTCCAGTGCTTCAGCTTTTTTTCTTCCACTAGGACGTGTTAGTTTCTGTTGACCTGAAATATTGTACTTCTGCATTTTATAAATTCACATTCTATTGGAGTAAAAGTTACCATTATAACAGTATTTTTCTATATCCCTGCTTGATTTTTTTTTCTTGCTTGTTAAATTTGTGATATAATTTTCATTGTTACCTCTAAACTAAAATTCTAAATTTAATTTTCAAGAGGCATCATTTCGTTCTTTGTTTCTTGTTTTGTGGGTAATCAAGCAGTTACTCGTCCATTTGAAGTACAAAACATTTCCTTCATGGGATTTTGAGCTCAAATCCTATCAGCAACACCTTCATTCCCTTTCACTATTTGGCTTAATATAGAGATGAATGCAATTCCCTATAGAAAATTATAGAAAATTCTATCAGTTTACCTCTTCGTCTAGACTCTATAGTCTTGGGTGTCTGGAAGATGCTCCTTGGTTCCACAAACTTAAACTGCATAGCCGAAAGGTAGGTCTACGTATCCACCAACTGGCCACCTAGTTTTTACGGCATGAGCCAAATAGTAGGTCTACATATCCACCAACTTAGCCTTTCATATCCACAAGGTAGGTCTACCTCTTTAGGAGTTTGGCACCAACATAGAGGCTTGACGTCATGTCGACAACCGGTCATAAAAACTTGTCAAATCTTTTATGGAGCTTTCTTATGCTCCATGGTCAAACCCCATTCTAATGGGAGAAGGTTTGGGTGATGATGTCTATGACGAAGTTCTTACTCATCCAGCATGCAAGCATAACTAGATTATCCTTCATATTTCTTAATTGAGTTGAATTCCTTACTAAAGGTTGAGTTTCAAGTAGTCCCTTACTGAACTGATTTATGAGGGAAGTAATATGTACTCCTCGTACTTTGTCATCTTTTGGCTGGGGAAGTTTTTCCTGTTAACTGAATTATCTGTTTTTAGTTGTCCCTTTGTTTGAATTTGTCTCAGCACAAATTCAAGGCCGTCATAGTTATGGAAGTTCCTTGTGGTAAGCAAACATCAGTACTGACATGTAGTTAACGTAGTTGCACCATCCCCCCTCCCACGATGCTGCAAGCAGCTAAACCCATACTGCACTTCTTGGCTTCCACCCCACACCCCCTCCCCTCCCTATACGTGCAGGCAGTGGCAGCCCCCTGATTATGATTGATTTTGAAATCACATCTTCACTGTGTTTATGGGATCCTCTTTGACTAACCCTCTTAACTAATTATCTTTAGACAAGTTGAAATCATATGCAGTTGTTTACTTCTTAGTGATATAAGATATTTGATTACCTTTGATGTTAATGTTGTCATATGATCTTACTGTTAGAGATGAACACTGCCTTATAATATTTTTGCAGGTTGTGAGGGCATTAGAGTTTATAAAGAAGAGTTGGGTTGCTTTTGGAAGCACGCCAGATGCTTTGACCATTCCACGTGGTACACTTCAGGTTTGTTGATTCCCGGATATACTTCCAGACTTCCAGCTAGTTAAAATGACACTTTATTCTGAACATACATACATACACATTGTGTAACTGTATAGTTCCCTTCGAGTAAAACATGATATTGGAGAATTTATTTTATATGAAGGCAGTTCCCTACATTTGTCAGAATACATGCTGCATTGCGTAACTGACTGGACTAGCTTTCACGGCCAGGTTGGGTCACTTCTCGGGTTTTCTTGTAGGACATGTACCAAGTTACAACTTTCAATGTACGATCCCATGAATACCCTTGTTTACCCTGTCCTTATGTGTTTGGTCGTGCATTTCAATATTCTCATTTCATCGTTTTTGGACATGTTTTTTACTCGTTTGTCAGTGATGACTTCTAAATGAGGCAAGAAAGGTAGAATGGGCCCTATTTAGATCGGGGGTCAAATAGAAGAAAACTTTGATGAAGTTAAAATATCTTCCCTTTCCATCAAGTGTAGAGGATAGAGGTTCCAAAATGTCTAAGTGGACTGCTTAAGCACTATGTTGTTTCTGATACATTGCTATCTATGGGGTTTTCACAACTCAATTGTCTATGCAAAGGTAATTGTTGATATGGGCAGGCCCGTTTACTTACTTAGCTCCCCTACTTAATTTATATTCTTCATACAATGTCCTAGTGTTATAATGCTCTCTTAATGTTGGGTCTGGGAAGGGTTAGGGTCCGTTCGGATAGGTTTTCTGAAATCTTGTTCAGAAAACAGTTTTCAAAGAAGATGTTATAAAGTTGTTTTCTGGAGGTAAAAATTCTGACTTTGCGTTTGGTTACTTTCATCTGAAAAATATTTTTAAGAAAAATAAAATAAAATTTTGTTTGGTAAAATTTTGTTAGAAAATTTCTTTTTTTAATGAAATTTTATAAAATATTTATTATTGTGTGAAAAAAATGTAGGGCGTTGGGACCGACTCATAGATCTCTCCGGTCTGGCAGCTGCGCCCCCATTTTCGAAACTCTAGGATTTCCGATTACTCCCCTCCCTTGCTATAATTCGAATCCCTACATTGTTTTTTGATACAATTCTCGTGATAGTGTTCAATACGAAACCCTAATTTTTCTTCTTTTTTGCAATTAGCGTTTTGGTTAGCATGGGCATAGAGACCCCCGACCGGGGACGGGAGGGCTAGAGTTTTTGACGGGGAAGTAGGGGTTTTCCATGGGCGATGGAGGATTCACGCTTGCTCTCTGTCAGCACGCCACGAAGAACGTCTTCTCATCTTCTTATTCTTCCTCCAGTTGCTTCGGTTCCGAGAAGAAGGAAAAATGGGGCGCTTGTTAGGAGAAAGACTGGAGCTTGGAGGAGAAGCCGAGGGGGAAAAAGCTGGAGAGGCGGAGGAAGGGCGAGGCGGAGTCTAAAGGTGGCGGGGAGCTGGAGAAGGGTGATTTCAACGGGGGTGAGGTGGAGAAGGGTGAGTTCGTGCGGAGAAGCCGAAGAGGAGGAGCGATGTTGATCCGCGGACGAGCTCCATGGCGAGGCCCTCGCTGATGAGCTCCATGGCGAGGCACGACGGAGAGTACTTCGATGACGGAGAAAACGAGAGCTTGCGGTGCTTCCCGTCGCCGTTGAAGGAGGCAACAGAGGCTTCCGGGGGGGGGAGGTGGAGAAGAGTTTTTGGTTTTGGAAAATAATTTGCTGCAAGAGAGAGAGAGAGTTTAAAAATTTCCACTGAGGTAACCACTTTTTCTTTCACTCTCAAAACTACTTTTAAAATCAAGTTTTCTGAAGAAGTTTTGGGAGAAGTTTTTTTAGTTGGGAGAGCCTAACACAGTTTTGTGCTCTTTTTGAGTTTAAACTCAAAACGAAGCAAAAAAAATGACATATCCAAACGGATCCTTAAGATATATGCGACATTTGCTCATTATAAGGGGAACCTGTTTCCTCCAGGAGCAATAACAAAGCCTTATCATCATGATGTGAAGTAACACCCTCAAATATCTATTCTGCAATGCACATCGATAATGCTAAGCCTATTGTTATAAAAATGATATTTATACAACATAACTAAAATGCTACTTTTTCAGTTAAATACCCTGAACTACCACACACTGAACTACCGTGTTCTATCAAGTAAATACCCTGAACTTTATTTTTTTCACTTAAATACCCTAGACTATCCCTCTTTTTTTCCGGTTGGCCCTAACAGTGAACATAAAAGACTATAATTTCTCTCATTTTTCATACTAATTGTCAAATTTGTAACTAAAAATAATGATACTTTTCATTAAAAACAATAATGAAATTTGATTAAAAATATCAACTTCTTCCACCAACCTAACCTCTAATCATAGATCCCCATCCCGGCTGCTACACCCCTTCCAGATGCTGGCTATGTTTCTCCCTTTCCCCGTAGTCACCGATGTTCGTCGGCGATGGCTGTAGAGGGGGCACACTACTCTAGTGAGCAGCCGTTAGAGCGACAGTGAGAGCGGCTGTGCAAGCTGGGTGAGGAGGAACAAGAGCAGCCACACTAGCAAGCAAGCAGTGGCGGCAACGAGCATGACAACAGCTGGAATGGGGGTGGGGGTTTAGAGTTAAGGTTAGAGTTTGGTGAGGGATAAGTTTTTTTTTTGGGAGTTTTTATATAATAATAAAAATATTCTTTTTAATGAAAATAGTAGAAAATACTTTAAGGGCACAAAAGTCACAAATGGTCGCATGCTTTGCATGTGGCCGTTGAGTTGGACCTTAAATGGGACGAAAGGTAACGGAGGGCGTAACTTACATCAAGAAAAAAAACCACAAAGAGTCTTTATATCCAAAAAAAAGGTACATCCAAACACCTCTCACACAAACAAGTGGTCCAAACACCACAAAAATAACATGTTGTTCACACACAGCTCAATCCAAGTAGCAAACAAGTTGTCCACACCAATCATAATAGAGAACCCACCAAGAAGCTAATAGGAGAACCCACGATGCTGAGGAGATGGAGGTGCTAGAACTAGAGGTTTCGAGGAAGAACTAGAGAATCAAAGTAGGGAAGTCACAACCAAAACCAAAGGCACAAAGTTCGACTTCTTGGCCAAAGGGCCCAAAGCAGAAACAAATAGACCCGATTCACTATGTCAAGAACAAAAGAGAGTCGCCGGAGATAAATAGTGTCATCGATCACAGGAGCAGGGGAACCAAAGCTCGGTCCTTGATCCACAATCTTCAATAGCCAGATCTGGATTTGGCCATCTTGTCGTTGTTGGAGAAGGTTATCGTCTATGGTTCGCCGAAGAAGATATAAGTCATCGACCTCTCGACGGAAATCAGTAGTAGAGGAGGCAAGATAAGCTCAGATCCAAAGAAATTGTCATAGTAGAGTAGGCAAGGCAAGCTCAGAGTTGTCGTCCAAATCGAACCCGAAGAAATCATCGCTTGAGAAGACAACTCGTCATCGTCGAAGAGAGCTCACCGGTTCCATAGACGTGTGATTGAGTCACATAAAAGCAGATCACGTGAGAAAATTGCAAGAACCCTCGCTGCGTGTGATGAAATCTCGAGCATGGACCTCAATCTGGTGATCTGCTCGAGAACTCTACTAGCAGTAGGGTTTTGGCGTAGGGATTAATGGTATATGGATTAGGGTTAGAGTATGGTGAGAAGAAGTTTTGGTAGAGAAAGGAGTGAGGATGATGAGGACAAGGAGAGAGAATTCTCTCTTCTAGACGATTTTTCCTTCCCAAGGACTAAACAGAGAATTTTGGGGAAAAAATGTATGAGAGGAAGGAGGCTGCTATGTTCTAGGACTAGGGTTTTGTGAAGAAAGAAATGAATGACTGGGATTGATGGGTGTGAAGAGCCAAAGGGACATGATTGCTAACAATATATAGAGTTTACGGGTACAAGCTATGAGAGGTTTATTATGGCTAGAATGGGATAAGTTTATTATGGCTCAAACCCTAACTATATATAGAGTTTACAAAGACAAAGGTGGCTAGCTAGTAAGCTTGGCCATCAAGAAACTAAGTAGTAAAGACAAAAGTGGCCAACTACTAAGCTTGACCATGAATAAACTATATTTTGTTTTTGATTTATTAGAATACCCGAAAATAAGTATATGTCTGACATGGAATAAGTAGATTTTCTTTGGATACCGACCTCTTGTTTCCTTGATGATTACCACTTCGATTATTTGGTTAACAAAAATCATCTTTAAGTCTTTGTGAAGAATTTCCTTTTTTGTGTTGGTAGTGGAGGCCGGGGTGGGGGTTGGGGGTGGGGGGGGGGGTGGGGTGGGGTGGGGTGGGGGGTGATGAGAATTCTTCATGTGTTAAACCAAAAATGTAGATGACGAATTGTGGGATTATACAGAGCAGATTCTTACATGACATAGATTACCAGATGAAATGGGGAAACTGTTTGAAGGCAATCACCCAATGAGTGCGATATGTTATTTCTTTTACTTGTGCTGCAACTCACAAGCCATGATTACATGTCTTTCTTCTGGGGGCTGGCTTAATTTCCGTCCAACCCGAACTAGGTAGCAGTTAACTCCTTTTGTGGTATACCTCAAAAGAGGAAGAAAAATCTTCTCTTATCTACAGTTAACATAAATATGTAATTTCTACATACTATCTGAGGATTGGACAATCAAATTTCTGCTGTAATGTATTTATATCTAGATGCAATCTAAGTGCATGTTATGCATTTCTTTTCCGTTGATCAGGCGACTTTTCTACATAAAGGATTTGATGAAACACGACGTCTGGGTCTAAAAAGTGAAACAGAACAGGTATGTTACTCAGAATTGTGAGTGTAATGCGTATATTACTTGTTCATGTTTTCTGCGTTTTTCGTTTTTTGTCACATTTGTCATCGAGTGCTTGAGCATTGATTTTCTGTGTGATTGTGGAATTCAGATGGTCAGGCATGTTTCTGATGTTAATGAGACAGGGATGTTGGTCGTTGATTCTGTGGTGAGTTGTCTTGTAACTTATACTTGAAAAAAAGTCTGTTTTTATGAAGTTTGCTGCTATCTGTTTGAGGGTTTTTGAGAATGATACATCTCTTGCAGGTGCCAGGAGGCCCTGCACACAAACATTTGGAGCCTGGTGATGTGCTAGTTCATGTGAATCAGGAGGTGCTTACTTAGTCTCTGACTTCTTTTAACCTTTTTTTTTGTAATTTACAGTTATATGTGTGGCATAAAATTGGGAAGTTATGGAGCACTGAAATTTTGATGATTTTGAATATGTAGATATAATTAGACATGCACGTTACTTTGAGTTCATTGTGATTGGATTGGTAGGCTGGTCAAATATATCCGTTTTAATTTTTGTTACTTGGTTTGTCATTTTCCTCTCATAGCTTGTACCTGTATAGAGTTTAATGTGATTAGGTTGGTAGGCTGGTTAATTTCTTTAAATATCATAAATTTGATATATAAGGTTGGATTGTGGACCTTTTCTTCTTTTCTTTAAACATATTTTATTTTTCAATTGTGAAATTATGTTTGGGAATTAGATTCCCTTGTAAAACTTTTCAAAGAAATTCGGATACCAATTGTTAAAAAGAATGACTTGCTGTTTATGATGTAGAAGAGGATTATTATTTTATTGTGCAAGGTGAACCTTGATAAAGGTAGATCCTGCATATGCAATCCTAGATTCCATGTTTTTGTGGCTTTTCAGTTTTAGCTTATTTGGATCATATTGCACGAGGATTTTATGTTTCTTCTATTGATTTCTGTTTTAGTCTGTGGGTGTGTGTTTCTATTTTTCCTGGGGATGGGGGTTATGTGTTTGGTTTGATGTTGGAGTAGCTTGCGTAAGATCTGTGTTTACAGCGTATCTGTAATGGCTGGCTGTATTTTTTGTATCATATGGAAATAGCTAATATTTCAACCGCCACAACTTTAAAGGTGTATGATGCAGTGGCTGGAACCTTAATACCAAGTTTACTTAAGTTATTTCTACTGTAGATTGAATGAGGGTGTAGATCTAACAAATGTGAATCAGGAGTTTATAGTGGATTCATATCCTTGGGCAGAGTCAAAACTAGCTTCCACTGTACATATTATAGGGACATCCTATAATTTGCCAACAAAAATGTTAGTTTATAACGTTGCATACAGTTCATATGTCCGGCATGTTCAAATTGTGCCTGTCGAATTGGGAGAAAGAGTACGTTTGCTCGTCTCATTACATTACTACTCACCCAATTTGTGCTCAACACCCAAAATATAATGCTATTGGATAGATGATTATGCAATACTGTTTGGGTCATATTACTTCAATGTTATCTATTTGTTAGACAAACATCTATGCAATGTATAATTCAAATCCTAGGTCACGCTGTAGTATAGCAAAAATTGTGTTGGCTATTAATATGTTAAGACAGACTTGAATTTTAGCGAGATGTGGTTTCAAGCTGCATGAACAAATAGTTCATTTCTATGAATTCATTATGTTTAGTGCAGGTAGTTACACAGTTTCTTAAATTGGAGACGTTGCTTGATGATAGCGTAGGCAAGGAGATTGACTTACATATTGAAAGGGGTGGAACTTCGTTGACAGTAAAGCTGATGGTAAACTTGAGGTTTCCTATGCTCCCCCTTCTGTGATGTTAAAAAAACTATTTTGGGAATATCTGGTTTCATTTGATTGTTCGAACTTGACATCGCTAATAAGTTTTAGTTTTGTCCATTAAAAAAAATGCTACTTTCCTGATCTACTCAGGTTCAGGATTTGCATTCTATAACTCCAGATCACTTCTTAGAAATTAGTGGTGCAGTGATCCACCCTCTTTCTTATCAGCAGGTACGGCTTGCTCCGTCAATATCATTTCTTTGTTACTGTTGCATTTAGTATAGACTGTAGTTCTGTCCCTTAAAAAGGTTTGGGATTAAGCAAATCATTGGTCACTTATGGTATAATTGTACTATATTTGGTCTGGTCTTCTGAAGAGCAAAGTGGCTTCACAACAGATTGCCTTATACTTTTAATTAGTTACCATGTAATTGTATTAAATTATGGTTAAATGTCTTATACAATTTTATCGGCATTTGTTTACAGGCTCGAAACTTTCGTTTTAATTGCGGTCTTGTTTATGTTTCGGAGACTGGGTAAGCCTCCGTGGTTTTAATCCATATTTTCGTTCGTTATTAAATTTGGATACTTGCCTACTATAGAGGAGAACAGTGACGATGATGATGGATACTGTTGTTTTTTGTTGCTACTATTCTTAAAGCCAACTCTGACCACAAGAAGGCTTTGCATTGTTATTAAAATATTTTTTTGCTTGTGCTTCTTTTTAGAATCATTTTTAATGTTGCATAACTTTCTGCCCAGACTTTTTTATTTTAGATACGTAATAGTATTTGTTGAAGTTACTTAACAAGTTTGAATCTGCTGTAGCAAACTTTCTTCTTCTTGTCCTGTCTGCATAAAGCTTGATTGTAGATCTCTAAAGTTCTTTTATGGTCCTTATGAAATTATCAATACCAGAATAATATGGGAAATCCTAATTTATGTCAAGCATTCTCATAAAAACATGCAGTGCAAAAATAATTTGTGTATATGAAGCCTTTTGTTATAAACGAGCAGTGCAAAAATAAGTTTGTACGTTTAATATATTTGTAATCCTTTCTCATGGTCATATGAACTTGTCAAATTCTAGAAGATTCAGATGCATTTTTTTCTTTTGAAACGCCCTATGATTCCCTACTGTCTTGTCTTTTATTAGTTTTCTGAGCTAGTTATAGAAATACTGAAATTTCCTTTGAACTGGAGTACTAGACAACTTAAGGTAACAAATAAAACCTTTTTTGGGTATCATAGAAGTCTGTTTAGATGTGAGATGAACTTATTATGTGTAGTTTACACAGATTCATATGCAATTTTTTTTTTGCATGAGGTAGGTCAAGACAATGTTCAGATCACTATTCAAACTTAATTTTCATAGTAGACAATATATTGGCTAGGTATACTTGTATGTTGATAGTTATATATTTGCTATACTCTACAAAATGGTGTTTTCAAGCAACAGCAGCCAATGTTGCATGATATAGCAGTTGATATCAGATAAGGTTGGCCAATAATAGGTGTGTGTGTTACAAAATTGTCTGATATGGTGATTGATTCAACAATACTTGCTGTTTATTCACATAAACATCTTTTAAGTAAATGAGATATTGTATATGAGAAGAGTTGGATACTCTCTTACAGTATGCAAGTGAGAAAATTCCCACGTACTTGAGCTCAATAAAATTCTATAAAGTCAAATGCTGATAAAAGCTCAAGCTTTCAGTTCTATGCATTCCTTTTCATGCTTCGTTCAGTATGTCAATCTTTAAATGACAAACAATTTCTCTACTTCCAATGCCAGAAAGTACAATTTGTTTCTTTTTTTTACTGAATCTCTTAAAGCTTCCAAAATAATATCTTATGTATTCATTTAACCTTAGGAATTGGTAATATCTTGAATGCCATTTTATTCAGGACATGCCAATACCCCTATTGAACATTGGAAATGTTTAGGAGGCAAAGACATGATTTGGTAACTAAGTTATTCAACCAAGTTCTGAAGACACTAAAGACTAGAAGGATGCCTAATGAATGCAGTAGTATCTTGGTGCCTACTTGTAAGAATAAGTGAGATATACAATGTTCTAACTATTTGGGAATCAAGTTTATAGTACGGTTTGTTGCTTTTTATACTAAATCTCTTACAGCTTCCAAAATAATATCATATCAATTCATTTAACCTTAGGATTTGGTAATATCTTGAACGCCATTTTATTCAGGACATGCCAATACCCCTATTGAGCTTTGGAAATGTTTGGGAGGCAGAGACATCATTTGGTAACTAAGTTATTCAACCAAGTTCTGAAGACACTAAAGACTAGAAGGATGCCTATTGAATGTAGTAGTATCTTGGTATCTACTTTTAAGAATAAGTGAGATATACAAAGTTCTAACTATTTGGGGATCAAGTTTGTAGTCACACGGTCAAACTCGAAAGAAAATATTAACAAAAGAACCCAAGTATTTCTAAGAATCAATTTGTTTCATGTCAGGGACTACTATGGAAGCTGCTTCCTACTAAAAACTTTACTGGAAAAAAATAATAAAGAGTGAGACTTGCATATTGTTTTCATCAACTTAAAAAAGGCTTATTCTAGGGCTCCTTGAGAGATTAAATGATGGGATTTGGAGAAGAAACAAGTTCTTTATATATATATATATATATATATATATATATATATATATCTCACAAAATTTTGGGTCGAATGTTTGAATCCTCTTCTTTTATTCGGCTCTATTAAGGTCAATGGCATATGTAATACTAACAAAAATGATATCCTTTAATACTTGAAAATATGTTCGTCTAGGACTAGACCTACCTTTAGGTTCTGTTTGTTAGGAATGATGGAAAAGTGGGAGGAAGGAAAAAGAGTAGAAATATACTTTCCATCGATATGGAAATGAGAGATCATTTCCTTCCTTTGTGTTGTAACGAGGATAAACATTTCTATGGGGGTATAATTGTAAATTCAGATAACCCTCCATTTTTCTTCCACTTTTCCTTCCATTTTTGGTGTGATTGAATTTCTTAGATTATGAGAGAAAAGTAACTCCTCACTCTTCCTTCCCTCCACTTTTTCTTGCAATACCAAACAAGAGAAAATGCATAATTCTCTGCCATTTTTCTTTCTCTCACTTTGGCCTCCTACCTAACGGACCCTTAGTCTTAGTAGCTCCATTAGCTGCTATATTACGACTCCTTAAGGAAGCATCTATTTATCAACCCATGGATATACTCTTTTCTTATCCTATCCTCAATGTATTATCACTCATCTATCTTAGCATTGTTATTGTGGTTGTACTAACTTTATTGACATGTTCTTTCTTAATTACCCAACTCTCAAATCCATATTGCATGGTTGGTCTTACAATAGTCTTGTAGATTTTTTTTCCTTCAACTTCAGAGGCATTTTGCGATCACAAAGTACTCAAGAAGCAGTCTTCCATTTCAACTATTTTGTTTTAATTCTATGGATGTCATTCTTCTCAGTCTCTCCATCATAATGAATGGTTGATTATAAATACCAAACATTATTACTCGTAGTATCTCTTGTCCATTTATGGACACCCTCTTAATTCTATTCGGCTTCTGGTTAAAGTAATATTTCATATACTTTGTTTTCGTCTATATGCTCTCATCGACCAACACAATTTCGTTAACAAACATCATACACAAATGAACATGTTCTCATCGACCAACACAACATCGTCAACAAACATCATGCACCATGGGACCTCCTCCTCGTGGATATGCCTAGTACTTCCATTTATAACTACTGAAAACGATAATCCTTATGGATTTTACTAGGCAGATTTGATGATATTGTGCTTGTTGATGACACACAGAGTGTTTAGCTTCTAAATTTAAAAAAAGTGCTGAGCAAAATTAGAACAAAAGGGTACATGAAATGTAACTTTAAAAAGTGTAAGAAGGAAAAGTAGTCCTTGTTGATGCTAAGAGAGAGGTAAGAGTGATTGGTGTCACTTGTCATTATTTAGGATCATTGGCAAGAGCATTGAGATGGCTGTTCATAGAACTATAGCAGGATGGTTGAAGTGGACTGCTTCATAGGGTGCTGTGTCATTGTAGGATACCCTTGTAACAGAAATAGTTATATAAGCCAGCATTAAGACCAGCCATGATTTGTTATTCGGAACAACATATTCTAAAAGGCATCATAGCTGAAAAGAGAATGGCAAGATGAATGAGTGGCAATATATTAATAAAAATGAAAATAGCAAATAAATAACTGCATATATGCAAAGTTGGAGGGGGTGGTGTCAAGGAGGATAAGATGCGAGAAAGTCATATGTGTTGGTCTGGACTTGTGCAGCAGGGACCAATAGATGCACTAGTTAAGAGTGTTAGGCTATCAGGTAAAGGAGCTTCTAGAGCTGGGAGTAGACCTAAATGAACTCAGATCAAGGATGCACAAAAGGATGTGGCCTTTACTAATGCTAGATATGAGATGTTTTTCTCTGCTAGATGGAAGATTAAGATTTATGAGGCTGACCCCAAAAAATTTCTGGATGAGGGCTTTGTTTTGGAGACTATGCAATAGCTGAGTAGTTATGGATTGTTTTGAATCATATTCTCTACAAGAGGAAAAAAAGGGTTATCATGTTTCGTAACAAAAATTTGCATTATTTGCACATAATTGAGGTCGTCAAATCTGAATTTCATCATCATCATCATCATCACACATGCGTTGTCCATATATATGGGATTTGTAATGTAGCATATGACTCGATGTGAAGAATCTCCAGAGAAGGGTTCACCAAGTTGGTGCCAAATCTGATCACAACAATGGGAGCAAAGAGGGCTGCTATAAAATGTGAAAGGCGAAGTTGTGTGTACTTTGGACCTATTTCAAATTTTCATGTGCAATTTAAGCTCCTGCAACCAGTAGTTAAGACTCCAACTTCTCTTATGCAGTGAATGAGTAATGGGAGACTACATTCAACATCCTAGTGGCATCACATTCTCAAATGTAAATCTGAATTTACCTTCTAGACTCAAAATTGATCTATAATTTTCGTCGTGGTCTCTATTCGTCGCGCTCTCTATTCGAACTAGTATAGCTAGTGCATGTAGGACCCTATTCCCTGGAGTATGCCATTTATTGTATGTATGAGAATGAGGTCTAAATTGACTTCTTAGCCACAGTTTTCCTAGACAAGTTTAAAGTTTACCCACGAAAGCACAAACACCAGAATGGGAGCACTGTCCTTGTTGGATACATGAGACATGATAAGGATGTGCAAATAATACAGACAAAATTTGGTGCAGTTTACATATCACATCAACTTGTGTCCATACGAGCATCATAGCGTGTAAATGATAATGCAAGTCATCACATTGTTGTTTCAAAATAATACTTTGATTTTTATCTGTTGTTATTTCATCATTTTATGTGAATGCTTACTTTGTTGTTTTAATTAGGAACTTCAACATCCGATGAGTTTTTAGTAGGATAAGAAGCTTGATGTGTTAGCTATGCCGCTTATTACATATACTGCTTTCCTCACTTGTTTTGAAAACCATTGGTGAGTATTGTCTTGCAGATACATGCTCTATCGGGCAGGTGTTCCTCGCCATGCCATTATAAAGAAGTTTGCTGGAGAAGAGATATCAAAATTAGATGATCTGATCTCAGTTCTTGCTAAGTTATCGAAAGGTGCACGAGTCCCTTTGGAATACGTAAGCCATTCAGATCAGCATCGAAATAAGGTGCACACTCTTTTAATGTTGTTTTATATGATCAAGCTTCTGTTTGGTGATTATGCTCTCTGATGCTTTTTAACCCCATAGCAGTTAGCATGCTTTCCATATATCTTGAATTAGTTTGATCTCAATTGAAGCTCTGTCTAGGGAGTTATAATAGGAGTGTTATTCCTTTTCACTCTTTGGCTTAGTATGTCATGGAGATGAATGCAATTCCCTTTGGCATATTTTA
Source organism: Iris macrosiphon (assembly GCA_036927795.1). Lineage (NCBI taxonomy): Eukaryota > Viridiplantae > Streptophyta > Magnoliopsida > Asparagales > Iridaceae > Iris > Iris macrosiphon. The sequence goes on from JAYESA010000011.1 coordinate 184,233,309, forward strand.
TTATCTTACCTTTTCATCTAGACTCTTTATAATCTAGAAGAACTTGGAGTGTGCTCCTTAGCCGCATGAGCCTAAACCGCATAACCAAAAAAGATAGTTTACGTACCTACCGACTTGCTGTCTAGGTTTATAATATGGCTCTCACATGCTCATTACTACTTTGACTAGGAATTAGCACCAATATAGTGGGTTGACCAACCGGTCACAAAAATTTTGTGAATTCTCTTTTGAAGCTTTCTTATACTCCAAAGTCAATCCCATTCTGATGGGAAATGGGTTTGATGATGATAATGGATTGTGGAATTGAAGTAATTGAATCTTTAGCTGTGGAATCATCAAAATTTATAAAATATTTTCATGTGGGAGTCCTTTTATACTCTATTACCTTGTCATTTTATGAGTGGAGTATGTAAAAGCTCATGGATAACTGATTTGGCCTAAAAATATGTGAAACCTACTGAATATTGTCAGTTACTTTCAAGGGCCTCTTGCTTTTAAATGGGTGTTTGGTTGCAGTAGTTACATTTCCAGAAATTCTGAAAACTCGAGTGTAACATTTTCCGTGTTATAGTTCATTCATGCTCCCGTTATGATTTGCCTAGCAACTTTGAATTGTTTATTATCTAGTGTAAAACTGCATGATAGGAGTCCTAGGATGTAGAAGTCGTTACATGATTGATTCAGCAGATCTGACATGATTGATTCAGCAGATCTGCACGTGTGGCATGTCATCGAATTTCCCTTATTAATAGCTTAAATTTAATATCCATAAATGGGTGATCAAGTTCTTTTTTTTTTAAATTAATGGTACTTTGGTTAACCATATACGTGGTTAGTATATTATCGGCTATCAGTTAATCCATCACTCTTCATAATATTTCTGGGGAAAAACTGAAAGTGCCAAGTATGGTTCAATTTTACTTTCAATAGTTGGGAGCAGAATTTCTAAGCTTGTGAATTTCTAAGACGATGCAATTTCTTTTCGTATTTGTTATAAATTTATAGCCATAAATGCCTTTGCAAGTGAATTTGGTTGTTAATAATGCATCATTTTTTTTTTTTCATTTCTTCCAATTCATGTTGCAGTCTGTGCTAGTAACAATGGACCGCCATGAATGGTATGCCCCTCCTCAAATATATACTCGCAACGATATGACAGGTTATTGGAATGCTAGACCTGCAATACCATCAGGTTCTCCCCTGTTTGTGCCGAGCTTTCATTCTGATAATATAAAGGCAGGGTTTACTACAATGTTAGAGGATAATTCTAGTCTTCTAAAGCATAAACATCCATGCAAAAACAAAGATTTGGATGAGGGATGCATTAAAATGGAGACTATTGTTGAGAGTAATGTTGAAGCATCTAGCTCAGGTGAAGATTCCAATTTCAAGAATAAAAGACGACGAATGGAAGAAGATTCATTGTTAGATGGAAATATTATAACAAACGGAACTGTGCATGAGCATGATGAACCAAGTTTCCAAAGTCCTCTGAGCTTGGAAGCTGCTGGTCTTTCGGATGATCGGTTAATAGCAACAAATAATGCTTCTCTAGCAGAACAGGTGATCGAGCCCACACTTGTAATGTTTGAGGTATAACTCTTGTCTATTATTTTTTGATTGGCTTATTGCTAACACCTTCAATGATATCTACAGACTCTTCCTGTTTCAATATTTTTGCATGAATGAGAATCTCTCTAAAATTCGTTGTTGTAGCTTTATGGCTATTTGTTATCTTGTATGCTCTGCCATCAGATTGTTAATTGTAATGCTTTGATCATTGTCCAAAATTTGTAAATCTTTCATCACTTTCCATTGTGCTGAAAGTAGCCTCCTACATGAAAAATTATTGATTATATAAGTCTACTACTACTGTTTTTTGTGTGAAGTCTGAGCGAATGCACAATCTCTTATATTATTGATATCTTGGGTTCCACGTTTAAATGGTATAGACCATTTGCACTAACTCTTTACTTATAAAATACTAATTTTCACAAGGGTGGACCATGAATTCTAGTCAGCAAGGGATCATAATATAGTTACAAAGCAGGCTTGAGAAAGTAGAAGAAAAATTGTAATATACATTTAGCATGGGAGCTCTGAGTTTTGAACCTGAGACCTCCAACATAAAAAGTAAAAACTAACAATTTCACTAGTTGGACCACCATTTGGAAATGATTTAGTAGTGGAGACCTAAATGATTAGCATCTTCATTTAGAGATTTCCAGATTGTAGACCATGGGAAATGTTTTCCCTTGCTGAGATTGATAGATGTGTACCTAGGATGCGCTAATATGACATGGGCACAACAAGAGACATGCATGTACATATTCACAGCTGGACATGGTTGTGAAATATGTGTATACATATTCACACATATCTATATTTGTGCATGTACATTCGTATGTACACACATGTAATTTGAATAAAATCTCAATAGATGTAAGTATGCAAGTAAATACATGTAGTTAATGGAAAACCTTGCTTATCAATAGCAAAGCAACATTATGGTTTACTTGAGGATTGGTGGGATAGATCCACTCAATCGGAACATGCCCAAATCTTGTTCTTGGAAGTCGTTCAACTGTTTGAAGTCTGTGTCTCCAGGATCCTACGAGGAATCGCAATCCAACATTCAAGTATTGACTTGTGTGGATATTGGTATATTATTTGGTGTAGGATTTGGATGCACAAAGGATGTTTAGAAGGCTGATTTGGATGTATGATTGGAGATGGCTCTAACTTGCTTTGTTTGGCTGCTGGCAGTGGAAAACAGCAAGAGGGCAGGATCCTCATTGGTCTGTGTATTTGGGTCATGGGTTGCAGGCAGTGCACAAGGTATTCGGGTGATGAGGCTGACGGGTTACCGGGTTTGGTCGGTTTCTGTGAGCTGCAGCATATGCCAATTAGGAAGGGAAGGTCTGGGGTTTCTGGTGGATGTCAAGACTGCACTGGAAAGAGTAAGAACTGGGTCCTGTGGATAGGGTAGCTGGAAAACAGCAACAACATAAATAGAGGGAAGGGGAATAACTATGTGGTTGGCGGCTTGGTTAGACAGGGGAAGACAAAGTACAGTATGGTTAACATTCTTAGACTTCACGTCTGAGGGTTAGGATTTTGGCTTCACAACCTTGTCTTCACACTAATCTCACTACAGGAATAATCCCAAATCTCAATCATTCTTATTCAATGGAAAGATTCTAAATGGCCGTAGGCGGGTGCGCGGCGGAGAGAGTCCGCTTACCGCCTAGGCGCCACCTAGGCGGTTGATACATTTTGGACATTTTCTACTATTTTTGTGTGCATAATATGCAATATTTTAAGGGTGTTTTATTCATAACTAAGTTGTAGAACAAAGATTTATGAAGTTTTAGTCTTGTAAAAGTGAACCATAGACCCATAATGCTTGCAAAACTTTTTTGGCCAAAACATCTTGTTAGATATTGCTCTGCTTAGGCACCCACCTACGCCGTTTCACCTCCGCATATGCCGCCAAACCTCTGTTGGCCGTCTACCCCACCGCCTACCACAAAAGCGGTGCGGAGAGAGACCGCCTATCGCCTTGGCGGCCGCCTCAACCGGCATTTAGAACACTGTTCAATGGGAATATTAGTTTTTTTACATCCTTATTTATAGACTTGGAAACTAAGTAAAAATAAAGTAAGTCCTACATGAGTAAAATTTCAAATTAATTAAACCTGAGTCAGTCAGACTCCAATAGACCCAAATATACCTAACTAGATTCAATTGGACAGTCTGGCCTCGGTCGAACTGAAAGAAACCAAGCTAAGCAGATGCTAACTGATAACTGGATCTCCATCATGAAGTATCTTGGCATCTTTACAAATACTAGGATACTAACTGAATTTTAGCTCGACCATGTGAGTGCTTTTCGATTCTTTTTCTTCTAACCTGGGTACATCTATTCTTGAACAAGTATTAGATGAAGAAGCTCTAGATCCTTTGTTATTTTGAGTTGAGTGTAACATTTCTTTTTACGACTATAGTTTGTCAAGCAAAAGTGTAGTGACTTGTCATTGCACTTTTTGTTTTAATGCTCTGTAATCATTATTCTGTGATATATTATGTAATGTTTACATTACAGGTGCATGTCCCACCATCCTGTATGCTTGATGGTGTCCACTCTCAACATTTTTTTGGAACTGGAGTTGTCATATATCATTCAGAAACTATGGGATTGGCTGCTGTTGACAGAAACACAGTAGCTGTATCTGCATCTGATGTCATGCTTTCATTTGCAGCATTTCCCATTGAAATTCCTGGGGAGGTATATTCTACTTTTACCAAATACATCAAGATCAATATTGTGGGATTTGACCGAGTTATATGGTCCATCAGGTTGTTTTTCTGCATCCTGTCCACAACTATGCACTTGTTGCCTATGATCCTTCTGCTCTAGGAGCAGGTGCCTCTATTGTTCGCGCCGCTGAACTTCTTCCTGGTTTGTCTATCTACCAACACTGATTAGTATCATTTATTTGTCTTTTTTTTTTAATATTTTTTGGTAAACTTCATTATCAAATAAAACTGTAATTTCTTTGATTGATGCGGCATGGGTGTTTCTGTTAACTAAATTCTGATAGAAGGTCTTGCAAATTGAGTCCGTAATATTGTTTTTTGTCTTTTTGTTAACTCCGTCACATCCTACAATGACTAAAAGATGTAGGATGTCTATATTTGACAGTGATAAGCTTATATTGTGAGAAATTCTTTCGCTGTCTATGTTCTTCTGCTCTTTGATAATTTTTATACCAAACAGTCTTAGTTTTTTTCTTTGTGCACCATTCGTCTCTATACAACACTTATACTAGTGCATCGTTTGGTGTGAAGCTTTTTAGGAGTATATGTTGTTATGCATCTCAATGGCTTTTTATCTTACCAAAGATGGAAGATATACAAGGCTTTACCTACCTTAAGTACCTGGGATAAACTGATAAAGGTCTTATTGTTCCTCGGTGTTGTGCTTGTTGTCGTCGTTGTTAAGGAACCGTGGAATTGATGAAGAGTGCAATGCCGCCTTTATATTTTGGAGTTGGTAATTAATTTCAATGAAAGCTTCTTCAAATGAAGAATGTAAGCACGCTTGAAGACTGAATGGGAACCGTTGTTACCACTGACTTGACCTTTAGTCATTTGGCGATGCCTCGTGATCAGTGTTCTAAATCCTCGGCCGCCTAGGCGGTAGCTCTCCGTACCGTTTTTGCCGTTGGCGCCTTGGCGATGGAGTAGACGGCCAGCGGAGGTTTGGCGGCATAGGCGGAGGTGAGTACGTGGCACGCGGTATGAGTTAGGCGGCGGTGTAGACGAACGCCTAGACGGAGCAATACCTGACTAGATGTTTTGGCAAAATAGTTTTGCAAGCATTATGGACCTATGAGTCACTTTTATATGACTTAAACTTCATAAATCTTTGTTCTACAACTTAGCTATGCATAAAAACCCTTAAAATATGCATATTATGCAAAAACAGTGATAAAATAGTAAAAAAAAAAAATTCCAAAATGTATCAAACGCCTAGGTGGCGCCTAGGTGTCCTAGGCGGTAGGCGGACCCTTTCCGCCGCGCACCCACCTACCGCCGTTTAGAACATTGCTCATGATACTAAGACATTTGATACATTAGCTTGCAAGGATCCATTATGTTTTGGTAATGTTACTGATGTACTTGATTCTTTTATGTATAGAATTACAATTCTGTGATTCAGACCAGGAAAACTCAAAATGCTTTTGATAATTTAAATGCGGAAGCTTGTTTAGAAGGGAAAAAAAACCCTGATATTTTCCTATTGCTGTATGGAAGGCATTCGCTTGCGAATTTAACAACCTCCCAATACCTTAACTCATGTCTTAAAAAAATCTGCAAATTGGGAAACCGTTTTTAGATTAACGATCCTCTTAATGTATGCATAGTCGGAATGCACTTGCAAAAGCATTGCTGATTATAATTCTAGAACGGATCTCCATGAGGACATAGGGCTGATTTGATCCCTGTTTGAAATGGGGTTTTTACCGTTTCTGTTGGCATTTTGGCCTAACAGCAAACGGAAGCTCGTTTGGTTCCCATATTCGCTGTTTTCACCATACGAAATTGGACGACATTGGTAAACGCCAATCGCTCGTAAGAACACCATTTGGTGTTTGCTATTTGAAATGACAAAAGCTCCATTTAAAATGGCAAAAGATCCATTTAAAATGGCAAACATCAAATGGTGTTCTCACGAGTGGCGTTTGCTGAAACGCTCCATTTCAAATGGGAACTAGACTAGTACTAGGAATGACTACGTGTGATTTTGGATAATCTGAAGTTCCACTTTCAAATTTTACCATGTACAAACCCAAACTTATATAAACAATTTAACAAAAATTCCGGTTCTGTTTCATAAAATTAAGCGTGGAGAGCTTAATGTTGAATGAACCTCAAAGTGAATGCAAGGGAGTTTTACTAGAAATTGAAGCAATTATCCTTGGACTGATCAGGTTAACAGACATCTCTGATTTTAAATTTCAGTTGTTTTATATAAAATTTGTAAGCAACTGTATGGTTGTCTGGTGAAATTAAACATAGTGCTTAACGTTGATGAATCTCAAATTGGCCTATAGATCGATTAGGAGACATCTTTGGATGCTGAATCTCAAATTTTTTTGCTGTTGGGTGAACTGCTCTTTTACATCTGATATCTGAATATTTGCAATTTACCAATTTAACCCTTTAAGACTGTCTTAGAACTTACTTTTTGTGTTATTTCTTCAAACCGACCCCTGTTGCCTAACTTCGTGCTATGCACCCCTTTACCCCCTGCCGTGAGTGTTTGGTGGTGTTGGGTGCCAGGAGGGACAGAGAAGGATGGTAGGAAATGTAGGGATAAATACACCATTTATATGATAGCATATAGACATCTTTCCGAAAGTTTTATTAAGATGAGCGCCTTACCAGTTCAGTGTGTGTCTTTCAGAGATGCAGCTGCACAAGTCTTGTTCACTGAATACTAACCCTATTAAGAGGCTTAGGCTGTTATGAGACCATTAAGTACTCCATAACACACCATACATTTCCTGTAACTCCTATTATATATCCAAACCGGTGAAATTGAGTGATATTTTCAAATCATTAAATCACAATTATTTATTTCACCAACAATTCAAACTATTCAATGCAGAACCTGCATTACGTCGAGGAGATTCTGTTTATCTTGTTGGATTGAATAGAAGTTTACAGGCAACATCGAGAAAGTCAATTGTTACAAACCCTTGCACTGCACTAAATATTGGATCTGCTGAAAATCCACGATACCGTGCCACAAATATGGAAGTTGTAGAGCTCGATACTGGTAATTTTAGAAATTCTCATATATTATATCAAAACTTAATCTCCTGTTTTTAGTTCCAGTAATTATTTCTTTGTTTTAGATTTTGGTAGTGCCTTTTCGGGTGTTCTAACTGATGCGCAAGGAAGGGTTCAAGCATTGTGGGCTAGCTTTTCTACCCAGGTCTCTACTTTTTACTATCATTGGTATAAACTGGTGTAAGTCAAACATGATTTGATCACACCATTTCAATTTGCAGATCAAATATGGGTGTAGCTCTTCAGAAGATCATCAATTTGTTAGAGGTATACCGATTTATGCAATCAGTCAAGTCATTGACAAGATCACGCGTTGTGCGGCGGGGCCACTTCTCTTAGTTAATGGTGTAAAGAGGCCAATGCCTCTTGTTAGAATTTTGGAAGTGGAGCTTTACCCTACTTTGCTTTCTAAAGCAAGAAGTTTTGGACTTAGTGACAGTTGGGTACAGGTAAATATTAACTTTCTTTTGAAGTGTATAGGTTTGATACTGATTCCTTGGAGATTCATTGTACTCTATCCATCTCAATTTAAATCTTGGAGTTGCTAATTAGCCTATGTTAGGAGACTATGATCACAGAAAGTCTTCGAGTTGAGTTATGACACTTGCTTCTGAGAATATTACTGCCAATCTAATTAATCAGGTCCTTAGCTGGCATGCACTAGTTCTTAATTATGATCAGATTGGTCATGGTCAGGTCTCGTCCATTTAGTATATTCTGTGAACAGTTAGTAATTTATATCCAAAATGAGTCTGCTTTGCAAGCTTGAAGATTGTTTTATGAATTTATGTTATATGTGTTCTTCAGCTTTGGATTACTGATAGTGGGGAAATATTGTCAGTTTTATTTTCCTGACAATGTCAATTATTTACATATTATATATGAGTGAAATCGATCTAATTTCGAATTCTTGTAATAATAATTTTTAAGCGCAATGGTTAATGACTGAGGGTATTGCCTGACGCGATGCTAAGGATTGTTGCTTGCATCTAGGACGATGCAGGTTCGAGTCACGGAAGCAGCGTCTCCATATGTATGGGGGTAAGGGCGCGTTCAATATGAATAAACTATGACCGGTAAACCTAGAATGCGTACAAATACAATCCTATAATTTCTTTCTTAGGCCTCCTCTGCTCCATAAATAAACCACACTAAGGTTACTTATATGTAGGTTTTCCTACAATATCTTGTTTGCAAGTTTTGAGTACTTAAATCTAATTTTGTTCTCTTGTATAGGCTTTCTTATGTTGCCAGTTTTCACAGCTTTTGTAATTTCATTTCCAAAATCGGAGGGAAAAGAGTGAAAGAAGATATATATGGTATGCCAAATATGTAGTAGCTTTTAGGAATGTTATGTTAGTTTAGAGGAACTATTTTATACCTGAAAAATAATAAATAGATAGGATGATTTATTAGTTTAGAGAAAATGCTAGAACCGTTGATATGGAATTCTCAACACAGTTGAGGTACCCATGGCAGGGAAGTGTAGCTGCTTCAAAGAAAGGGATCGATTGAGGCGCCTCCCTTCCATTGCGTAGCAGCAATTCCTGGTATTGTATTAATTAAATATCTGTATTACAGGTTATGGTTCGGCCTTCTCCTTCAACGTTAATCATGTTCAGGCGGACCACAAGAAGAATTCGTGATATAATCTCTAGTATAGTATGTGTAACTTCAGTGAAGAAGGGGATTGGTTCAGGCTCCTTTTCATACTATAACTGTTATATCTGGCGTTGTATGAAGTAAATATTTGCATTACTGGTTGGCCCCGACCCTTTTAATGTGTTGAACAACATTCCATAAACTGAGTCCAGCCTCCCCCATCCTTCTTTATGTGTGTCTGTGGATCTCTCTCTATAAGTTGGATCCTCTATCTCATTATATATATGCTTCCTACTATGACATAGAAGGACATTTCCTGCTATGCCAGTTAGGTGGCACTTTCTCGTTTGTTTGAAGCTCTTAAATTTTCATTTATGCAGTTATCCCTTTATGTTTCTTATTCATTGTGTACTTTAGTTCATCTCTGATTTCCCATATACAGTACAAACTTCTGTGGACTATTCTCCTTATCTCCATCATATCTTTGCATTTATACAGCTCATTTTTTCATGCGCCAAGTAATAACTTCTGCTTCAACGGCCTCTTCTCCCATAAGAAGACTTCTGTAATCCACCTTCTAGGACCATCCCTCTTATCCCTCTAAGCCACCCACCAGCCATCTTCATGGCCCGAGCCACCAGATCTCCACCGTACTCTTCTTCAATGTTCACCCACCTCCTTTGAGGCCCCCGCCAATACCTTCAAGACCAGTCTACGTCTAGCCTTCGGAAGTCTGCATGCGATCTCTCTATCCTCTCCAACACAACCACCCAATGCTTATGTAGGCCCACTGACTGTCTATTGCAAGGGAAACAATAAAATAAATGAACGTTCGAAGTTTTGGAAGGATTAGTGAAACCATCTAAGCGGAGTTGTAAACAAAACCGTGGGAAAAATATATTCATCCAAATTTGTTTGGATTAGCTGAAGTGGTGAAGCTATTGCTTCTGATCTACAAGTTCTACTTAAAGTCTTGTTTGATAACTACATTTGCTGGGATAAATTTTATAGAATCATCTTGGCATCAAACTTTTGAATATAATTGTTTTAAATAATTAATAGTTTAATTTCGTCTAACTAATTCAGACTGGTACAAGTGCCTTGATGAAATTATATTGGATGCTATGCCCATTTTTATCTAGAATGAAACTATCTGTAAGTAACTTAATATTATGTTTTGCAACTAGAAATAACAAATTAAATTGTTTGCAATCTGTAAATTGTATTAGAAGCTAAGCGCGCTCATCCTTATGTTTGATGAAAAAAAGTTACTTTTAAAATTACAAAACATCCATTTCCATAGAAAAGTATTTTCTTGCTGAGTATTTATTCGAACTAATGTAGCTAATTGCTTTATGACAAATAATTTATATTCTTATTAGCTATATATTGCTTTCCCACTTAGTTATCTATTTTTCTTGCTCATTTTTTAGAAAAAAGTTTGAGCCTAAATCAATGATGCTCCACAGGCTCTTGTAAAAAAGGATCCAATAAGAAGGCAAGTCTTGCGTGTGAAAGGTTGTTTGGCAGGATCGAAAGCTGAGAGACTGCTAGAGCAAGGAGACATGATCCTAGCTGTCAACAACGAGCCAGTCACTTGCTTTCTTGACATAGAAAATGCTTGCCAGGAGATAGAAAAGAACAATGTTGATGATGGGAAACTCAAAATGACAATTTTTAGACAGGTGAACTTTTGAACTTAATTATACTCTTTTAATGAAAGATCCTGTGAATTTAGCTATGTTTTATTGCAGGGTAAAGAGATTGAACGTGTTGTAGGAACAGATATCAGAGATGGCAGTGGCACAACACACATGGTGAATTGGTGTGGAAGTGTAATTCAGGATCCGTATCCAGCAGTTCGAGCTCTTGGATTTCTTCCTGAAGAAGGGCATGGTGTTTATGTCGCAAGGTGCTTATTAATTTACTCTATTCTTAACTTATTCAAACAGCCGACCCCAAAATTTTCGCGATAAAAGTTCTTTTATTGTTGTTTTCTAGACCTATTACAGATGGTCACACTGGCTTTTACCTGTTGAAAACTAGTTCCGGTAGGAGAATGTTGTTTTCGTGTGTTTATGGAAATCAGTCATTTCTGATAGGGGAACTTGACCTTAAGAATTAAAATGAGACTCATCTCCCAAGGGATATTGAAATCGGTGGTTATCGAAGTTCTAATCTAATACTATTTTTCTAAATACACCAGAATCGTCTACTTCTAACTCCTTGGAGATGGAATAATCGATTTTCTTTCCATGTTCACAGATGGTGCCATGGAAGCCCAGTACACCGATACGGTCTTTATGCCCTCCAATGGATTGTTGAAATAAATGGAAAATCTACTCCAGATCTCGAAACCTTTCTGGAAGTGGTGAAGGTATGCCCTTATTGTGACGTCAAGTTGGCTAATGCTTATAGATCTTGTAATTAGATTTTAAGGCTTATTTGCAGAAAATATCCCTCTAACTGTGCCTACTAAACCAAAAGAATATCCGTTTTGAATTTTGCAGCACATAACATACCATATTAACCGAACTTTTTTTTATCTGCACCATTAACACCTCCATTTAACAGAGGAATCTGAAGTTATCTTTAATCAGTAATCTTTGTGTGTAAATAAAACAGCATTTAAAAAAAATTAACTTACATACCTCAACTCTTATTCTCTCCTTCATTTTTGACTAATTTTGGGATGGATTAAATTGTTATTTAATCCATCTTGTATGTACCAATATGCTATAGACTCCTAAAGTCCTAATAGGCTTCAAGCTTCTATAATGAATAGGATCTCTAACCCCATTAAGCGGCTGAAAAAGAAGGAATTCTCTATGTCCCTGCTACCATAAATAGAGTTTATACTCTATTTATCGAAATAAGCAGTAAACCCTTTTGTAAATTGTACTTTTCTGATTGATGATTTACCTTTCATAATAAAATGCTAATGGAAGTTACAAAATCATGAGGAAGTATAGTGTATTACAAGTATCACCAAGTTGAGGTCTTTACATGGTAAAAGTTCCATTACATGTGCTATGTTTTTCTGCAAGAAAGAGGCTATTTCAAATATCCTAGGCCTTTTTGCAACAGAACCCACTAAGGCTTTATCCTGAATCTTTGAGTTCACCACTTTGAATCCTTTTCTTCATTAGTCCTTTTATATACAATGACAACAACAATGCCTTCCAATGTTGGACGAATATGGACATGGGTACGGATATGGACACGATACAGGATACATACATTTTCAAATAGGTACAAAGGTGGTTATAATTGCACGAGTACGGAGACGATACAAATATGAACATCATTTTGCCGAGTCATTGCAACATAGAAACGCCTTCTTTAGAAACGCCTTCTTTCCAGATCTTTAGGATCGCCAGGTTGTATCTTTTTTCTTTCATCTCAATGGCTTTTTGCAACAGAAACCACAAGGCTTTTTTTTCCATAGTTTGCAATTTTGACTATACAAATATATCCGCCTTATTGTATCTGTTTTGTTTGTTCCGATCCGATACTGATACCAGCCGATACCGTTATGGGGCTCTCTTGCAGAAAATTCAGTAAACAGAACATTGAAAGAATAAGAAAACAGTATCGGAAAAAATAGTGTCAGTCACAATGATTCGGTCGTGAGAAAGATCGACATTCTACATTTAGTTGATAGATTCATTATCGGCATACTTTGACCTTTACCATTTTGTCAAGGTTGTATATCTATAAATTTAAACGTTAATCCATCTTTGTATTATTCAATTCGAAACTATCTATTGCGGTGTACTTCGTCTAAAAGCGAGTAAATGTACAATTGTATATATTGCGGGTGATGTAAATGTACAAATGTATATATTGCGGGTGAGCGATGGGTCAACATTATTCCACTCAAACTAACGGGTGAGTGATTCATGAACATTATTCCACTCAAAACTAATGAGAAACAACTAATACCTGAATTTATGCCCCTACATGTAGCTATGTATTTTGCTGCTTTTAGTTTTTTGTTGGCTTTCCGAACAAAGAGCTCTGAAACTACAATATGAAACTGCCAAAACCAGCGATGCTGATATACTCATTTTGAGGTTTCTGAAACCTATTTCGATACCGATATTGTGAATCTTCCTGTTATTCCAAATCATTCTCTTTCCTTAGGTTCTAAATATGATGCCGCCTTTTTGCAACAAAAAGCACGTCCTTTATCCCATAGTATTAGTACCACCAAATTAAATACTTTTGTTTCATTTGACTTTAAATTAGATGACAACGCGGCCTTCAACTTCATCTTTGTTTTGCTTATTCTCTCATCGTTTCTCTATCACTATAAATTTGCGTCTGCTAGCTTCAGTCAACATAAAACTTTGTGTAATGTCAATAAAATAACGATTTCATTTACTCCTGATACTTGAATTTTTTGAATTTATTGCTCTCGTCTTCCTTGGCCTTTTAGAAAGATCGTCATAATAGTCGAGGACAGCAAAAATAATACTGGCCCATGCATGTACTAGTAAAATACTTGAGCCAAAATCCACTCCAGTAGTATATCTAGATCTGCTTTCTTCTGGTTGTGGCTGCATTTGTTCATCTCAAGACTCAGTTATATATTCTAAAATTTTAGGCACTGGAACATGGAGAGTTTGTGCGAGTCAAGACAGTCCACTTGAATGGGAAGCCCCGTGTGCTAACACTTAAGCAGGATCTTCACTACTGGCCTACTTGGGAGCTAAGGTTTGATCCAGAAACAGCAACATGGCGTCGAAGAATAATTAAATCATTGGACACCGCTGCATGATTGTTAGCGGACCACAGAAATTTTTCCATCATAGGGAGCATGTGGAATAGTCGACAAGCAACTGTTTACTTGTATTAGTTTGACAGCTGGCCCATTTTAGTGGATCTACATTGTAAAACCTTGTGCATTAGTGTACCTGTGCAATTAGTTGGAGCTATGAATTTACATCAATGAAGATTTTAGTGTCACCTGTGGTAAGGACTATAATCTTGATTTGTGCTGATTGGGTGAAATTTGCAGGACTATTTTTTCCTTAATAAAGCGATTAAGCTCTTGCCTATCTGTATCTTTGATTCTGTGATAACAAAAATGCATTTTGTGAAAGAGCAGTACTTTTATGAATGCGTCTGTGTGAACGCAGGGCGTGACTTGTAACCCTGGGTAATTAGGTACCTATGAGCCATATTTTTATAAAGTATGTTCGGTGGATATTAGTCTCTATCAACTGCATGTTTTTCTAATGGATTTTTCTGTTCTTGGAAGTGAAGCACATGGAATGTCGCATATTTTCTGCATTTTCGTTCAGTTGAGGGCAATCTAGATTTGGATTCTTTCTATGGTACTCACATGGAGAGCGTGCTCCCCTTTGGAAGAATAATATACTTGTTATTGCTGTATTGATTCCCTATCTATATCTCAAGCTACTCGTCGATTGGAAAATAGGCGCACAGGAGAAATTATTCACTGGGATCGGCTCACCACATGGCAATGATGAATGGTGAGCCTGTGTCCAATGGTATAATAATACATGGTATTATATTTTAATGATGTTTGACAATTATTTGATTAGTTTTTTTTTGTTTTTAATATTATTATGTGTCATTATATCATTGGACGGACTTAACTTTGTGAATCCATCTCATAATTTCTCGGCATGTGTGATAAACCTAAAAGGTTGATACTACTGGGGCTTGTCAAATTTTGATCATACTCTTTTATCTCGAGTTTCTACAAGACTTGTACTTAATCCAGTCCGAACCGGGTCTCTTGTGGGCTGTGTTGGACTATCAGGTCAACGGCTTCGGATCCAATCCGAACCTGGATCTCTTGTGGGCTGGATCGGATCGGCCCGTTGTACGGCTCTTTGTCGATTTAGACCGGATTTGACTGGGCCGGTTAAAGGCCAGGTTCCGGTCCGTCTGATCCAATTCACACCTTGACTATAAGCTCTAGCTTGACTATAAGCTCTAGCTTGTCGATGTCATGTTTGATGAAGCTCATACAAACCAAGCTACTCTAGATCAAGTATGAACAACTTTCTTTCTTAAAGAGTCTTGGACACTATACAAGGTTTACTAGTGTCTAAACACATTTAACAAAGAACCCTCGTTATATATATATATATATATATATATATATATATATATATATATATATATATATTTGATGTGTCTTGGTATAATTTGGAGCAGTGTCATCTGTACTCTTGTGTCCGACCCACACGTTTGATATCATATGGATAATGGGAGCAATTAACAATCTTCTACTAATCCACGCTTCGGTTTTCTTGTCACTGTTTTTCAACATTCCTACCTCTCTTTATCTTCTCTTCTGTTGCATTGTCACTTTTGAAGTCTTCAGCTATCCTGTCCCTTTATATCCTCCTTTATCTATGTTTGACCCTTCCTCTAAGCTTCAAGTCACTCTCTTATTCGAAGATATCATCTCTGTCAGTTCACCATCAAAATCTAAAGATTTGAATGATGAGATCTCCATCTCAAGCCCTTTGAAGGCTTAAAACCTTAAAAAATAGAGTTAATTAATCAAATGGTGTATGAGGAATGTAGTGATTGTCGTTTTGGTGATCGAACTATTTTTTTTTTTGTTAATTTGGTATCTAAATTTTGTATTTTTGTTTAATGAGTGTCTAAACTAGACTCCGTTTATGTTTTGAGATAAAAATCGATTAAAATGAACATGTGATGATCACGTGTCTTATTTTTCATTGTTCTTTTGTCAAGTTGTTGTGTTTGGACTAGCATTTTCATAAAAATATTGGTGTTCGAAAAAAATTCTAAATAAACAAGTCGAGTACGAAATGACGGCTATACAATCAATCATAGCCGACTTATCAACAAATCATGATAAAAAATAACCTTAAATATAAGGCACGCGATAATAACATGTCCATTTTTAACGATTTTCATACAAAAGTACCAACGAAAGCTAGTTCAGACACTATTTAAACAAAATGTAAAACTTGGATACAAAATTAACGAAAGAAAAGTTCAATCACCAAAATGGCGACCACTACATTCCTTGAACACCATTTTGACAATTAACTCTAAAAAATATCTAAAATAAAAAAATTAAAAAAAAAATGCTTTGGGGATTCTGGAATCCTATACTTTGTTTACAATCGAGCTAGCGTCGGGCAATTATTAGTAAAAAAAAATTCTCGCTTTTTGGATCTCCACTTTATAATTAACTAACAAGTCTAGCAATGTTTCTAAATGAGTGTTCAGTGATAAAGGAGGTACAGATACAGAAACAACAACACAATCGTGTATCTATCTTTGAAAGAGTAGGCAATAGTTTACTGATCGAGTGATCCTAAACATTTGAATGATTGTTTGATGACATGGACATCAAAAGAAAATTATATTATATTTTATATCCAGAGTTTAGGTGTGGAGTCCCCTTCCTCTATAGGAACACAAATTCAGCAACGTGGGCCTAGCTAGCTTTGCCACACGGGTGTTGGGTGCCCCTACACCGAGCTATTTGGTGCTCCTACGGTTGGGTCCACTAATCATGACCATCGAAACGAGATCCAACGGACGATATCGTACGTCAAGAGAGGGCCCTACCTACTGTCAACGCTTAGGAACCCCCACCCCTCACCAATGGGGCTGTCCTCGTGCTCTTGCTTGTTCATGGGATCGGTGGAAACATCATGTATCTGCAAAAGTAATTCAATAATAATGGCCGACTCGATTCGGCTCCGACACGGTGGGACCCGATAACCCGACAGCCCGATCGGAAACGCAATCCGAAAAGATTTGGAGTAAGGTTTGAAAAGGACGGATCGGATATCTTAGCTTATGGGTCGGATATGGATCGAGAAATGACTCCGTTCTTTTGGACTCGCAATTTGACAAAAAAAAAAATTGGCTAAATTTTAACTTGGTACCCTCAACTATTTAAAATTTTCAACTTAGTACCATAAAGTTTAAAATTCAATAATTTGATAAATTAACTGTAATTGTACTAAGTGTTCGTCTAAAATGAGAAAAATAGTTCCACACTCATTCCCTCCCCCACCCCCAGCAGCGCCAATGGGGCAGGGTAGTAATGCAGTAGCCGGGTGGAAGAAGGGAGGAGGGGGATGGGGAGGATACAACCCTCGGAAAAGGAAATGGGAAGGATATTTTAATCAATATTTTTAACAGAAAAGTTAATCCACATTGACGAAGGATATCAATAATTATTTTTTTAATAGTTGTTGATATCAAGTTTTAAAATTTAAGATATCAAGCTAAAAACTTAAATAGTTGAGGATATCAAGCTAAAATTTAGTTTTTTTAAGAGTTATTTACACTAACTATCCCTATATTTTTTATTTATAATACGAGATACTTCTACTTTTGAACAAATTACACTGATCATTTCTCTCTTTAAAAAAAAATGATAGATAGTGTTATAATTTTTACTTTTATTCAAAAATATGAACACTTCGTGTAATAAATAAAAAAGTAGGAGTGATCAATGTAACTTTTTTAAAAGTAAGAGTACTCCGTGTTATAAATCGAAAATATATGAGACAAGAAAAATAAGTTGTCTACTAATTAAATGTTGGAGAGAGAAAAAAAATTATAAGAATGTTCGGTAGATGTAAGCAATTATTGTCTTACTTTTGTAGATGTTTTGCAATTATATTTAACTAGTATATACGCACGTGCGTTGCACGTATTTCATATTACTTGGAAAAAATAATAGTTTATTAAAAGAGCAAACGACAATTTCTTAATTTTATTATAGGTGAAAATATAATAGGCAGGAGCATGAAAGTTGGAAGAAATTAAATGACGGGAATAGGAAAGGTTTTTCTTATCTCTTCGGTTCATGTGCCTACTTTGCATGCAATCTTTATTAACTATTGTTTTATTCTCCAAACTACCTACTTTGCATACATGCATATCTTTGTTTTATTAACTATCATTCCCTAAGTTGCCTCATGCATACATACATTTAATACGTATTTAATTACAGTTTTTAATTACTTAGATATTTTTATCAACGTTAATACATATTGAAATGTAACGAAGGATATTTTTGGAACGAAAAAATTTCACGGTGAAGCCTAGTTTTGGCATTATATAGTAGAATAGATATCCTTATCAACGTTAATACATATTGAAATGTAGGTGAAGCCTAGTTTTGGCATTATATAGTAGAATAGATTATGTGACGCACTGAATGAAACGGATTGTCATGACATTTGTCGCTTGTCTCAATATAATGAATACATACAAATTAAGGTTTGAAATTTTTATGTAGCACCATGAACCAAATGGAAAAAAAACTTTTATCAAATAAAATGATGTACGCTACTATTATAAAATATATCCCTGTTGTCATGATGTTTTTTCTCAAATAAACATAAGTTTGGCTAACATTTTCCTCTGGCATATTCTTTCTCAAGTCTTGTTTTTTTTTGTTTTTTTTTAGATGTCCTACATAAAGTTCGATACTTTATACACATTGTAATGCATATTTATTGGGTTAACTGATCTCAGCTTCCACGAAATAAATTGAAGGAATAGTACCTATGTTATTATTTAGTTAGAAGTTTTCCAAATAGTTAACAATTGAGTTACGAGAACTTAATATTTTTGGCAATTTAATCCTTTTTTGGCCCCTCTTTTTTTATTCTCTCTCTTGCGAACAGCAAGAAGGAATGGGAGCAAGTAGGGGTGAGCATTATTCGATTTTGGACCATAAATCGAACCGAATAAGAGATTTGGTTCAGTTTTAAAAAAATTTGGTTTGGTTTCGGTCCAAAACCAAAAATCGAATAATTTTTTTTTAAATAATAAAATAATATATATATATATATATATATATATATATATATATATATATATATATATATATATATATATATATATATAGGAATATTTATTTACTATATATATTAAAAAAAATGCAAATAAACCGAAAAAAAAAATTTCGAAAACCGAACCGATTTAATTCGGTTCGGTTCGGTTATAGTCTAATTCGGTTCGGTTTCGGTTTTGCTTATTCGATTTTCGATCGAATTCGGTTATCCTTATTTGGTTCGGTTTTGAACCGAACTGAACCGGTGCTCACTCCTAGGAGAAAGGAGGAAAAAGAAAAAAAAATTGACTTTCATAAAAGAGGATGAGAAAAACAAATGGTGTTGACAATATATTGTTTCCATCTTAGCTCGTTTTCGTTAGTCGAGTAACCAAGCATCCCAGCTATTTTTGCTTGTTACCACTAGTCGAGTACCCAAGAGATCCAACATATTGTCATCTCGATCCGTTCGATCATAGAACAAAACGGATACGATCATCCACATCATTATTGTGTGCAAATCATAACGTCTTGTTCCATCTTGAACATGTCGGACCCAACCTTTAAAGCGAACCCATGTAGTTGCCTCGAACATTATGTCTGATTTGTCTTTTCGCGAATGTCTGACACCCAGACTAACATAATATGTCTCAAAAAAAAGCTCGTTAGTCCGATTATATTATATGAGCATTCAATATAATGTCTCGAACCAATTGGAGTTGCCAAAACTAGTTATGTAACCTTGGATTATAATATCACTTGTTGGGAACGCGATGTGACCCGAACTGAAGTTAGTCCATGAGGTGTCATATTGGACTGGACCCATATGAATTTTCATATAAGACCTGAATTAATTTCATCTACCCACAACTAATAATCCCACTTTCTGTCACGCCCCGATCTCCCGCAGGCAAATCGGCCGTTCCCGCTAGGCGAGAATCACCGCGCCAGCGCTCCCGCGGAACGATCGCTTTGACCCATCCGGGCGTGATGCCGCACGCGCGTTAGCTACGCCCGTGCAAGGCCGTGGTTCGTTGGCTGGCGATAAGAGTTCTAAGCCACAGAGTCGCACAGTTTGTCCGAGTGCAGCGGAATTATGAACGCATAGGCGATCGGTAACAGGTTCACTGAGTCGACAATATAACGGAAGCATGGAAACACAAGTTGGAGTAAAGCAAGCTCTTTTATTCATATTGAAACGAGTGTTACAGGCGGCGTATAGCCGAGATTACAAGTCGCTCGAGCACTCTCTCTGAAACATAAAAGCGTGCCAAGTGGCTACATTTATGGATGATATACAGGAATGTTCAGGCGATGTTCGGGCGAGGCGATGTTCCAACATTATGTCTTGTATATGTGCTTCAGTTCCGGACGTAGCGTCCCGAGGCTTCTGAGTTGAACTCCACGCCTTGGTACGCACGAGGGAGGCATCCACACCGAACGAGGTTCTCCCGCACCCTGCAAGCAATCTGGTGGGTTATCAGTACATGAATGCACTGGTGGGGAGGCTACTCGCCCGCTCTACAAATCCAAACACGTAGTACAGGTTTCGTGCACCAACTATTAAGTTGTCTTTCTAGTTGCCTTAGGATCAGTTTTATGCAAGAATTGAATAGCCTAATCCGTGTGGCAGTGCGCCGTGCGACATGAGAGGAAACACGGCGAGACTTACCAACTTACCATTTGTCCTTCCCTGTCCAAGGCAAACCAAGTTAATTCCAGCAGATACATGTATAAGCATTCAGGGCAAGGCATATGCAAACACAAGCATTTCAGTGCGAGATCCCGTACTAGGTGCACGGTTTTCAGGAAATATCAGGTGTGTTGCATAGGTTGATCAAGTGCTCTTTATGCACAAGTGTTGTTATAACAAGATCGTTCAGGTGTTTAGTTATTCTCGATGCGATGCAGTGACTCGCACGCGGGTAGCCGCTAAGCGAGGATGACTTATCTATATGAACATGAGGTCACTGGCACGGCGCCATATTGGACGGTCTAGTCTCAGTACGGAATGTCTTGCGACGCATAGAGCAGGACGTCCCAGGGCATTCCGTCCTATAGCAGGCGACTATCAGGAGTTCCGTCCGGATCAGATCAGTGCCAGTGCCCCAGCTACCGTCTGCGGAACTAAAACCTTGTTTCCAAGCTGTCCTGTGACCATGCAAGTCTCTAATCTTCAGGGTCAGGTCAGGTACAGGAACAAGTTCAGGGCAGGATATATATACATATTGAACAAGCTTCATGGAACAAGTTCAAGTCAGGATATGTATATATATATATATAACTTGTTGAGGCAGGGTCAGGATTACTCTAATGTAGAGTATCGGCTCCACGAGCCATTTGATTCAGTACAGGACAGTATTGCTCAACGAGCAGGGATTCTTGGATCACAGGATTTGTACAAGTTCCCTGGTTCGGGAATTGCCTTAGCGACCTAACGGTCCCAGGTACATTCAGGTTTATTCATGCACGGAACGACTATCAGGTAGTCTTCCGAGGAGAACCTAAATGAATGCATGACAAGCAGAGTGTTTCACAGTCGGGGCATAGTTATGCAGCAAGCATTGAAACTAGGCAATACATAAAAGCAGGCAAGCATGCACTTGTATAACTTAAGCATTCAAGTTCGCTCGGGCCCGAAGGTAAGCCGAGCGAAACCGTACGGGGCCTTTCCGAGCGAAGTTATCTAGGGAGTGCAGTGTTAGGGAGTGAACAGTGCACTACTGAATATATATTTGTGTCATTCTACTCGAGGCATAGCGGGTCCAGTTGCACGAGGCAAATGTAACATGCGAGGGTCTGAACATATAAGCAATATTTCATTTCCATGTTCTAGCGACAAGCAGTACAAGTTGGGATTATTCCCTTAGCTAGGTGCGTTGGATTCTTATTAGCATGCAGGGGGTGATTCACCTAGCGACTAGCATGTATCCTTCCGTATTTTATGTGTGCTGGCTAAGCAAAGACAAGTTCACCGTAGCCACCCACCTTAGCGATGATCCGCCTCGGTCGAGTGATACTGCGAGCGAGCCACTGAAAGCCTAAGCCAAACTCCTGTAGGGACCAAGTCTGGATATCCTTGCCTCAAACGAGTTGCCTCGCTGAGCAAGGCAGGTCGGGACGTTTGCACTTTGCCGTTTGAATCGGCAGTCCGCTTGAGCGGAACGGGGTATTACATCATCCACCACTCAGAAAAAGTCTCGTCCTCGAGACTTCCTGAGGGCAAGCCATACTATAGAATTTTTGAATCTAGCCCAAGCGTAGCTATCGGTACCACTAGATCCATTGGAACACAAAATCCTCTACTCGATGCTTACGTCGTGTCGCGGGTATACTGGTTCAGTATAATTTGCGCCTTGGCGCGGGACAAGTTTCTTAACACGAGGCACGTTTCAATCGATCTTGGATAGCGATCTAAGGCTGAGGCAAACTTATACAAGTCGTTATGCTTGTTCAGGAGGATTTTCACTTGCACTAGCATTTGAGATCAGCATATCGCGTGTCTGGATCGTGCACATATTCGAAGCGTCCCTCAAACACATGCATGTCAACCAACTTAGCGATAGTGAAGTCTTAGCACTCGAGTTTCACATTTCTTAAGTCTTGGATCGTGCACATATTCGAAGCGTCCCTCAAACACATGCAGTCAACCAAACTTAGGGATAGTGAAATCGGACAAGCTACTTGCAAAAATTTCAAGGGTTCAATCCAATTCCATATAAATCACCAGGATACTTCCAACAGAGTCAATCAAATCTGATTTCCATATCATTTCCATTTCAACCAAGTATTTGGACTACCGTTAAACACGATCAATCTGATACCGACTAGCGTCCATCCATTTGGGTTAACTTAGCATACGTTACCGTTCCCAAGTCTAACCCTAAATCTTGCTGCCAGTTGTGATGCTTTATACAAGCAATATGGTAAAGTCGGTAGCACAGGCTCATTCACTCGGCACAGGGTCGTCTGCCTATTCACTAGGTCAGCTCACAAGGTCATAGGTACAGGTTTAAGCATATCGCGATTCATCGTACAAATTTGTCGCACGATGCTCGCCCCAATTCCTAGGGTCAAACCATTGTTTATTCACAGGGGGTATTCTACCCAAGCTCGTTTCACTCAGATTTCTAAACATCGAGCACAGATTTACCTACTCTCATTAACACGTTCGTTTTCACGGGGGACGAGTCCGTTCGATAAAATCCAAGATATATCCAGGTTGCAGGACAAGCCTAGTGGTTTGCATATTCTATCCCTCAATTATATTTCGATAGAATCATATCCATTCCAAGCATAGTCCACCAAGCCAAGATTTAATTCTAAACCTTAGATTATTTCTCCAAGTCGTTCAACCTGATTCACGTATTCGTTCTCAAAACCATCAAATATGATTTATTCCAGGTTCAAGGCTAACTAATCCATTAAAATATTTTCAATCACATGCATTCTAAGTTTGTCTTATCGTGTCGAGCCAAAAGTCAAGACGATCCGTAAGTTGTCACGCCTCGGTCTCCCGCAAGTTCGATTATCCACGTTGGACATGAGATCATCACGTCAACGCTCCCGCTGGATAATCGTCCTAATCCGGGCGTGACGCATGTGCGGCATAGAGTTATGCTCGTACAAGACAAGAACGTTTGAATGTTATGGCTATCTTCGACACGATCGAGGCATCTTATCCTTTAACCCTTTAATTCCTTCCAACTGTAAATCCACCGAGTCAAATCCGTTTATGCAGTGATTGTAGTTCGTTTCTTCCAAACTCCAAGCAAGATCTGTTATCGCTTATATCATTTCCAGAAATCTAATATTTTCTTGCTTGTATCGATCCATGCTATCTTCAAATTATCGATACCAAGTCAAATTTATATTCCGAAGCCAAATATTCACCCTCGGGTTAACTTGTTCGTGCGTTAATTTATTTACGTACAATCCGTTTGTTTAAATCCGAAACCGCTCACACGATTCTCCAATTTCCAACAAGTTTCTCTTAACCAAGATATTGGTTTCCATTTTCGAGAGTTTATATTCGATATAAGCCTTATCATTTATTCAAGTTATTCTCAATATCGTTCAGTCTGACTATCACACGGGTTATGGATCCGTTTGGACATCTCTAAATGATCCATCCACCACTCAGAATCGAGTCATTCAATCAAGTTCTTAATCGGTGCTCGCATTATCGTTAGCTTACTCACTAACTCGTTCCACAATTTCTAGCACGGTACTCAGGGTTCGCCTGATAAAAATCTAATCTCATATACATGTTCGGGATTGATAGTCATCCAAGCAACCGTATTTGATTTTGTTTTCCAACAAGAGTTTCGTTCGAGCTATTTCCATAACCAAGCATGATTCGCCTAAGCGATAAATCCGATGAAGTCTATCGATTTGCAGCCCTAAGTCTGACTTATATCATTCCTGAACGATATCCAAATCTCGTTTATAACTGGCTTGCACCAAAGGGTATTGGTGCAAGATATTCTACACAACTTAGCCGAAAGGCTGAGTGCATAGCTAACCGTTCGGGCAATATTCCTTTTCGCGCTAACCAGTTGGGACAAACATGTATAGGCATCCCAGGTTGCACATAATGCACGAGTCTAGTATGAATCTAATCCCTTAAGGACTAGTACAGGATGGCACAAGGCCCTTGCAACACAATTTCATACAAGCAATCATACTATTCAAATGCAACTCTTTGAAAGTATTTAGACTTATTCCGCTCAAGCGGACTGCCGATTCAAACGGCAAAGTGCAAACGTCCCGACCTGCCTTGCTCAGCGAGGCAACTCGTTTGAGGCAAGGATATCCAGACTTGGTCCCTACAGGAGTTTGGCTTAGGCTTTCAGTGGCTCGCTCGCAGTATCACTCGACCGAGGCGGATCATCGCTAAGGTGGGTGGCTACGGTGAACTTGTCTTTGCTTAGCCAGCACACATAAAATACGGAAGGATATGTAAACCCCCAGATTTTGCAAAGAATTTTAAATTGGGATTTTTCACAATTTTCTGGAATTTCTGGGAATTTTTTGTAATTAAAATCATAGTTTTTATTTATTGAATAATTTTTAATTGATATTAAACAACATTAAAATATTGTGAAAATAATATTTTTGGGTGTAAAATGAAAAACTAGACTTAGGGTAATTTTTCTAGAATTTATTGGGCCTCAGACCTATTTTTAAATACCTAAAAAACTATTTAAACTAATTATTTATTTAATTAACTAATTATTATTATTATTATTATTATTATTATTATTATTATTAAATATCAGCCCGGCCCAGCCCACAGATACCCGGCCCACCCCGCGGCCCATCAACCTTATCGGGTCGGGTCGGGTCTGCCGAACCCGACCCGCACCGCTAACCCGCCACCGACCCGTTCTCCCCCAGCCCGCCTGAACCGCGCCGGCGCCCGCTTCCTCTGCCGCCACGCCCGGCCACGCGGCGCCCCGCCCGGCCACGCAGCCCCGCACCCCGCGGCCGACCCCCCCGCTCTCTCCTCCGCCTCGCCCGGAGCGCCACCACCCGCTCCCCCTTTATAAACCCCTGGCCGCCTCTACTCCGGCCACGCCATCGTCCCGCTCCGCCCTCTCCCCCTGGCTCCACCCCAGGCTGCGCCGCCCGTGCCACCGCCTCCCACCGCTCCGCCAGCAGCGGCCGCAGCCGTCCCCGGCGTCCAGCAGCAACAGCCGCAGCCGACAGCAGCAGCTCCAGCGCCGCCGCAAGCCGGCCGCGCCGCCTTGCCGTGCCGCCCTCGCCGACGCCGCCCAGCCCCGGCCGGCTTCCCCGCAGCGGCGCCGCCCTCCTCCGGCCGGACCGCCGCCTGCAATCAGAAACCCTAACCCTAGCCCTAATTTCGGATTCCGTGTCGGACACGACACGGACACGTCTCGACCCTGATTTTCGGGTCCCCTTCAGGTGCGTGTAACTTTCGCCTCGTAGCTCTGTTTCCAATTCCGCAAATTGCGTTGTGAAGCCTGTATGACCCTCTCGGTGTCCGGACAAACTGTTCGGGATATCGCGTCCTGTGGTGATCGCACACCGCGATCCAAAAACAGGAAAAACCAGACCCTGTTTCACCCCGGAACTGAGTACGTCCCGCCAAACGGGACGACTTGGTCGCGTGCGGTCTTCACAGATACGTGCGCAGCGTTGATACGGACGTGTGATATTTCGTGGAAGCTGATTCGGGTGTGCGTGCACACCGGAATCAACGCGTATCCGCGGACATCGTCCCGTATCCGCCTTTTCTGCAATTTACCCTAACTTCGTGCACACTCGTCAGATCGAGACGAAACTTATGCCATCGGACTCGTAGCGATACGCTGGTCCTGTGGGTCAAGTTTGGTTCGATTCTGAGAACGTTGACGAAATCGCGTGTCGTGGGCCCCACAGGCCCCGCTCGACGGGCGATTTTGTGTTCGGCTCATCGGAATCCAAATCTGGAAGTTCCGTTGGGTTCGTATCAGCGTTCCTGACCAGTTGACACTAAGTTTGGTGAATTTGGAGACCTTTGACCCGGACACATTTTTTGGTGCAAAGCGGGCCCACCGGCGGACCCCGTTTTGACCCGAAACTGCCGTTTTTGCCCTTGTCTCCAAATTGGACCCAAGGACAGGCGTTTCTAGCTATTTGACATCTTCTGAGCATGATGGTAATGTCTATTTCAGCTTTTGGACTCATCTCTGGAAACTTCCCCTAGAACAATTAATCAGATCCAAACAACAGGCAAGTACCTGCACTTCAAGTTTAATCTTTATATTGTGATAATTAATTTACTTGCTCTATCAGTACCATTGATGATTACACGTAGTATTAGAACACTGGATTTCATGTCTTGAATATTGTATTTTATGTCTTGTTTTCGTGTCGGGTGGGAGAATACTGAAAGGCATGTAGTTTACCCTGACCCTTGCCATATTTAATAGCTGTTGGTACACGACTGTCCATCAGCCGGATCTCGATTATTCGTGATTAATAGTCGTCTACGATGGCCGGTTTAACCTTATAAACCCCTACATGCCAACTAGGTATTCTAAATACACAAGTTCACACACATAGCTCCTTGTCTAGTTATGGCTCTTGTTGACTGTTGTAGTTTCATTTCCTGTCACATTTATTCCTGTTTTCTCATATTCCTGTGTATAGCATTAACTCTGAGGTATTGATGTTTCTTTTATGCAATTTTCTCAATATGATGCTCAATCTAATTGTCATAAATATTTAGTTTAAATCTTGATGTGCATTGTGTACTTTGCTCCTTTCCTGACTGGATCCGTTGTTTTAGGCGATGATGAGAACCTTGCCCCCACCTATTATGACCCCTATGAGGTAGCAGATGACACAGTTGAGAAGCCGGTTCCTACTCAGGAGATTACCTTTGAGGAGTAGCCAACCAGTTAGCTAGCTTTTCCCTTTGAGCATAATACTCGGGTTTGTCCCCGATTTATCTTCTGGCTTTGTATTAACTGTGGATTTGATTGTCACAGATTAAATATTATGAAATCCAAGCATTCTTATTCCTGTGATTATCTTTGCCTGTTTATTATTGTGGATGAGATAGATAGTTATTGATCCCAGAAAATGACCTAGACAGCGTACTACCGCCGACACTGCGGCGTAGGCTGGACGTGCCCACGCACTCGTGCCCGAATAACCGGGTGCGGGTCGTGACACGTTTTTGTGGTGGCCCATGCAGGTCTTCGACTAAATTGTTCGGTTTCAACTTAGGGACCGAACAGGCCTGCAACAAGATTGAGGATTTTAGGAAAAGCTTATCCACTTGATCGAATCGTTCTTGATATTAATATCGGCTTCGAATCATTTTATTGACTTGCATCCTGCCTTAATTCCTGTACGCCCTTTATCGTTTATTTTGGATGCAGAGTAAAAGATCTATCAGCAAGCGACGAGGTTCCTACAAGATCACCACGAGATGCTCTACCAGCATGACCGTAGAGAACGCGCAGACTCTTGGAGTAGCTGATACGCGTAAGTGAGTTATAGATATCGTTCCTAGTATTGTTTAGCCTGTGCCTATTGGTTCGTGACCTCAGCCCCAACCTAGTAATTTTGAACTTGCTAATAACCTGGTATGCTTTTGTATTTGATAACTGTAGAGATTGTTGAATCTTTTGTTTTGTACTTATTGTAGGTTGTTTTATGAACTTACATAATTTGTACCTCCTTTCATCATCATCTAGCATACTTAATTTTGCTGTACTTGACTTATGCTGCTATTCTATAGCCTAGTTTTGCAAGCTTATCCTTTTATCAAGCTTGTTCATGACATATGTATTAGTGGGTCGACACACTAATACAATTGTCTATTCAGAATCAGTGTATTACGGTCTGATCAACCTTAGTGCATTTTGATTCGCCCTTCGCACTACTTTACGTGGATTGAGATATATAGTTGACTAATATACTTGCCCTAGACATGTCTGAACATATTATATCAGGTTACATGACTGTATTAATATGAGCATGTGAATAGGAATTACCAAGATAGGATTCAATCCACAATCGCTTGACAATTTCTCATCTGAATTCTTTAAACTCCTTGACCCCGATACTTCTGTTCTATCACCTCACCCTTGAACTCTTTATTATTGATCTCCGTTTTCCCTATTTCGGAAAGACGAAATCTCGTGCTTGGTATAAAGTTGGTACATAGATAATACTAGATATGCCACATAGGCCGATCACATACTTGAGGATTAAACTTACGTAATTGAGGACATATTATATGTGATATAATCGGCGTTGAAGTTCGAGGATTGAATGACATAGGTAACCATATTAGGGAATATTTTTCTTAAAGTATATAGTCTTTTGTGATGAATGGGTAAACTCTAAGTTGGGTAGCAATGCATTTGTCAACTCGAGAGGAATGTCTTCTGGATTGTGACCAAGTAAGGTTAGATTGGAAGAAACAAGCCATCCTAAAATTTAGAGGAGCGACTAAAATGATTAATGAATTTCGAGGACCAATAAGTTGTATTTTGGATACATGATTTAAATTTTAAATAATGAAAGTAGAATCATCAATTTGAATTTAGAGGATAGAATTATAGAATTTCAGACTTGAACATCGGTGAACTACATTTAAATTATTTTAATTTGATGATTTGATTTAAGAATTAAAAATTGGTGGTTGGACTACCTAGTTGGATTATTGAGGAGACGAATGAAATTTAAAATTTTGAAGCATACCATTGTGAATGGGGATTATTGCTGGACTCGAATCACTTCTAGAGAAATTTATGATAGTAGAAATAGTGAGGCAAAGTCATGAGCATGTGCAATTCTTGAAGATGCTATATGGACTTAATCTAAAACCTGCCTGTGGGTAATTGGAGGAAGTAAGAAGTGATAACCATAGGTTGAATTTTCGATTGGAACAAGTAGTCGTCTTAAACTTTGAGGTGATTGCAGTGGATATGATTAGGCTTAAATCATCGCAAGGAGATTGCGATTGTTGTACATGAAGGATTTATAGATTATGGCTTAATTTTAAATTTCGAGGACGAAATTTCTATAAGTTGGGTAGGTTGTAAACCCCCAGATTTTGCAAAGAATTTTAAATTGGGATTTTTCACAATTTTCTGGAATTTCTGAGAATTTTCTGTAATTAAAATCATGGTTTTTATTTATTGAATAATTTTTAATTGATATTAAACAACATTAAAATATTGTGAAAATAATATTTTTGGGTGTAAAATGGAAAACTAGACTTAGGGTAATTTTTCTAGAATTTATTGGGCCTCAGACCAATTTTTAAATACCTAAAAAACTATTTAAACTAATTATTTATTTAATTAACTAATTATTATTATTATTATTATTATTATTATTATTATTATTATTATTATTATTATTATTATTATTATTATTAAATATCAGCCCGGCCCAGCCCACAGATACCCGGCCCACCCCGCGGCCCATCAACCTTATCGGGTCGGGTCGGGTCTGCCGAACCCGACCCGCACCGCTAACCCGCCACCGACCCGTTCTCCCCCAGCCCGCCTGAACCGCGCCGGCGCCCGCTTCCTCTGCCGCCACGCCCGGCCACGCGGCGCCCCGCCCGGCCACGCAGCCCCGCACCCCGCGGCCGACCCCCCCGCTCTCTCCTCCGCCTCGCCCGGAGCGCTACCACCCGCTCCCCCTTTATAAACCCCTGGCCGCCTCTACTCCGGCCACGCCATCGTCCCGCTCCGCCCTCTCCCCCTGGCTCCGCCCCAGGCTGCGCCGCCCGCGCCACCGCCTCCCACCGCTCCGCCAGCAGCGGCCGCAGCCGTCCCCGGCGTCCAGCAGCAACAGCCGCAGCCGACAGCAGCAGCTCCAGCGCCGCCGCAAGCCGGCCGCGCCGCCTTGCCGTGCCGCCCTCGCCGGCCGGCTTCCCCGCAGCGGCGCCGCCCTCCTCCGGCCGGACCGCCGCCTGCAATCAGAAACCCTAACCCTAGCCCTAATTTCGGATTCCGTGTCGGACACGACACGGACACGTCTCGACCTTGATTTTCGGGTCCCCTTCAGGTGCGTGTAACTTTCGCCTCGTAGCTCTATTTCCAATTCTGCAAATTGCGTTGTGAAGCCTGTATGACCCTCTCGGTGTCCGGACAAACTGTTCGGGATATCGCGTCCTGTGGTGATCGCACACCGCGATCCAAAAACAGGAAAAACCAGACCCTATTTCACCCCGGAACTGAGTACGTTCCGCCAAACAGGACGACTTGGTCGCGTGCGGTCTTCACAGATACGTGCGCAGCGTTGATACGGACGTGTGATATTTCGTGGAAGCTGATTCGGGTGTGCGTGCACACCGGAATCAACGCGTATCCGCGGACATCGTCCTGTATCCGCCTTTTCTGCAATTCACCCTAACTTCGTGCACACTCGTCAGATCGAGACGAAACTTACGCCATCGGACTCGTAGCGATACGCTGGTCCTGTGGGTCAAGTTTGGTTCGATTATGAGAACGTTGACGAAATCGCGTGTCGTGGGCCCCACAGGCCCCGCTCGACGGGCGATTTTGTGTTGGGCTCATCGGAATCCAAATCTGGAAGTTCCGTTGGGTTCGTATCAGCGTTCCTGACCTGTTGACACTAAGTTTGGTGAATTTGGAGACCTTTGACCCGGACACATTTTTCGGTGCAAAGCGGGCCCACCGGCGGACCCCGTTTTGACCCGAAACTGCCGTTTTTGCCCTTGTCTCCAAATTGTACCCAAGGACAGGCGTTTTTAGCTATTTGACATCTTCTGAGCATGATGGTAATGTCTATTTCAGCTTTTGGACTCATCTCTGGAAACTTTCCCTAGAACAATTAATCAGATCCAAACAACAGGCAAGTACCTGCACTTCAAGTTTAATCTTTATATTGTGATAATTAATTTACTTGCTCTATCAGTACCATTGATGATTACACGTAGTATTAGAACACTGGATTTCATGTCTTGAATATTGTATTTCATGTCTTATTTTCGTGTCGGGTGGGAGAATACTGAAAGGCATGTAGTTTACCCTGACCCTTGCCATATTTAATAGCTGTTGGTACACGACTGTCCATCAGCCGGATCTCGATTATTCGTGATTAATAGCCGTCTACGACGGCCGGTTTAACCTTATAAACCCCTACATGCCAACTAGGTATTCTAAATACACAAGTTCACACACATAGCTCCTTGTCTAGTTATGGCTCTTGTTGACTGTTGTAGTTTCATTTCCTGTCACATTTATTCCTGTTTTCTCATATTCCTGTGTATAGCATTAACTCTGAGGTATTGATGTTTCTTTTATGCAATTTTCTCAATATGATGCTCAATCTAATTGTCATAAATATTTAGTTTAAATCTTGATGTGCATTGTGTACTTTGCTCCTTTCCTGACTGGATCCGTTGTTTTAGGCGATGATGAGAACCTTGCCCCCACCTATTATGACCCCTATGAGGTAGCAGATGACACAGTTGAGAAGCCGGTTCCTACTCAGGAGATTACCTTTGAGGAGTAGCCAACCAGTTAGCTAGCTTTTCCCTTTCAGCATAATACTCGGGTTTGTCCCCAATTTATCTTCTGGCTTTGTATTAACTGTAGATTTGATTGTCACAGATTAAATATTATGAAATCCAAGCATTCTTATTCCTGTGATTATCTTTGCCTGTTTATTATTGTGGATGAGATAGATAGTTATTGATCCCAGAAAATGACCTAGACAGCGTACTACCGCCGACACTGCGGCGTAGGCTGGACGTGCCCACGCACTCGTGCCCGAATAACCGGGTGCGGGTCGTGACAGGATACATGCTAGTCGCTAGGTGAATCACCCCCTGCATGCTAATAAGAATCCAACGCACCTAGCTAAGGGAATAATTCCAACTTGTACTGCTTGTCGCTAGAACATGGAAATGAAATATTGCTTATATGTTCAGACCCTCGCATGTTACCTTTGCCTCGTGCAACTGGACCCGCTATGCCTCGAGTAGAATGACACAAATATATATTCAGTAGTGCATTGTTCACTCCCTAACACTGCACTCCCTAGATAACTTCGCTCGGAAAGGCCCCGTACGGTTTCGCTCGGCTTACCTTCGGGCCCGAGCGAACTTGAATGCTTAAGTTATACAAGTGCATACTATGTAACGCCCCGCTCCGCGCCGGCGTTATGTATCAAGGTGAGTGGGCAGAACTTCGTTCTCTGATTCTTGCACGCCTTAATAATAACCTGTGTTTTTGCTTGCAATATTTTCTTAAGAGAATGATAGAACCTACCTTGCATGTTAATGAACGAACTCACCTAGCTTGTCTTTGAATCAATGCCTGCTTAACGAGAATCCTGAATCGCCTGCTTAGAGTGCATGAACATGTTCACTATCGTCTATGCTTCGAGAGAGCCATACTGTGCCTGAACGTGTTCAAGTGATAAGTCGGATTGCCCCACAACAACAAGTGTATTCTGATGGTTCGTCTCGTCTGCATACTAGAGTTTAATTGATAGTGTTCCATGCATTCGCACGCGGTTGGACAATGGCTATTGGTGGAGAGCTGAACTGCATGTGTCCCGGCTGCTACTATGATAGTGCAAAGCAACCATGAGTCACAGCTGCCTCTAGCATCAGATAAAAGAGTCATTGGTATGCTGGACTAACCGCTACCGATCCTGAGTTACTCGGGGACCGCCCTGCATATAGCTAAGTCATTGTGTTGGCTTGGATAGTGACTGCCCCTAAGAATGTGCATTGTGTGTCTAGCTTTGCATCAGACCCTCGAGTCGCACGAGACACGCTGCGCACACCCTGAAACATGAATGGTTTGCTTGCTTGCATATTCAATATGAAACTCTGTTTCCAAACATGTTTCTAAACAAGTAAATCGACTCTGCTAGAACTGCATGAAACGAACCTAGGTAAAACTAGAAAGATCACTAGTAATGTAATATTTTATAACATGATTATTTAGTGCCTGTTTGAGTGAATGCTTGTTTCTGTTCAGTTGATTTATCTCACCAGTACTTGTATAAATTGCTGACCCACCAACAGTTTACTTGTTCGCAGGTACTGGATCGTCCGAGGAAGCGATAGGCGTGCCACAGTCCCGAAGACCCGGAATCCTGGTTTTGATTGTTGCCCCGAGAATGCTATCGTATAAGGGGGCATAATGTATGGAACGAACGTGTGCCTTTGCTAAAGGAAACCCAAGTTGCCTCGATTGTCCCGAACACTCAGTTGGCTAATGCATTGCATTGCAACAAGTCCCTTTCCGCTGCTAACTCGATTGATGCGATGATATCCAACTATCAACTTAAACGATTGGCCTTGCACGGGCGCAACCCCAGGCCCGTGCGGCATCACGTCCCCCGAAAGCTCGAACGGGCCATTCGCTTGGCTCCCTTCCTCCCTCGTACCCGCGGGACGGGCGCGGTGATTCACGTCCGGCACGCCGAGGCACGGTGATACGTGCCCTGTTCGTTAATTCCCGGCCGCACGGGGGCGGGGCAGGGCGGAGCGGCGGGTCCGGGGCGTGACAGAATGGTATCAGAGCCGAATCGATTCTCTGGCCCAAACCGTTGCTATGACTCTGAGATATTATCGATATGGTTTTGCAAAGAGCGTTCCATACAATAAGTCCATAGATATTCTCAAAGTGCAAAATGTTTCCTGAACTTGAATTGCTTGATTGTTTCGATTGAGTACGGCGAGGGACGGCACTATCGCTACTCGGGATATCGAGAAGTTTATCCTTGAAGTTTCGAGGACGAAACTTTTTGTTGGTTGGTAAGTATGTAATGCCCCGCTCCGCGCCGGCGTTATGTATCAAGGTGAGTGGGCAGAACTTCGTTCTCTGATTCTTGCACGCCTTAATAATAACCTGTATTTTTGCTTGCAATGTTTTCTTAAGAGAATGATAGAACCTGCCTTGCATGTTAATGAACGAACTCACCTAGCTTGTCTTTGAATCAATGCCTGCTTAACGAGAATCCTGAATCGCCTGCTTAGAGTGCATGAACATGTTCACTATCGTCTATGCTTCGAGAGAACCATACTGTGCCTGAACGTGTTCAAGTGATAAGTCGGATTGCCCCGCAACAACAAGTGTATTCTGATGGTTCGTCTCGTCTGCATACTAGAGTTTAATTGATAGTGTTCCATGCATTCGCACGCGGTTGGACAATGGCTATTGGTGGAGAGCTGAACTGCATGTGTCCCGGCTGCTACCATGATAGTGTAAAGCAACCATGAGTCACAGCTGCCTCTAGCATCAGATAAAAGAGTCATTGGTATGCTGGACTAACCGCTACCGATCCTGAGTTACTCGGGGACCGCCCTGCATATAGCTAAGTCATTGTGTTGGCTTGGATAGTGACTGCCCCTAAGAATGTGCATTGTGTGTCTAGCTTTGCATCAGACCCTCGAGTCGCACGAGACACACTGCGCACACCCTGAAACATGAACGGTTTGCTTGCTTGCATATTCAATATGAAACTCTGTTTCCAAACATGTTTCTAAACAAGTAAATCGACTCTGCTAGAACTGCATGAAACGAACCTAGGTAAAACTAGAAAGATCACTAGTAATGTAATATTTTATAACATGATTACTTAGTGCCTGTTTGAGTGAATGCTTGTTTCTGTTCAGTTGATTTATCTCACCAGTACTTGTATAAAGTGCTGACCCACCAACAGTTTACTTGTTCGCAGGTACTGGATCATCCGAGGAAGCGATAGGCGTGCCACAGTCCCGAAGACCTGGTGTAAACCTCCTGAATTTTCAAAATTTTAAAATCGGGAATTTTCACAATTTTCTGGAATTTTCTGAGATTTTTCTGTAATTTAAAAACAGGGTTTGAATTATTAAATGATTTTTAATTGATATTAAACAGTATTAAAATATTATAAAAATAATATTCTTGGGTGTAAAATGAAAAACTGGACTTAGGACAATTTTTCTGGAATTTATCGGACCCCAGACCTATTTTTAAATGCCTAAAAACTATTTATTTAATTAATTAATTAATTATTAATTAATTTCCTGTTTTTAAAGTTATTATTATAATTATAATTATTATTTTTTTAAATAAAAATAAACCCCGGCCCAGCCCGCTAGGTCCAGCCCAGCCCGTCCGCTGCGGGTCGGATCCGGGCCAACCCGCGACCCGAACCCGCAGCCCAAGACCCGCTCAGCTATCGGGTCGGGTCGGGTCGGCCAGACCCGAACCCGCGAACCCGACCCGACTCCTCCTCCTCCCCCGCACGAACCCACGACCCGCGGCGGCCCGACTTTTCCGCCGCCCCGCCCGGCCGCGCGCCGCTCGCCCACGTCCACCCCACGCCCCCGCGAGCCCCGCCTCCCCCGCCACGTCGTCCGCCTCCCTCGGCTCGACCCCCGGCCGCCCGCTGTGTATAAAACCCCCTCCCCTCCGGCAAACCATTCCCCCGCCGACCACCACCACTCGCCGCCGTCGTGCTCCGCCCTAGCCCCTCTCCGTCGACCACCGCCCCGGCCTCGCCTCGCCGCCGTCAGCTCTCCTCCTCCCCCTTCGTCTCCGGCGACGAACGACCGGCCACAGCAGCGGCGAGCAGCAGCCGCAGTTCCCCAGCGCCGCCGCCGAGCCGCGCCGCCTCGCCGCGTTCCCCCGCCCCTCGCCGCACTGCCCCGGCCGCCCAGCCGCCGTCTCCGCCGTCCCCGCCCTGAGCAGCACCGGATCCCCAAACCCTAGTTCCTATTCCCTGTGTCGGACACGGACACAGGACACAGTGTCCGTGTCGTGTTGGACACGGATTAACCTCGGTTTTCAGGCCCAGTTCAGGTGCGTGTAACTTTTTGCTCGTAGCTCCGTTTTCGATTCCGCAAATTGCGTTGCGAAGCCTGTATGACCCTCTCGGTGTTCGGACAAACCGTTCGGGGCATCGCGTCCTGTGGTGATCGCACACCGCGATCCAAAAACAGGAAAAACCCAGACCCTGTTTCAC
Source organism: Iris macrosiphon (assembly GCA_036927795.1). Classification (NCBI taxonomy): domain Eukaryota; kingdom Viridiplantae; phylum Streptophyta; class Magnoliopsida; order Asparagales; family Iridaceae; genus Iris; species Iris macrosiphon. The sequence continues at coordinate 184,269,568 of JAYESA010000011.1, forward strand.
CCCGGAACCGAGTACGCCCCGCCAAACGGGACGACTTGGTCGCGCGCGGTCTTCACAGACACGAGCGCCTCATCGATACGGACGTGTGGGATTTCACGGAAGCTGATTCGGGTGTGCGTGCACACCGGAATCAACGCGTATCCGCGGATATCGCCCCGTATCCGTACTTTCTGGAACGCGCCCTAACTTTGTGTACACACGTCGGATCGAGACGAAACTTGCGCCATCGGACTCATAGCGATACGCTGGTCCTGTGGATCAAGTTTGGTTCAATTCTGAGAACGTTGACGAAATCGCGTGTCGTGGGCCCCACAGGCCCCGCTCGACGGGCGATTTTATGATCGGCTCATCGGAATCCAATTCTGAAAGTTCCGTTGGGTTCGTATCAGCGTTTCTGACCTGTTGACACTAAGTTTGGTGAATTTGGAGACCGTTGACCCTGACGCATTTTTCGGTGCAAAGCGGGCCCACCGGTGGACCCCGTTTTGGCCCGAAACTGCCGTTTCTGCCCTTGTCTCCAAATTGGACCCAAGGACAGGCGTTTCTAGCTGATTGATATTTTCTGGATCTGATGGTGATATTTGTTTTAGCAATCGGAGTACCGCCTGCAATTTCAGCTGAAGTCAGAGCCGCAATTGGAACCGGAACCACAGGCAAGTGTACCTTGCCAAACCCTGCAGCTTGCTAATTATTTTCTGGACTTAATCATGCAATAATGGACAAATAAAGCCTGCCAAATCTCAGTAGTTCTTGACATAGTACTTTACTTGATTTCTTGCGAATTAAATATAAACATGTTTCAACTGCTTGACCTAGGAGACGTGTGATGTACTTAGTGTCCGATCATAGTCGGGTGCCAACGCCGTACGCGGGGTTGTGTAACGTCACTTAGACATGGATATCGAGACCCGATAATTCTCGTACTTGTCCTATCAAGTACATCAGAACCCAGGACACTTGACACTATTTCATGAGACAGAGTCTTCCTGAGACATTCAAGGTGATTCTGTATAGGATGCATGTTATAGGACATAGACTTTACATTCTTAGACATTTTGATTCATAGCTACCAGACTTGCTGCATTAGTTATAATCCCGCTGACATGGACATGAGACGTTATGGTCATGGCTTGCGTGATTACATTGGGTGGGGAGAGACACACAGACTACAGGCTGATATTATATATATAACATAGTATATATCATAGTGAAATTCATAGTTATTGCCGCTACCGGCTCCCCGACACAGAGCTTGTAGTGGCTTCAGCCTGAGATCTAGTGCTGCTCTCATATTGCATATCACATAGTTGGTTACTTGGTTTACCCTGCTGATTATCTTATTGCTGCACTGATATTCATTTGGCTTGAGTTTTTATGTACCTTGCTGTCCCCTGAGGACCTGGAATGGATGATGTCCCCAGGTACAGCTGAAGAGAACTACCCAGAAGTGTACGGTACCGGAGCACTCCTCGGAACAGAACCAGGAACAGAGGACGAGATAGTGGCCGAAGACTTCTCCTGAGCCCGGCTTCAGCTATACAGTATTTTCATTTTCAGCATTTCAATTCCTGTCTATTTTCCTTAAATGTAACAGAATATTTCTCGGATTTGTTTCCCGAGACAACCTCATTTGATATTGCATATTTATTTCCAGAGCATTATTTCTGCCTTTTAATCTGTGTTATTCTGTGGATAAGATTAGTAATACCTGAGACTTGTAACATATTACTGCTAGACTACAGCTTAAGCATGCCCTGATGGATCCATTAAATTGGGTTGTCCATCGGTGCGTGCTGCTGGCCATTGCCACGCTTCTCCAGTCCCTCATCATTTTGGGACTGGGATGTGACATGGTTTTTCTGGTGGCCCATGCAGGTCTCCGACTAAATTGTTCGGTTTCAACTTAGGGACCGAACATGCCTGCAATAAGATAGGATAAGTTTTTAGGATCTCATCCACTTGCTTGAATCATTTTTGATCTCTATATCGACTTCAAATAATTTACTTGCATCTTGCCTTGATTCCCGTGCGCCTCTTATTGGTTATTTTTGATACAGGAAAATGGACCCCCAAGAATGCAACGAGACTCCCGTCGGAACCCCACAAGCTACAGGTGTCACCTATGACGACGAAGTGACACCAGTCGGAGAAGTTCCACCAACTCAACAGAGCCAGCAGGCAGGTCCACCTACCTCCCGATTGCGACGCGATGACATTCCACCTCCGCCGCAGTTCGTCCCACCAACCCCCGTACTCCCACAAGGACAGCCAATTGACGGGCAGCAGATATTCCAAATGATCTACGCGATGATGCAAGCCCAGCAACAAGTCCAACACGAGGCTCAGCGTCGCGAAGCCAACTTCTGGAGGGACAGCATCATAACTGTACTGGAGCAGGCCAACCTACCAGCTCGACGGCCATCTACAGGCTCTATCACTGACTTCCGCCAACTGAAGCCCCGCACTTTCTCCAGCAAGGAAGAGCCCACAGAAGTTCACGAGTGGCTCACCAACATACGGCATCAACTTGAAGCAGCTGAGCTTCCACGGGAACGCTGGATGACTGCCGTCCGAATGCAATTGACGGATAATGCTCATCACTGGTGGCTATCCGAGGAGGCACGACTCGGACCAGACCGAGTCACTTGGGAAGAGTTTTCCAGGCTCTTCCAGGAGATGTACATTCCGGCTATCGCTCGATCAGAACTGCGGGACAAGTTTAATCGCCTCACTCAGGACTCTATGACGGTGGAAGAGTACAACGCGGAATTTATTCGTCTGAGCCGCTTTGCCCCAACCCTGATCCCGACAGAGGAAGAGAAGGCCGAGAAATTCTTCGACGGACTGAACATTGAGCTGCAGAAACTCATCGGATCCGTCGCACCTACCTCCTACTCGGATGTTCTCGCTGCAGCCCGACGCATGGAACGCGTCACCAGGAGAGAGTCTCGCCTCAAGCGGCCAATCACCACAGCACCAGACAGAGCTTCGCCAGGAGAATCTGCAAAGAGATCTCACACGCACCAGCCACCCAGGACAGCTTCGCAGACCCTTCCTACCTGTCACTACTGCGGCAAGCTAGGTCATGTCGAGAAGGACTGCAGACGCAAGTTGGGATTGTGCCTGATTTGCGGCACCAATCAGCACATAGCCAAGGACTGTCCTCAGCATCGAGATGGAGCACCAAGGGCAAACCAACCTGCTTTACCAGCACCTAGGCCACCTCTGGCTCCTCAGGCAGCACTCTTCCAGCAGGCCCAGCAGCAGCAGAGGAATCTACCTCAAGGACGAGGGCAAGCTTATGCGTTGACTGTGCAGGACGCTGATGCGAGTAAGTGATTTATAGTTTTCCGTTCTAGTCTTGTTGTAGTTCGTGCCCGTTGGTTCGTGACCTCAGCCCCAACCTAGTAAATTGCAACCTGTTAATAATAACCTGGTTTTTATAAAAGTTGTAATTTTCTTGCTTTAACTAGATTTTCTCTGGAAAGTGCATAACTTTCATTTTTAGGGAAACGGTATTTCCCTAAGTATCTCGTGATGTGTTTCGAACGATACCGTGTCATCTCTGTTGACCGGTTATTCTTTGATTGCGAGGACGCAATCCTCTTAAGGGGGGTAGATTGTAAATCCCCTGAATTTTCAAAATTTTAAAATCGGGATTTTTCACAATTTTCTGGAATTTTCTGAGATTTTTCTGTAATTTAAAAACAGGATTTGAATTATTAAATGATTTTTAATTAATATTAAACAGTATTAAAATATTATGAAAATAATATTCTTGGATGTAAAATAAAAAACTGGACTTAGGACAATTTTTCTGGAATTTATCGGACCCCAGACCTATTTTTAAATGCCTAAAAACTATTTATTTAATTAATTAATTAATTATTAATTAATTTCCTGTTTTTAAAGTTATTATTATAATTATAATTTTTTTTTTTTTAAATAAAAATAAACCCCGGCCCAGCCCGCTAGGTCCAGCCCAGCCCGTCCGCTGCGGGTCGGATCCGGGCCAACCCGCGACCCGAACCCGCAGCCCAAGACCCGCTCAGCTATCGGGTCGGGTCGGGTCGGCCAGACCCGAACCCGCGAACCCGACCCGACTCCTCCTCCTCCCCCGCACGAACCCACGACCCGCGGCGGCCCGACTTTTCCGCCGCCCCGCCCGGCCGCGCGCCGCTCGCCCGCGCCCACGTCCACCCCACGCCCCCGCGAGCCCCGCCTCCCCCGCCACGTCGTCCGCCTCCCTCGGCTCGACCCCCGGCCGCCCGCTGTGTATAAAACCCCCTCCCCTCCGGCAAACCATTCCCCCGCCGACCACCACCAGTCGCCGCCGTCGTGCTCCGCCCTAGCCCCTATATCGTGTCCAAGCATTTCACTTTTATCCTACAAACAGCAGACAGCTTAATCGCAAATAAAATCGTGCAGACAGAGGTACGTGACGCTTTTATTTAAATTAAATATTTTAAAAGTGTGGTAACTTTTTGCATGCAAATCCGGTGAGTGCCCAATGATAAAAAATCATCGGTGGCTCCCGCCACTGCCACGCGTCCTTAACGGTCGCCGTCAGTGTTTACATTTAATCTAGGCCGTAAAATTGGACGCCCGGATGTGGACGTACCATCTGTTGCCACCGTCAGATTGAACTGAAATCTTTTTTACATATAAGTCCTTTAAAAGTTGAAATTCCCAGAAGTAATTGCGAGTTATAAATCCTCTTCATGTCTCTTTTGATCTAAATTAGTAATGTACCCCCCCCCCCCCCCCCCCCCTCTCTCTCTCTCTCTCTCTCTCTCTCTCTCTCTCTCTCTCATTAGTAATGTACACACACACACACACCTCTCTCTCTCTCTCTCTCTCCTTTTGTACCTCAACATTTATTCCTCTCATCTTTCCCACCTATATCAGATTCATAGGGTGGAACAAAAAATATTGCTACTAATCAATCTTACTATAATTTTTCAAAGTTAAAATAATAATTAGTATATTATTTTTCACATAGAAAAAGTACAACAATTAAGTTTTTCCTCCTCAAATTTAGGTCGGTTGTTTGTATCATATTTCTCAATTCAATCATGTTAAGAGACACGTCCTTTGTAACAGAAAAAAAAAAAAAATTCTTCTTCAATACTTTAATCTATGTTCCTCTATGCCTAGCTCTTTTTCTACAAGAAAATTCCTAAAAAGAACTTTTTACTAGATAATTAGGGACAAAATAAAGGGTTAATTAGACTTTGGGACCAAAAAATATTCAAAATTAGTATTTTTGTCCTCAAATGTCCAGCTTAGAATTTAGGTCCTAAGTTGTTGGTTAACCCATGTTGACAATCAAAAATATGCTATTAAATTTGTAATTGTTAAAAAATTTATGGTCAAAAAAATATTCTTGTCCTTCTTGAGTTTTTTTTTTTTTTTTTATTTACAGATTTTGTTGGTCAACACGAGTCAATCGTCCTTTTAGAATTCAATCTCTAAGTTGACACATCTTCTGAATCGAAATGTTAATTATTGAATTTTTTTAAAACCCAAAATCTAATTAACCCTAAAATAAAATTTAGCCTATTTTATAGTTGTATTTTTGTTTGCTATTTACTAAAACACAAACTTTTCACGAGCTTTTATGTGTAAGATATATCTTTTATGATATAAAACGACTTATAAACGGCTCAAAGTCATAAATAAATACTCAACTAATTAAATTAAAAATAATAATTACAGAAGATAAATAAGATCTTAAACAAACTTTCATATTATATATCAAAATCGTTAATAAATACTTAATCAATTTAATTAAAAAAAATAACGAAAGATAAAAAGGAATCTAAAACCAACTTTTTCGTAATCCACTTATTTATTCCATAATAAATTATAATTAAAATATTAAAATATTAAAATTATTTTAAAATAATATAATTTTTTTTTATTTAACGTAGGTGTATTTACTGGTTAAGATAAAAAGTACGAGAAAGAAAGGAGGTGGGGGAGAGGAGTGACAAAATTATCAAAAAACATTTTTCTTTTGTAGGCAGCATAATACTTTCCTTCCTTGTTACATCATTCTAAGTCGATGATAATTTTCTTTTTTCCAATAATCCACTAACAGACGGAATGAAAACTGACGGCGTTACGCCGAATAAGACAAAAAGAAAACAACCGGAAGACAGAATTATAGTCTCTCCCTCCCTCCCTCCAAGAATTCACAGAGCTCTCTCTCTCTCCTCTCTCCTCTCTCCTCTCTCCTCTTCCAGTTGTGATAAAGAACCGAACGATTCCAATTTTCCTTCGATTTTCGAAGAATTCTGACCACAATTTCGAAGAGATCGTGCCGAGAGCTCAGTTTCGGCGGTTCCTGTAGCGGATTCTGTGGGCTTTCTCGAATCGAGGGTTTCACGTTCGAGGTCCGAGTCTTCTTCTTCTTCTTCTTCTTTCTCCTTGATCTTTTTTTTTTCTTAGAGATTCTTCTGTGAACAGAGAAATGCGTATTTATTTGTTTATTTAAGGTTTCTGAAGTAGCGAATAATTTAAAGAAGAAGAAAATGTAAGAGGTTTGGATGATCTATATTCTTTCTGTCTCATAGAGCTTATAATAATTTCGTTTTCTAATTTGTTTGCATATATTTATATATTTTTCATTTGTTTGTTTGAACTATGGGTCTAAATAGAAGTGCAGAAATTTAATTTTGAGTTTCATAAATCATTGGGGTAGTTTTTATTGTAATAAAGAAATTTGGGGATTTTTAAAGTGTTTTTATGGGATTTCTTGACAATTTGAGCGTAATTCATGTAGTTTTACATTTGAGCAGATCTGTTTGTGGAATATTTCTACTTTGTGAGCTTGAATTGTTGACTACGCCACTTAAAGAGCTCTGGTGACCTAGTACTTAAAGAACATTCCAAAGAAATTGTGCAGTACTTGTGTCATGTTGTGTCGTGGATCACAGCATTGACACTCAGAAATACACTAGGACGCACAAAAAACCTGTGTCGTGTCACCGTGTCCATACTGTGTTGTGTTCCGTGAAACACGTGGAGACTAATTGTACAGATAAATTGATCCTTTGAGTACGGATTACTAAGATTAGTTGTTGCTTTCTGGTGTGTGCAGGTGTTCTTGATGCAAGTAATGCTTTCTTCAGCATAAAATGGCAGGGGAAACTGAAGATTACCTTACCTATCAGGTTCTATTCCCATTTGCTGCTTTAGGTTCATTAAATCTTATCTCAGCATGATTACTTGGTTTTAGCGCATTAATTTGCATTTGTCAATAGTCTGCATTATTATCTATTTTATGATTTGTTGTTTATAAGAATTTTTTGTAGATGTCTGTAGCTTTTTTTTTAGCACTAGAGAAGATTATTACTTCACTGTAACCCAATATTTAACTTTATCTCAACTGGTACATTGGTTATAAGCACTGTCTGCCAGGTGAAAGGAAAGTCAATTTGTCTTTCCTGATAAGTGAATGATAGATTACTTTACAAATTGTCTTTTCTGACAAGTATACATCGAGGAAAGCACAAATGTACCTCTTAATGAATTGTCTTCGGTTAAAAGTAAAACTTACTTCCTCTGAAATCCTAGATACCAAAGTATGAATGATAATATTGTGTATAGGTAGGTCACGGTAAACTTGAGTTGTTTCTTTGAAACGGCCAATTGTATGGGTTTCATCATTTACCTACAATGTATTCAAGAATGTCTTTAATAATATTGTAAGCTTGTAATATAGAACTGTATAACTAGAAAGTGTATATATCCTATATAGCTGCTGTTTCAGTTCTACCTGTATTTCTTTGCTCATCAAAAGAAAAATGGTCTATGTGGTTTGTAATTTCGTGGTGGTGTTAATTTGATAACTATTAAGTTAAGAAGGTGCCAATAGCTGTCCTCTTCTAACTTTTAGCATTCTGAAAATTGGCAGGCTGACCATTTGCCCACTGGCTCCATATCATTTGGACGATATGAAGTTGAAACCTTATCCTGGGAAAGGAGATCATCGTTCTCTCACAATAGGTACCTCGAGGAGGTCGAGAAATACTCTACACCTGGTTCAGTTACTCAAAAGCGAGCTATTCTCGAAGCCCACTTCAAGAAGAAGCCCCTTGTACCCCAGACTTCACTAGAGCATCAAGATGAGGTTGAATACGAGGCTACTAAAGATCACGTTGAACAGGAAACAAGTTGTTTCAAAGAACTTGTAGATAATGATAATGGGCATCCTGAATTTGCTTGGTACCATGACACACCAGCTGGTTCAGATGAAACTGAAATAATGGAGAGTGAAGAAGAAGAAAACTCACCGTTTGAACATATATCTTATAATGATGAGAAAGTTTTACACCCCTCTTCCGAACTATCAGATCTTGATGAGACACTTGAACCTCAAGCAGAACGTCTTATCAAGCCATCAAATAAGGATAGCTTAAGAGTAGTTGTAGAACCGGAGCCTGATAATAAGGCTGTAATTGTAGAGGAATTACTTGAAAAAAGGGAAGATATGATTGTGGAAGAGGTACATGAAAATGGGGAAGATATTGTAGTGGAAGAAGGACATGGAAATAGGGGCATATCATCTAGGAGCTCTACGGTTGAGAGCAAGAATGTGAATAACTTGAAGAAAACACAGAAAGCTTCTCTCAAGGTACGAGTCTGCAACTGATGTTTTTATCAATTTCTGCTTGCTTTTTTGTCCTTTATCCTTATTTATAGTGTCTTCGGCACACTTAGTTACAATGTGTTGTTTCTCTGTTCTTTATAACGTCTTTCACCTCCTAGACATGGAAAGAAAGCTCTAACATGAGTGGATTAATGCTCTTAATCTGTCTTAAGGACTAGATAGATCAAATTAGTTAAGCTCTTCATGTTTCTTTGTTATGTATATAGGCCAGTAAAATGTTATATCAGGAGATTTATGCTGTTAGACAACTGTAATGTATATTATGTACTGGATAAAGCTATTAGTTGCATGCAAAACTTATCTCAAGTCTACTTTCTTCCTGCTATGTTGTCTCATGATGTTTTACCTCCTCACTCTTAAACATTTGCAATTTGCACCTCTTCACAATCCTAATGACATTCTTGTCATCCTTGCCTATGATATCTATTCCCACATCTTCGTCAACACTTGGTCACTTATCCTGCCTCTTTGGCACTTCAATCATTCACTGCCATATATTGGCATGATCCTCAGGATCCCATTTGTGGTAAGTGCTTCAACAAGATTTAGAGCAAGTAGCTATGGGAGTGAAAGGAGACCACTCCCTCACTTATCTAGCCGAAATATTGACAAATATCTGTCTAATCCAATAAATTAAGGCTAATATAACATGGTTTTGTACATGAAAGATTTAAAAGTCGATGAAAAAAGTGCACATAAACATTTTTTTCCTGATGCTCGACAGTATTCAATATTAATTGGTCAACGATTTTGTTTTCAAACTTCAAAGGTGAATGAACAGAAACCTGCAAAAATAAAGAGGACACAGTTGCCTGTTCAGCAGAACCCGAGGAATTCTTCAACTAGAAGAAGTTCTTCTGTTTCAATGCATCCCAAATCTGTGAAGGAGGGGGAAAGGGATAATACTTTGACAACAAAGTCGGTGAAGCTGTCGCCCTCAAGAACTTCAATGGCTACATCTTTTGACTCCAAAAATCTGAAGTTAGAGGTAAGAATATCATACTTTGATGCAAGTCACCTATGTTATGTGTTACGGAATTATTTTGTCACATTTCCAAAAGGTAATAGTCAGAGATTGAATTTACAGAATTATGTATCAAGTATTCCAAATTAACACTTTTATCCTTCTACATGGTCAACCTGTATCACTGTGTAAAAACATCTCTTGCAGGTGAATATATAACAATCCGGTAGCATTAGTGAAAGCCTCAATATTAGATCACTGAAATGAAATAGTTTCCTTGTTCTTGTTTTGATGTCTAGTTAATCATGGCTTAATACAATATTCAAATTAGCTTTTGTCAAGGTAATATTTCTCAATATTTGAGTGTTACTTAAAATGATTTCGTTTTTAACTGTTTATTGATCCCTTGCAGCATTCTCTGATTTTGATTTCCAAAGTAAGAAAAGAGAAGAGAAGGTATTCCCTTCTTCTCTATATGCTAAGGTTCTTAAAAGCATGGAGTAACTTCTCATGTGGGGATTTCTTTTTTGCATCTAATATTCTTTTTAAATCAAATCCATAGTGTTAAGGATGTACAAGTAAAGAAGGGTGTCATTAAAGCTCATTCAATTTCTGGAAAAAGTGAAATGGGTATACACCAACCTGCAAACAGGTTAATTGAACCATTCGACATCTTGAACAACTGCTTCTAAATATAATGAAATTCTAAATCAGAACTGTTTCCATGTAGGCCTAAAGAGGTTGCTGATTCTGCAAAGGAAGAAGTAAAGCAAAGTGGTTCCGTCTTCAGTTTTAAATGTGAAGAAAGGGCTGAAAGAAGGAAAGAGGCAAGAAACTAACTTATTGCATCTGTCATTTTTAATCCAGAACTTAGTATGATTTTAAGTGCCTTATTCATTAGTTTAATTTTTATTTGTGGTTTAGTATTACACAAAGTTGGAGGAAAAGCTACACGCCAAAGAGGCTGAAATGAATGAGATTCAAGCAAGAACACAGGTAAGCATTATAGTGTTATTGTAAATTATGTACCCCCCCCCCCCCCCCCCCCTTCCCTCCCTCTCTCTCTCTCTCTCTCCCCTTCTGTACAAATATATAGAGTTATATTATCTTGTTTCTGTTAACGGCATTTAGTTGTTTGAATGGGGGTGTTTCATCTTTCTTTATCGGAAAATTTAAAATTCTCATACAGAAAAAAGCCAGGTACTGTCCTTATGATGGTGCCTTTTGTGTGTGTAGGAAGAGAAAGAAGCTCAGATAAAGCAGTTCAGGAGGAGCCTTAATTTCAAAGCAACTCCTATGCCTTCCTTTTACCATGAATCGGTACCAAGAGTCTCAGAAGGAAAAAAGGTATTTATTTACTGCCTCAGTGCTAAGATCCGGGTTTACATAACCAATTAACCACAATGATAGTATAGGGGGGAAACTTCTATTTATTATGATGTTATCAATTATGCAAAGCAGCCGAAACTTCGTTAGCAACAATATTTTCCTCACCAGTTTCTTCATAACTACAATGATAGACATATAGCACAAACAAATTCTGTTAGAAGTATTCAGAACTTGAGCTCAATTCTTGTTTCCTAGTTCTATAATGGACAATTAAATGCCTATTTGATATCAAATGATACTTAGGCAGTGTGGCATAAAGATAGATGGAAAAGTAGATGTCAATTGCTAAGAAATTTCACACCAATACATTAGCAGATTTCAGCATGAATATTACTATTTTAATCTCTGATATTGTCTGTATCCCTTAAGTATAAGTATCAAGTTTATTATTAGACCGTCTTCGGTCCAAGTATCCTTCCTGGCAATATGTGCACTAAGAAACTGGAACTGAAAACATGTGCACCACATGGTGTATTAATGTACTAATGAAGTCATATTGATCACAAATTTTTTATGAAAAAATTGCAGTTTAATAATACTATCTACAAAGTAAGGGCTTTAAGTACATTCATGTGATATGTTGTTGTGGCTGCTACTGTTTTATGGACGGCGCTTATTAAATAATTTTTGTAATAACTAATATTAAAATTTCATTCCGTTGCCTACCCTAATTCATTTTATTTTGCTTGTACTTTATGAATCCAGAAGTTTTTAACTACTACACAAATTATAGTATATTTAATGAATCTGCAATTTAATAATTATTCCTTTTTGTGATTTTTAAGTGATTATTACTTATTAGTTTGTTATGCATTCTGTTGTTCTAGTTGCTACTGTTTCTGGTCTTCTTTATTGCATCTTTTTAATGCAGGTATTCTTTCACTGAATTGACAATGTTTTATCCCTTTTTTATACTTCATTTGATTTTCTGATTTCAGAAGCTTTTTTAGAGTTGGTCTAAATAAGTAAAAGTACATGTATCTTTCTTTTCTTTTTCTTATTTGTATTGTGAAGTGACCAATCCTTTTCGTTTTTTGTATAAGCTTTTGACACCAACAAAGCCTCAAAAGTTGCAAAGCAAGAATACAAGACCTGGGAGTCGAAGCAATAGAGAGAAATCCCCTGCAGTTTCCAAACCATCGAATCGTGAAAACCCAACACATGAGCCTAATTGTGCAATACAATCTCCGCAGAAAACCGAGGCAGGGAAGAAAGATGTGAGAATTAGGCCCACTGTACAACAGCAACGAGACGGCACCGAGAATAAGGCAGAGAGTGTTAATAAGATGAGGAGAGGTGTGAGGAGTAAGGTGGTGAAGAATGGTATGGTCGCTGGAAGTGTAGCAGTCCATGTTGCCTCCTAGATGCCGTGTGCTGAATGAATGAATTCATTTGTTGGTCTGGCAACACTTGGAAGATGACATTAGCCATCCTCACTCCGTCAATAGGTTCGTCAAAGTAATATCCACATCATAGCTTCGTTAATGATCTATGCTTGTTTTTGCCTAGTTTCTTAAGAGTTTGCATTCTGTATGTACTCAGGATCATTGTAGCATATTAAGTAAAGCTTTTATTTGGTAGAATATATGTGGTTGATACTTTATTTCAATAGTTGCAGTGATGGTATCATTTTCAAGCTTATGAGTTCAATAATAACATCAAAGGACCAAGCATGCCAATGGTACAGGGATACATATTAATTAGATCCTTCCTATGAAGGATGGCCTCGGATCAGATGGCTTTGGATCGGAGTATCGGAAAACAAATAATTATTAATAAATTATTAACATTTTAGAAAAATATATTTTATTTATTTATAATTTAAAGTATTTTATGTGTTATTTTTTAATAGTTTTGACTAAGAAAAAGAAGGCCATGAGTAGGGTTCAGATGACAGGACTTTCCTATCTTTGATGTGTTGAATCTAATTTTGCTAGAAAATCTTATGAGGAAAACAAACTGGACTTGTGACATTGCCCTCACTATGGTGCCGTTATGGGCCTGTTTGGTAGCCAGAAAGTGGCCGGAAGGTGCCACTTTCTGTTGCAACTGGGCCGAGTTTGCTGCAGTTCGATGTTGGTTGGACGCAGCAAGTCGACGCTGTCTTTTCACCGACAACCTCACTTGCTCACAATTCAGTTGCAACAGAAATTGGGCGGATGTGTGTAGCAACTGAAGAGTGAGAGAGAGAAATGACAAGAGCGAGTCTCCTCCTCGCTGCCGAGGACGCCTCAGGTGCCACGAAGCTCCGGCGCGTCGAACCCTCCAAGCAGGACGAGGACGTCTCAGGCGTGTGCATTTGCACCTACCCCTCCATCTCTAATAACTCCCACCCTCCCACACTACTACTTGAGTTGGTCATCTTGATAGCGGTCTCAACCGACCGCTCCCTTCAACCTTTGAATCGGCCGCTCCATTGAACCGACCGCACGTTTTCAGCCAATGGAGTTAGCAGAAAATAAACATTGTCCATATTCCGCCAACCGGAAATTCATCAAACCCAAATTCTTTTTATTAAAAAATTCTACAGCAACCCACCTGTCCTATTTAAATATTACATAAATATGTTTTCCGTCAAACTCAGTTGGCGAAACGTTTCGTTCAACTAAATTTTGTGAAACTTATTTCGTTTTACCTAATTTATTTAAAAATAATTTCGTTACAGCAAATTTTCTGAAAGTTACATAGAAACCAGATTATATGATATCTTTTGCCATGACTTGGACTGGGCTATAACTAATGGGCTCTTCGAACAAAAATGTTGATTATGGGCTAAAGAGAGGCATAAACTTTGCTCAACTCCTTGCACTGGGCTATAGCTAATGGGCCCTTCCTTCTCCTTGCGCAAAGTATAAGCTTGTTTGGTAACAAGGAATGGCGAGAGCCATACCTCCTTTGATTCTAGGGTTTGGTCTTTCGTTTTGCAAAACTAGATCAAGTCTTCATCCTCTTCACTAATAATTTTAGGGTTTGGTCTTTAGTTTTTCAAAAATTAAATCAAGTCTTCATCATCTTCAATAATCACTATCGACCAAGTCGTCTCCAAGGCTCATTTCCGACATTAACTCCCCATTTTCAAAGCTCTATATCACTAAAATAGTGTAAAGTGCTCGTACGAACGAACCCACCAACTTACTTTAAAGTGATCAATATCAGTATATATTGATGTCCTATGTAAGTAGAGCTGTCTAGGTGGGCCGGGCCTCCATGGCCCATATATTACAGCAGACCGGGCCAGATCTAAGGATAAAAATCTAAGTCCAGTCCGACACACGACCCATGGCACGATGGGCTCCGGGCCGGACCGGGTATGTACACGGGCCTCCTGTCCATGCAAAAGTCGATTCAGAAAACATGTCTGCTGCTGTATATATTATGTGTGAAGAAAACATGTCTTAATGAATGGATTGGTCACATTAACAGGCTGTTCAGACTTTGGCAGCACTCCAAAGTCTTCTTTGCTTCCATTTTGTTGTTAGTAATGTAGTAGTGCTTGATTCCTAAGCAAGTATGTTTCAAGTGTTCCTCGAGTGCCTCCATGCGAGTCTGGAACGTGTAATGCTATGTAGATATGCCAAATTTCTAATGAGACCAGACACAGAAATGTTTCAGTAGTGTGCCTCAATTGCTGCCATTTTTTCTCACTATAGGGAATCAGAATGGCTGACCAATACCAAACTACTTCGGGTCTGGTTCGGGCCAGGCCTATCTTATGGGCCGAAATGTATGACCCAACACGATCCAATATATTGGGTTGGGCCAAACCGGGCCGACATGTGAGACAATTTTTCGGGCCGGACTCGTATCAGGTTGGCCCAAGCCGGACCAATTGACAGGTCGTCTATTTGGTAAATTGGAAACTCAAATCTTGATCTTATAATTTACCATTTATCTTGTAAGTAGAAAAAATAAAAAATATATATGATAACTTTCATCAAAATTTAATTATTACAAGATATGTTCAAACAACCCTAATTTCATCTCTACCGGCTTTGTTTACTTCTAGAAACACAAAGAAAAACTAGTTTAATCCAAATTATCAAATAATTTTTAGTGCCCAACATTTGGCTTAGAATCTAACATTTAAATAATTTTTGAAACAAAAAAAACATAGTTTTCACATTATTAATTGATTTTTTGATTTTTGTTATTTAAAGGTGAACTTAAGGATAAAATATTTTTATGTCCTGTTGATAAAAGTATGTGGGAACGAACTTATGTTTTTTTTTTCATTTGTACTAGTGAATTTATATATAGAATATTGTTATAGTATTTGAGGATAATATAGTCAATTTATACATTTATAATGTACTTTAAAGTGACTAAAAAACAAACATCATCACTGTAAAGTGTACTATATAGTTATAAAAAACAAACAATATTTACACTTTAATGTTGTAGGACTATATAATGCTCAACACTTTAAGGTAATAACACTGTATATTTATATGTGTGTGTGTGTGTGGTGTGCTCCCAATTTCCATTTCAACATTCCTCTTTATATGCCAAGATTATTTTGCGTAGACAGAATTATCAAATATGATAATACAAACTCTTTGTTATTTTTTTTTAACTTCCACCATAATTGATTGAAAAAAATAATCCGCTTCCCGCGGAATCGAACTCACTGAGCCAGGATGCGCTTTTTACGTGTTGACCACTAGATTCACCAGTTCTATTAGTTCCGCTTCCTATGAGTTTTCTTCCCTTCTTTCGGTTTAGAGAAACAGGAGTTGGTGGATGATGCTGATTTCAAGTTTCTGATATCTCGTCCAATTCAAAGTCTAACAATGGAGGAAATTGATCATTTGACTCAGCTGTCCCGACACCGTTGTTCGTAACCACGTGCTCTAATTCTATGAGCTACATGTCTCATCACGTTTCCACTGGATTGTTCCCGCGGAGTACCCTTAAAAAAAAAACCTCAAGATGCTTTGATAACAAAGGCGTATTAAAATAAAAGAAAATATCCGCATTGTTGTGTCGCCTGTTGTGCGAAAGAAAAGCTAACCAGGAAAGTGAAAGAAAGCAATAGAAGATTCTTCACGCAAAGTTGGGAAAGATGACTTATGGATTGGCCCACTTTCATCTTCTTCCTTTTCCTGGAACCTCACTTTTCCACTTACCCTCATTTTGCTATAAGTGGTGTTACACAAATATACAAGCAACAAAAGTACATGGACTACTGATTAAATTGAAGCATGGGCCTTGGTTGGTCTTAAATGCAAAATACAAGCAACAACATTTACACCAAACTCTCCCAATTACCATGGTATGGCTTATGTTGGAAAAATTATTCAATTATCATGCATCTTGATTATCCTCCATTTGAAAACATAAAGAATAAGTGCATTCAGTGGCAGCGTGGAACAGTCCTCCTCATCTCTATGCTATCAAGTGGAGGAGAATCAAGGTATCACTGAATAATTTCTCCTTTTGTTGCAGTCAAAATGATGCTCGTTGCTTCATTTCATGCCGTTCAAGTCACAACTAAACAATGAAATCGTACTTACAAAAACCAAAAAAGTTGCAAAAAAAACATCCTAATCAAACTCATTCCAGAATAGATTTGTAAATCCTACCATGTGCCACACACAAAATGTAACAAGGCGACCAAAACAATATTGATTGTAACGACTTACAACATCAAATGCTACGTGCAATAAAAGTTGCATTCTATTTCCAGTTGTCAGGAACATGATTGCACCAAAACAAAACAAAAACAAACAAAAAAACTCACTTTTCATGCACTTATGATTGATCCTAATTCCGTGATTGATAATCAATAACAAGTGATACATGTAAATCAATGTTCGAAAATATGGTATTGAAATCAGTGGCTGACCATTCCTATTGAGTATCTAGATCCACGTTATCGACGGTTTCGGATCGGAGTATCAGATTTTTTGGTGCAAATAGTTATTAATAAATTATTAGCATTTTAAAAAATATATTTTATATATTTAGGTATAATTTTAAGTATTTACAATGTTGTTTTTTAATAGTTTGAAATTGAAATAAATAGTATAGTTACCCTTGTCGATTGGTTTACATGCAATATATAAGTTTTATTTCATACTTTTACAATCTTACTATGTTTTTACACCATTGTTGGTTGTTTTTTTCGTTCAATTTTCTTTGTTGAATTGATCGGAAAAAAAAGACCCCAATGTAAGTATCGATCAGTATCAAGTATCGGAACTTTGCCAAACCGTATCGATATTGACCGTATGGTATCGGCCGGTACTCAAAACTATGATGTAAATGTGCTAGTCAAGAAACAATTACTCATTTCTTTTTCAACAACTTAGCTACAATATCATGCATATATAACTTCATCTTCACCTGAACTCAGTGATATATGGAGCCTTCTTCACACACTACCATGAAATTGCCATCATAACTTCATCTTTCATGAAACTTCCACAAGCCATGAACATATTGAATCAGTGATGAAACAGTTGAACATGGAATGAGTAATATGCAAAGATGTTATTAAAAAGAGGTTCATAAAGAATGGTACAAACTTGCACTCAAAGTCGAGTCTACATTATGGCATTAATATAGTCTTCAACCTTAGAGAGTAATCTACTGAAATACCAACTTGTCATAGTCAATGCCATGAGAAAACCATGGGAGGCTCATCTAGATGAAGCCAAAGTTTTGTGTCCCACAATAAAGCTTTGTGTTAGTTGGATTGGTGTCAATTTCCCAATGGTTAGTTAGAATAGAAGTTTCATGTCCAAATGATACTGACTCAGTGGAAAGATGACTAGTACAAAACTTTGCACTCCGGAGCTAATTTATTAGGTGTGCATTGATGATAAGTCCAAGTAGTTGACAGTGAATTTTAATATGAGACATAGCTTTCATCATCTCAGTGCTGTGAAGGTTCACAAATCACAATAGAATGACTACATATGTACAGCAAAAGAATGGTAATTCCAAATTGACAGCTTCATGTCATTTGCAACATAATTTTTCCAAATAAAATCCAAAATTACACAGTAATTGAGTGGATACTAAGCAAGAATTATTGAGCAAATTCTATTGATCATATTACTTCAAAGTGCGCTAAATTTATCGAATTATACAATCATATCGAATTCATGTGTTCTTGTTATCCTCGAGAACCATGAATCCTGAATAATTGAACCCGTAGATCATTCAAATCGACATTTCTTCGGAAGTGAATTGGTATTTGGTCATATAACTAAACTCAATCCATCAGAAAACTAGAGACAAGTCCAATAAAAGCACAGACTTTCATTTATTCCAATTGGTCCCAATTAGCAACTAAGCATTCACATATATACTCTTGAACAATTAAAATTTTGATGAACACAGAAGGCAACATCAGATGAATTAGACTAAAAGATAATCTTAACCTCAGATCCATCTCACTTCACAACCACAAGCTGACCAGCAATCCACAGCCCACAAACACCACCCAGCTGCCCACCCGAGTCGTGTGGGCGGCCGACGGACGGTACGACGGGTCTATCGGGTACAGGATCCCTGGTGGGGTCCACCAGTTTGGCGACATAGGCGACGGTGGTGAGGTAGTGATAGGTTGGACAGGTGGAGTATGTTCTGAAGGGGGTGGCGGGCAGTATGGCTGTGAAGGGGTCACCTGTGGCGGTGGCGGAGGCGGGATAACTGGTGGCGGCGGAGGTGGCGGAGGCAGCTCCGGCACTGGAGACGGCGGGCTCGGATTGCTACACGGAATTCCACATGGCGGCGGTGGGCTCGGATTGCTACACGGGCTTCCACATGGCGAACACGTGCATTTTATGGATGAGTCGTCCGAGGTGGCACAACCGATCCAGACGGACATTACAAGAAAGGCTAGAATCCTCGACGAGGGTCTCATCTCTATAAGTTTGTGTTTCTCTTCTCCTTCTTGTTTAGTGTTTTGTGTTCTCACAAAGTTTTAAAGTGCATGGAGAGAAGGAAGATAACAAGGTGACATTGAATTAGAGGACCACTTCTTTGTATTTGCCTTTGGGTATTGAGAGGGAGAGGTGGGGCCTTATGGGTCAACGTTCAAATATCGACATCTCTATGGTTTGGATTTGGATACTTGAAGTCTCTCTATTATAGTGGAGATTGACTATTAGTGTGATGATTAACTAGTAAATGAAGTAAAGATCACGTAGCATTGCCTCAACAAACACTAACTATTCTCAAATTCAAAGTCTCGTATTGCAAATTTAAATCTCCAGTTATGATGCCACGAATTTGAGTTTCAAGCAGAGTTTAGATTTCGGTATTGAATCTTAAGTTGCACATCAAGAGTAATAAGAGGTCAAAAGCCAAAAGATATCAAGTAATGAAAATCTTGTAACTCTACCTCGCTGAAGTTGTTGTTTATTGTCTATATGTTAATTTTATCAGTTTAAGCTGTAACATAACTTGAGATTCCAAATGTTAAATCAGTGGTTGACCCTTTAGAGACCAATGTGTTATTTTCCCAACTGACTTTCTACGTCTTTTAATATTTCCCTATTTTTTTCAATTTTCTTCCTACCGATCCTGACAGCACCGTGCATATACCTTCACATGACGTTTAACTACTTACTTTCGACTTACATGTACTAAAAGGTCCAGGTGAATTGAGTTAGGTGATTTGGCCAAAGATTATAATTTTAACTTAGTTTTGGTTTCATAAATATATGGAAGTTCCTTACAATAGGCTTATAAAGAAAAGTGTGGCCACAAGTTATTTTTAGAAGTGGTATCAATATCCCAGAAACTTGTCACTGATCTAATATATCGTTGAAACATTGCATAAAAAAAAAATCAGATGTATTAGCGTAAAAATGAGATTTTTGTTTCTTTGAGGTAACCAAAGAAGAATTCGTACGAAAGGTCATGGATTATGATCATCTGCTGGCTCTAAAGCGAATTCCATAAGCTGCAATAAAGGTACTGCAAATTTGACTTATGATAATCATTTAGAAGGAAGAAGAAACACAGTGAGTTCTACCTCGAGCTGCTTAGTATCCAACAACAGATCCAAACATGACTCCATTCCGCACCGAACCCCCATCATTATCATTAGTTGAACTTGAATCTGAATCATCTGCAACATGAATAAGATCCTAATCAATTTCAATGTTATAGAGAAATCACACTACATTTTTTATTTGGTAAACATTATAATAATGTAGTGGAGGATCACGTCTCATAAAATTGGTTGGCCATTGATATGACTGCAGTTTCAAGAGTGAGATACAGAGCCACCTCTATGTCATGTATTGTATCATCTAATATTTGGGACATTTGTATAGAAGGGGGCATCATTCTCATTAGTATCAAGACTTAATTATTTCCACAAAAATGCCCCCAATATATCATTGACCCACCCACCTAAGAGCACTTAATCCCCAAAGACCCCAATATCGTACAGGGTGTTAACATAAAAATCAGAATGAGTGGGGCATCAGCATACAAAATATTATATACCTACAATTAATAGAAGACTATTCCGAATAAGTTGTGTATAAGAAGAAGATAGCAGACCACGAAAAAATAAGTGGAATGGTGACCTTCCACCAGCCTTCTTGTGTTTAGGTGTGGAAAGATAAAGAAAAAGACAGAAAGAGTGGGGCTGAAGGAAGAGGAAATGGGAATCTCAAGCATCCACTGATAGGTGTGGGAGAAAGAAAGGGAAAATGATCACAACTCTTCAAGTCCAAAGCAACTTTTATTCTTCCCATTATCTTCTCAAAGCTAGAAATTATGAACAAGAGGCTACACAGAATTTTCACATAGCTCTCTGGTGTTATTTCTATGAAATATTTATGTGGAGAGGAATCATAGTACACTTTCTTTATGAGTGAAGCCCGCTACAAGATGGGATAGCCTCGGGGCTTCCAAACACAATATAGGTGGATGACATATCAACTTATTCCTGCACAAAACTACAAATGAAATAATATAACATCAATTTGAAGGGAATGGACCAGTAGAGAATTCTCCAACAATCATGGTACAGAAAGTTTATCATAACAAATGTAAAATATTCAACAACGATACAGGAAGATTGTGTACCCATAAATTAGTGGACACTTATCAGTATACCCATAAATCAGTGTACCTGTACCTACTCTGTCATTTATACTATATCTCCATGCATGTGCTTACACACCATTACCACTACTTCAAAGTTCAAGACTACATTAGAATACTATCAGCAACTTCAAAATCCTTAAATGTAACTTCTTGCACTTGATACAATAATTGGGCTACATGATATATACAGAAAAAAAAGGTTTAGTTCTCAGGCAGCACTAATGGGGAGTAGTCGGTTGAAATACTTTAGCATAGAAACCTTTTCAGGAAGTCAGGTATCCACGATATGGAACTATCTGGTTTATTTTCCATTTAGTTTTCCGCAAAAAAATTAGAACTCAATATATTAGTATTATTCCTCTTGCTACCAAAAAGATCCAAAATAACTTCTTTCATAAACTCCTTTCCCTGCAACCAGACACCAACTCAAATAGCAAAAAACTCTCCTATTTCTTGGACTTGAATGTTCTAAAGAGAAAACAAAAGGACGAGAACATTCTCAAAAAACAAAGTTTCTTGCAAGCATAAACATGCGACATCCAAACCATCTACACATCATTCACACCTGATAAGTAAAAATATATTGAATATAAATAATTTGTGTGTCAACATAAGAACTTAAGACGGGAAAATAGTAACAAGGGAACAACTACATCAAAGAAAGGAACTTAAAAACTTCTACTACAACTTTTTTGATCACATATTTCTAAAGAAGCAAGATAACCTTGTAGATCATCCAGCATGCTTTAGACATACGAATTTTCCCATAAGAAAAGGAGAGTGTAAATAAGAAAATGTTTCAAAACATGTAGCTAGGCAACAAAGTACACGGAAGAGTACTTACCACATAAAAATTTGATGCTTTCTGGAATATAGGGATCATAAAACTGCCGAACTAATAGCTCTTGCCCACGAAATTCCCCCATCAAAACTTGAAAGATAATCTCCCAACTTTTTTTTCCTTTGCAGATGTGAGGCTAGTGATTGTCCCCGTGAAAAAGGTCAGCCTGCAGAACAAGTAGATGTAGATTTGCTTGTAGTTTCTGCAAACCTTCAAAAACGATGAAAATAGCTATGTTTGTCGTTTTGTGAGATAAGATGAGACATTCAATACTGCATATTTAACAATAGAGAAAAAGTAGCAGCATATCTAGATGAGTTGCACGTTAAAACGTTCAAGAAAGGTAAGAACAAATAGGCTGTACTTTAGACTAGTCAAAATGCACTAAGGTTACAGTCAAAGCATAGAGTTGGCATTTGTATTCTTGTAGATGGCATCGCTTGGCACGTTGGTAAGGCTAGAGGATATGGGTTAGAGTGGCAGAAACAGCCTCTCCAAATATTGCGGGTATAAGTTGCATACAGCTTGATCCTCCCAGACCGTGCATCCGCAGGAGCTTCATGGCACTGGGACGCCCATTTTATTCTTATATTTTCATGTCATCTCATCTTCATCATCAGCACACCTCTCACATTTAAATATGATGGGGTATGGACTATGGAGTACAACCAAGTGGAGAAGGCTCCACACAAGGTCTGATCAAATAATGATAACTTCTAAAGAATTATAAAACAACTATGTATGCTAGCCCTCAAGGGACGATGAACTTGGATGAATGGTTTAGAGGTTGCTTGTAAAGGAGAGGTCAATGGTTCAAGATAATGGTTGGGCATATTAGAGAAACTTTCTCTCTTGTGGCCCTTGATTCCCCAATATTGGATGCCACACCCTATAAGATAGTACCAAATTTCTGGCCGAGGCAACTAATAGAACAGGGACTTGCAGAAACTTGGAAATCTAGCTGGTGGGCAAGGAGACGAACTATCGTCAGTGATGCATTTTGTTATACACATACAAGAAAAACACAAAAATACCTGAATCTTGAAAATGTAAAGGAAGAAGACTAAATTTGGTAGTATAAATTGCACCTCTCTATAACCAGCTGACAACCTTTATTCCAACTGTCTACGTTGTTACAAAATCCAATTCAAGGAAAATAGTGGAGAGAAAGGGATTTGCATAGAACCTGGAAGGCCAGTTGACTAATAGGAAAGCGATCTTATTTCTATGCAATTTAAGCTCAGACAAACTAGAGGACTTAGATAGAGTTCACATACAAATTAAGATCTACTAGTGAACTTAATGTTTTTAGATTATATTACCGAAAATTGCTTGAGTCAAAGGTATATTATATAGCCTATGGGCCAACCTTGAGAAAAGGTTAGCATCCATAACAAGGAGTTATTGTATCAAACTGAAGCAAGAGCATGGTAGTCAAAGGCACGACTCGCAGAAAGGTGCAGCAGCTGCGCCTCGCACCTCACTAGGCAATGCGTCTTTCTCCAGGCGCACCCAAGGCACGCCTTAGGTGCGCCTTTTTGCAATGCGTAACCAAGAAAAGGGGCGTCTTTTTGCAAGACGTAACCGAGAAAAGACGCGCCTTATGATTTTTTTATTTATACAAAAAACTTTGAGGCAGGGAGATAACCCTTACCTCATACAAGTAGTTGGACTACTACTACTGCTCTACTATTTCACTTAGTTATGTTTTAACATTTTTTTTGTTTTAATATGTTATTTGGTTTTATTTCTTACATTACTAATTTATTTATTTATCTATGTTTATTTTTTATATTTGCGTCTCGTTGCGCTCCAACGCGCGCCTTAAGTGCACCTTTCGACTCGGTCGATATGGACCTTATGCTCCTCGAGTGCGCCTTGTGCCTTTGACAACCTTGAGCAAGAGCATATGGATTTCTTTGTTAAACTCTTATTAAGTTTTGTAGAATAAAGAGTTTCTTGTATAACAACAAAGGGAAAAGCAAGGTAGTCAAACCCTTCAAATCACCAAAATCTTTTTGAAGAAACAGTAAAACTAGAGTCTGGTGAATCAAAGAGAGGATGAAGCAGAAGCAACATCTGCCCTTCAGTTCCCATACATGTACTAGATCCATTCTCCTTAACATAAAATTAGCGTGAGGATTTTATTCCTAGAATGGTAGACATAGGTCTTTTACTTGTTATAGGCTGTTCAAAGATAAGTCTGCTGGGCAGCCATGAACATCTAATAAACGACATAATTGCCTGCAGGCGTTATTACAAAAGATTCCTTCTGTCAATGAATCTACAAGCTAGGTATGACTCATTTAATGTCTCCAGAACACCATCACCAGTTACTTCCACCACTGGGACTTTTGGCTCTTGTACTGTTAAAAGACGGTCGATTCATATCATCATGGTAAAATACTTTTTTCTATTTTTAGTTTTCCTTACAATTTAGTAATTTCTCGTTTGTATTATCCACTAGATCATGAGTTACTCAGTTGTATTAGCTAACATTGAAGCCATCAAGTCCATGGGATCCACCAATACTACCTATATGAGATAGGCATACCATAGACCCAAAATTAATCATGAAGAAGAAACTTGTGATTAAGTTAGACGTCGAGCAATACACAAAATTTAGCAAGCTGACACATCACATATTAAAGAAGATATCCACACACATAAGACACAGAAGACACATTATGGTTTGAGCAAGCTACTGCAGAAAACTGAGACCATCCAGTTGCCACCTCAGAACGCATGAAAGTGCATTAACAAATGCCACAAAATCAGCAATTTGGCACGTACACATCCAACATGCGGAGATCCTTCATCTGGCATCTTGGGAAGGCAAGTGGGTTAACAAATGGCACAAAATAGCGACAACATAGCAGCAAACATTTGGCCCTTATATTTTCAATTATTCATTCATGTTAATCTACATGAATATGCATGTATGTACCAGCAACTAAGACAGTATTAGATAGAATTTGCATAAGAGGATCTCAATCTGCATGTTTTACAAGAATAAACAGTGAGAAGGATCCATATAGGTTGGACCCGGCTAGCTTGATGATCATGGTACTGACTATATAAGTATGCGTGTGCGAGGACAAACTCAGAGTAAGAACCGTAAGAGAGTCTTATCTATCTCCTTTTATGTAATCTCTTCTAGTCCCATGTCTAATAATGTACTACGTGGACCTCAATCATAAATAGGGGTCCTTAGTTCTCTCACAAAAAAAAAGGATCCTTAGTATCTCAATAAAGTCTCTAATTCTTAATAAGAGCAAAATGACCTTATCCATAAACAAAAAATTCTCCATTCGTTGATTTTCCTGAGATTCAAGAGAAAATAGTCCAGTGTCACAAAGCAAAAATGTGGATATCAGATCAAAATAAAGAAGAGTCCTAACTAACGGATTATGCAGATAGACTGGCTTAGGCATCTGAAACTGGGAATGTTTGGGTGAGAAACAACATTGAAGTCTAAAATAGTATTTTTCTCTAGTAAATTGATACAAATATAACTCATAATCACACAGTTTTCCATTGTGTGCTTACCAACAATAATTTCTATGCACATTGGGTCATGCCCTAACACCTATATCGCCAATTGACGGGTAGTAAACCTACCTTTCGCTTATGTAGTTTAAGCTCATGCAACCAAGGAGCATATTTCAAGTTCCCCTAAACTATAAAGAGTTTAGACGAAGAGGTACAATGATACAATTTGCTATATTAATTAGCAATCTTTCACTATAACTTATAAGTGGCCAAGTTTTCCTTATGGTTGTTTAGTTTTTCCTTCCCTTCCTATGATATTAAAAGTCTTTGATGTTATTTGGGCTGCTTAACTGCCCTTGGTAGACCCTTCAAAATGGTGATATCAGGAAAATAGCATGCATTAGAAGATACTCTTCACAATATGGAGCAATATTTTTCCATCCTGATGCTTTCAACATAATCCCGAGCTTCTCAGTTAATGAATTAAGTATCTTTCCCATCATCATAGGATATCAAAAGTTGGCAATTTACGCTTCTAGGATGGAAGCTAACAAAGGAGAAATGTAAAGAAATTGTATTAAACAAATAGATATCGATAGAAAGAAGTGGCAAGCAATCCAGTACTAATTTACAAAAGATATCAAGTAAAGAAATGGGCACCGCTTACGCAGATCAGGGGAGGATCAAGAAGTATGCGGTCTTATCCTCATAAATATATGTAGAGGCTTTTACCTTGACTCGAACTTGCATCCTCCGGGATGCCAGAAGCAAGCCTTACCGCCACGCCAAGCGTGACACCCTCTTTGAAAGATGTTGAGTGACTTGAGTTCAACTAAAAAAAAACTTTGAAATAGTTTTGAAATATATATAAGTGTGTCGGGTGAAACAGACATACTAGACGTAAATACAACAATTGAGTACACAACAGACTATGGAGGAAGGGCAAACTATTTTGAGGAGAGAAATCAAAAGGTATGCATCTTCAAACGGGTCCCGAGATTACCAACGAGATAGAATCTTGAAACCGCCACTCTTTCTCCTTAAGATATAACATTTCATGGTAATAGTGTCAGCAACATTTAACAACAACAGAAACAATATAAGCCGTTATACCAAATTATTCGGTTGGCTATTTGAATCATTTCCTTTCCATTTCTCAGTTTATATGTGTCTTCCTAGCCCTAGCTCTAACAGCTTCTACAATTAATAGTGGAAGCAGCAAGATTTTCATATTGGTTATATTATATACACCAGCTAAGGTACGAAAGAAGTAACGATGATCAATATTCTGATATTTTTTAGTCCATTCCAGTGATATATATATATATATATATATATATATACATGTCACCATCTGATAAGCTACTGAAACTCTAGATCAAACTTCTTTCCAATGATTTTACAGCTACTACAAATTTAAAAATGTATTTTCAACAAAGTTTTTAAAATCCTTCCAAACTTAAAATATACATTTACTCTTTACTTTTACTTGCATTTGACAAAATTTTGGCAGATGTTACAAAAGGAAAGTGGTGCCTAAAGCACCAAGCTCAAACGAGGGAAATTGGTAAATTTGTAACAAGAATGAGAAAATGGCAAAATATTCCAAGATATGATTCATATGAAAGGCATTACCTGATATAGAGAAATGGGTGGAGTAACCGTGTTAGGGTTTAATACTAAGATGGGGAGGGAAAAAGGAGAGAGAGCAATCCAAGAGGGGTGAACAAATGGAAAGACGGGGCCCACTTCACCCAAACCCCGCTCATCCTAAGCTAAGGGAAGAGAACAATAAAATTTAGAATGGGAATTATATTTTTACCTTTGTTTAGATTATAAAAAATTATTTTTAAATTTTTTGAATATTCCAATAAACAATTTATCCAAAAAGTATAGAAATCATATTCCTTACACTATTCCATACAATTTATTTATTTTGTCCGCACAATCTCTTGTTGCTTTTTCTCTTTTTCATTTTTTTTATCATTTCTTTGTATTTTTTTCCCTTTTTTAAGTTTCTTAGTCTTATTTTTTAAAATTATCACTCAAATTAAAATGAACATTTGTCCATGTAGAAGTTCACATGGCATGTCTCATTTAAGAATATAAGTATCCCCTTTTTCATATATATATAGAGAGAGAGAGATAGAGAGAGAGAGGAATATGAGCCATAGACTCATATTCCTACATGAACCAATGTACATGTGGACCAATAGGAATGGAGTGTACTAGTGCACATGGGATATAAGAATCCATTTCTATTGGTCCACATGTGCATGACTCATATAGGAATATGAGCCTATGGTTCATATTGAGTCATGCACATGTGGACCAATACGAATATAGTGTACTAGTGCACATGAGATGTATCCATATGTGCATAGCTCATGTAGAAATATGAACACTTTGACTTATATCCCGTTTATATATATATATATATATATATATATATATATATATATATATATATATCCACCAGTAGTTGAAAGACAGTATTTCAGGTGCATAGTTGTATTCAGTAAGTTGGGTAGTTCAATTCCAATCTTTCAGCCTATGACTTATTCTTACTAGAAAAGCGATGCCTGGCGCATGGCTTAACAGCTCCTTCTACGGAGGTTCGAGAATATATATATATATATAATGGATCCGGATCAAGATTCTCTTTATAAAGTCCAAAAAAGTTCCGTCGTTGCGGGCCGTTGGATGATGCTTTAAGTCATATAATCTTGATCGTTAATTTGAACAACGGTTAAGATTAGATGACTTAAAAAAAATTCAACGGCTACAAAAGACGAAACTTTTGGTAGACTTTACAAAATAGACTCTTTTTATATATATATATATATATATATATATATATATATATATAAACAATTAGAACTGTTTCCATTAACTTAAAGTTAATATAATGCCTATAATTGGGTTTGTTCATTTGCTCAACTAAAGTCCATGCTCAATCATGGCAACGGGGGATCTTGAACCTACAACCTTTCCGTCCGGGTGCATCGGTCTTAACCGTTAGCCTAGACGTCATTTACGCGGATGCGATGGAAGGTGCATGTGCGGTGCTGGTGGGAGCTGGTGCAGCGCGTATGGTGCGTTTACGGCTGCGTGAGGCCTTCGGGCTGGATGGAACCTTCGGACGTGATGGGTGCCTTCGGGCTAGGAATTGTATATATAGATCTTTGGACTAAATTTATTGTAAGCCTCTGGCTGAGTTGTAGTCTCTCGAAGGAACCTGAATAAAATTTATCTTCTTTGAACTATATATATATATATATGTGTGTGTGTGTGTCATGAACTACTAATTAATTTTGCATTGATAACTTTCTAACATTTACATATTTTTAACGTCCTTGGATATATGGTGCTAAACTCTCATGAAAAAGAAAAAAGAAAAAAAAGAAGGAAAAACGATAAAACAAAAGTATTGCTGAAATGAAAAGCATACTGAAACCTTTATTGAATGGTGTTTTCCTGATAAAAGATTCTCATGATATCGAGAGGTTTGACGTATATAACCATACGCAGAGCTACATAAGGGAAAAATGGGTCTACTGTCCCACGAATTTGTTTACTTTGTATGCAAATTTAAAAAAATAAAAATAAATAATACTCTTAAGATATGCTCAGATAGCCCAAGAATAAAAAATAAAGCTCTCTGTCGAAAGCTACGTGTATTTACAGGGTCGGCCTGGATAATTCTACTTTCTAAATCGGAGTTTATTTTGATTGTTTTTTGATCTTTGTTGTTGGTTGATCCTAAAAGATTTTCTACGATACTAACCTCTTGCAGATTATATTCGATTTGAATGATTGTTCTAAGCAGAACAAGTTGTCTAAATTCGAAATATTGTCAGACTTAACGAAGGACCAGTCTTGCCCATGTATATATCCGAACGAGCCTTGAAGATTCAAACAACTTTCAGTGTATGTCAGTATAGTGGTAGGAGAAACGACGTAAAAGCAGGGGCGGATCCACCAGCCCACTCCAAATTTTTTTTTACTCTCATCCTACTTTTTAAAAAAAAATTTATTTTTTATATAGATTAGTCTATTCAAATTCTCTGAATTCTATTTCAATTTCAGTTTCTGGATTCGCTTCTACGTAAGAGCTACGACAAAGGAAATCCTTACAATTTGCGGAATATATTTAGCTTTGCCCCCACAGAAGGAGAAGGAAACCCTGTGTTCAAATTGGGAAGTCAAGTTTATAAGCGTGGACCTGGAATTTGTCTTTGTGAGTACTTGACTCAATCAAGTAAGAAAGAGAAAGAAGACTATATTAATCCAATTAGCCTATTACGCATTCACTGAAAATGGAACTATACCAAACTCGAAACATAAATGGTTTCCATGGCTTTTTAGTCTTTAAAGTAAACTCTTCTAACTACTGATAAGTGAACCAAGAACCGAAACAAAGAAAGAGAACTTCAAATTTTTGACAAGCTATCGTCAAATGATTCTTACATAGCTCCGTATACTGGGGATAAAGTTGTCTCGGCCAATCTAGAATTTTTGGATGTACAAGACAAAAATTAAAATAGTCTCTCCGAATAAATGTATATATAAAAAAATTGAATAGTTCTTTAAAAAAATAAAAATATTAGGCCTTCAATCTATACCCTTTCACATAGAAGCTATAAATAAAAACTAGCTTTACTAGACAAGTCATATGTTTATGATGTATGGGCACAAATATTTAAAGAATAATGCTATTTACACCTTCAAATTATATTTTCTTACGTGGCAGCTGACGTGACATGTTAATGTGACAGCTGACATAACAAATTTTAAATTTAAATTAATATTAATATTAATATTAACATTAATTTTTTTGGTAATTAATTTTTGGATTAAATTTGCCATGTCTTTTTGGTCGACCGATTTATAGCCAATATTTTGAGCAACTAATATCTCATGAGGTCCCTTACTAAAGTTCGGCTTAGCGAGGAATTGTATGAAATCTTTATATAAAATTGTTATCAAATTTTTTTATACATCTTTAACGTTTATACATATTGCACCGAACTACAAGAAAAATTGAATATAAACACACACATCCCTCTCTTCTCCCATAGCTTTCTAGTTCTTGTGGTGCCCCGTTCCCCCTATTCGGGGAGCGCGGCTAAGAAATACTAGACGGTATCGTTCGATCGGGATAGATTGAATCAAGAACTCATCCTCGTTATGGATTTGTCTCTTCGGAATCGATTCCCATATTCAGTGGACCGTGCCCCCGGGATCGACTTAGCGGCAGAGTCAGGAGGGACCTCTCCGCTGCATTCTTTTGTTGCCTAGTTTTCGCTGTCGCTTGTTGCTTTCGTGCCTTGAGTTGGTTTTCGGATTTGCTTGGGTTTTCTTGAACGGTTTCGATGGATTTCATTGCTTTCGTTCTTAGGACTGCACTTCAATTCCGAAAACTAAAAGAGAAGAAGAAGTACTGATCAGCTGTTCGTGGCAATACAGGTGATCCAGCAGTAGGCGTCGCTCGAGCGGACTCCTAAAGCACTTCCTTCCTTCTTCCTTCCAACTACCGAAGTGAGTGGCTACCAACCCGATTAGCTATCCCTTCTTGCTAGTCTTCACATCAAAATATTGTGTTCGTGCTTGCCCCGATCAAACGATACCAAGTAATAACTAAAAGACTTCAAGATAATAAAGGGAATAGACTTGGGTAAAGTTATGCTTGTCAAATTAAAACTTGTGAACGGTTACTTACTTATATGCTTGCTCGTTTGGAATGTTCATCATATGCATAAATATAAGTTAGAATGAATATTTCTTCTTAAAACTGTGATATGTATAGAACTCATTTTCAATGCAATAACTCAACAGGAAGACTATGCAAAAGTAGATCTTGCCCTGTTATTGCCCTGTGCCTGATTTGCCTCAAA
Source organism: Iris macrosiphon (assembly GCA_036927795.1). Lineage (NCBI taxonomy): Eukaryota > Viridiplantae > Streptophyta > Magnoliopsida > Asparagales > Iridaceae > Iris > Iris macrosiphon. The sequence continues at coordinate 184,300,905 of JAYESA010000011.1, forward strand.
AGCTAACTTAGTGTACTGCGTTGATCACGGACAACTTGTGCACAAGGTCTTAGTTCCTGCGGACGGTCGCTGGGGCACTGGCACCGATCCGATCCGGACGGAACTCACGATAGTCGTCTGCTTCGGATGGAGTGGCTTGTGGCGCCTCCTGTTCTCTGCGCCGTACGTCATTCCGTCCCGAGACTAGCCCGTCCATTATGGCAACGTGCCAGTGATCCCCTTGTATATTTAAACCTGTTACAACTAACTTGTGTCTTCTTGGCAGGGAAGGCATGGTAAGTAATGTGCAGGTGATTCAGACGGGCAGGTAAATGTCACCGAGCGGTGGCAGGTTATTTCATTGATTCATATATCTATTTCTTGCTGTAAAATGAACTAAGGCAAGATAGAAACCCACAAAATATCCATGCTTCATTAAAACAACGTGTTGATTGGTATAGTTGGGTTAGCTTGCCTTCACCAGTACGTTTCGATGTACTGACCCTCGTTGAAATAGGTTCCCCGCGCTAAGGAGAGCTGAGCGAGGAGCAGGAGACAAACCCCCAATCCAGTCCAGCTGTAGGCACGCCTCAACCGTGCCAACCTTTGAAGCATTTATGAAGAAGAAGAAGAAGAAGCATTTTGAAGTTAGAAGCTAGCCACCAAGCAACCATGCAACTTCGTGGCAAGGCAGTCGTTCCGACACAAGGTCTTATATTTTGAGTTTAGTAAAGGATGTAATGTACATGACTGCTATCTTATTTTGTGTTAACACTTTTGTAAGCCCATAGAGGCAATCCTTATGACTCAGTTCAAGGAGTTTGTAATAGATGTTCATATTATCAATAAAAGAGAACTTTTCCATGCTTCAATCTTTGTTCAACTTATCTGCGTACTCTGAATATGTGCTCGCTATGCGAAACAAAATACTTAGCCTCGTACGATGCGCAACCTAGGCCCGCACGGCGGTCACGCCCGGGGGATGACTATCGATTCCACGGAATCGGGACGTGACATGTTGGTATCAGAGCACAGCTTCAAAGTTCCTTTGACTCTTGAACTGGAAAAGTTCCCGTAACGATAAATTCCTGTGCGAACTCCTGAACTCGTTAAGGCCAAAATGAGATACGTTCATGCAATAAGTCCATAATACATTATGATCCTGATGTAATTTACCTTCTTTCGAAGGAACGGCGCAAGCGCAATCATCAGCGCTACCGCCAGGCGAGACAAGGACTCAGGAGAGCAGTTCCGGAACTTCAGGAAGCTCTCGGAGCCAACGGGGCATGTCTCGATCAGATTCACTTCAGCAGGTGATGCAAATGTTCACGGAACAACGACAGAGGGATAATGCCCGCCAAGCCAAGTTCGAGAGCAATCTTGAGGCCCGACTCTCAGTCCAACAAAAGCAGGTAGATACCCTGCAGCAGCTTGTTCAGACCCTGGCCTCCAACCATTCCGCCGCAACGACAGCTACCCCGGTGGAGCAGCCAGCACTTGAAGTCGAGACACCGCTAGTGCCAAGGACGAGGGAAGTGACTGCCTTCCCCTTTGGTAACTTCAAGAAGGTCTGCAACACGCCGTTTAATGGGACTGAGGACCCGATCGTAGCCCTAGATTGGCTCGCCGAGCTTGAAGATCATTTTTCTCTCCTAGAAGTGCCGGAAGACAAGCGCGTCACCTGTGCCCAATTACTGCTCCGCCTCAATGCGCACGACTGGTGGGACGTGCATCGACGATCTCTTCAACTTGGCCATGGAGAGGAGGCGATCGCGTGGACGACTTTTCGTGTCGCGTTTGAGGAGGAGTTTATTCCCCCACCTGTACGCCGTCAGCGAGAAAACGAGTTTGTCCAGCTACGGCAGGGCAGCATGACGGTAAAGCAATACTCAGCAGAATTCAACAAACTGGCCAAATTTGCTACCGATTATCTACCGGATGCAGCGAGTCGTGCCAGACGATTCGAAGGAGGGCTACGTCCTGGCATCCACGGGCACGTAGTCGTTCCGCAGTATCAGACGATGCGGGAAGTATTAAACCACGCCCTTTCGCTTGAACTGCAGTATCCTCACGTTGCCGCCGGCGTTGTGCAAACTTCCAATTACAAACGCCAAGGCAACGATAGAGGAAACAACGCTGCAAAGCGTCAAAATAACGGCGGTCGTCAGCAAAAAAACCAGGGGCAGCGTTGTACCTACTGCAACAGAAGAGGGCACACCGAGAATGTCTGTCGCAAATGGCTCGGCACTTGCCTCAGATGCGGCGATCCTGGCCATCAGATTAGCAGATGTCCGCTTCGTCCACCGCAACAACCAGATCAGACTACGGCAAACCAAGCCAACCGAGCTGCGCCTCAGCCAGGGCGTAATCAAGCTCAAGGCCGAGTCTACACCATGACACGGGAAGAAGCTCTAGCTTCGGATACCGTCGTGTCAGGTACCTTACTTTTCAATAATATACCTGCTCGCGTTCTATTTGATTCAGGTGCAGCCCATAGCTTTATTTCTACAAACTTCGCCACGGAGAACAATGTAAAAATGACTCCGTTGTATTTAGATTTAAGCGTTAGCACCCCATCTGGTACAAAAATACCTGTCTATTCAGCATGCCTAGGCGGTTATATCTGTATTGGGGAGAGGAAGCTGTCACTCGATGTTTTAGTTCTTGATGTGCGGGACTACGATATCATTTTGGGAATGGACTGGCTCGGCGCATGCGCGGCAACTATTGAGTGTGCAGAGAAGCGAGTCATTTTCCGTCTGCCCGGAGAAGCCGTGTTCTGTTACACCAGTAGTCCAGCGAACGATGCGACCAGAGCCTGCATGGTGATTTCGGCAAAATCTGCTCGGCGAATGCTCTACACAGGCTGCGAGGGATTCCTAGCGTCGGTTCGGGACACACGGTAGGACTACGCAAACGTCGAGTCTACTTCCGTTGAGGCAGAGTTCCCCGATGTGTTTCCGAGCGAACTACCCGACATGCCGCCAGACCGAGAGATTGAATTCACTATCGATACATTCCCAAATACGCAGCCAATCTCCAAACCTCCGTACAGAATGGCACCTGCAGAGCTGAATGAATTAAAGCGCCAACTCCAAGAATTACTTGATCGTGGGTTTATCCGTCCGAGCGTGTCTCCTTGGGTCGCTCCTGTGCTCTTTGTGAAGAAGAAGGACGGAACGCTACGCCTCTGCATTGACTATAGAGAATTGAACAAGGTCACAATCAGAAACAAATATCCTCTGCCACGGATAGATGACTTGTTCGATCAGTTACAAGGGGCAACCATGTTTTCTAAGATCGATCTTCGCTCGGGTTACCACCAGCTGAAGATTAAACCAGAAGACGTGCCCAAGACGGCTTTTCGAACCCACTACGGCCACTACGAGTTTGCAGTGATGCCGTTTGGACTGATGAATGCCCCTGCTGCATTCATGGATGTTATGAACCGTGTATTTAGGCCTTTCATCGATAAATTCGTGGTGGTTTTTATCGATGACATCTTGGTGTACTCGAAGACTAGGGATGAGCAAGCAGGACACCTGCGGATGGTGCTGCAAACCCTTCGAGACAACAAGTTGTACGCCAAACTAAATAAATGTGAGTTCTGGCTGGACAGCATCTCATTTTTGGGGCATATCATCTCCTCGGAAGGCATCTCAGTTGATCCGAAGAAGATAGAAGCAATTATACAGTAGAAATGACCGGAGTCAGCTAGCGACATCCGAAGTTTCCTTGGTCTGGCAGGGTACTACCGCAGATTTATACAAAATTTTGCTAGAATTGCTTCACCTTTGACTCAGTTGACACGGAAGGGTGCAAAGTTTTCTTGGACGGACGACTGCGAAGCTTCGTTTACGGAGTTAAAGCAGCGCCTCGTCTCAGCACCAATTCTCACTCTGCCGAACGGACCAGATGACTTTAAAATATATAGTGATGCCTCAGTGTCACGACCCACACCCGGAAATTCGGGCACGAGTGCGTGGGTACGTCCAGCCTACGCCGCAGTGTCGGCGGTAGTACGCTGTCTAGGGCATGATCACAGGTGATAAATCTAGCTCATTCACAATAATTAAATAGGCAAGAAAAAATAGCAGGAAAAGAATGCTAAGATTTTATAACCAGAATATGATAATCAGATCCAGAGTTTATTACAGAACCATAGATTATATCGGGGACAAACCCGATTACTAAGATGAAAGGAAAACAAATAGCTAAATGCTAACTACTCTGCAGGAGTAGTCTCCTGGGTGGGAACCGGCTCTGCAACTGTATCACCTGCTGTCTCATAGGGGCCATAATAGGTGGGGGCAAGGTTCTCATCATCGCCTAAACAACGGATCCAGTCAGGAAAGGAGCAAAGTACACAATGCACAACAAGATTTAAACTAAATATTTGTGACAGGTAGAAAATAACTGACTAAGCATTATTTTGAGAAATGCGTAAGTAAGTAGTGAAGTTAACTGAGAAATAATGCTATAAAACAAGACTAGAAGTAAAATATGATTGATTGCTATAAACCAGAAATCCGAGGAAAACAGGAATAAAATGTGACAAGAAATATAACTGTAACAAGACAGGAACTTATGTGCGTGAACTTGTATATTTAGAATACTTAGTTGGCATGTAGGGGTTTATAAGGCTAATAGGGCCGTCGTAGACGACTAGTACACAATGATTACGGGAATAATCAAGTATAAGGCTGATGGTACAATCGCGTACCAACAGCTGGCACACAGTGATTACAGGGGGAAAGGGTAAACTACATGCCTCCTAGTATTCTCCCGCCCGACACGAAAAGCAAGACACGAAATACACTATTCAAGACATGAAATCCAGTGCTCTAACTCTACATATAATCATCAATGGTACAAATAAAGCAGGGAATTTATTTATCACAATATAAAGGTTAAACTTGAAGTGCAGGTACTTGCCTGATGTTTGGATCCAAATATAGTTTGGTGTCTCGGGGAAATTTCCAGAAATGAGTCCGGATGCTGAAATAAACATTACCATCATGCTCAGAAGATGTCAAATAGCTAGAAACGCCTGTCCTTGGGTCTAATTTGGAGACAAGGGCAAAACGGCAGTTTCGGGTCAAAACGGGGTCCGCCGGTGGGCCCGCTTTGCACCGAAAAACGTGTCCGGGTCAAAGGTCTCCAAATTCACCAAACTTAGTGTCAACAGGTCAGGAACGCTGATACGAACCCAACGGAACTTCCAGATTTGGATTCCGATGAGCCGAACACAAAATCGCCCGTCGAGCGGGGCCTGTGGGGCCCACGACACGCGATTTCGTCAACGTTCTCAGAATCGAACCAAACTTGACCCACAGGACCAGCGTATCGCTACGAGTCCGATGGCGCAAGTTTCGTCTCGATCCGACGTGTGTGTACGAAGTTAGGGTGAATTACCGAAAAGGCGAATACGGGGTGATGTCCGCGGATACGCGTTGATTCCGGTGCGCACGCACACCCGAATCATCTTCCACGAAAACTCACACGTCCGTATCGATGATGCGTACGTATCTGTGAAGACCTCACGCGACCAAGTCGTCCCGTTTGGCGGGGCGCACTCAGTTCCGGGGTAAAACAGGGTCTGGTTTTTCCTGTTTTTGGATCGCGGTGTGCGATCACCACAGGACGCGATGCCCCGAACAGTTTGTCCGGACACCGAGAGGATCATACAGTCTTCACAACGCAATTTACGGAATTGAAAACGGAGCTACGAGCAAAAAGATATACGCACCTGAACGGGACCCGAAAAACCGGGAAAAATCGTGTCCGACTCGTGTCGGACACGCGGATCGAACTAGGGTTAGGGTTCAGGGAATCCGGCCGTAGGCGGCAGCTTGGGCGGCGGAGGAGGGCGGCGCCGCTGCGGGGGAGGCCGAGGGCGGCGCCAGCGTTGCTGGCGGAGGCGGCGGCGCGGGCACGGCGGCCGGGGACGGTTGGGGCGGCCGCTGCTGTCTACTGCGGGGTCGGCTGCTGGCGGAGCAGCGGCGGAGCTGGACGGGAACGGCGGGGGCCGCAGCTGGCGGCGCCGGTGGCTGACGACGCGGCGGAGCGGAGGAGCGGCGGAGCAGAGGGGGTGAGCCGGCGGGGCCGTGGTGGCCGGAGGGGGGGGGGTTGAAGGGTTTAATATAGGGGAGGGAGAGGGAGGAGAGAGGGGAGGTCGGCCGGCGGTTGCGGGGTCGTGGCGGCTATGGCACGGCGCTCGCAGCGGCGTGCGGAACGGCCGGGCGCGGCGGACTCGGCGGCGGATGCGCGGGCTGCGGGGAGAAGGGGAACGGGTCAGTCGGGTCCGGGCGGGTCGGGTTCAAGCGGACCCGACCCGACCCGCTAGACGGATGGGCTCGGGCCCAATGGGCTGGGCCGGGCTGGAATGGTGGGCTGGGCCGGAATTTAATTATAAATAATAATAATAATAATTAGTTAATAAATAAGTTAATCAAATAAATAATTAATAAATACTTTTTAGGTGTTTTAAAAATAGGTCCGGGGTCCAATAAATTCCAGAAAAATTACCCTAAGTCCAGTTTTTCATTTTACACCCAAAAATATTATTTTTATAATATTTTAATGTTGTTTATTATCAATTAAAAATTAGGTAATAATTCAAAATCCTGATTTTAATTACAGAAAATTCTCAGAAAATTCCAGAAAATTGTGAAAAATTCCAATTTTAATATTTTTGAAAAATCAGGAGCTTACACTCAGGAAAGGGTCTGGGATGTGTCCTGATGCAACGAGACAAAGTGATAGCCTACGCTTCTAGACAGCTAAAGTCTCACGAGCAGAACTACCCAACGCATGATCTCGAACTTGCCGCGGTAGTGTTTGCATTGAAGATGTGGCGTCACTATCTTTATGGCGTGCCATGGAAAATTTATACGGACCATAAGAGCTTGAAATACTTGTACACTCAAAAGAATTTGAATCTTCGGCTGCGGCGATGGCTTGAACTCCTAAGCGACTTCGATCTCACGATCAGATACACTCCTGGAAAGGGAAATGTAGTAGCTGACGCGTTGAGTCGAGTGTTTGTAGGGAGTTTGGTTATTGATGATAGGCTGCGCCGAGATCTTGAATCACTGGGTATTACACTAAAAATAAGATATAAGAAGTGGGTGCAAGTAGCTCAACTGCGCCTCGAACCCGACTTGTTACATAAAGTGAAGTCCGCTCAGAAGGACGACCCATACCTGTAAAAGATTCATGCCCTTATCTCAGCAGGAAAGGCGTCCGACTTTGCGGTAAGCACGGATGGGATGCTTCGAGTAAAGGGAAGACTGTGCGTTCCGAACGACGCGGCCCTCAGACAAGAGATACTCACTATGCTAGTTATACTTCCCATCCGGGTAGCACTAAGATGTATCGGGATCTTCGTACGACGTTTTGGTGGCACGGCTTAAAACGGGATGTGGCGCAGTTTGTGTCGCATTGCATGGCTTGTCAACGAGTGAAGGCCGAACACCAGAAACCAGGCGGAGAGCTTCAGAACCTTGCTATTCCGGAGTAGAAATGGGATGATATAATGATGGATTTTATTGTTGGCCTGCCGAGGACGCAACGGGGACATGATGCAGTCTGGGTTATCGTCGATCGACTCACCAAGTCAGCTCACTTTCTGCCTATCAAATCTACTTGGAGTGCCGACCGCCTGGCTCAGATATATCTCAACGAAATCGTTCGACTCCATGGCGTGCCCGTATCTATAGTCTCCGATAGAGATGGTCGATTTATATCATGTTTCTGGGGAAGCCTGCAGTCAGCAATGGGGACGAAGTTGAAGTTTAGCTCCGCCTACAATCCACAGACCGACGTTCAAACCGAACGTGTCAACCAGATCCTCGAAGACATGCTGCGACTCTACGCCTTGGACACGAAGACTAGTTGGGACCTTCATCTACCTCTAGCCGAATTTGCTTACAACAATAGTTATCAATCAAGCATTCAAATGGCGCCGTATAAGGCGCTATACGGGCAGAAGTGTAGATCTCCTATCTGTTGGGACGAAGTTGGGGAACGATAAGTACTTGGCCCTGAGCTCATGGAGCAGACCGTCCAGAAAGTTTGGCTGATTCCGGACAGATTAAAGATAGCTCAAAGTCGTCAGAAGAGCTATGCGGATGTTCATCGGAGACCGCTAGAGTTCCAAGTAGGCGACCGGGTATTCCTCAAGGTCTCGCCCATGCGAGGAGTCAGCAGGTTCGGGGCAAGAGAAAAGCTAAGTCCGAGATTTGTCGGCCCGTTCGAAATATTAAAGCGGGTTGCCTCAGTTGCGTATCAGATTGCTCTACCACCATCCCTATCTGGCGTACACGATATATTCCACGTTTCCCAACTCAGGAAATATGTGTACGATCCAAGCCACGTGGTAGACCTCGAGCAGCTGAGTCTCCAGGCCGACTTGACGTATGTGAAACAACCAGTACAAATCTTGGATAGAAAAGAAAAGCTGCTTCGGACCCGTTCGGTTCCTCTAGTGCGCGTGCTTTGGCGGAATCACTCTGTCGAAGAGTCTACTTGGGAGCTCGAATCAGAAATGAGGGAAAGGTTTCCCTCATTATTTTCTAGTGGTAGGTTCTATTCCTTAAGTTTCGGGACGAAACTTCCAATTAGTTGGGTAGGATGTGGTGCCCCATTCCCCCTATTCGGGGAGCGCGGCTAAGAAATACTAGACGGTATCGTTCGATCGGGATAGATTGAATCAAGAACTCATCCTCGTTATGGATTTGTCTCTTCGAAATCGATTCCCATATTCAGTAGACCGTGCCCCCGGGATCGACTTAGCGGCAGAGTCAGGAGGGACCTCTCCGCTGCATTCTTTTGTTGCCTAGTTTTCGCTGTCGCTTGTTGCTTTCGTGCCTTGAGTTGGTTTTCGGATTTGCTTGGGTTTTCTTGAACGGTTTCGATGGATTTCATTGCTTTCGTTCTTAGGACTGCACTTCAATTCCGATAACTAAAAGAGAAGAAGAAGTACTGATCAGCTGTTCGTGGCAATACAGGTGATCCAGCAGTAGGCGTCGCTCGAGCGGACTCCTAAAGCACTTCCTTCCTTCTTCCTTCCAACTACCGAAGTGAGTGGCTACCAACCCGATTAGCTATCCCTTCTTGCTAGTCTTCACATCAAAATATTGTGTTCGTGCTTGCCCCGATCAAACGATACCAAGTAATAACTAAAAGACTTCAAGATAATAAAGGGAATAGACTTGGGTAAAGTTATGCTTGTCAAATTGAAACTTGTGAACGGTTACTTACTTATATGCTTGCTCGTTTAGAATGTTCATCATATGCATAAATATAAGTTAGAATGAATATTTCTTCTTAAAACTGTGATATGTATAGAACTCATTTTCAATGCAATAACTCAACAGGAAGACTATGCAAAAGTAGATCTTGCCCTGTTATTGCCCTATGCCTGATTTGCCTCAAAAGCTAACTTAGTGTACTGCGTTGATCACGGACAACTTGTGCACAAGGTCTTAGTTCCTGCGGACGGTCGCTGGGGCACTGGCACCGATCCGATCCGGACGGAACTCACGATAGTCGCCTGCTTCGGATGGAGTGGCTTGTGGCGCCTCCTGTTCTCTGCGCCGTACGTCATTCCGTCCCGAGACTAGCCCGTCCATTATGGCAACGTGCCAGTGATCCCCTTGTATATTTAAACCTGTTGCAACTAACTTGTGTCTTCTTGGCAGGGAAGGCATGGTAAGTAATGTGCAGGTGATTCAGACGGGCAGGTAAATGTCACCGAGCGGTGGCAGGTTATTTCATTGATTCATATATCTATTTCTTGCTGTAAAATGAACTAAGGCAAGATAGAAACCCACAAAATATGCATGCTTCATTAAAACAACGTGTTGATTGGTATAGTTGGGTTAGCTTGCCTTCACCAGTACGTTTCGATGTACTGACCCTCATTGAAACAGGTTCCCCGCGCTAAGGAGAGCCGAGCGAGGAGCAGGAGACAAACCCCCAATCCAGTCCAGCTGTAGGCACGCCTCGACCATGCCAACCTTTGAAGCATTTGTGAAGAAGAAGAAGAAGAAGAAGCATTTTGAAGTTAGAAGCTAGCCACCAAGCAACCATGCAACTTCGTGGCAAGGCAGTCGTTCCGACACAAGGTCTTATATTTTGAGTTTAGTAAAGGATGTAATGTACATGACTGCTATCTCATTTTGTGTCAACACTTTTGTAAGCCCATAGAGGCAATCCTTATGACTCAGTTCAAGGAGTTTGTAATAGATGTTCATATTATCAATAAAAGAGAACTTTTCCATGCTTCAATCTTTGTTCAACTTATCTGCGTACTCTGAATATGTGCTCGCTATGCGAAACAAAATACTTAGCCTCGTGCGGTGCGCAACCTAGGCCCGCACGGCGGTCACGCCCGGGGGACGACTATCGATTCCACGGAATCGGGGCGTGACAGTTCTAGTGGCTCGCACGTGCCGACATAACTGTTAGTCCCGAGACTTAACCAAAGATGGAAGAACACATGGTCGAGATCAGAGGTTCACACAAAAGTTTACACTCTGACTATTCTCTATTTCCACGAAGAACTATATAAGGATTCTGATTACAACTTGCTCTCAAGATTACAAAAGAATCAGAATTAACCAATTTTTTCGTTCTTCCTTACAATCACAGTTGCAGACGGATAGAAGAGAGTAACAATAAAACGAAAACTACCTTCGTTCTTCCTTACAAAACGTAGTTGCAATCAGACATAACGAATCAAGGAGACAAAGGAGAAGAAGACAGAATAAAAAATTATTCTTGCTGGGGAGGTGAAGACCACCGTTGCTCAAAGCAATTCGTCCTCTATCGACGATCTGCTCCCAGGAACCAACAAGTTCACAAGAGAACTTCTGGAACGCTCGTAGTCACCTCTTTGTGTGACTCGAACGGACTCCTTTGGACTCCTCTTTCTCAACTTTTTTTTTGTATGTCTCAAAAGGAGGCTAGATGACACTTTATATAGGGAAAGATGGAAGCCCGTCCTCCTCTTATTTCCGATGTGGGACTAAAAAGTCAATATACAAATTTGATATCACACAATCGCAGCCCAATGCATAGCCCGCTCAGCGTCCATTCAGTACCCGTCCAGTGCCCGCTCAGCGCACGAGCGCCTTGCGACGATGCTGACGTACGATGCTTATGTGCTAAGTGCAAAGTGTGCGCCCTTGAGGTCCGAGTCGCTAAGTCCTTTGGGACTTAGCTCCTATGAAAATAATTTTAAGAGCATGACAAAAAGCATAAATGCTTTTATGATGAGTTAATCATTTTTTCTCCAAAGAAAGCCCCCACATGGTACCTATGTGCCCCACTACACCCTATGTGCATACCTCAACTCATACAAAGTATTATATTGAGATATCCACTTGATGATATAGCTAATATGAAACTATTTTTACTGGTCCAAAGGCAAAAACACTAATAATTTTTTCACTTGGTGGTATATCCAATTGTTTCTCCCATAGCTTTCTAGTTCTAGTGTCTCGCAGGTGCAGATATAACACATCTTAGATGGGAGGGTCCGATCCCACATGGAAACAGATTTTTCTTTTGATGAAATATAGTGTGTGTGGAATACAGAATATGAGTTTTATCGAATGAACCATATCATCTTGAAGTGGGTCATGTCATATTGAACCAATAGAAAATAAGTTTTGCTTTCGCCTTATTATAACCTACAACCTCTGGTGAAAATGCCTCACACTCCTGTTCCTTTGATATATATTTTTACTTTTTCTAATTCCAAGACTTCTGTTATCCTGGTATAAATGCCTTGGTGTCCTAGTGAGGTGGTAAGATGTTAAAATCTACAAGCCACTTGTAGTAGTGGGTGCATGCCCCCTCCATAAACCAAATTGACTTCTGAGGAAGTTGAGAAACCAAAGTGAATGAAGCTACTAATCAACTTTCCCTTTGGCCACATGCCAACTAAAACAACTATGTGCAGTTAATGGTGTGGTGTATGAGTCTGACTCCACCTTAGTGCCAACAGATTGGTGGCTACAAGTTAATATCATATAGACTTCACCAAACTTTATGTATTGATTAATGGCCAGGACAAGGATTAACCCCACTAGTAGAATACTTTTATGAGTTACACCTATAAGGTGGATTTCCACCTATATTATCTTAATAGTGATCAAGCCTTATCTATAGTACTTGTGAAATCTTTATTTGATGTGTACTCTCTTTTTTAATGCGTACTTGAAAAATACCATACGCAACTTTGTTCTTCGATTGATTTTCACGTCAGCACTTTATGACATTAATTTTGACAAGCTTCAATAGTACTAGAACAGCTAATTTTGTGAAGGCAACGACAAATTTAATTACTGAATTACTGCTAGTTGAAAATTAAAAAATAAAATAAAATAAAATAGAGAAAGGTCCGTAAAAATATAAAGTAAAAAAAAATTGTTCGGATCACTTTAACTATTTATAATGTCGGACAGGTTCCTACAGCCAGATATTTACTAACATTAATAAACATTTACATGTATAGACACATATTTACAAACACTGGCAAAAGATTACAAACATTGCTAAACATTTTAAAATTAATATAAAACATATTTATTCTTTAGTTTTCATATTTTATGTGGAATTGCAATAGGTTGTTTATTTTCTTTGGACTTTCTTTGGAGAAACGAATATTAAACATTTAGATAAACTGGTAAACATTTAGAAACATTCATAAATATTTTCAAACAGTACTGAAAAATACATAGAAACATTTTTAAACACCGATACAAATATATATTGATATACATTTATAAACATTAATAAATATTTACTAACATTAATTGATAAATATAGATAAATACTTTCAACAATTACATAACATCTTTTACTTTGACATATTACTCTCATACAAGTATATATTCATACAAAATGCAATTATTATCATGTCTGATTATAAGTATAAAAATATAAAAATACTTGCAACATGAACACTCAAAAAGTTATCAAGTTTTTACTTACTATTACTCTTAAAATCGAATGGTATATAGCACTATAAGGGATGAGTGTGCATTTCTCAATGGGTAATGAAATGAGTTAAGAGGATAAGAGTAATGTAAGGACTGAAGTGGATACTGTTTTTATTATAATACAAAAATTCCACTGTTATAAAAGGAATGGGATGATAACATTATAATAAGTGAATATTTTTCATAATTTTTTTTTATTTGATGTTTCCTCACTCTTTAAATGAGGAGTATTAGAGCATCATTAGTAAGGTCTATTCCAATTTCTAGATCTATATTCAGAATGTACGAGTTCAATTTGTAGAATAAAAAAATATATCCTAAGTTTTAATTTCTGGATTCACATGTCCAAATCATTCACATGAGCTATAGGTTATGTCTGAGAATTTCTACATTCATAATGTAGATTTTTTTTTTTAATAGTAAGTCTCCCAATTTGGAGCCTAATTCTAGATTTATATTATATTTTTTACATTATTTCTTGACCACACAATTTTTGGGAGCAAAGTTTATTTTATAATTCTCTACAATTATCATACAAATTCAACTCATTATGCATTTATCTTCTTTTATTTTTTTAAATGGACGTTAAGATGAAATTTTGAACACCATCTACTATTGATGCACTATCTCATCATTCAATATAAGACTGTATGGGACAAAAATATTTGTATATGAGAATTCATATGCATATAAGATTGTTTTGTGTACAAAGATTGTAGAGGGTAGGGATGGCACCGGACCGTGTAGCTAGGGACCGAGGACCATACCTTCCATTTTTAGTTTTGAGTAGTGTTCGAATTTCCGTCCCCGTCTCCATTCCCGTTTAGGTTCAATATTTTACCCTAATATCCGTTAAACATTGCACACTTTCCGTCCCATTCTCGTTAATACTTTCAGGACCGAATCCCCCCTACCCCATTAACCATTTTAACTGTACATTATAAGCTTAAAAAAGTTATTGTTATTCCAAAAAAATATACAATACAAATTAATAAAAAAAATATACAAAATAAAACATAAAATATTAATACTTGGTTTCCATAAAAAAAACATAAAAAATATTAATCCAACAAAAATATACAAGTACTAAATAGAAGTCCACAATACAAAACAACAAAGATAGAATATTAGCCGTATAAATATCTATTCCAAATAGAGTTCTACAGTTTCGGACAATAAAAATATGTGGGTACAAGTAATCGTGGTTGGAGATTACCGAAACGGTGGATACTATATCTATATTCGGCTCCGAACTCCAACACAATTTTTTTTATAATTCCTATTTCCACTATTGTTTTCGTTTTTAGATCCCTAAATCCATTCTCGTTAAGAAAAAAGAGAAAAAAAAAAAAGAAAAAAAAAAGTTCCTGTCGAATTCGAAAAATATTGTCATTGCTAGTAGAGCTAGTTGTAGACCGTACAAAAAGAGTCGAAAATTTCAGAAAGTTGAAAAAAAAAAATACCACCCAAAAATCTCTAATATACAAAAAGCATAATTTTTTATTATAATAACACACAGTCCAGAAAGTCCAACAATTCGGCCTACGAACTTACAATGAAACTCCACCGTTGAACCTTTAATAATCCTAAAATAGAATGAATAAATAAATAAATAAATAAATAAACAAACCGGTCGAACGCTCGAAGCTCAATCCTAAACTACAATAAGATGATAAACCGTCCAATCGGCTCTCATCGTCGAATCTCCCCCGTCCAAATCCCAATCTCGCACACGTGTACGGTGGATACCAGTCCCAACCCTCCTATATATAGAGCTGAGCTCCCTCCCTCCATGAGAGAGAAACCAAGCATTCCCTCCTCTTTTCAACTTTCCCCAGTCATGGCCATCAACGTCCTCCGGGCAGTGACGTCGCTCCTCTCACGTGCCAAGCACAAGCTCCGTCGTCCCAACTGCGAGAGGCTGCTGTCGACGTTCTCGTGCCGGGCCATGGCGCTCCCGTTCCTCGTGGGCGAGAGGAAGAAGAAGAAGAAGAAGAAGCAGCAAAGGATCGAGAGGAGCAACGAATTACTGGACGAGGAGGAGGAGGTGTGGAGGAGGGGGATAATTATGGGGGAGAAGTGCGAGCCGCTGAATTTCTCGGGAGTCATATACTACGACCCCAATGGCCGCCAGCTGGCGGAGGTGCCGGGCCCCAGGTCCCCGATGCGGAGCCCGCTTCCCGGTGGGTTCCTCACCGGGGAAAAGGGCTACTGGAACTGAGCTTACAGTTCCACACACGTGCCAAGAACTTGAGCAAATATTAATTCTCGAGGGAAAAAAAAAGTTAGAGGGAACAAATACATCCAGTATTTCAGAATTCTCATCTAGAGAGTAAGAAGTCGAGTTGTAGTAGAAAATTTTGAAGTTTTGGCTAAATTACAATTTGATACTCTCCTTTGTCCAAAATGTTCAATATCACACCCTCAACTTTGATAGGTGCTAACTTAATACTATGAAAAAAAAGGACTAAATTGTCCCTACTCTCTCCCTCCTCTTTCTCTCGACTTGGGAGGGAGGGGAAGCACAACAATAACGTACGGTGGGAGTGTGCCGTCGGGCGGGTGCCGTCGGGCGGGTGTCTCCGAGCAGAGGCCATCGCGAGCAGCAACAGCCGCGCGCGTGCGACGGAGGTGCCCGGCGGGGGATCTCGGAGGATCGCGGCGGAAACGCGCGCGCGGCGGAGGCATGGCCACGTGGAGTCGGCGTGCGCGTGGGTGCGGTGCGCGACGATGGCTTGGCCGCTTGGGGACGACGCGTGGCGGAGGCGCGCGCGCGAGGGGCGGCGTACGGCAGGAGAGGGGGTTGGCGCACGACGGAGGAGGGGGGGTGTGGCGGGGGTAGGGAACTCGAGGGGGTGGGGGGAAGGGGGGTCGGGGTGGGTGGTGGGGGAAAGGAGAGGTGGTTTAGGAATTTTTAAAATTTTTGGTATCAAGTTGAAATTATTAGTTGAGATAGGGTATTAAGTTAGCACATATTTTGAGGGGATCAAGTTAAATATTTTGGATAGTTGAGGGTATCAAGTTGTAATTAAGCCTACAGAAGTTAGTTAATCTTGACACACATATCAGTGTATTTTGATTTTATATTTTTCATGTTTAGATTTTTGGTTTTGTTGTATTTTTGCAGAATTTTTTTATGTTGTAAATAAATGGGTATAAGCAGAAGGGGAAAGTGATAGATATACAGTACTTTTCAAATTTAGTTGTTCCTATACGGAAACTCAAGCATGTCAACTATCCAGTACAAGTCTTTGTCTGCAAGTCGGCGGTGGTCAAATTCTGGCTTGTGTACATTGACCAAATCACTTTTCCCAATTTTCCTCACACTCTCATTAAAATGTGGGCCCAACTAAATTGAATGAATATATAATGGCAAAATTTCGGTACAAGAAGGGTATAGTATAAATTAATGATTTAATTGTTTAGACCTACTAATTAGGTAATTATTTTTTGACTCCAACTTTAGGTACGTAGGTATGATCTTTGCTCAATCTTGACTTGGAATAGAATAGTAGTAGTCTTTTGAATTGGTATAGTATTTGGTCAAGTGTTAGGTTTAAACTTTTTGTTCTAAGTCCTGCTTTTATATATATAAAAAATTAATTAATGTTTAAGTTGAAAACCATCATTTTGGGACTATGTCTAAGTTGTAAGAAAGGCTAGACTTTTTTTCTTTTTCTTTTTTCTTGAGTACTCAAAATAAAATATTTTTATAAAATTCTATCTCTAGAACCATGCTGTCTCAAGTACTAGGCAGGCATCTGTTGTTGAAAATGATGTGTCCATAGTCATTTTGGATTTCTAGTCCTTCCATTCATTAATTCTATGAAAATATGTAAGTACTAGATCATAGTTTCCTTATCCTCCTTTAAGAGATCTTGGATTCAATTAAGGCAACAATTGGTCTATCTTGTGCATTGAGCTAGTTTTAACCTTTTCGGTACCTGCAGTTTGAGATCGGAGTTCTTTCGATTAAATTTTCAATATCATTCTGTGAAGGAATTTTCTATAGCACTTGGTATCATCTTACTTTTTCATTTATATCTTTTTTGGGTCCATGGAGACTTTGGAGTGCTCCCTGATTAGTTACCTTAAATTATATATATATATATAACGAGAAGGTACATATACCTACCACCGTCGATTGTCTTGTCTACAAGGGCGTATCTAGTCCACCCCAATTTTTTTTTCATATATATATAAGTCATTTCGCACTTAGTCCACCTAATCCACTTCGGTCTATCCAAACTAGAATTTCTTTTTCTGTCCTTGCTTGTCTGGATTCTTGTCAATGCTACTTGCTCAGAGTTACTTGGTTAAGAATTTGACACCAACATATATATTCTTGTCAATACCATTACCATCTCCTGCTCATAGTAGGGGATCCTTCTGATGGGAGAACGCTAATTAGGCGACAATGATTTTCTTGCACTTGCCTATTTTCATTGTAGAACACAAGTGGCAATTGTTGGAAATTATTACCTTCGATTCCTGTAAACAAAATGATAAGGAGCTAGCATTACCGGTGTCACGACCCGCACCCGGTTATTCGGACACGAGTACGTGGGTACGTCCAGCCTACGCCGCAGTGTCGGCGGTAGTACGCTGTCTAGGTCATAATCACAGGTAATTTAGAATCTACCTCATCCACAGTAAAGTAAATAGACAAGAAAAATAACAAGAAATAGGAATGCTAAGATTTCATAAATATGAAATGTGACAAACAAATCCATGGTTTAATACAGAACCAGAAATAAATCGGGGACAAATCCGAGTACTGTGCTGAAAGAAAATATACTAGCTAACTGGCTACTACTCCCAAAAGTAGTCTCCTGAGTGGGAACCGGCTCCTCAAATGTATCATCTGCTACCTCATATGGGCCATAAAAGGTGGGGGCATAGTCCTCATCATCGCCTAATATGTCAACGGATCCAGTCAGGAAAGGAGCAAAGTACCAATACACAACAATATTAAACTAAATATTTATGACAAGTAGTGAAAAGACTGACTAAGTATCATGATCAGAATATGCATAATAAGTAGTAACAATTAACTGAGAATTAAATGCTATAAATCAGGACTATAAGTAAAACAGGATTAATTGCTATAAACCAGGGACATGAGTAAAACAGGAATATAGTGAGACAAGAAAATGTAACTGTAACAAGACAACAGGAACTGCAACCAGACAAGAACTATTGTGTGTGAACTTGTGTTATTTAGAATACATAGTTGACATGTAGGGGCTTATAAGGCTAATCAGGCCGTCATAGACGACTATCAGACAGGAATAATCGAGTATAAGGCTGATGGTACAGTCGCGTACCAACAGCTAGCACTCACGACAGGGGGAAGGGTAAACTACATGCCTCCTAGTATTCTCCCACCCGACACGAAAAGCAAGACATGAAATCCAGTATTCAAGACATGAAATTCAGTATTCAAGACATGAAATCCAGTGTTCTAACACTACGTGTAACATCCAATGGTACTAGTAGAGCAAGGAACTAATTATCACAATATAAAGAATAAACTTGAAGTGCAGGTACTTGCCTGATGTTTGGATCCCACTACGATTTTGTGTCTCGGGAAAATTTCCAGAAATATGTCCAGATGCTGAAATAAACATTACCATCATGCTTAGAAGATATCAAATAGCTAGAAACGCCTGTCCTCGAGTCCAATTTGGAGACAAGGGCAAAAACGACAATTTCGGGTCAAAACGGGGTCCGCATGTGGGCCCGCTTTGCACCGAAAAATGTGTCAGGGTCAAAGGTCTCCAAATTTACCAAACTTAGTGTTAACAGGTCAGGAACGATGATACGAACCCAACGGAACTTCCAGAATTGAATTTCGATGAGCCGATCACAAAATCGTCCATCGAGCGGGGCCTGTGGGGCCCACGACACGCGATTTCGTCAACGTTCTCAGAATCGAACCAAACTTGGGTCACAGGACCAGCATATCGCTACGAGTCCGATGGCACAAGTTTCGTTTCGATCCGAAGTGTGTACAGGAAGTTAGGGCTTGATTCAGGAAAGACGGATACAGGGCGGTGTCCGCGGATACGCGTTGATCCCGGTGTGCACGCATACCCGAATCGACTTCCGCGAAATCCCACACATTCATATCGACGGCGCGCACATAACTGTGAAGACCGCGCGCGACCAAGTCGTTCCGTTTGGCGGGACGTACCCAGTTCCGGGGTGAATCGGGTCGTTATTTTTTCTGTTTTTGGATCGCGGTGTGCGATCACCACAGGACGCGATGCCCCGAGCGGTTTATCCGGACACCGAGAGGGTCATACAAGCTTCGCAACATAATTTACGGAATTGAAAACGGGGCAGCGAGGAGAAAGATATGAGTACCTGAACAGGGCTCAGAAACCGGGATTTCTCGTGTTCGTGTCGTGTCCGACACGCCGACACGGGAATTTGGGAATTAGGGTTAGGGTTAGGGTTCCCTGGACGCTGCGGCGGGTGGCCGGCCGGAGGCTCGCCGGAGAGGGGCTGGGGCGGCTCGTCGGCTGCTGTCGGGGTCGAGGGCGGCGTCGGAGCGGAGGGACGGCCGGAGGCGGCTGCTCCAGTGGGAGGAGGAAGGAGAGGGGAGGCCGAGGCGGTTCTGCGGCGGTGGCGGGGTGCTGGAGGGCGGCCGGTGGGATGCTGGAGGAGAGGAGGACGGCGGGGGCTAGGCGGAGCGGGGCTGGGCAAGGCGCTGGCGAGGGCGAGGGTCAGGCGGTGGCGGTCAGGGGCTGTTGGCCGGAGGGGGGGTTCGAGAGGGTTTAAATAGGCGGAGAGGGGGGTCTGGGCGGTCGGAGATGGCGGAGGACGTGTCGTCGAGGCCGGGCGGAGCAGAAGAGGGGGTCGTGGGGGGGGCTGGCCGCCGGAGGCGGCAAAAAATGCGGCGCCGGAGCGGGGGACCGGATCTTGGGGAGGAGACGGGTCAGCCGGGTCGGGCGGCGGCGGATCGGGTCTGTCTGACCCGACCCGACCCGGTAAGTCAGGCTGGGCCGCGGGGCTGGGCTGGGCCCAATGTCACGACCCGCACCCTGATATTCGGGCACGAGTACGTGGTTACGCCCAGCCTACGCCGCAGAATCGGTGGTAGAACGCTGTCTGGGTCATTTCTAACTATCTAACATCTCAACAAAATAATATGGTACCTGTCAATCATCTCAACTCCAATCGGAGGAGCAATATGGTATCTCACAAATATATCAATCTCAATCACAGAACAAACTAAGGAGAAAAAATAATGCACGAATGGAAATAGCGAAGGAACGATAGATACAATCCACAAAATGAAACAATAGTACATCTGTGAATCTCCATAAAATAATAGTATAATACAACATCTAAACAAAACTAGACCTCCTCGGTCACTGCTACTATGTCCTCTGACTCTAGGGGAGTGTCCTCTAAAGTCTCACCCTCCTGAGGTCCGTAATGTGTGGGACACAACTCCTCTAGCCAATCATCTAAAAAAAAATATCCAGTCAGGATTGGAGCGAAGTACATACCTCTGAAAGCAGTTCCAATAACATAATCGAGCATATATAACAAGCAAAAGAAAAATGATACAAGATGCACATGTAGAAAGAATAAATTGTACAAGTGAACAGGCAATAGGCACAATAAAGCTGGAAGTAAATACAAGAATAACTGCAAGTAGAGAACAAGAAATACTAACTATGTGTTTTAGAGTGAGAGTTCGTTATGTGATCGGTTTAGGTTGCACATGAGGTATATAGGTAACTCCATTATACGTGAGGTGTATAATCGACATGCACATGAGATCAAGAGGGGCTTTGATCACATAACCAACTCCTACTCCCCCTCCCCAACCAATACTCATGGATCCAATCATGACACGTTACGTACATGATCACGATAGTCACACTAGCACACGAAATAGTGGATGCACAAGAAGTACATGAAAGTCAATACCCGATGCACACGATAAAATACATGTCATTGGGTACCCGTTGCACACGGTAGGGGACAACACCTCCTGACGGGATCCATATAGCACCAGTCCGTGAAATTACTGTGTCGGGAATTAATGTATACTAATCTAGAACATGCATATATACAACATTATTGTCACGATCCGCACCCTGATATTCGGGCACGAGTACATGGTTACGCCCAGCCTACGCCGCAGAATCGACGGTAGAACGCTGTCTGGGTCATTTCTAACTATCTAATATCTCAACAATATAATATGGTACCTGCCAATCATCTCAACTCCAATCGGAGGAGCAATATGGTATCTCACAAATATATCAATCTCAATCACAAAATAAACTAAGGAGGAAATAATGCACGAATGGAAATAGCGAAGGAAAGAAGATACAATCCACAATATGAAATAATAGTACATCTGTGAATCTCCACAAAATATAGTGTAATACAACATCTAAACAAAACTAGACCTCCTCGGTCACTGGTACTATGTCCTCTGGCTCTAGGGGAGTGTCCTCTAAAGTCTCACCCTCCTGAGGTCCGTAATGTGTGGGACACAGCTCCTCTAGCCAATCATCTGGAAAAAATATATCCAGTCAGGATTGGAGCGAAGTACATACCTCTGAAAGCAGTTCCAATAACATAATCGAGCATATATAACAAGCAAAAGAAAAATGATACAAGATGCACAAGTAGAAGAATAAACTGTACAAGTGAATAGGCAATAGGCACAATAAAGCTGAAAGTAAATACAAGAAGAACTGCAAGTAGAGAACAAGAAATACTAACTATGTGTTTTAGAGTGAGAGTTCGTTATGTGATCGGTTTAGGTTGCACATGAGGTATATAGGTAACTCCATTATACGTGAGGTGTATAATCGACATGCACATGAGATCAAGAGGGGCTTTGATCACATAACCAACTCCTACTCCCCCTCCCCAACCAACACTCATGGATCCAATCACGACACGTTACGTACATGATCACGATAGTCACACTAGCACACGAAATAGTGGATGCACAAGAAGCACATGAAAGTCAATACCCGATACACACGATGAAATACATGTCATTGGGTACCCGTTGCACACGGTAGGGGATAACACCTCCTGACGGGATCCATATAGCACCAGTCCGTAAAATCACTGTGTCGGGAATCAATGTATACTAATCTAGAACATGCATATATACAACATTATGAATTGAAAACAATCAGAGAAATGTACTCGCCTGAAGTCCTGAGCAAAGTGTGTCTCTCGATGCCCAAGCTGGTGTCTCACAACCTATATATGGTATGTTGTATTAATACAAGGTTCAATGATAAAAATAAATGAAGTTGAAGAAGTTCTAGGTCGATACGCCGTTTCTAAGTCAAACCCATGCATTTCTAGGTTGTAAGAGTCTAAAACTAGTCTCTAAGTCAATACACTATGAAGCTATGCTATACTAGCTAAGCTAACACACCACAGTGAAATCAAGAAGCCGTATCCTAAGATACGCAGGTTTTCTAATATGAAAATAGTTTATATATATATATATACATAAGTCATATATAATAATAATAATATCTCAAAACAATTAATTATGATACTTTGGCCTTGTGCCAATGCGTATCGCAAATACCCCGACACTCAACCTCAATACCCTGGGGTATCGATCCATACCTTGGTGATACTTTGGTATCTCAAGGTAAACTAAAACTAAAACTAAACACAAAATATAAATAGGTATCCCAAACTAATATGCTAAGTATACACTAATATCTTAAACTAATTAACCAATACCTTAACTAAAACTAATTGCTTTCTAACAAGTATACTACTAATATTTTACTTATACTAATATACATATCTAACATAGTCCCTAGTACCTCTACTACTCACTAACCTCTAGTATACATAGTTATAAACATACTAACTACACCAATACCTACCTTGATACCCAAAACCTTGGCATAATCTAACTAGCTAACTTCTCCAATGTATAATCTGATGTTGCTGCTTCAGTTGCTGTGTCTGCAGGTAGCACAGTCTCCTTGCTTGCTGTTCAGTCTCCTTGCTGAGAACTGCTACTGCACCTTGCTGTGTTCAGGTAAGTCTTCAGTTTATCTCTGTACTGAAATGTGCAGTTCACAGGTAATCCTCATACATGCTGTGCACATTGCTGTGAAATGGGGACTGCACTTTGCTGTGCAATGGAGACTGCAGGAGTATCAGTTCTGTATCAGAGAGTCTCCTTCAGTTCAGTATCAGAGAGTTGTTGTGCAGTCCTCAGCCTACAAGTTGATGTATCTGCAGGTTGCTGCCCTCTCTGCATAAGTATCTGCAGTGCTGCCCTCTCTGCACAGGTATCTGTAGTGCTCAGCGACTTGCTGTCTTCAGTTCAGGATATTCAGTAGATGATGTTCAGCAATCTTCAATAATCTGGTACAGTGCAGTCTGCAGGTAGAGTCTCAGGTCCCCTTGCTGTGAACATGACTCAGTCTCTTGCTGTGTTCAGCAACACAGTAGTCCTCACTGCCCTTGCTGTGTTCAGCAACACAGTAGTCCTCACTGCCCTTGCTGTGTTCAGCAACATAGTAGTCCTCACTGCCCTTGCTGTGTTCAGCAACATAGTAGTCCTCACTGCCCTTGCTGTGTGTATCTGCACACAGTTACATTGCTGCAGGTTGCTCTAACTGTGAATGCTATTCGCTGCTGCTCGGTTGCACAGTGGCTGCTCCACACTTCTGCTCGGTTGCACTCACTCAAACACACACAGACACACAATGCACAGCCACTAAAATCTCTAAGTATATAACTATATATATGTACACACATATAGATATCTAACCAAACATAAATATATATCTATATAGATGTAAACTAACACATGTATATAGACATATACCAAATATCTAAATGCATATAAACACAACCAATATGTAGCTATCCCCATATATATATATATATCATATAAGCCAAATACATATATATATACCTATAGATATTAATACATATAGCTATATACACCAATATATATATATACACACACATATAGATTAATGTAGATACTCTATTAAATACACATAGACACACATAAACACCAAAAACCCAAAGTACACTATTATATGCTCCAATTAAAGTATAGATAGCATATACAAATATATTTATATATGTATGCATAGTACAAAAGCCAAAAACACAAACACATGGGGTGCACCGCACCCGTATCACACTTTTCTATGATACGCTTGCGACACGGCCCCTAACTCACAACCAAACGTATCCCGGAGGACACGTACAAGCCTAATACATATATTATGAACAATACATATATAAATTAGAGTGTCTACGTGTCCGTGTCGCCATATGATATGCACATGGCCCCGTGTCGGAGGAAAACCCCCAAAATCGACCGTTTCGTCAAATTGACGAGATACGGCCCACACGTATCCAATTGTGGACACGACACAAGCTACAAACAAACAATCAATGGTCAATTAGATCTATTGACAAACACTACATGTGCCAATTTTGGAATTCCCCCAAAATTGGCACCAAAATGGACATAACTCCCACCGTAGGTCTCCAAATGATACCAAATCAAAACCTATGGGTAACCTATGCATGTGGGGTAGTTTCTTATTGTAAAAACTCAGATCTATAGCCTATAGAAAGGGGGAAAACTGATTTATACCTATTGGGAGATGGATTCCCAATGAAAAGGTCCCAAATGATAAGTTGCTCTTCTCCTTGTAGATCTTGGCCTCCTCCTCCTTGTTCCTTGCTCCTTGCTTGTAGATCCTTGATGTAGAGGCTTCAATGTTGAATTTAGGAAGAGATTTGAAGAGAATTGATGGGGAATTGATGGGGAATTGGAAGGGGGAAACTAGATCTAGAATTTTGGGGAAGAACTAAAATGAGAGCACTCTCTCTCCTCTCCATTATGGCTGGATAAAAACCCTTCCCCAAGCAATATACAAAGTCAAAAATACCCCTTGGAGCCTCTCATGAAGAAATAATTAGGGAGGGAAGGTTCTAGTCTAATGGTTCCACTAATTAATCATGTTTCCTAATCCATGGGCCTAATTCATGGGCTCAACTTAGACTAGTCCAAAAGCTTGTTTCATGCTCTCTAATTAAATGGTTAGGTCCACTACACAAGTCTAAATAAGTCTACACTAGCAATAATTAAAATAAATAAATTAATCATGCACAAATATTAATTATAATAATTCTAAAATAATTAATACTCAAGATAGTTACCAAACTACCCTTAGATGGAAATGTGAGGGTGACAATTATGAATTAAAAACAATCAGAGAAATGTACTCGCCTGAAGTCCTGAGCAAAGTGTGTCTCTCGATGCCCAAGCTGGTGTCTCACAACCTATATATGGTATGTTGTATCAATACAAGGTTCAAAGATGAAAATAAATGAAGTTGAAGAAGTTCTAGGTCAATACGCCGTTTCTAAGTCAAACCAATGTATTTCTAGGTTGCAAGAATCTAATGCTAGTCACTAAGTCAATACACTATGAAGCTATGCTATACTAGCTAAGCTAACACACCACAGTGCAATCAAGAAGCCGTATCCTAAGATACGCGGATTTTCTAATATGAAAATAGGTTTATATATATATATATATATATATATATATATATATATATATATATACATAAGTCATATATAATAATAATAATAATATCTCAAAATAATTTAAAGGGGATACCTTGGCCTTGCACCAATGTGTATCACAATTACCCTGACACTCAACCTCAATACCCTGGGGTATCGACCCATACCTTGGTGATACCTTGGTATCTCAAGGTAATCTAAAACTAAACACAAGATATAAATAGATACCTTAAACTAAATAAACTAACTGTTTTCTAACAAGTATACTAACTAATATATTACCTATACTAATATACATATCTAACATAATCACCTAGTACCTCTACTACTCACTAACCTCTAGTACACATAGTTATATACCTACTAACTACACCATGACCAAGATACCTGAAACTGAAACTACACTAACTGACTCTAACTAAACAACTAAAACAACACTGAAGAACAACTCTGAACTGATATACCAAGAATCCCTTCTACTGATACTGAGACTAGTGGCTGAATCTCAAACTCAAAACAAGTATTTATATAGTTAACTCTTAACAAAACCATACTTAGCTAACTATTTGCTAACATATCTATATATACTAGTATAATTACCTGACTACTATATCCAATGTCTACTAGCTATCTATACGTAGCTAACCAATCTAACAGATACTTCAATGTATACATAACTATCTCCCTAATACCCTTTCTAAATAATTAACTAACTATACACTAAAAATACTAATCAACTTACAACTGAACTTCCTAACTGAGCATCCTGCCAAGCCAAATACCTCAAATTCTAAACTGAAAAGTAATTATGGCTACACAGTTCTAACTGAAAATTACAACTGAAAACAACACTGAGCCGCACAGTAAGCTACCCAAACTGCTGCGTAAAGCCTGCACCTTGTTCTCAGTTACTGTATGTATTGATACCTTGCTGTGTTCAGTCAGTCTCCTTGCTGTGCACATGACTCAGTCCTTGCTGAGAACTGCTACTGCACCTTGCTGTGAACTTCAGTCCCTGTATTTCAGTACAGGTAAGTCTTCAGTTCTCAGCTAGGTGTTCAGGTGGGTAAGTCTATCAGGTCTTCAGTTGAGGTAAGTGAGTCTCTGTTCAGTCGAAGTATCTATCTGCTCAGTTGAGTTGCTGTTGCTTGATGCAGTGGTGGTACACTGATGCATTGCTCTCTCCTCTCTGCCTTGCTGCAACTGCTACTGCACCTTGCTGATTGAGTTTGCACAGCCTTCACTGGCTGAATGCCCCTACTGCTTCCTCTGTTCTTTATACTGTGCAATGTACACAGGAACATTGCTGCAGGAGCTGGTTCTCAATGCTGTGTGCAATGCACACAGAGACATTGCTGCAGGTTGCTCTAACTGTGAATGCTATTCGCTGCTGCTCGGTTGCACAGTGGCTGCTCCACACTTCTGCTCGGTTGCACTCACTCAAACACACACAGACACACAAAGCACAGCCACTAAAATCTCTAAGTATATAACTATATATATGTACACACATATAGATATCTAACCAAACATAAATATATATCTATATAGATGTAAACTAACACATGTATATAGACATATACCAAATATCTAAATGCATATAAACCCACACTACCACATAAATATATATTTAGATCTATACACATAGTTATATGTATATATATAGATACCCTCATATATATACACATAGGCATATGTTTATACAAAAATCCAAAGTACACTATTACATACACCATATAACAAATAGATAGTATATACATATATAATTACATATGCATGTATAGTACAAAAGCCAAAACACAAACACATGGGGTGCACCGCACCCGTATCACACTTTTCTATGATACGCTTGCGACACGGCCCCCAACTCACAACCAAACGTATCTCGGAGGATACGTACAAGTCCAATACGTAATTTATGATCAATACATATATAAATTAGAGTGTCTACGTGTCCGTGTCGCCATATGATATGCACATGGCTCCGTGTTGGAGGAAAACCCCCAAAATCGACCGTTTCGTCAAATTGACGAGATTCGGCCCACACGTATCCAATTGTGGACACGACACAAGCTACAAACAAACAATCAATGGTCAATTAGATCTATTAGATCCATTGACAAACACTACATGTGCCAATTTCGGAATTTCCCCAAAATTGGCACCAAATTGGACATAACTACCACCGTAGGTCTCCAAATGATTCCAAATCAAATCCTATGGGTAACCTATGCATGTGGGGTGGTTTCTCATGGTAAAAACTCAGATCTATAGCCTATAGGAAGGGGAAAAACTGATTTGTACCTATTGGGAGATGGATTCCCAATGAAAGGTCCCAAATGATAAGTTGCTCCTCTTCTTGTAGATCTTGGCCTCCTCCTCCTTGTTCCTTACTTCTTGCTTGTAGATCCTTGATGTAGGGGCTTCAATGTTGAATTTAGAAGAAGATTTGAAGAGAATTGATGGGGAATTGGAAGGGGGAAAACTAGATCTAGAATTTTGGGGAAGAACTAAAATGAGATCACTCTCTCTCCTCTCAATTATGGCTGGACAAAAACCCTTCCTCAAGCAATGTACAAAGTCAAAAATACCCCTTGGAGCCTCTCATGAAGAAATAATTAGGGAGGGAAGGTTCTAGTCTAATGGTTACACTAATTAATCATGTTTCCTAATCCATGGGCCTAATTCATGGGCTCAACTTAGACTAGTCCAAAAGTTTGTTCATGTCCCCTAATTAAATGGTTAAGTCCACTACACAAGTCCAAAATAATTCTACACTAGCAATAATTAAAATAAATAAATTAGTCATGCACAATTATTAATTATAAAAATCCTAAAATAATTAATACCCATAATAATTACCAAACTACCCTTAGATGGAAATGTGAGGGCGACACTGATTAATTAAATAAATAAGTAAATAAATAATTAAATAAATAATAATTAATTAATTAAGTAATTAAATAAATAAATGTTTTTAGGTAATTAAAAATAGGTCCGGGGTCCAATAAATTCCAGAAAAATTATCCTAAGTCCAGTTTTTTATTTTACACCCAAAAATATTATTTTCATAATATTTTAATATTATTTATTAACAATTAAAAATAATTTAATAATTAAAACCCTGATTTTAATTACAGAAAAATTCCCAGAAAATTCCAAAAAATTGTGAAAAATCCCAATTTAATATTTTTTGAAAAACCAGGGGCTTACAACCGGTCTACGAAAAAGTCATGTACGAAGCATTGTTGTCACGTCCCGCTCCCAGAATACTAGGTAAATACGAGAACTGATATGGCCAACCACACATTACAGAATACCGAAGTAAGCCGTAATGTGCTAAGGTTGTCTAGAAGACATATAGGTGGGCTCTAGCAACCTAATATCTCAATCCATCAATATCAAGTACAAGAGTATATCATATATGAAAGTAAAAAGGTATCCCAAATTATATACCACATATGATCATAAGGCTAGTGAATACAAAATGCTGCACTAGCAGAGTATAATTATACATGATCAAATATACCAGACATGATCTAATATATACATCATGTTGACTGAAGTCAAAGAAGTAATCTTAAAATAAGGGGCTAACACTGCCTCTTGCTAAAATACCACAAAAATAAAATAACACTACGGGGGGTGGAGGAAGAAAACGCACTCGCGAGCTTCAGTCGCAGTCCTACGAGTGCGAGCCATCTTGCTGGAAATGCGGTGGACCCTGGTTCTCCACGGGGTAATCTGGCCATACAAAACCAGTGTGGTCAGAACCACAAGCAACAAGTACCATAAGGAAACTCAAGGTGATAGACTAAACACATCACATCATACAACAGAAAATGAGACATATAAAAATAAATGCGGATCGAGACTTGTATAGTACCCATGTACTTGTCTCAAAATATAACTGGAAGAACTGATAACAAGTGCATAAAGAAAAGTAATTAAGACGACGAGCGGCAAAAGGGCATATGAACTACTCTAGATCGGGACCACAACCCTTAAACCAAACAAGGCATACCTTCACCTGAACAGAACTTAGCACCCTAACCACGCGCCGAAAGAATGAATTAAACGGACGAGCTTAAAGAATAGACAAACATTTATTTCACGGCCAAACATGCATACAGCTTGCTATAATTAACTAACTAGGGTTATTAAAAACCTAGTTACTAACAAATGCATGCTTTAAAAAATATCGCTAACACCTGTACTGCAGTCAACCCGGATGGCCAAAGGGTACGCTTGTCGAGTAAACTTAAATGCATATTTAACATCACTATATCATAACTTGTTACTTTGTCATAAAAAATTTGAACTTGTAAGCATAAACTTAAACTCGTGATCATAAACTTGCCTTATAAACATAAATTTGTATATAAACTTGTCTTGTAAGTGTCGCAGCACGCGTAAACATAGTCAGTCATGAAGCCTTTTCCTAGCAGGATTGGTCCATGTTGCATGGGGCCCTTAGAGATTGGGGTAGCCGGTAGCGCAATATTCTTCCCTCCCAATGATCTACATAAATCTTATCTTGTTTAATCATTACTAAATTATTTCAAGTTCTCGAGTCGTGGACACTTGAGAACTCCCTAGAACGACGAGTCACGAGTACGAGCTTTTTACGAGTTATCGTATTCGCGACACATGATACATTGGACAACACTCACACTCGATTTTCTGATGCCAAATACAATAGATTTTCATACACAAATATTTCCACGGTGTCGTGAGGATTGTGAACTTGTACATAAACTTGTCTCGTGAACTACATGTAAAACTTGTCTGGTAATATAAACTTGTATCAACATAAGGAAGCACACATCAATAATCACCAAAAAGAATTATTAAATGGACATAATTAAAATGAACACAAAATGTGCAAAAGGCCTGTCGGGGCGTAGGAGGAGCCTGGGATAGAGCGTGCTACGGAGTGCGTCAGAGCCATGCCGTATGTGGCCCCATCTCCGTCGTCAACGATCTCTCCAACGCCATTCACCACCTCGTCTCCGACCACCTCGGCCGCCACGGACACGTCAAATGAATAAAAATATAATAATTTAATGCAACGTGCATAAAGTCCCGAGCGTATCGTCGGGCATCTCCAAAAAAAAAATTATCGTTATCTTGAATTTTATTATACAGTCTTATAGTATCTTTATTGGGATAATCTTATGTTAGGAAGAGAGGTTATCAATTACCTTTTTCGTGCCCTTGGATTTTTTTGTGAATTTTAATAATTCACAAAGAACCTCTTGTGCATAGAAAAGATAATAAATAGCTATTTTTTATAACATTTGAACATCCTAGTAAAGATATAATAAGTACTCTTTTTCATAAATAGTGAAGTTTAGCGACATCTTGCGACGTTCAGCGACGGGTACATTTCAGTCGCTAAAAGTTAAAAGGTCGTCGCTAAGTGTCGTTGAAAGTCACTAAAAGTCTGACATGATAATTTTTTTATGTCAACATTGTTGTAGCAAAACGTCGCTGATAATGTCGCTGCTTTGGCGATGTTCTGCGACACTATACACCGTCGTCGATGTACCGACGTCGAGTCGCTAAACGTCGGTACTTCAGTGACGTCATAACATCAAAAAATTACGTTGCTATTGCGACGAATAGCGACTTTTTTGTTGTCAACGACCATGGAATATGCGACGACGTAAAAACATTGTTAATTACGTCACTAATTAATGTTAGTGACATTTTTTGGCTAATTAGCGACGTTTTTTGGCGTCGCTAAAATATGTTATTTTGGTAGTGAGGATTCCTGGTTGCATGCGTCCATTGGCCGCATGGACGCACTGGCTGCATGCACCTACTGGCCGCATAGACTCACTGGCCGTATGCACCCAAATGCTGAGTGATGGGTCATAAATGCGTGTCAGAGAAAATTGACTAAAGATGATTGATGTGACATGCCATAAAAATGTGTCAGGGAGAAGACAAAAGCAAAAAGTATGCACGAAAAAAGGTACAAGAAAAAGATACATATGTCGCTTATAAGTCAAATGACAAGCTGGACGCATGGACAACTGGTCACATGAGCTTTTGGCCGCATGAACTCTTGCTCTGTGGAAAATCGCATGCGTTCAGTGTTCTATGCATTCAACTTAGGGAGGTATATGTAGAGACAGTCATGCGTCTAATAAGATATGCGTAATGCTGGAAGGAGCGCATAAAGTTGGGCGCATGGAACTCCTCCGTTCCAAAACATCACAAACTCCATGAAAAAACTCCAAAAATTCGAAAACTTATTTTCTTCATAAAATCTTTATTTTAACTATGAATCAAGTGAATCAAAAGTCAAAATGCTCGAAATAAAGTGCTCCATCAACCACAAAATATCATGTTTTAGTAAATCAAAACCACAAAAAATATATAAAACCCATGAAAACCCTAAACCTCAAATTTAGATCTACTCAAATATACTCATCAAAATTTAAAACTCCAAGAACTAAATACGATTAGCAACTTAATGAGAACATTTTCCATCAATTACATTTAAAAAAATATATAGATATAAAAATGTCCAAAAATCAAGGCTTCACCATTGAGCAAGATGTACTTGCCTCGAGTGGCTCCTAGCCTCTACCTCTCACAGTCCACGTCACAGCAACTTCTCCCTATGGCTAGAATTTGGATAGAGGGAGCTTGAGGGAGAGGAAGAAGAAGGAAGCAAGAAGAGTGAAATAAGAAAATGAGGGAGGAGAGAGAAAATACTCATATATATTGTCACGCCCCAGTCCCAAAAATATACGTAGGACTAGGACACGTAAGCATGCCAGCCGCATGGATATGGCAACTCCAATATATGAAAACCAATCCATACGTACGCTGTAGTATGAATATCAATCCACAAGTGGTATAAAATGTAATACAAGTCACATGGTAAAATCTAAACCTCATCCACCAAAATCATATAGAAATAAATAAACAGTACCTATGAAACTAGATCTCAATGAGAAGTATCTAAGGATGATAGTTGGATGGAAACAAATCCACTACCAACTCAAATGGAAAAGTAAATACAATATGAGTACAACACACTCAAGCCCAATATAAGTATACCAGCTATTGATCACGGCTCGAAGAGAAGACATCCACGAAGCATCTATAACCATCCGAATCTGCGCTCCTGCAAATACTCAAGAACAGGTACACCTGGCAACGGACCAGGTCCTCGGAGGGACATAACAAGATACTTAAACACATGCCAATAAAGTACTGAAATAAATATTCAAAAGGGGTCGCCTAACCGTCTAAAGTGAATGCAGTTAAGAACAACTTTCCCCATAAGTGAGCTATCTGGCTGAAAACCTGGGATTTGGCATGGTTCTCTATTGGAGATCCAGGGGCCTAAAAAGGCACGACGATTTTCGAACGCCGGAGGCCTGCCTGATAATAATATAATATATAGTGGTCATCACCACCCGTATCTCCAGCGGAGAATCCGGGCGCACAATAGAAAAAGTGTAAAGGAGCTCAAATACGGTACTTGTTGTTCTTCCCACCCCATGCTCTAAGCATGTCACATCCATGACACAATTGGTTCATAGCCTATTCTTAGTACCCTAGCCCAAATTCTGCAACCAAACAAGGACAAGGATGGGACCACCGTACTACAATAGGCTATGTCCCTAGACCTCTAATAACTGCCAAGTCTACTAGCATGCAAAGTTTCTAACAGCAGTTATTCCTAACGTGCGTCCCACACGTACCGATGATCAGTCAATACGTGCGTCCGTGATCTATATGAGACTCACAACTCGTGTAAAAATATGTCACAGTCAAATGAACCTAATGATGCTACATGATAATGGGGTAGTCTCATGAACAAGGTCAATACAATACATAAATAAAAATATATCGCGACATCACCGTCGCGCGTATTTTATATAACAATTAAAATATATGAGCTAAAGACAGAAAATAAGGATGCATGCAACGTAGGGAATATGAATAACAGTACAATGGCAAGGTATACTTGCCTGGCCAGAAGACTGCGATGTACCAATAACCTGCTCCAGAAGTCATGCAGAATAAATCCAATATCCTATGTACATATGATATAATAAAATAAAATTATTAGTCATTACACTAGTGCACACACAATAATATTTACACTGGACTCAGGGGGTACACTAGGGGTGGCACTAGTCATCTAACACGGTCAATTACGCGTTGAATTACGCGGGTGTGCTAAATTAAATATTGTAGCACAGTCAGTCGTCAAAATAACATGTGTCTAGGCCAGTACGTTAAGGTACGCAAGGCAGGCAATTCATAAGTTCTTAGGGTCAACATGGTCAAGGCAAGTTCGGGACGGTTCGCGGTGTCCTAGGGTCGTATAGTCCAATTATGTATAGTGAGCATATTATTTAATTATTTACAATTTATGTACATATCATGTATATATATATATATTTCTATATAACACCCAATTTTTCCTACCACTTGGATACATGTACTAGGTATCTATATAAAAGTATACCAATGAGTAATATACGTGTATGCGTACATATACGTACACGCATGTGGGTTCACCGACTCAGGACCTGGTGTCAACTATCAACCAATAAGCAATACTAATATCCTACTGGCATACACACAAGCACATATAAAAGAAGAAGATGGACAGGTTTGTACCTCGGAGTACGTACACGGGATCGGCTGGACGACGACGAAGAGAGGTTGATGACGATGAGATGACGATGCTGCGATGATGATGATGGGATGACGAGGAGGTGATGACGATGATGGTGGTTGATTAGGTTTATGGTAATTAGGGTGCTAATTAGGTTGACGATGATAATGGTGAAGCTGGTGACGATGACAACGATGACGTGGACAGTGGTGATGACAAGGACAATGATGATGATGACTAGGATGATGATGTG
This sequence comes from Iris macrosiphon, assembly GCA_036927795.1. NCBI lineage: Eukaryota > Viridiplantae > Streptophyta > Magnoliopsida > Asparagales > Iridaceae > Iris > Iris macrosiphon. The sequence goes on from JAYESA010000011.1 coordinate 184,335,388, forward strand.
GAGGATGGTGATGATGATGAGATAATGAAGAGATGATGATGGTGATGAGATAATGAAGAGATGATGATGGTGATGAGATAATAAAGAGATGATGAAGATAATTATATAATGAAGAGATGATGGTGGTGGTGGCTCTCCGGCCAGGCAAGCTCCGGCCAAGGCGGAGGAGGGAGTCATGGAGGAGTCTAGTCGGAGCTCCGGCCATGGGGGAGGAGCTCAGGCTGAAGTCAGGGCTGGGGGACAGGTGTCTCAAAGAGGAGGAGAGTGGAGAGGAGGGTGTATTCGTCGACGTGGTGGCGGACAGCGGGGTCGAGCTGGCCGGACATGGCTGCTCCGGCCAGAGAGAGGCTGAGAAGGGAGGAGGAGATCGAGGGGGAAGGTCGTGCTGTCGATGCCGGCGAGATGGGCAGCGGAGGAAGTGCTGGGTGGCCGGCACTGACAGGGAAGAGAAGGAGGAGCCGGTGGTTTGTGGTGGAGATACTGCAGGCGGAGAAGGGAGACTGTGGAGATGGTGACGTGGGGAATGTCGTGGGGACGACGGCGGTGACGGTCGACATTGGTGATGACTCGGCGAAGGATGCCCAGGGTGGTTCGGCTCCGGTCGAGGCCCGCACAGTGGCTCGGGGACGCCGGAAATGAGGTCGGGAAGTCGACGAGGAAGAGGGGCTCTGATGTGGCGAGGTACTTGTAACTTCTTGCTCGTAGCTCGGATTTTGATTCCGTAAATTGTATCGCGTAGCCTATATGACCCCCTCGGTGCCCGTGCAAACCGCTCGGGGCATCGCGACCTGTGGTGATCGCACACCGCGATCCAAAAACAGGAAAACCAACGCCCTATTTTACCCTGGAATCGAGTACGCTCCGCCAAACGGGACGACTTGGTCGCGTGCGGTCTTCACAGATACGTGCGCGTCATTGATACGGATGTGCGAGATTTCCCAGAAGCTGATTCGGATGTGCGTGCACACCGGAATCAGTGCGTATCCGCGGACACAGTCCCGTATCCGACCCTTCTGAATCTCGCCCTAACTTAGTGTACACACGTCGGATTGAGACGAAACTTGCGCCATCGGACTCGTAGCAATACGCTGGTCCTGTGAGCCAAGTTTGGTTCGATTCTGAGAACGTTGACAAAATCGCATGTCGTGGGCCCCACAGGTTCCAACCGACGGGCGATTTTGAGAACGGCTCATCGGAATCCAATTCCGGAAGTTCCGTTGGGTTTGTATCATCGTTCCTGACCTGTTAACACTAAGTTGGACTATTTTTTAGACCTTTGACCCTGACACATTTTTCGGTACAAAGCGGCCCACATCTGGACCCTCCTTGACCCGAAAATGACGTTTTTGCCCTTGTCTCCAAATTGGACTCAAGGACAGGCGATCCTAGCTGATTAATATTTTATGGACCTGATAGTGATGTTTGTTTCAGCAACCAGAGTAGTGCCTGCAATCCCAGCTGAAGCTCAAGCTATAATTGGAGCTGAAAACCCAGGCAAGTGTACCTTGTCATAAAATACAGTTATTGATTCATTTTGATTCTCTTGCTTTAATTTTTGTGACTGTTGTACTTGCCCTATCAAGTACTTATTACCCAGGACACCTGACACAAAGCATGATACAGAATCTTCCTGATTATTCAAGGGGGCTTTGTATAGGATTTAGATTTCATGATTTAAGCTTTATTTTCTTAGAACTTAATAAATGACTGATTGCATTAGTTTAATCTTGCGTAACATGAACATTGAGAACTGTGACATGAGATTACATTGGGTGGAAAGAGTATTACCATATCAAGGCTGAATATATGATATATTATAATCTGGATGTGTCCTAGTCTCTGACACAGAGCTTTGGCACCTGTACTGGCCCTTCGAGAAAATACTGCTATGGTTTCTTGACACTGATCCTGTAGTAGTCTCAGCCTGAGTATGAATAATAACTCTCACTTGCATGATCACTTAGCTGGTTTAGTTACTTACTCCGTTGTTTCTTTATTTCTGCACTGCATTATATTTTGGCATATTTTATCTGTACCTTGCTATGTCCCCTGAGGACCTGGAATGGATTATGTCCCCAGATTTAGCAGATGAGATCTACATAGAGGTGTACGGAACAGGGGAACTACTCGGAGCAGTACCGGAAGACGAGGTGATCGCTGAGGACTTCTCCTGAACAATTTTTTCGCCCTGCTCAGTCTGATGGCAAATAGACTTTATTTCCTGTTAATTGAACTCTTTATTTCCTGTCTTTGAGAACTTGTGTAAACAGACTTAATATCGGATTATTCTCCGATTTTATTTACTTTGATTGTTGTTGTTAATATTTCTTTTGCTGATGTTGCTATCTTATATCTGTGGATGAGAATAGTAAAATTCTGACTGATGTAATACAGCTTAAGTATGCCCGATGGATCCATTAAATTGGATTTGTCCATCGGTGCATGCTGCTGGCCATTGCCATGTGTTCAGTCCCTCGATATTTTGGGACTGGGGCGTGATATAGTTTTTGTGGTGGCTCATGCTGGTCAACGACTAAATTATTCGGTTTCAACTTAGGGACCGAACAGGCCTGCAATAAGAATAGGATCAGTTTTTAGGATCTCATCCACTTGCTTGAATCGTTTTTGATATCTGTATCGTATTCAAACTAATTTTGACTTGCATCTTGCCTTGACTCATGTGCGCCTCTTATAGTTTATTGTTGATGCAGAGTAATGGATTCACGAAAAAACGACGGAACTCCAGCAAGAACACCAATAGGCGCTGAAGCCACCTACGGAGAAGATGAAGTGACGCTATTGAGTGGAGATCCCTCTACTCACCGAAGTAGCCAAGCAGATCCGCAATCTTCTAGATTTTGGCGTGATGATATTCCACCTCCGCCCCAGTTCACTCCACAGATGCCTGTCTTTCCACCAGGCCAAGCAATGGACGGACAGCAGATGTTCCAGATGTTCTACGCAATGATGCAAGCTCAGCAACAAGTCCAAACTGAGGCCCATCGTCGCGAAGCTGAGTACTTGAGGAACAGTCTAGTAAATGCACTGGAGCAGGCCAACCTACCAGCTAGACGGCAACCGACGGGCTCTATCACTGATTTCCGACAACTGAAGCCCCGTACTTTCTCTGGCAAGGAGGGACCAACAGAAGTTCATGAATGGCTCACCAACATTCGGCATCAATTAGAAGCAGCTGAGCTTCCACAGGAACGTTGGATGACTGCCGTCAGAATGCAATTGACGGACAATGCTCATCACTGGTGGATATCCGAGGAGACCAGGCTCGGACCAGACCGAGTTACTTGGGAAGAGTTCTCCAGACTCTTCCAGGAGATGTACATACCGGCTATCGCTCGATCAGAACTTCGGGACAAGTTCAATCGCCTCACTCAGGATGCTATGACGGTGGAAGAGTACAACGCCGAGTTCATTCGTCTGAGTCGTTTCGCTCCTACCTTGATCCCGACAGAAGTAGAAAAGGCCGAGAAGTTTTTCGACGGACTCAACATCGAACTACAGAAACTGATTGGATCTGTCGTACCAACTTCGTACACGGACGTCCTTACTGCAGCTCGACGCATGGAGCGCGTCACCAGGAGAGAAATCAGTCTGAAGAGGCCTTCCACATCAGTACCAGTCAGAGCAAACAATGGAGAAGCTGCCAAGAAACCTCATCTGCATCAAGCACCACAGGGATCTGCATCCAAAACCCTGACTCTTCCTACTTGTTATTACTGCGGCAACACAGGCCATGTGGAGAAGGAGTGTAGACGTAAACACGGACTGTGCTTAGGTTGCGGATCCAGACAGCATGCAGTGAGCGACTGCCCTCAGCGTAGAGAAGCACCAAGAGCGAACCAACAAGCTCTACCAGCACCAGGAGGACATCAACCAAGGCCACCCTTGGTACTTCAAGCAGCACCCTACCAGCAAGCCCAGCAACAGCAGAGAGCACCACCTCAAGGACGCGGCCAAGTTTTCGCGATGACTGTGGGAGAAGCGCAGAACCGTGGAGTTGCAAATGCGAGTAAGTTTTTGTAGTTCCGTTTCTAGCATTGCTTTAGTTCGTGCCTGCTGGTTCATGACCCCAGATTAAACCTGATAACTTTAACCTGTTAATAATTGATAACTTAGTGTTAGCCTAGTAATTCTGAACTTGTCAATAATTCAGAATGATTTATAAATGTTAACCTGATAAGTTTTTGAAATATAACCTGGTTTTCTAAAATAGTAATTTTCTAGATTTCCCACATTTGGGAAATTGCATAACTTTTAATGCTTAGGAAAATAATTTTTCCTAGGTGCTCCTTGATTTTGATGTGCTTCGAACAATGGTTGCAACCGTGTCATCTCTGTTGACCGGTTATTCTTTGATTGCGAGGACGCAATCCTCTTAAGGGGGGTAGATTGTAAACCCCCTGATTTTCAAAAAAAATTTAATTTTTGGATATTTACATTTTTCTGGAATTTCTGAAATTTTCTGAGAATTTTCTTTAATTAAATTAAGGTATTTTAATTATTAAAGGATTTTTAACTATTAATAAATAATATTAAAATATTATGAAAATAATATTTTATGGTGTAAAATAGAAAACCAGACATAGGGTAATTTTTTGGGAATTTATTGGACCCGGATGGATTTTAAAAGTCCTAAAAACAAATTAAATTATATAACAAAATTAAACCGGGTTTAATTTTAAATAAAACCGAACCAAACCAAGTTGAACCAAACCGGGTTCATTGAACCAATTGCTTAGCGGGTCGGATCTGGGTCTAACCCAGACCCGACCCATTAACCCGAACCCGACCCGCCTTCAATTATTGGATCGGGCCGGATCCGTAGACCCGACCCGACCCTGTGGACCCGCGAACCCGATAACTCATCTCCCCCAACCCGACTTCTGAACTCCCCACCGCCGGAACGGCCACCGCCGTCGCCTCCTCTCCTCCCCAGCTACTCCTCTTCCTCTCCCCGAAACCGCTGTCCCCTCCGCTCCGGCTTCCCCTCACCGGACAACCCTCGGCCTCCCTCCACCTCTCTATAAAACCCCAACCCTAGCCGGCCGGCTTCGTCCTCCCCAGCTCCGCCTCGACACCGCCCTGCTCCGCTGCTTCCGCCCCGTACCGGCCATGATCTCCCCCGAGCGCCGCCTCCTTCCTCGACTCACTGCTGCCCTAGCCCCGACTGCACCAGAGTCGACTCCGGCCGAGCCCTCCAGAACCTCCAGCCGCCGGCGCCGTCCTCGGAGCTCCCCGCAGCAGTCCACCTCCGCGCCTCAGTCCGCCTCCGGCCGACTCCGGTGACACCCAGACGCAAGCCCTAAGTTGGACACAGGCAGAAGACCGGACACAGAAAACCCTAACTCTAGACACGGTTGGGCACAGGACACGAGGACACGAGGACTCGGTTTTTCAGACCACTTCAGGTACTTGTAACTTCTTGCTCGTAGCTCAGATTTTAATTCCTTAAATTGTATCGCGTAGCCTGTATGACCCCCTCGGTGCCCGTGCAAACCGCTCGGGGCATCGCGACCTGTGGTGATCGCACACCGCGATCCAAAAACAGAAAAACTAACGCCCTGTTTCACCCCGGAATCGAGTACGCCCCGCCAAACGGGACGACTTGGTCGCGTGCGGTCTTCACAGATACGTGCGCGTCGTTGATACGGACGTGCGAGATTTCGCAGAAGCTGATTCGGATGTGCGTGCACACCGAAATCAGTGCGTATCCGCGGACACCGCCCCGTATCCGACCCTTCTGAATCTTGCCCTAACTTAGTGTACACAAGTCGGATTGAGACAAAACTTGCGCCATCGGACTCGTAGCAATACGCTGGTCCTGTGAGCCAAGTTTGGTTCGATTCTGAGAACGTTGACAAAATCGCGTGTCGTGGGCCCCACAGGTTCCAACCGACGGGCGATTTTGAGAACGGCTCATCGGAATCCAATTCCGAAAGTTTCGTTGGGTTTGTATCATCGTTCCTGACCTGTTGACACTAAGTTAAACTATTTTTGAGACCTTTGACCCTGACACATTTTTCGGTACAAAGCGGCCCACATCTGGACCCCGCCTTGACCCAAAAATGACGTTTTTGCCCTTGTCTCCAAATTGGACTCAAGGACAGGCGATCCTAGCTGATTAATATTTTCTGGACCTGATAGTGATGTTTGTTTCAGCAACCGGAGTAGTGCCTGCAATCCCAGCTGAAGCTCAAGCTACAATTGGAGCTGAAAACCCAGGCAAGTGTACCTTGTCATAAAATGCAGTTATTGATTCATTTTGATTCTCTTGCTTTAATTTTTGTGACTGTTGTACTTGCCCTATCAAGTACTTATTACCCAGGACACCTGACACAAAGCATGATACAGAATCTTCCTGATTATTCAAGGGAGTTTTGTATAGGATTTAGATTTCATGATTTAAGCTTTATTTTCTTAGAACTTAATCAATGACTGATTGCATTAGTTTAATCTTGCGTAACATGAACATTGAGAACTGTGACATGAGATTACATTGGGTGGGGAGAGTATTACCATATCAAGGCTGAATATATGATATATTGTAATCTGGATGTGTCCTAGTCTCTGACACAGAGCTTTGGCACCTGTACTGGCCCTTCGAGAAAACACTGCTATGGTTTCTTGACACTGATCCTGTAGTAGTCTCAGCCTGAGTATGAATAATAACTCTCACTTGCATGATCACTTAGCTGGTTTAGTTACTTACCCTGTTGTTTCTTTATTTCTGCACTGCATTATATTTTGGCATATTTTATCTGTACCTTGCTATGTCCCCTGAGGACCTGGAATGGATTATGTCCCCAGATTTAGCAGATGAGATCTACCCAGAGGTGTACGGAACATGGGCACTACTCGGAGCAGTACCGAAAGACGAGGTGATCGCTGAGGACTTCTCCTGAACAATTGCTTCGCCCTGCTCAGTCTGATGGCAAATAGACTTTATTTCCTGTTAATTGAACTCTTTATTTCCTGTCTTTGAGAACTTGTGTAAACAGACTTAATATCGGACTGTTCTTCAATTTTATTTACTTTGATTGTTGTTGTTAATATTTTTTTTGCTGATGTTGCTATCTTATATCTGTGGATGAGAATAGTAAAACCCTGACTGATGTAATACAGCTTAAGTATGTCCGATGGATCCATTAAATTGGGTTTGTCCATCGGTGCATGCTGCTGGCCTTTTCCACGTGTCCAGTCCCTCGGTATTTTGGGACTGGGGCGTGACAGGCTCACATGAGGGTGTTGGGCTAGAAATTACATTAATTAAATACAAGGATAGAATTTAGATGGGGGACGATGTGCACGTGGTACATCCCAAAAATTACAGAAAAATTCACGTGAAGGGAAAATAGATTTCTTCACGAATTGTCCAATGGTGGGGGCACCTTAATACGTTTTTGCATAAAAGCCCCCTGAAAATTGGAAAATTGCGCAGAGGCAGAAATTAGTTTTAATTAATTAAATCGAACGCGCACGATGTTCTAGAATTAATTAGGAGTACATGGGATTAGATTTAGGCGGGGCACAAGTGTTCGGGCGTAGAGGGCGCAGTGTAGAATATTAATAAAATCCGGGTTGTACAAAACGGTCAAGATGGTGTCTCCAATTATCGAAGCAACGGTAATGTGCGCTACGTGTCATAATTGTTTCGTACTTAAATTAAATGCCGTTTTCTAACTCAAATTGGTTCAAACTAGCCCTAATTTTGGGTGAGGGGGTTTACATATATATACTAAGAGGAGAGAAAGATGATTAAGTCATGGGTTCAATCAAATGAACTGAACCAAATGTCTATTTTACATGTGGATCCTAAACCGGGTCTATGGCAATGTCAATGGGTATTCTACTCGTCTCGGGTAGTCTCTCTCAACAACAAGAATACATTATCAGAAAATATTTAATTCTAGAAATTCAAGAAATACCAAATCTGGAATCGGGTGTGACAATTACCTTAAAAGAATATTCGAGGTCTATGTGCTGACATCCTCTCGAATCCTCCTAGATGTAAAATTTCCTTGCTACCGGCTTCCCGTCACGGCACACGATTTTGAAAGAATGACCCGAATGCCCAGAAGAAAGAATAAAAATGAGGACTCGATAGAATAGAAGTTTGGTGAAGGAAGGAGGGATGAAAACAAAGTTGTTTGAAGAGAGAGTTTCGGACTTGGTTGTATTTCCCTTTCAACCACACACAACCAAATGATATATATATATATATATATATATATATCGGTGCAAAGTGGGCCACAAATGGACCCTACTTTGACCCAAAAACTATCGTTTTGCCCATGTGTCCGAATTGAAACAAATGGTAGTATTTTTCTACTATCTTGCTTATTTCGTGGATGTTGGTGATATTTATTTCAGCATCCGGAGACGTTTGTACTTCTTCCTCTTTTTGTGCTACTGTTGACTTGACATATTCACTGTCAGAATATTGTCTAAACTTTGCTCGGACACCAGACAAGTATACATTGTCATGATGACTGTTTATTTATATTTTGTACAACATGTTATATTTATGTTACTTATTTACTTAGTTATTTTCTATAAAAACTGTGCGTCCAAGATAGACTTGGGTGCAACGGCGTATTGCGTCATCTTTATTTTATTCACTATGCATATTGACCTAGAGTTATGTGACCACCCTATAATAGTAAGATATTCTCATATCTCCTTGACCTTGATACGTACTTTGTACATACACGGATATGTGATACACGTGAGAGGGCACGTACTGTCGTATTCGACTGATCATCAGTACGAACGAACGTGTGTCGGCTTAGTTCATATTTTGTTTTTAGGTGCATTCATTGATTTAGTAGTGAGGAACTGGACGTGTCGTGTCATGGATACGATCCGGACAATCGTTTGGGTGGGGAGGGTATACACTAGTCGTTTGGCTACTTTACACTTTCCTGTGACCCTACGCTCTGAGGGAGATGCGGTTTGACGACCATGGATTTATATGAGAGTAGTTGGCCTCTGGCATCCAGGGGATGCTTTGCGATTTATGCATATGATTGGATAGATTGTGTACATTTAAAGCTCTACTCTCGGAGGGGTCTATGTTGATCACATTTTCGCTAGACAACACATTCGTGTGAAGGTTATCCTCAATTGTATTCACGCAGCTTGGTTAGTTTATCCAGTACATATGTTTATTTTCAGTTTATGATTGACATGCTTCTATGTATCTTGTTACGTCCCTCTGAGGACCTGGTCCCTTTCTAGATGTAGACGATCATGACTATTTGCAGGAGCACGGATCGTGACTTGCTACTCATTTCTATTTCGAGGAGGTCTTCCCTTCGAGCCTTTTTGATAATTAGATGATGTACTTATTATGTTTCTTTTATATTCTAGTTTTGTAGTGGATTTGTCTCCATCCAACTATTACTTCTTCTCGACTATTTCATACTTGGTTCATTGCCATATTTGGTTATTTATTTCTATTTGATTTTGTGGATGAGATTAATATTGCCCGTGACTTGTGATATTATATACCATTTTTGAATTATTATTCATATACGTCGTACGTGTTTGTTATAATTTTTCATATATTGGAGATACCATATACATATGACTGACATACTTACGTATTCCTAATCCTACGTATTTTGGGACGGGGGCGTGACAATGACTATTGTCTTTGTCTAAAGAAGTGCTTGATGGACTATGTCTTGAATCAGACTTCTTGAACCAGATTCAGAAAATAGCACACGCAGTACGCTAGAGGTTCTTGGGTCTATCGGGGTGGCACTTTTGATTGGGCATGCGCACTTTTTCTTATTCATGAGAGTTGTCTGGGATCGCCATATCCCATAGTCGCTGCCCTTCACGACCTCTCATATAGGTAAGTCCTCAAATGACTGGTGATTGGTGTCAACCTTGCATAAAATTGCTTGGACTTATTAAGTGTTGTAAAACTCATCCTAACCAGATCACACCGGAACACTGTCACCAAAGGGATGGGGCATCATTTGTACACCATGTACAGCCAAAACTCAATTGTATTCACGCAGCTTGGTTAGTTTATCTAGTACATATGTTTATTTTCAGTTTATGATTGGCATGCTTCTATGTATCTTGTTACGTCCCTCTAAGGATCTGGTCCCTTTCTAGATGTAGACGATCATGACTATTTGCAGGAGCACGGATCGTGACTTGCTACTCATTTCTCTTTCGATGAGGTCTTCCCTTTAAGCCTTTTTGATAATTAGATTATGTACTTATTATGTTTTCTTTCATATTCTAGTTTTGTAGTGGATTTGTCTCCATCCAACTATTACTTCTTCTCGACTATTTCATACTTGGTTCATTGCCATATTTGGTTATTTATTTCTATTTGATTTTGTGGATGAGATTAATATTGCATGTGACTTGTGATATTATGTACCATTTTTGAATTATTATTCATATACATCTTACGTGTTTGTTATAATTTTTCATATATTGGAGATGCCATATACATATGACTGACATACTTACGCATTCCTAATCTTACGTATTTTGGGACTGGGGCGTGACAATGACTATTGTCTTTGTCTAAAGAAGTGCTTGATGGACTATGTCTTGAATCATACTTCTTGAACCAGATTCAGAAAATAGCACACAGTACGCTAGAGGTTCTTGGGTCTATCGGGGTGGCACTTTTGATTGGGCATGCGCATTTTTTCTTATTCATAAGAGTTGTCTGGGATCGCCATATTCCATAGTCGCTGCCTTCACGACCTCTCATATAGGTAAGTCCTCAAATGGTTGATGATCAGTGTCAACCCTGCATAAAATTACTTAGACTTATTAAGTGTTGTAAAACTCATCCTAATTAATTAGATCACACCGGAACACTGTCACCATAGGGATGGGGCATCATTTATACACCATGTACAGCCAAAACTCTTCTTCTTCTTCTTCTTCTTCTTCTTCTTCTTCTTCTTCTTTATTAAGTGTAATGCTATTCGTATCTCCAAACCAATCCTCCTTAAGTGGAGGCTGACGTGATATGCTAAATAGCATTACGTGGCAGCTGACATGGCAAATTTTAACCAAAAAAATTAATCATCTAAATTTTTTTAATGTTAATATTAATTTTAACGTTAATATTAATATGAATATTAACGATATCACGTCATCTGTTACATAAGGAAGAATAGTTTGTTTGAAAGAATACTTTGAAGGTACAAATAGTGTTATTCTTTTTGTTTATATATATCTAGCTTGCTATTTTTTCCAGCAATTATTTCATAGCTGAAGAGATGAGAGACAAATTAACAAAGGGGCGGTTGTCAGCCCCCCAGTGTAGATACAATTTGCAGAGTAAGGGTGACCAGCCTGGCCACATCACCATCCTCCTTGGCCACCGGATTGACCACGCCTGCATCTCTGAAGCGATTGTCGCAGAACGAAGGCTGATCCTTCACGAAGTCGAGCATCGCCACCGCGTCTCTGAGGCTCGCGTTGTCCATCGCCACGGCGGCGCTCGCCAACCCGGAGACCACCCGCACGTAGAGCTGCGAGCACCCGTCCAGCGCCGCCTTGACATCGCCGGCCGCGCCTTCGGCCAAGGCGTCGACCTTGGCTTGGGCGCTCGTTGCGTTGGCCTGCGACAGCTCGAGTGCTGCTTTGGCGAGACCCTGGGGGTCTGCGAAATTGCTCCCGGGGTGAGCCTGCAGCGAGACGAGGCAGAAGCCGTAGTCGATCCCGTACTTGCTGGCGGCCGCGGCCTTGCATGTCTCTTGCAGGAGTTGGAGGTCGCCGTTGGCAGCGGAGAAGAGGACGAGGACGGTGACGACGGCGACGACGGAGAAGTGGCAACTAGACTTAGAGGGAGCCATTCTTTCTCTCTTGCTTCAGTGTTCAGTGTTGGGAGAGGGAATGGAGAAGTTTGTGTCAATTTATATTTTCTTGTGTTCTATTGAGTTATGATGTGTATATAAATTTAGATTTGCTAACAAAAAAGAGGTGCGTTTTCATATCTTAGATGCACACAAATAGCTATTTCATGGTCAAATTCGTGTACTATGAAGATTCATGTACGCCCATGTACGAATTCATAAACTAAACGGAAAATTTGAGTGAGAGCATAAAAGTTTAATATATTTATAAAAAAAGCATAAAAGTTTTTAAATTTATAATAAAAGCATTAAAATGCCCTTCGGAAGGGTGTTTTACGCTTTTTCGTCGATGAATTTTTACTCCGTTAACGAAAGAGAAAAGAAAAAAATTTTATAAATAAAATAATAGAAAATGCCCTTCAAAAGGACGTTTTATATTTTTTATTAATTTTTTTTTCTTCTCTCTCCTCTCTCCTCTCTCTTCTCTCCTCTCTCTCCTCTCTCTTCTCTCCTCTCTCCTGTGTCCGCCCGCTCCCCTCTCTCTCCTCCCCTCTCTCTCCTCCTCTCTTTCCCCCTCCCCTCCTCTCCTCTCCTCTCTCTCTCTCTCTCTCACACTCTCCTCTCCTCTCTCCCAGTCAAATAATATATATTTAAAAGAGAGCGGAGAGGGAGAGGGAGAGGGAGAGGGAGAGGGGAGCGGAGAGAGAAGAGCGGTAGGGGAGGGGAGCGGAGAGGGAGAGAGGAGAGGGAGAGAGGAGAGCTGAGTGGAGAGGGAGAGGGAGAGGGACAGAGGAGAGGGAAGTCTGAGAAGAGGGGAGAGAGAGAGAGAGCAGTCTGAGGAGAGGAGAGAGAAGTCCTCTGAAAAAAAAATTATTATTTAAAGGAAAACGCCCATTGGAAGGACGTTTTTCTTAGGAAAAACGCCCTTCCAATGGGCGTTTTCCTTTCTTTTCTTTTTTTTTTCTTCCGGCTCTCCTTCCAATGGGCAGCCATCAGGCGAAAAGAGAGAGTGTGAGTGAGAGAGAGAGAGAGAGAGAGAGTGTGTGTGAGAGAGAAGAGAGAAAAAAATAAATAATAAATAAATATTAAAAAAATATTAAAAAAATATTAAAAAATATAAAACGCCCTTGTGAAGGGCGTTTTACATTTTTTTAATATTTTCTTTTTCCGAAAAAAAATTAAAAAATTAATAAAAAATTTAAAAAAATTTAAAAAAATGTAAAACGTCCTTGTGAAGGGCGTTTTTCATTTTTTTTAATATTTTTTTTCCTGAAAAAAATTAAAAAATTAATAAAAAATAATACAAAATTAATACAAAATTAAAAAATTAAAAAAAATTTAAAAAAAAATTTAAAAATTTTAAAAAATTAATAAAAATTTAATAAAAAATTAAAAAAATAATAAAAAAATAATAATAAATTAAAAAAAATTTAAAAAAAATGTAAAAGGGCGTTTTACATTTTTTTTATATTTTTTTTTCGGGAAAAAATTAAAAATTAATTAAAAATTTAAAAAAATTAAAAAATTAAAAAAATTAAAAATAAATTAAAAATAAATTAAAAAAAATTAAAAAATTAAAAAATTAAAAAAAATTAAAAAAAAAGACTTTGACCTCTTGGGCACCGCTTGCTTCTTGATGGGCTTGTTCATGTCCGACGTCGAGAAGGAACTCCGGTGCAACATGACTCCTCCCAGGCCGTCTCGGTTAGCACCACCGGATGTCGAGGAGATGTTGTTGTTGCCGGTGGCGGATTCACTGTCACGCCCCGAGGCGTCCCCCGAGCCGTGACCGCCGTGCGGGCCTGGAGTTGCGTCCGCACAAGGCTTTAATGATTTGCATAGCAAGCACGTATTCAGAGTACGCAGATAAATTGAAACACAGATTTGAAACATAGAAAAGTTCTCTTTATTGATAATGAACATCTATTACAAACTCTTGAACGAGTCAGCTAATATGCCGAACGGCTTACAAAAGGATTGACTCAAAATGAGATAGCAGTCCTGTACATTACATCATTTTATAAACTCTAAATGCTAAAGACCTCCAGGCTGGAGGATCGCTTTGCCACGGAGCTGCATTTATGTATGAAGAGTTGCAGGCTCTTGACTTCAAAAGGCTTTGAGGCGCGGTGAAGATTGCGCTAACAGCTGGACTGGATCGGGAAGACGACTTCGGCTCCTCGCTCGGTTCGCCTTAGTGCGGAGAACCTGTTTCAACGAGGGTCAGCATATCGAAACATGCTGGTGAAGGCGAGCTAGCCTGACTATACCAATCAACATGTTGTTTAGTGAAGCATGCATATTTGGTTGGTTTCTATCTTGCCTTAGTTCATTTACAGTTAAGCAGCATATTGAATTTACTGAAATGAACGTGCCACCGTTAGGTGGATTTTACCTGCCCGTCTGAATTACCTGCACAATACTTACCTTGCCTTCCCTGCCACGAAGACACAAGTTAGTATGCAACAGGTTTAAATATACAGGGATCACTGGCTTGATGCCACGAAGGGACGGGTTATAGTCTCAAGACACAAATGATATACACCGAAGGTGGCGAGCCCCGCTGCATAACACTTTGCCCCTTAACATACGACTATACATACGTTCCGTCCGGATCGGATCGATCCCGGTGCCCCGGTGACCGTCCGCGGAACTCATAACATACCTTGTGCACAAGTCGTCCGTGATCGAGAATACTCATAGAATGTGTTCCATAGCATACAGTTTGCATAGTCATCCTGACAGTTTATTTCATAACAAGCATATATTTCCATACTTAGCACGATTCATAGAACAGTTATAGACGAACTAGCATACAGGATGATAACCGTTCATAAGTTTGTTGACAAGCATAATAAACCAAGTCTATTCTCTTTTATCTTGGTTTCTTTTATAATTACTTGGTATCGTTGATCGGGGCGAAGGAGTGAGGCTTGGAAGCAGGGCTAGCTAATCGGGTTGGTAGCCACTCACTTAGATTTTGGAAAGAAGAAGGAAAGAGGCGTTTTACGACTCCGTTCGCAAGCCGCCTACTGCTCGTTCACCTGCACACGAACAGCTCGATTAATACTTCTTCCTCTCTTTCCATTCTCGGAATAGAAGTGCAAGTCTATGAACGAAAACAATGAAAACCATCGAAACCGTTCAAGGAAAACAAGCAAATCCCAAAACCAACTCAAAGCACGAAAGCAACAAGCGACATCGAAAACCGAGGCAATAAAAGATAGCAGCGGAGAGGTCCCTCCTGACTCTGCCGCTAAGACGATCCTTGGGGCACAGTCCACTGAATATGGGAATCGATTCCGAAGAAACAAATCCATAACGAGGACGAGTTCTTAATTCAATCTATCCCGATCGAACGATACCGTCTTGTGTTTCTTAGCCGCGCTCTCCGCATCGGGAGAACGGGACGCTACATTCACGAGCCGAGGATCTGCCCCCTTCCTCTCTTAAGCACCAGTTGCACACCCGGTAGTGCTCCTCCTTCGGGTACGGATTGCTGCAATACCTGCTTTAAGGAAAAATCAGAATATATATATATATATATATATATATATATATATATATATATATATATATATATATATATATATATAAATATATATATATTTTACTTTGCTGAGAAAGAGAAAATAAATAAATAAATAAATAAATATATATATATATATATATATATATATATATATATATATATATATATATTACTTTGAGTAGGAGAGAGAGGAGAGGAGAGAGAGGAGAGAGAGGGGAGCGGACGGACAGGAGAGAGGAGAGAGAGGAGAGAAGAGAGAGGAGAGAGGAGAGATGAGAGAGGGGAGAGAGAGAGGAGAGAAGAGAGAGGAGAGAGGATAGAGAGGAGAGAAAATATTAAAATAAAATAAAAATATAAAACGCCCTTCGGAAGGGCGTTTTATATATATTTTTTATTTATTTTTAATGTCTAATTAAAACCGTTAACGGAAGCTAACGGAAAAGCGTAAAACGCCCTTCCGAAGGACGTTTTAATGCTTTTGATGTAAATTTAGAAATTTTTATGCTTTTTTTATAAATATATTAAACTTTTATGCTCTCACTGAAATTTTCCGTAAACTAAAACTAAGGTGGATACCAAACTCGAATGGCTCTTTTGGTTATCGAGGAGAAGTATAAGATCATGGCTGTATGACAGAAGATCAGTAGATCGAGTCACGGAGGTATATTATTCCTTCCACTTATAAATGGTGGGAGGAGGTGCAGGCCAGTGGATCCAAAGACATATAATGTAATGTCCACAAAATTTCGAACGTTACTGATACACTTTGACTGATAATCTAGTTCTTTTAAGTATAACCATTGAATCTTAATATTATCACTTGACTGATACTCTAGTTGGAAAATTGTTGTGCATTTATTATGACTCTATTTTATTGTAGAAATTCACTACACAAACTCAAATTAGAAACTTACAATAAGATTGTGAGATGTGAGAGAATTTTTTCTATTAAGGTTCTTGAATTTTTAGAAACTTACAATCAAGAAATTAGGTTCATTTAATCCAACAGTTGGTTATTGATGAGTTTGAAAAAAATAGAACTCATGAGTTCCTCTAAAATTTTTGTTTATTGTAACAATCTGTGCTATATCTGTTGGAAAATTATTGTGTGCTTCTCAGTATTATGTGATGTCTGTGAATTTCAGTATTATCATAATTCTATTATGTGATGTCCTACAAATTTCCCGTGATAAAAATTTGCCTACATGTTTTGTTCAATTTTGTATGTGATCAAAACTGATCAGCCAAGCCAAGCCAAGCCAAGCCAAACATAACCAAGTCGGTCGATTTCAAAACCGAATCGAACAGTCGGTTGGTTTGGTTCGTATGTGATTATTTTAAAACCGATTTACTTCTGTTCGCTGCGGTTGTGACCAAATAGGTCGACCACCGACGGATGCACACCCCTAGTGGTTGCAACGATCGTTGTATCAATTGCATTTACAAGCAACCAAACAATCCCTATTAATGTGAATGAGACAAATCTTGGTGAACATGACCGGCCAGAGGGGGTTGGATTGCCTTAGCCGAAGCTAATTTTGTTGCCCTTCACCCCTATTAAAAAGATCTAGATAAGCCCACCCCAAATTTTTTATTTCCTTTTTTTATGTGGTTATTTTTTCTTCTTCATTTTTTTGTTGGAGTTAGTCCACAGTTAGTCCACTCCAACTCAGTCTAGCCCATTTTAATATACATTTTTGAATCCGGCCCAACTCACTCTAACCCATTTTAGTATACATTTTTGAATCCGGCCCTATAGAGGGAGATTGTTCAAGTCCGGGCCGGCCCTTGGTGAAGTTGGCGATTACGACGACTTGGCAAGAACACAATAGAAATATATGAGAAACTATGATAAGGAGATGCAAAACTATTTGGTTGGATGTAATTAAAAATCCTGAAAATGATATAAATCTAGCATCATTTGATGCTGTAAATACAGTGCAATGTCAAAAAAAAAAAATACCAACCCGATCTGACAAGTATATGGATCGGGTTACCATTAATGAGTAAGCCCTAGACCCGCAACCAATTCGGGTCGGGTGTCCCTTTCTTCGTCCTCAAGGACTTGATAAATTCAACAAAAATACTCGAGTGCTATAAAAACCCTAAATAGAAGGAAGAAGAAGAGCAATGGAGTCGAAATCAATCGCTCACGATCTCACCGGCAGCCACGATATCCTCCGGCTCGGGCTGGATGGAGTCAAGGGGGACATCGTCGGCTCTCACCCGCTCGAATCGAGTCGAGAATCGGTCAGCAAACCCTAATTCTTTTTGTTGTAGTTTTTTTTTGGGGCTATGGACAAAAAATCCTAATTTGATGTTCCTTTGATATTACTTCGTGGTCTAGGCATGGAGGAACATGGAGGAGAAGAAGAGGATGATCAATAATCTCACCTACGGATCGGCGTTCAATCTCAGGAAGGATCTCGATAAGCAGATCCTCTCCAGGTTCAAAACCCTAACCCTAATCTCGATCTGCTGCCGATTTCGTACTAATGATGCTTAAGATCGATTTTGGAAGAAATTGAGGTCCTTAAAATTTTAATTAGCTCTATTTCGGACTGAAACCATAATATAAGGATTTTAAAAAAAAAAGTTCTTGTCCTTGTTAGAAATTCCACAAACAGTACTTGTGAAACTTATACGCGATTTCAATAAAAGTCTGTAATTCGTGTTTGGAGATGGTTGTGGTAAATTAGTAGATTCTAATGGTTGGATCTTCCGTAATTTGTAGATTAATGTGAGTGGATATGTAATTTAGTTTGAGATTTCACAATTCTCTAGTATACTGTTCATTATCGATCACTAGTACCGCTGCTAGTTCTTAGACATGTTGATTTCGGAGCAAAGACTTGCATGTCAGATACATTAATGATCACCTAAAGCGTCTTCCTTCTGAAGTTTTGATGTAATAGGCCTTTTCAAGTATGGTATATCAGTACATAATGTATTTTTAGAGATAAATGTTCCTGAAGTAGTTATGTATTTGTAGTTCCATTTGTGGCTTTTTGTATCTTCATGTAATTGTTTTTTTTTCTATTTGTGTCTATCAAGTTGAAACTTTGGATATGGATATCCCAACACTAGTCATACTTGCTTACCTTCGAATTCAATCTTTAAGCTGTTGGCTTTTCATCCCATCAAGTATATCTTCTACATTGTTTCTAGGTTTGAAGTCGTAGTATTCTAAAATATTTTAGTATCATTGACATCTTTGTCTAGTGCCTTTTCAGATTTTTGACGTTTTGATAAGATTTTAATGTTTGTGTGAACTGAACCGATACCTGTGTGCCATTGGAAGTTGGTACCCTGTCGTCTCAAGAGTCAAGACTCAACATAGGCATCTGTTGTTGAAGCCGATTCATCCTTATATTTGGATTTATTGTCCTTTGCTAGTTCATACATTTTTACATTTCATTCTTTCATTCTACAATAATATCTAACTAGATTATAGTTTGCGAATTCTCTTTTAGCATAATTGGATTCAATTAAGACAAACAATTACTTTATCTATGCATCCCTATTGCATATGAAATTATGAATTGAGGTAGTTAGTTTAGATGCATTAAGGTAGTTTTAAGTTTAACCTGAAGCTGGTTCTTTTCCTTTTTTTGGTTCCAAACCTGTTTAAGACTCAGGTTCTTTGGTCAATTTTTTCAACTTTGCAGCTCCCCGTAGCCATAGCAGTTTGATTGTTGTGTCATTTTACCTTTATATTTAGATCCTTTTTTTTCTAGTTTATGGGATCTGGGTAGTGCTTCTTGGTTATGTTACCTTAAATTGCATGAGGGAAGGTACATATAACTACCACCATCAACTACATCTTTTGCTTATAGATACTTGGCTAGGAATTTGACACCCACATAGAAGGTTGATATTTGGTTAGCATCTGGTTATAAAACTTTGTGGAGCTTTCTCATACTCCACAGGCGACCCATTCTGATGGGAGAAGGTTTGGATGGTGATAATGATTTTGTTACACTTATCCATTTTCATTTTGGCAAGTGGCAGTGGTCTAATTTTGTAATCCCTGCAAAATCTTGTAGTTGCAAGACAAAAATAAACAAGTTGTGATGTTTTGACATTTTGTTAGCAGGAGAATGTCATGGATTTAGTTGGTTGGTTTACGGGAAAGGAACTGCGTTAAGATCGGCTTGGGCTTGTTTGGCACCCGAAAACTATTAGAAAGTTTGGTACTTCGTTTCCTTTGAATTTAAAGAAACTAGAGAATGTAGGTTTCCAAATTAAAAAGTTGTTTGTTTGGTACTTGCTAGGAACGAGAGTAAGGAAACTAGAGCCATCATTCATAGAATAATGTACATATTGACCATGTTAATTAGCTTGGATAGCTTTTTTAAAACAAAATGATAATAAATGTTGTCCTCTCTAGTTTTCTTGAGTTTCCACCATTTGAAATGGAAATTGAATGAGTTACCAACTTTTTATTTTTTGCTGATTGGCAGTAAGTTTCTAAACTAAGTTTCAACCAAGGTTCGCGGTATCGGAATCGGTTTCGGCCCCTTTCTATGAGTATCCAGATCGACAATATCGACGGTTTTAGATCAGAGTATCGGAAAGAAAATTATTAAATTTTTAGATTTTTTTTTATACATTTAGGCATAACTTTAAGTATTTTTGTTGTTTCTTTGTAGTTTTTGAATGAAATTGAATGAAATAGTAGTCACCCTTGGCGATTGGTTTACCTGCGATAGATAACTTTTCTTCTTTTACATGCTTTTACAGTCTTACTATGCTTTTACACCCTTGTTGATTGGTCTTTTTCGTTTAATTTTTTTTATAGAATTGACTGGAAAAGAGATCTCCAATGGTGTTATGGGTCAGTATTAGTATTGGTCGATATCGAATTAGGACATGTCAAACCATATCGGTATCGGCCGGTATCGGATCGGTATCGACTGATACTCAACAACCGAACAACACATCAAATGGAAACTAGGACTTTCCACTACTTTCTTTGCTACCATGCAACTTTTTGATTGTCAAACAAGCACTTAATGGCTTAAATATAGACTACTTTTTGGTATTGTACAACAAAAGAGGGAAAGCAATCTTGGCATTGAAAGTGATTTTATGGAAAACTGCTTTCCTTTACATATAATAACTTCTAAAGGCTTCTTACCAATCAATTGTTGACATTTGCTCGGTGAGACGTTGTTGAGTGCTTCATGGGTTAGTGGTTCCTCCCAAGTATAATGTATCTTGATCAAGTATGATGTCTCTTATAATCAAGGTTTATAGTATTGATATTTGACCCTTCTTATGAGTATCATGATCGATGGTATCGGCAGTATCAACGGTTTTGGATCTGAGTATCGATTTTTTTTGTTATCGGGAAGAAAATAATTATTAATAAATTATTAAAATTTTAGAAAAATATTTTATATAGTTAGGCATAATTCTAAATATTTCATGTGTTGTTTCTTAGTAGTTTTAAAATAGAATGAAATAGTATTCACCATTGCCGATTGTTTTACATGTCATAGATAGGTTATCTTCTTTTACATGCTTTTACAACCTATAGGTTTTCTTCTTTTACATGCTTTTACAGCCTTATTATGCGTTTACACCCTTGTTGATTGGTCCTTTTCGTTCAATTTTCTTTGCCGAATTGGCTAGAAAAGAGACGCCCAATGCCGGTATCGTCTAATATCGGCATCGGTCGTATCGAATCGGGACATGCCAAACCGTATCGGAACGGTATCGGCCGATACCGCAAACTATGCTTATTATTTCATGGTGCATGTTACTCTTTCGGTGCTAGGTTGTGCCCTTTCATGGGTTGGATTGAGAAGATCAAAGTACATTTTTGACATAAATAGCAACATGTTAGGTTTCCCTTCGGAGTTTGGATCATCGAAAATGTAATCAAATTGCAACAAGCGTCTTTTGCGAACTATGCAAAACAGTATATTGACATAATTCCTTTCTTTAGTGAGTGGTCATGAGCAGAGCACTATCCTTCAAACAATTTTCATATCTAAAAATGTGCTCCCATGATCTGCTCATTGTTAACTCATCCCTACCCCCTCATTGATTCCTTTTCTGAGACTTTATCAGAATTGATGGATATTGTCACAATTGAATAAGTTGAGTCAATGTTTAGTTTTTGGACCACTTTCTAAACTTGATGAAATTCGAAATTTTCATAGATGATTGTTTTTCGGTGTTAGAGATGAGTTTGAAACAATATTGACAAACCTATCATCAGTGGCCTTTAGCTACACTTTCAATCTACCTCAAACCCAATTTGGAGCCTGGGCTGTCATATTCATTTTGAAGAGAACTTTAGTAAGAAAGAGGATTGCCACAGGAACTAAAACGCAAATAAGAATGTAAGGAAACATATCTTATTTGTTACACCATTTAAGCTAATAAATCAAAGTACCCATCCTCCAATTCCAGTATAGGAACATGCTGCAAGAGAACCTCACCAAGCTAAACTTGATGAAATTCGAAATTTTCATAGATGATTGTTTTTCGGTGTTAGAGATGAGTTTGAAACAATATTGACAAACCTATCATCAGTGGCCTTTAGCTACACTTTCTTGGTATACTGGAATTGGAGGATGGGTACTTTGATTTATTAGCTTAAATGGTGTAACAAATAAGATATGTTTCCTTACATTCTTATTTGCGTTTTAGTTCCTGTGGCAATCCTCTTTCTTACTAAAGTTCTCTTCAAAATGAATATGACAGCCCAGGCTCCAAATTGGGTTTAAGGTAGATTGAAGTTGTAAATTGAGATTGATATCTCATCGAACCCTTATCAATTTATGTGCTTACAGTCGGTCCAGGTTAATAGAAGGAGGCTTTGATGATAATAATAGGCACCATTACTATTCTAAAAGGCGGCGCCTAGATGCTAGTCGGCTCCTTGGTGGAATTAGGCGTTAGGCACCCGGTGCCCGCCCGACTACCGCCTAGTGACTTAGTAAATCTATCCATGATGAGGGCGAAACTGACCTCAGCATATGAAGTATGAGATTGGGGGACAGAAAAATAACTCCTGCTCAATCAAGTCCAAGAATAATGGATCAAGAGAACTGCTATTACAAGATCTTGCGCTTAGACCAAAACAAAAATCTATGTATGAAGTCAATTGCTAGTGTGTTCCTTTGAAATGGATGAGGCTATTGCCTTTGATTTGGTATCTTTCCTTCTCCAAACAATTAGTTTGAGAGATGCAAACAAGAAGACATGAAATATGTTGAAGGAATATTAATATAAATCAACTGATAAGTAATTTCACAATAACCTTGAAATTCTATATTTATGCTTTTGTGTGGCGGTGGCTATTCATTAAACCCGTAGTCCTGCAATTTTGTTATTGAACATGTTCTCTCTAGATATATGTGGATGCACTATTATTTGGCTGTCCGTTTTGAAGATGATAAAGATAATTTACTAACCATATAAGAATTGGACTAAAACACCTATTAATATGTTCCCAATTGTTAGTTAGTCTTCATTTCTAGTGTCCTTAGCTGCCCGATTTGAAGACGCTAAAGATCATCTACTAACCATGGCATTCTTAGTGTACTCGACCAAAACTCTTTTTCTTTTTGTTAAAAATTATTTCTCCTGGTGGTATAAAGGGAATGGATTAAAACACCTATCAATGTGTTCCCAATTGTTAGTTGTCTTCATTTCTAGTGTACTTGGCTGTCCGTTTTGATTACGATAAAGATAATTTACTAACCATGGCATCCCTAGTGTATTTCACCAAAACTCCTCTTCGTTTTGTTGAAAATTATTTCTCCTGGTGGGTATAAGGGAAATGGACTAAAACACCTATTAATGTGTTCTCAATTGTTAGTTCTTTCCTTTGGGAACGTATCTCCCTTTGGATTGATCGTTCAATGGTTCATAGAGATGAATGTGGTTCTCTGTAACAGCAAACTGTATTTTCTTATACCTTAATCTAGTTTTTTCATAGTCTAGGGGTGCTCGGAGGGTGCTCCTTGGTTGCATGCGCTTAAACTGCATGACCACAAATGTTACCTTACCTTTTTATGACATGGTTCTCTCTTGCTTACACCTAGCTTAGTTAGAATTTGGCATTTCAGCAAAGTGTTGAGGTAAGGTTGACTGCTGCTCAAGAAGACTTTTCTGATTCATAGCTGCATGCCGTTAGGAGAAGGCCTGAATGATGATGATTAGTCATCTTTACTCATCATCCCCTCAACAGCAAGGGAGATGCTCCATGGTGTGTCTTTGGAAAGACGCTTGTATTTTGTTTCCTTTGTTGAACAAGTTAATAACTGTTGAATTTGTTGGTTGGAGATAAAACCCCATGTTGTTGCTATAAAGTTCTAGGACGATGGTATATGGTGGATGACTAGGTTACTGTGTTTTCTGCATATTCAATTTATTTGGACCAAATTAGCAAGATAGGATTTTGTGTGTGGGTGTGGGTGGGTGTGTGTTTTGGGGGGGGGGGGGGGGGGGGGGGGGGGGGTTTATATTACATACTGAGCATCATTATATGGTGAATTTATTTGGCTTGGTGACATCAAATTTATTAGGATTGCATTGTTTTGACCAGGTATACATTAATTCGGGCAATATTTTAATTTTATGGGTAACAGAGGTAGTTTTCATTTTGCAGATTTCAGCGACCTCCAGGACCATTAACATCCTCAATGCTAGGTTTTGAGGCTCTTACAGGTGGCTTAGATGATTTTGGTTTTGAAGATTACCTCAATGGTACCATAACTATGCCTTCAGAATATTCTTTTCTGTTTACCATGCATAATATTTTTCATTAAATGATCATCTATAAAGGAATGCTTATCCAAAATTATAAACACTAATCCGAAAAAGATGATAAAACATTAGTTTCTTCCTTCATCCAGAATTGCTTTGTACATGATTTTGTTCTTGGCTCTTCAAATGAATACCTGGCTCCCTCCTGCAAACACAATCCATTCATTGTGTTATATGTGTGTGCACTTATGCAAACCGTATCAAATTGGTGTTGCACAACTGTTTGTGCTGCCTATAGTTCTATAAATACAAAAAGCAAGTTTTTTGTTCTTTTGTAAATGTTAGCTCGTGCTGCTTGGCTCTCACATCTGATCCACATTATAAAAGCTGGTCATGACCTGCTTTATAAATTTCATTTAAACCCCAGTGCTGTCCATTTTAGACTAGTAGGATTTTAGATCAACCATTTAAGACCTTATATCTTGAGCTGATATCCAACTATTTCAGCTGGTGTAAATTATATGGTTGAGAGCAGATTGCTTTGTTATTTACTTGTTATCCATAACCAATACCAACTGAGTTCATAAAGCACTATTGTAAATTCAAAACTGGTGTTTCTGATTCAAATGCCATTTGATCTTATTGCGTAGAAATAAACATCAGTGCTTTCAGTGTTCTTAGCTGAGTATTAACTTAACCCACTGTGCTTGTGCATGCTGATTTGCTGCTCTTGTTGATGGGACGACCCCGCACAAGCTCAGACAACTGCAAAACTGACTGATTGTACAAATGTCATATTTTGGTCCAAACTTGCATGCATAAATGTGCTTATATAAGCTTTTAATGGTTCTTTCTTTTCTAGTGCCGCAAGACTCGGAGACTTTACGTCCTGATGACATGCATCATGGAATGGAGGTTCGCCTTGGCCTTTCAAAGGGACCCGTTTTCCCTGGTCACATTTGAAATTTGATTGATCATGACAGATAATTTTGGAGCTATGAAACTCTCATCAAAAGTCTCCTTATGCTATTATAAAATGTGGGCTTGTGCATTACATTCTGTAGGGTGAAACTAGATAACATCCAAAAAGCAGAAATTAGAGCATGTTTCTTGTTAGGCTTGATGAGTAAAATATTCTGTGTTTTGCCAGAGGCAGCTAGCTATATATGTGTTAGTGAGATTGGTTAAAATAGATATTTTGACCTTTTGATTTAAGGACTTGCACATTATGATCTGCAGAGCAACTATTTCTGGGACCAAATGATTCTCACTGAACTTTTGCCGAGAGTATTAACTTCATGTGAACAGAAGTTGGGTCTTATTCTTATTGAGGATTACTGCTAAACTCAGTAGTGCCAATACCTGTTTTGTACTCACCCGATAATAGATTGCATGTATATGATTTTTGTCCGTATCATACCAAATCAGCAGCATAGTGCATGGATAACTTATATGATTTGATTGTAGTAAACAATTTAGCTGATTGTGTTGTGCCTTTGGGAAAGCATAAGCATGAATCCAATTACAAAAAACCGGTGGCATACCACACCCGTCTTCTTTCATCTTTGAATCAAAATGCAATAATTTGGATAAAAAGTTGAAATATTGAGGCAGATATGTTGAGAACTTGCATTTTGATTCAAAGGTGAAAGAAGTCGGGTGTGGTACGCCACCGATTTTTTGTAATTGGATTCATGCTTATGTTTTCCCAAAGGCCCAACACAATCAGTAAACTAAACCTTCTCTCTGATAAACAGTGTACAACGCCCTCTCTCTTTACCTTTGATTGGCGAGTGTGAATAATACAACAGATAATAAGCTTCTTGTATAGGTGGCAATGATACATGGATGATGACTTGAATACTGCAACACTAGGAAATAATGGCAATGCATATTGCTAATGGAATTCAAACGTAAGCAAAAAAGGAATACAACGTCTACAGCTAGCTGGTCAATTTTATTGATTACAAAAAGGGGGCGACTGAAATCTTTTAACTAAAGGGAAAAAAGAATCACATTATGAGCATTCAGAACTCCACTTCGTGAGTTCGAGCCATCGCCTCTTCCATTGGCTTCTTGCTTGCTTCAAGAGCCCTGGGATTACAAGAGCTTGTCCGACTCGAGAAATCCACTTCCATCTGAGGGCAGCCTTAACCAGAATCTTTGCCCGTGCTTGTGCTTAGCGTGTTTCTTCCTCCACCCAGCACATGCAGGATACTCTATTTCATTATGAGAACAAACAAAATTATATAGAGAAAATTTGAATTGTACCCAAATTTATTTACCATAACTCAAGGTCTATCCCACTGCTTTACCATAATTTATAATACCCTCCGCTTCCGTCAAAAATTACTCCTAACAAATTACCATTATTATCAGTCCTCCTCGGCCTGGGAAGAGGAAGGAGTATTTCAGTTAAAAATTAACGGTCAACGCAGTTGACCCTTAGTTTGTGACGGAAGTATGACGGATTGTACATTATTGTAAAGCAGTGTGATGCACCTTAAATTATGATAAATAAAGTGGAATGTAACTCAAATTTTCTCTATAATAAATAAAGTGGGGATATAACTCAAATTTTCTCAATTATATATAAGCATTCAGAATGGGTTTTTTGCTCGATTAATGCCCAGGATAGTTTCCACAAATTTCAACATGAAAAACAAATCAAGTTAAAGACATACAAGCAAGCTCAGAAACGGTAAACCTGGTAAACCTAGGTTGACGTAGATCTAATGCTAATCTATCCTATATTAGAATATACTAATTTTGGCATTTTCGCATGTAATTATTTTCGTGCCTAATGTTTAAGGTAAGATTATATTTTTTTTTAGATGCCTGACGATACGTACGATATTTTGTGCATGCTGCGTTGCTTGCCATTTGGACATACTGTTCCACGTCTCTCCCGTAGTTTGATTTCGAGACCATCCGCCTAGTCAGGGAGGTTATACATCTTCTCACTGATCACAAGAGCCAGTTGAGTTCGGTAGGTAAGATCAGGTTGAAGCTTTTTGACCAATGGCATTCTCAATTTTACATACACGAATTCTAATAGGTTCTAACTGTGATGGGCTTCAACAAAACATTCAAGCCCATTCCTCTCTTCATTGAGAGGTTATGTTTAATTTTGGGTAGGAACTGATCATATCAAGTAAAGTAACTGGAGGTATAATTCCGAAATGCCCTCAAGCGTAATGTGATAACATCAACCTATTTAGGCTAAAAATATTGGGCTCACCGTGGCACGGCCGAGGCATCCAGTTCGTCTTGGAGCTTCACAACACCATTATAGAGAATCCCAACTTTATCGTCGACTGACCCAACTACATGACATTTCTCCTTCCATTTCAGATCTACTTCATAATTGTTTCTTGTTGACCAATAGTTTTGCCAGTTCCAACTATGCTCCTATCGCACCCTCCTAACTGCATCTATTGATCTTTCTTCCACATGTCCAAACTAATTAAACAGATCCACCCCTACCTTCCCATAATGCACTATATGTTCATCTCTATTTGTGTAGCCCCTAATCTGTTCCAATTTGCTCATCTCATGTGGAACTATTTTGATCTACATACTTATTCTCAGCAATTTAAACATCAAAGCATGACAGTCTAATAGCCATTTGATTGTTACAGTCTACAAATTCAATAGCCATTTCAAACTACGTACAATTCTCAGACTTATATTATTGCGTAGAACATTTGGAACATCTGCTGACCATCCATAAGATGTCTTGGTAAAAAAGAAGGCATCAGTGGAGTAAACTGCGACGATGGTGGAATGTCGTCTTGCCGAAACCTCGAGGCGAGCTGATCTGTTTGATTGCTTTGTTGAGTTGATTGACCTCCACCCACTGGTGTCAATTCATCGTCATAGGTGACAACTGCAACTTGTGGTGTTCCTGCAGGAGTCTCGTTGCTTACTTGTGGATTCATTACTCTGCATCCAGAATAAACTATAAAAGGCGCACAGGGGAATCAAGGCAGGATGCAAGTCAAGAAATTATTTTGAAGTCGATATAGAGGTCAAGAACGAATCAATCAAGTGGATGAGATCCTATAACTTATCATATCCTTGTCGCAGGCTTGCTCGATTCCTAAGTTGAAATCGAATCAATTTAGTCGTAGACCTGTATGGGCCACAAAAAAAACTATATCACGTCCTAGTCCTAAAACATCGAGGGACTAGCCACGTGGCAATGGCCAGCAGCACACTCCAATGGGCAAACCCAATTTAATGGACCCATTAGGGTGTACTTAAGCTGTAAAACAACAGTAAAGGTCCACGATATTAATCTCATCCACAGTAGATAATCACAAAATAAATGTCAGAATAATCAAAATTAAATATATCCAACAAATCTCAATAAAAAGTCTCGGGGAACAATCCCGATAATGAGTTTGGTACATCAATTCAATAAACAGGAAACAACAGAAATAACTGAGTATAGATAAGCAGATACTCAGGAGAATCCTCGGCGATCACCTCGTCCTCTGGTAATGGTACTGCTCTAATGTCCTCTGCTAAACCTGGGGACATAATCCGGATTCCAGGTCCTCAGGGGACATAGCAAGGTACAAGAATAACTCAAACCAAATAAATACAGTACAAAAATAAATGAATCAATAGGGTAAACTATATAACCAGCTATGTGATATGCAAATGAGAGTATTAATCATACTCAGGCTGAAACTACCATAGGCTCTGTGTCGGAGAAACCCATAGCAACATTTATCTCGAAGGGCCAGAACTTGTGTCAAAGCTCTGTTCAGAGTCTAAGGCACATCCAGAAAACTACATATATATAATATAATCAGCCTTTAATATGACCATACTCTCCCCACCCAATGTAATCACACGTCTCATGTCCATGACACGCAAGATCATGACCTCTAACTGATACAACGAGTCATAATGATAGCTAAGTATATATATAAAGTCTATGTCACGAATCATGTAGCCTATACAGAATCACCATGAATGACTCAGGAAGATTCTGTCTCATGAATGGTGTCAGGTGTCCTGTGGTCTGATGTACTTGATAATGCAAGCACGAAAATATATAGGATCGTGATATCAACTCTATAGGTGACGTTACAAAACTCCGCGTACGACGTTGACACCCGAATCTTATTCGGACGCTAAGCAACGTCACACGGTCCTAGGTTGAACAAATACGTCACAAGTATAAATCAAGGGAATAATATAAAGCAAGTACTGCAAGATTGGCAAGGTACACTTGCATAGGGCTTGAACTCCTTCAGTTGCTCCGGTGTATGTGGAATCTTCAGGAACGCCCCTGGATGCTGAAACAAATATTACCATCATTTTAGAAGATATGAAATAGCTAGGATTGCCTATCCATAAGTCCAATTTGGACACATGGACAAAATTGACAGTTTCTGGTCAAAACATGGTCCACATGTAGCCCACTTCGCACCGAAAAGCGTGTCAGAGACAAAGTTCTCCAAATTTGTCAAACTTAGTGCCTACAAGTCCAGAACGATGATACGAACCCAACGGAATGTCCAGAACATGATTTCGATGAGCCGATCACAAAATCGTCGGTCAAGTGGAGCCATAGGGCCCACGATACGGGATTTCGTCAACGTTCTCAGAATCGAACCAAACTTGGGTCACAGGACCAGCGTAACGCTACGAATCCAATGTCGTAAGTTTCGTTGCGAAACGACAAGCACACACGAAGTTACAACGAGTTTCAGAACAGGCTCGATACGGGATGATTTTGACGGATACGCGTTGATTCCGGTGTGCACGCACATCCAAATCAACTTCCGTAAAATTTTACACGTCCGTATTGTCGATGCGCACCTTTCGGTATAATTCGCACACGACCAAGTCGCCTCGTTTAGCGGGA
Organism: Iris macrosiphon; assembly: GCA_036927795.1. Taxonomy (NCBI): domain Eukaryota; kingdom Viridiplantae; phylum Streptophyta; class Magnoliopsida; order Asparagales; family Iridaceae; genus Iris; species Iris macrosiphon. The sequence continues at coordinate 184,365,389 of JAYESA010000011.1, forward strand.
CGCACACAGTTTCGGAAAAAATTGGGTTTTAAATAACCAAGTTTTTTGGTCGATTTCACCCACGAATAAAACACAACATACATCACAATAAAATAAACTAATTACAGGATTTTAATCTTGGTTATATTGTCTAATTAACTGTTCAAATAGAATTCAAAAATAATAAACAGGTTGGGAGAAAAATGGCCGTGAACAAGTGAGTTCGGGACGTTTTCTGAATTTCAGAAATATTGGGTTGATTATCCTGTTTTTGCGTCGCGGTTTGCGACCGACACATGGCGCGATACCCCGAACTATTTGCACATGATTCGAGAGGGTCACGAGGTCTTCGTACAAGATTCGACAGAACGGAATTCGGATCTATGTACAGAGAGATACGAGGCTGGGAAGGGATATACCTTATTGCTGATCGTGGAGGGTTCTTTCACAATCCTCAAATTGTGAAAGAAGATAAGCTAATATCGAAAATATTGAGAGAGGAGAAAGATGTTCGGATCGAAAGAGGGAAGAGATGCTCGGATCGAGCTCCGATCCTGAGATGAGAGAAAAAAATCGAGAGATGAGAAAGAGAAGTTCCTCTTCGAAAGAAGCTGCCGATCCCAAATCGAAATAGTGCGAGTGTAAGAGGGAGGAGAGAAGAAAAATTCTACTGAATTTATTTTCCATGGGCTAGACATGTTTCCTTTTCTACCAATTTTGAAGAAAATATGAAGAAGAAAAAAATTAAAAATAATTCCATAAAAAAATATAAGCTATCAAATACTACACAAAATTTACAATCGAAATATTTTTTATGAAAAAAAAGTCCAATCAAACGCAGTCTACGTTCCCTCTCTAAAAGTCAAATTGGAGAAGAAAGGATAATTCTCCACAAGTTGAGGTAGCCATTGATCAGTTTACAAGATACTTTAACAGACACCTCTGGTATTCTCCTATAATACCATACAAGGATGGCCCGAAAGAATGATTAATAGACAATTGTGCCACTACAGCTCTCATGTAGTTCCAAGTCCAATCCGGTTCGGTCTGAAATCCACTGTGTCGTATGCTACGTGTTGGACTAGACTTAGATTTTCACCCTTAGGACCCGGCCGGCCTGGTCCGTTACAGTGCAGGGACCTAAGAGACCTGGTGTCATGCCCCAGTCCACTTGACAGCTCTACATGTATGTAACACATGAAACAATACAGGTTGGGCTCTGCATCAAGTCTTTCGTCTGGTTTCTAAAAATTGTTTTACAAGAGCATCTACAACCCATCTGTGACTTTGGGAAAAAAAAGTTGTTATCACGAAGGAATGACAAAATTTTATATCATTCTTCAATGCTATTGTCAAGTAAATGATGACAACTACATGATAAAAGTTATATAAAATATTGTGAAAGTGATTGTCTAATTCTAGACAATATCTTCACCTCTATGTTATCAATTATGAATAATAATAAAAATATTTAAAAAGTCGAAAAATTGTCTTAGAAGTTAAAAGAAGAAGAAGTATTACAATACTTTTGCATTGGAGAAGATTTTCTTCTACTTTATTACATTTTGTGAAGATAGTCTTGCCACCTAGGGAAAGACATCGTCTTGTTCCAGATGCTCCACATAAATCACAATAAATTACAAGATAATAGGGTTGAAGGTGCTCTAAGATGGGGTTTTGCCATTGGACTTTCAAACCTATGGTTACAATAAACTCCATTTGAGTTAGATTAGAATTATTTTCAGGTGATAGTTCTTTAAGGGATCGGTTGGTTGAAAATTTTGTAGAAGTTTTGTATTATTCCTATGAATTTATTTTTTATTCATTTTTCATAAATAAAAAAAATTAACATTCTCATACCCATATTTGGTTAGATTAAAAATATGAAAAAAAAAAATCTTGATTAATTTTTTTTTTATAAATATTCTTTTATGCTTCTATTATCTAAATTTACATGTTTGGTATAAAAGTTAAAATTTTGAAAGTAAAATAAGGATGTTATTGTCCAAACAAAATATTCAAACAACATTTTTAAAAAAATAAAATTATTCTCATGAGAAGCATTGGAAATTACTTTCCCACAACAATGAAAATATAAAGCCCCTCCTATTCTCCCATAATTTTCAATCCTAGATATACCAAACAAGAATAAGGAATCTAAAATCCATTCTCCAGCCACTAAACCTTGAACCAAACGCCGCCTTATGTGCTCTACTTGGTTCAAGTTTTGGAATGAGTTGGAAAATACTATTTGGTTCAAGTTTTGGCAGGAATTGTAAAGGAAGTGAAAAATATGGATTCTTCTGTTTCTCGTGTGGAAAAGTAAAACTCAGTATTTTTTTGGCAATGTTTGTTTGAGTGCATTAATTATAATTTTTGGAAAATAATACCCACATTTTCTTTCAATCCAAACTGGCTCTCATATCATCTAAATTTAAGTCAAGCAGCATCATAAAATTAATAAAAAAATATTTGTTAAAATTAAACAAATTAAGATTCTCATTCATTAATGAACCAAAACATACAAATGATAAATTTTTCTCACGGGATATTCCAAACCTAACCAAACATGGATATGAGAATGTTTGTTCTTTTCCCACGAAAAAGCAATAGAAAGTGAATCCAAGGAATACCAAACCTTCATCAAGACACCACCTTAGGGTACAACTTCGAGGTACTACTGGTGTTCTAGATGACATAGGGTAAGGATTATCAGACTTTGAAGAGTCAAAAGAATGACCAATATGGGTGCCAGTAATGATATTATTTCTTCATGAGAAGATAAAAACTGTTGGTACAAAAGTGAAGCAAACGATGTATAGTTTACACAGCCATGAGTAGGCAACGACCATGACAAGATAAATTGATTGTTAAGATATTCAAGTCTCATGTATATTCTTCAAAAAACGTCCATTTCCAGGTGCAAGAAAACCCATAAATTTCTCGAACGCAAGTCCAAAATCCATAACTTATATCCCCATTTACCTGTTTCCAAGAACAAACAAGATCACACAAGCCCCAAAGAGAGACCACTAGCAGTTTACTAGCAAAGCAGTAAAAGAAACCTGGTTTAGCAAACATTAATAATTGCCCAAAAGAAGACAATTCTAGGTCAGATTCTGAAATTTTAGATTTCCAAAGTTTAGGAAACGGAGATGTATGGCTGCAATACTACTGAAGATATACAGCACTCTCAGATCTCACAAAATATGGTGACACCGTCCACAAAATTCTCAGCCATGGTTTCTCTCCTCACTTTGTGGCAGAGTGCTTTGCCTAGGTATGAACTTGAAGAGCATTATCAGAAATTGAAGGACCTGAAAAAATTAAAATACAATAAATTTAGACTCAAACTACCTACAAAGCAAATTATAATCTATATATTGGGAGAAATACTAAAACAAAAAAGGAATCTAGAAAATGTAATCATGAAGGAATCTCATATGCAACATACATTTAGGAAGAGTCATCTGACATGGTAAAATATGTGCGAAGTGGAGTACATAATGTTTCCTCAGGCAATTAAGAAATGTGAGACTAAAATAAGTAGAAATGAATATAAATTATAAAGTAGAAAAACAATTGATATTTAACTGCAATCTACCATTGCAGACAAAATTTGAAGGGTAGAGAAACTCTCCAAACGAAACACAACTCACCGGTCTTCTGTCCAGCAGGAGAAATAAGCTTCGCCTTTTTCTCAGTAGGCGTCTTCGAAGCAGATTCAGTAGGTCGCTTCTTTCCACTAACTACAGCCTACAAAACGAGTACCAAAATGAGTACCAAATTGAGTACCAAAATTGGGATGCTGTCAATAAAACAGAAGTAAACCTTCCACATTATAATTGTAAAGATATATTTACCTTCTTGAGGATAGCGTCCTCTTCAACAATACTATCAAAAATTGCATTAACCTGAAAATACTTAAATTGAGAACTGGTTTCTAGACAATAGATGGAAGATATGCCTAGTATGCAGATTATTGCTGATGGTTGGTCAAAAATTGTCACCAGAAACTTAATTTTGGGTTGAAAATCAACTGTAAGCAAAAGCAAATCTCAAGTCCTGGGAGGACTTTTGAGTTTCCACACAATATATGGTATTGTTTCCAATAATCAAGGTAAGATTATACTGCAAGTTAGATGAAAAGTTCTACAACATGAGCCTCTCATCTTTTCACAAGATATGGTACTGTTCCAATAATCAAGGTAAGGTTATGCTGCAAGTTTAATATGAAAAAGTTTTCAAATACCCAATGCACTTAGACATCAGATTCAAGCAAGTTTAATATGAAAAAGTTTTAAAAAAAACACAAATGCACTTAAGACATCAGATCCAAGTTGTTGTAATAACATTCACCTCATCATCAACTCCACCCTTAGCCTTCATCTTTGCTTTTCCCAACAAAACTTTTCCTATTAAGAAATGCAACAAAAATCCATAAGAATGGTATATTAGTAGTAGCAACAGCCAAAATCTAAATGGATAAATGATGAACATAGTTTTGGCTCAAGTCATCTTGCGGAAGAAACATTGCCAACTAAAAAAAGTGCAAAAGTATTAATTAGTAGAAGCAACTGCAAAAATCTAAAAGGATAAAATGATAAACATAAGGTTAGCTGATTATCAACTAAGTTTGCTGGTGGAGGAAACATTGTCAACTCATAGAAATGTAAAATAAATAATTAAAGCAAGAGATGATGCAATAAAATTGTTCAGATAATACAATATTCATGGTAAATAAATAAAAATGACAATGAATGCCGTAAACATAGTCCTGCATATCATACAATATTCATGTTAAATACAAGGATAGGTACTACATAAATGGGCATTAGCATCCTAATAAAAATAATATGCAACTGTATCCCTTAATGTGTTCACGATCTTAACATGTCTGATGCTATCATTTAAACAGGAAGAGAAACAACAACAGGTAAATGCGATTCAAGATAAAGGATGAAAAGTTTATCTTCTTTTTATTTTTATTCATCCAAGAAAAAAAAAAACTCATTCATTTCATTCATTACACTCAGTCCATAGATTCAAGATAAAGGATGAAAACTTAAGAAATCTGGATATAAAGAGTTCCTTTAAGAATGAAAAAGTAATTCTACCAATAGCAGTTCAGAAAGGTCACATCTTAAAGAAAAGGTGGAAATATGATAAAGATATTACACAGTTCAATTCAATTCATCACATTAGGTACATCACATCAACAGGACTTTTTGGATCTAAACAAAAAGTGATAAAAAAAATTTGGCAATAAAGAAAAATATGATGCATGAACATACAACTTTTAAGTTCTATCCTAAGAGGTATGTGTACGTGCTGCATCATGTCACATATGTGTCAAACTAAGACGATCCAAATTTGTGCTGTGTCCAAACCATGTTTTACATCTGTGTCCCTGCAACAGATATTATACCAACTATGGGTTGGTCAATCCACATATATTTCTGTAAGAAATAACAAAATAAGGCATTTATCAATTATTTATAATCATATTAGGGGGCAAATGCAAATGGAAAAAATAAAAATAGAAACACATTGTCTAAGAAGAACAATCAGCACCTAAGTCCGTGTGGCATCATGTCGGACACATGTCAGACACGACGTAGAGACCCCAAAATACAGATTAAAATACAAATTGGAGCAATGTCCTTGTCGCTGGGTCCATGTTGAATCATGTTGGACACATATCAGACACGGCGCTGAAACTCCAAAATACACCATGCAACTGAAAAATATTGAATAGAAACAAATTGTCTAAGAAGAACAAACAGTGACACGTCCGCATTGCATCATGTCGGACACAAATCAGACACGAAACAGGAACTCCAAAATACACTAAGATTGGAACGGTGACCGTGTTACCGTGTCCAAACAGTGTTTTGCCTAATAAACGTGTCTGTGTCAATTTAGCAACTTTGATTTGGTCATCGACGCATATTTCATTAACGTCGAAAAATGGTTTCATTTGATTTAGAAACAACCAAATCTTTTATTATTTCTTTATTCTTCATTTGATCCAGACACAAATGAACAAAGTACCTCAACCAAGAATAGATCAAAAAATTAAATTATAAAGAAATGACAACAATATTATGTAGAAAAGAGACCCTAAAATGAGATAGATAAATCTTACCCCAAAACTCCCTGGTTGCTGGATTTGAGAGAGAGAGAGATTCAGTAGGTTGATTCTTTCCACTAACTGCATCCTACAAAATGAGTACCAAAATTGGGATGTTGTCAGTAAAACAGAAGTCGTAAACCTTCCACATTATAATTGTAAAGATATATTTACCTCCTCAAGGGTAGCGTCCTCTTCAACAATTCTATCAAAAATTGCATTAACCTGAAAATACTAAAATTGAGAACTGATTTCTAGACAATAGATGGAAGATATGCCTAGTATAAGAGGTGGCAGGTTATTGCTGACAGTTAGGTCAAAAATTGTCACCCGAAACTTAACAGGTTTTGGGTTGAAAATCAACAACTGTAAGCAAAAGCAAATCTCAAGTCCTGGGGAGGACTTTTGAGTTTTGAGTTTCCACACAAGATATGGTATTGTTTCCAATAATCAAGGTAAGGTTATACTGCAAGTTAGATGAAAAGTTCTTAAAAACATAATGCACTTAGACATCATATTCATGCTTTTGTAATAACATGAACCTCATCTTTTCACAAGATATGGTATTGTTTCCAATAATCAAGGTAAGGTTATGCTGCAAGTTTAATATGAAAAAGTTCTAAAAAACACAATGCACTTAGACATCAGATTCAAGCAAGTTTAGTATGAAAAAGTTTTAAAAAAACACAAATGCACTTAGACATCAGATTCAAGCTGTTGTAATAACATTCACCTCATCATCAACTCCATCCTTAGCCTTCACCTTTGCTTTCACCTTCAACTTTTTTCCTATTAAGATATCACAATTTTCTTGTAAATGAAATGCAGCAAAAATCCATAAGAATGGATTAGTAGTATCAACAGCCAAAATCTAAATTGATTAATGATAAACATAGTTTTGGTGATTATCCACTTGGGTAACCTTGCGGAAGAAACATTGCCAACTAAAAAAAGTGCAAAAGTATTGATTAGTAGAAGCAACTGCAAAAATCTAAAAGGATAAAATGATAAACATAAGGTTAGCTGATTATCAACTAAGTTTGCTAGTGGAGGAAACATTGGCAACTCATAGAAAGGTAAAATAAATAATTAAAGCAAGAGATGATGCAATAAAATTGTTCAGATAATAATCACATGAAATATAGCATTGTACCACTTTAAACTAATCTAATATCTAACATCACTAACAATCAGTAGCTAAATAAATAAAAATGACAATGAATGCCGTAAACATAGTCCTGCATATCATACAATATTCATGTTAAATACAAGGATAGGTACTACATAAATGGGCATTAGCATCCTAATAAAAATAATATGCAACTGTATCCCTTAATGTGTTCACGATCTTAACAAGTCTGATGCTATCATTTAAACAGGAAGAGAAACAACAACAAAACCTTTATTCCAACTAAAAACTATATGCTTTCTTTAAATTTTATTCTAAGAAAAGAGTAACAAATAATAAAAATATTTAGAGTTCTTCCGCTAATTAAAACCAATGTCTTCTTTTTATTTTTATTCATCCAAGAAAAAAAAAACTCTTATTCATTTCATTCATTACACTCAGTCCATAGATTCAAGATAAAGGATGAAAACTTAAGAAATCTGGATATAAAGAGTTACTTTAAGAATGAAAAAGTAGTTCTACCAATAGCAGTTCAGAAAGGACACATCTTAAAGAAAAGGTGGAAATATGATAAAGATACTACACAGTTCAATTCAATTCATCGCGCATTAGGTACATCACATCAACAGGACTTTTTGGGTCTAAACTAAAAGTTATAAAAAAAAAATTGGCAATAAAGAGAAATATGATGCATGAACATACAACTTTTAAGTTCTATCCTAAGAGGCATCATGTCAGATATGTGTCAAACTAAGACGATCCAAATTTGTGCTGTGTCCAAACCATGTTTTACATCTGTGTCCCTGCAATAGATATTATACCAACTATGGGTTGGTCAATCCACATATTTCTGTAAGAAATAACAAAATAAGACATTTATGGGGCAAATGCAAATGGAAAAAATAAAAATAGAAACACATTGTCTAAGAAGAACAATCAGCACCAAGTCCGCGTGGCATCATGTCGGACACATGTCAGACACAACGTAGAGACCCCAAAATACAGATTAAAATACAGATTGGAGCAATGACCGTGTCGCTGGGTCCGTGTTTAATCATGTTGGACACATATCAGACACGGCGCTGAAACTCCAAAATACACCATGCAACTGAAAAAATATTGAATAGAAACAGATTGTCTAAGAAGAACAAACAGTGACACGTCCGCATTGCATCATGTCGGACACAAATCAGACACGGAACAGAAACTCCAAAATATACTAAGATTGGAACGGTGACCGTGTTGCCGTGTCCAAACAGTGTTTTGCCTAATAAACGTGTCTGTGTCAATTTAGCAACTTTGATTTGGTCATCGACGTATATTTCATTAACGTCGAAAAATGGTTTCATTTGATTTAGAAACAACCAAATCTTTTATTATTTCTTTATTCTTCATTTGATCCAGACACAAATGAACAAAGTACCTCAACCAAGAATAGATCAAAAATTAAATTATAAAGAAATGACAACAATATTATGTAGAAAAGAGACCCTAAAATGAGATAGATAAATCTTACCCCAAAACTCCCTGGTTGCTGGATTTGAGAGAGAGAGAGATTCAGTAGGTTGATTCTTTCCACTAACTGCATCCTACAAAATGAGTACCAAAATTGGGATGTTGTCAGTAAAACAGAAGTCGTAAACCTTCCACATTATAATTGTAAAGATATATTTACCTCCTCAAGGGTAGCGTCCTCTTCAACAATTCTATCAAAAATTGCATTAACCTGAAAATACTACAATTGAGAACTGATTTCTAGACAATAGATGGAAGATATGCCTAGTATAAGAGGTGGCAGGTTATTGCTGACGGTTAGATCAAAAATTGTCACCCGGAACTTAACAGGTTTTGGGTTGAAAATCAACAACTGTAAGCAAAAGCAAATCTCAAGTCCTGGGGAGGACTTGTGAGTTTTGAGTTTCCACACAAGATATGGTATTGTTTCCAATAATCAAGGTAAAAGGTTATACTGCAAGTTAGATGAAAAGTTCTTAAAAACACAATGCACTTAGACATCATATTCATGCTTTTGTAATAACATGAACCTCATCTTTTCACAAGATATGGTATTGTTTCCAATAATCAAGGTAAGGTTATGCTGCAAGTTTAATATGAAAAAGTTCTAAAAAACACAATGCACTTAGACATCAGATTCAAGCAAGTTTAGTCTGAAAAAAATTAAAAAAAACACAAATGCACTTAGACATCAGATTCAAGCTGTTGTAATAACATTCACCTCATCATCAACTCCATCCTTAGCCGTCACCTTTGCTTTTACCTTCAATTTTTTTCCTATTAAGATATCACAATTTTCTTGTAAATGAAATGCAGCAAAAATCCATAAGAATGGATTAGTAGTATCAACAGCCAAAATCTAAATTGATTAATGATAAACATAGTTTTGGTGATTATCCACTTGGGTCACCTTGCGGAAGAAACATTGCCAACTAAAAAAAGTGCAAAAGTATTGATTAGTAGAAGCAACTGCAAAAATCTAAAAGGATAAAATGATAAACATAAGGTTAGCTGATTATCAACTAAGTTTGTTAGTGGAGGAAACATTGTCAACTCATAGAAATGTAAAATAAATAATTAAAGCAAGAGATGATGCAATAAAATTGTTCAGATAATAATCACATGAAATATAGCATTGTACCACTGTAAACTAATCTAATATCTAACATCACTAACAATCAGTAGCTAAATAAATATAAATGACAATGAATGCCGTAAACATAGCCCTGCATATCATACAATATTCATGTTAAATACAAGGATAGGTACTACATAAATGGGCATTAGCATCCTAATAAAAATAATATGCAACTGTATCCCTTAATGTGTTCACGATCTTAACAAGTCTGATGCTATCATTTAAAGAGGACGAGAAACAACAACACAACCTTTATTCCAACTAAAAACTATACGCTTTCTTTAAATTTTATTCTAAGAAAAGAGTAACAAATAATAAAACTATTTAGAGTTCTTCCACTAATTAAAACCAATGTCTTATTTTTATTTTTATTCATCCAAGGAAAAAAAAACTCTTATTCATTTCATTCTTTACACTCAGTCCATAGATTCAAGATAAAGGATGAAAACTTAAGAAATCTGGATATAAAGAGTTCCTTTAAGAATGAAAAAGTAATTCTACCAATAGCAGTTCAGAAAGGACACATCTTAAAGAAAAGGTGGAAATATGATAAAGATACTACACAGTTCAATTCAATTCATCGCGCATTAGGTACATCACATCAACAGGACTTTTTGGGTCTAAACTAAAAGTGATAAAAAAAAAAATTGGCAATAAAGAAAAATATGATGCATGAACATACAACTTTTAAGTTCTATCCTAAGAGGCATCATGTCAGATATGTGTCAAACTAAGACGATCCAAATTTGTGCTGTGTCCAAACCATGTTTTACATCTGTGTCCCTGCAACAGATATTATACCAACTATGGGTTGGTCAATCCACATATATTTCTGTAAGAAATAACAAAATAAGGCATTTATCAATTATTTATAATCATATTAGGGGGCAAATGCAAATGGAAAAAATAAAAATAGAAACACATTGTCTAAGAAGAAAAATCAGCACCAAGTCCGCGTGGCATCATGTCGGACACATGTCAGACACGACGTAGAGACCCCAAAATACAGATTAAAATACAGATTGGAGCAATGTCCGTGTCGCTGGGTCCGTGTTTAATCATGTTGGACACATATCAGACACGGCGCTGAAACTCCAAAATACACCATGCAACTGAAAAAATATTGAATAGAAACAGATTGTCTAAGAAGAACAAACAGTGACACGTCCGCATTGCATCATGTCGGACACAAATCAGACACGGAACAGAAACTCCAAAATATACTAAGATTGGAACGGTGACCGTGTTGCCGTGTCCAAACAGTGTTTTGCCTAATAAACGTGTCTGTGTCAATTTAGCAACTTTGATTTGGTCATCGACGTATATTTCATTAACGTCGAAAAATGGTTTCATTTGATTTAGAAACAACCAAATCTTTTATTATTTCTTTATTCTTCATTTGATCCAGACACAAATGAACAAAGTACCTCAACCAAGAATAGATCAAAAAAATAAATTATAAAGAAATGACAACAATATTATGTAGAAAAGAGACCCTAAAATGAGATAGATAAATCTTACCCCAAAACTCCCTGGTTGCTGGATTTGAGAGAGAGAGAGATTCAGTAGGTTGATTCTTTCCACTAACTGCATCCTACAAAATGAGTACCAAAATTGGGATGTTGTCAGTAAAACAGAAGTCGTAAACCTTCCACATTATAATTGTAAAGATATATTTACCTCCTCAAGGGTAGCGTCCTCTTCAACAATTCTATCAAAAATTGCATTAACCTGAAAATACTAAAATTGAGAACTGATTTCTAGACAATAGATGGAAGATATGCCTAGTATAAGAGGTGGCAGGTTATTGCTGACAGTTAGGTCAAAAATTGTCACCCGAAACTTAACAGGTTTTGGGCAAGGTTCAAAGTATCGGTATCGGAATCGGTATCGGACTATGCTAATGAGTGCCGGGATCTGCGGTATCGGTAGTATCGACGATTTCGGATCGGAGTATCGGATTTTTTGGTATCGGAAAGCAAACAACTATTAGTAAATTATTAACATTTTAGAAAATATATTTTATATATTTATGCATAATTTAAAGTATTTTTAATGTTGTTTCTTAGTATTTTTGAAATTGAATGAAATAGTAGTCACTATTGTCGATTGATTTATATGCGATAGATAAGTTTTCCTCATTTATATGCTTTTACAACCTTACTATGCTTTTACGCTCTTGCTAATTGGTATTTTTAATTCAATTTTCTTTGCCGAATTGACCGGAAATGAGACCTCTAATGTCGGTATCGGTCAGTATCGGGTATCGGTCGGTATCGGATCGGGACATGCCAAACTGTATCGGTATCGTCCGTATCGGATCGGTATCGGCCGATACTTCAAACTATGGTTTTGGGTTGAAAATCAACAACTGTAAGCAAAAGCAAATCTCAAGTCCTGGGGAGGACTTTTGAGTTTTGAGTTTCCACACAAGATATGGTATTGTTTCCAATAATCAAGGTAAGGTTATACTGCAAGTTAGATGAAAAGTTCTTAAAAACATAATGCACTTAGACATCATATTCATGCTTTTGTAATAACATGAACCTCATCTTTTCACAAGATATGGTATTGTTTCCAATAATCAAGGTAAGGTTATGCTGCAAGTTTAATATGAAAAAGTTCTAAAAAACACAATGCACTTAGACATCAGATTCAAGCAAGTTTAGTAGGAAAAGGTTTAAAAAAAACACAAATGCACTTAGACATCAGATTCAAGCTGTTGTAATAACATTCACCTCATCATCAACTCCATCCTTAGCCTTCACCTTTGCTTTTACCTTCAATTTTTTTCCTATTAAGATATCACAATTTTCTTGTAAATGAAATGCAGCAAAAATCCATAAGAATGGATTAGTAGTATCAACAGCCAAAATCTAAATTGATTAATGATAAACATAGTTTTGGTGATTATCCACTTGGGTAACCTTGCGGAAGAAACATTGCCAACTAAAAAAAGTGCAAAAGTATTGATTAGTAGAAGCAACTGCAAAAATCTAAAAGGATAAAATGATAAACATAAGGTTAGCTGATTATCAACTAAGTTTGCCAGTGGAGGAAACATTGGCAACTCATAGAAAGGTAAAATAAATAATTAAAGCAAGAGATGATGCAATAAAATTGTTCAGATAATAATCACATGAAATATAGCATTGTACCACTGTAAACTAATCTAATATTCAGTAGCTGTAATCACATCACTAACAATCAGTAGCTAAATAAATAAAAATGACAATGAATGCCGTAAACATAGTCCTGCATATCATACAATATTCATGTTAAATACAAGGATAGGTACTACATAAATGGGCATTAGCATCCTAATAAAAATAATATGCAACTGTATCCCTTAATGTGTTCACGATCTTAACAAGTCTGATGCTATCATTTAAACAGGAAGAGAAACAACAACAAAACCTTTATTCCAACTAAAAACTATATGCTTTCTTTAAATTTTATTCTAAGAAAAGAGTAACAAATAATAAAAATATTTAGAGTTCTTCCGCTAATTAAAACCAATGTCTTCTTTTTATTTTTATTCATCCAAGAAAAAAAAAAACTCTTATTCATTTCATTCATTACACTCAGTCCATAGATTCAAGATAAAGGATGAAAACTTAAGAAATCTGGATATAAAGAGTTACTTTAAGAATGAAAAAGTAGTTCTACCAATAGCAGTTCAGAAAGGACACATCTTAAAGAAAAGGTGGAAATATGATCAAGATATTACTTAGTTCAATTCAATTCATCACATTAGGTACATCACATCAACAGGACTTTTTGGGTCTAAACTAAAAGTTATAAAAAAAAAATTGGCAATAAAGAGAAATATGATGCATGAACATACAACTTTTAAGTTCTATCCTAAGAGGCATCTTGTCAGATATGTGTCAAACTAAGACGATCCAAATTTGTGCTGTGTCCAAACCATGTTTTACATCTGTGTCCCTGCAATAGATATTATACCAACTATGGGTTGGTCAATCCACATATTTCTGTAAGAAATAACAAAATAAGACATTTATGGGGCAAATGCAAATGGAAAAAATAAAAATAGAAACACATTGTCTAAGAAGAACAATCAGCACCAAGTCCGCGTGGCATCATGTCGGACACATGTCAGACACAACGTAGAGACCCCAAAATACAGATTAAAATACAGATTGGAGCAATGACCGTGTCGCTGGGTCCGTGTTTAATCATGTTGGACACATATCAGACACGGCGCTGAAACTCCAAAATACACCATGCAACTGAAAAAATATTGAATAGAAACAGATTGTCTAAGAAGAACAAACAGTGACACGTCCGCATTGCATCATGTCGGACACAAATCAGACACGGAACAGAAACTCCAAAATATACTAAGATTGGAACGGTGACCGTGTTGCCGTGTCCAAACAGTGTTTTGCCTAATAAACGTGTCTGTGTCAATTTAGCAACTTTGATTTGGTCATCGACGTATATTTCATTAACGTCGAAAAATGGTTTCATTTGATTTAGAAACAACCAAATCTTTTATTATTTCTTTATTCTTCATTTGATCCAGACACAAATGAACAAAGTACCTCAACCAAGAATAGATCAAAAATTAAATTATAAAGAAATGACAACAATATTATGTAGAAAAGAGACCCTAAAATGAGATAGATAAATCTTACCCCAAAACTCCCTGGTTGCTGGATTTGAGAGAGAGAGAGATTCAGTAGGTTGATTCTTTCCACTAACTGCATCCTACAAAATGAGTACCAAAATTGGGATGTTGTCAGTAAAACAGAAGTCGTAAACCTTCCACATTATAATTGTAAAGATATATTTACCTCCTCAAGGGTAGCGTCCTCTTCAACAATTCTATCAAAAATTGCATTAACCTGAAAATACTACAATTGAGAACTGATTTCTAGACAATAGATGGAAGATATGCCTAGTATAAGAGGTGGCAGGTTATTGCTGACGGTTAGATCAAAAATTGTCACCCGGAACTTAACAGGTTTTGGGTTGAAAATCAACAACTGTAAGCAAAAGCAAATCTCAAGTCCTGGGGAGGACTTGTGAGTTTTGAGTTTCCACACAAGATATGGTATTGTTTCCAATAATCAAGGTAAAAGGTTATACTGCAAGTTAGATGAAAAGTTCTTAAAAACACAATGCACTTAGACATCATATTCATGCTTTTGTAATAACATGAACCTCATCTTTTCACAAGATATGGTATTGTTTCCAATAATCAAGGTAAGGTTATGCTGCAAGTTTAATATGAAAAAGTTCTAAAAAACACAATGCACTTAGACATCAGATTCAAGCAAGTTTAGTCTGAAAAAAATTAAAAAAAACACAAATGCACTTAGACATCAGATTCAAGCTGTTGTAATAACATTCACCTCATCATCAACTCCATCCTTAGCCGTCACCTTTGCTTTTACCTTCAATTTTTTTCCTATTAAGATATCACAATTTTCTTGTAAATGAAATGCAGCAAAAATCCATAAGAATGGATTAGTAGTATCAACAGCCAAAATCTAAATTGATTAATGATAAACATAGTTTTGGTGATTATCCACTTGGGTCACCTTGCGGAAGAAACATTGCCAACTAAAAAAAGTGCAAAAGGATTGATTAGTAGAAGCAACTGCAAAAATCTAAAAGGATAAAATGATAAACATAAGGTTAGCTGATTATCAACTAAGTTTGCTAGTGGAGGAAACATTGTCAACTCATAGAAATGTAAAATAAATAATTAAAGCAAGAGATGATGCAATAAAATTGTTCAGATAATAATCACATGAAATATAGCATTGTACCACTGTAAACTAATCTAATATCTAACATCACTAACAATCAGTAGCTAAATAAATATAAATGACAATGAATGCCGTAAACATAGCCCTGCATATCATACAATATTCATGTTAAATACAAGGATAGGTACTACATAAATGGGCATTAGCATCCTAATAAAAATAATATGCAACTGTATCCCTTAATGTGTTCACGATCTTAACAAGTCTGATGCTATCATTTAAAGAGGACGAGAAACAACAACACAACCTTTATTCCAACTAAAAACTATACGCTTTCTTTAAATTTTATTCTAAGAAAAGAGTAACAAATAATAAAACTATTTAGAGTTCTTCCACTAATTAAAACCAATGTCTTATTTTTATTTTTATTCATCCAAGGAAAAAAAAACTCTTATTCATTTCATTCTTTACACTCAGTCCATAGATTCAAGATAAAGGATGAAAACTTAAGAAATCTGGATATAAAGAGTTCCTTTAAGAATGAAAAAGTAATTCTACCAATAGCAGTTCAGAAAGGACACATCTTAAAGAAAAGGTGGAAATATGATAAAGATACTACACAGTTCAATTCAATTCATCGCGCATTAGGTACATCACATCAACAGGACTTTTTGGGTCTAAACTAAAAGTGATAAAAAAAAAAATTGGCAATAAAGAAAAATATGATGCATGAACATACAACTTTTAAGTTCTATCCTAAGAGGCATCATGTCAGATATGTTTCAAACTAAGACGATCCAAATTTGTGCTGTGTCCAAACCATGTTTTACATCTGTGTCCCTGCAACAGATATTATACCAACTATGGGTTGGTCAATCCACATATATTTCTGTAAGAAATAACAAAATAAGGCATTTATCAATTATTTATAATCATATTAGGGGGCAAATGCAAATGGAAAAAATAAAAATAGAAACACATTGTCTAAGAAGAAAAATCAGCACCAAGTCCGCGTGGCATCATGTCGGACACATGTCAGACACGACGTAGAGACCCCAAAATACAGATTAAAATACAGATTGGAGCAATGTCCGTGTCGCTGGGTCCGTGTTTAATCATGTTGGACACATATCAGACACGGCGCTGAAACTCCAAAATACACCATGCAACTGAAAAAATATTGAATAGAAACAGATTGTCTAAGAAGAACAAACAGTGACACGTCCGCATTGCATCATGTCGGACACAAATCAGACACGGAACAGAAACTCCAAAATATACTAAGATTGGAACGGTGACCGTGTTGCCGTGTCAAAACAGTGTTTTGCCTAATAAACGTGTCTGTGTCAATTTAGCAACTTTGATTTGGTCATCGACGTATATTTCATTAACGTCGAAAAATGGTTTCATTTGATTTAGAAACAACCAATCTTTTATTATTTCTTTATTCTTCATTTGATCCAGACACAAATGAACAAAGTACCTCAACCAAGAATAGATCAAAAAAATAAATTATAAAGAAATGACAACAATATTATGTAGAAAAGAGACCCTAAAATGAGATAGATAAATCTTACCCCAAAACTCCCTGGTTGCTGGATTTGAGAGAGAGAGAGATTCAGTAGGTTGATTCTTTCCACTAACTGCATCCTACAAAATGAGTACCAAAATTGGGATGTTGTCAGTAAAACAGAAGTCGTAAACCTTCCACATTATAATTGTAAAGATATATTTACCTTCTTAAGGGTAGCGTCCTCTTCAACAATACTATCAAAAATTGCATTAACCTGAAAATACTAAAATTGAGAACTGATTTCTAGACAATAGATGGAAGATATGCCTAGTATAAGAGGTGGCAGGTTATTGCTGACGGTTAGATCAAAAATTGTCACCCGGAACTTAACAGGTTTTGGGTTGAAAATCAACAACTGTAAGCAAAAGCAAATCTCAAGTCCTGGGGAGGACTTGTGAGTTTTGAGTTTCCACACAAGATATGGTATTGTTTCCAATAATCAAGGTAAGGTTATACTGCAAGTTAGATGAAAAGTTCTTAAAAACACAATGCACTTAGACATCATATTCATGCTTTTGTAATAACATGAACCTCATCTTTTCACAAGATATGGTATTGTTTCCAATAATCAAGGTAAGGTTATGCTGCAAGTTTAATATGAAAAAGTTCTAAAAATCACAATGCACTTAGACATCAGATTCAAGCAAGTTTAGTATGAAAAAAATTTAAAAAAACACAAATGCACTTAGACATCAGATTCAAGCTGTTGTAATAACATTCACCTCATCATCAACTCCATCCTTAGCCGTCACCTTTGCTTTTACCTTCAATTTTTTTCCTATTAAGATATCACAATTTTCTTGTAAATGAAATGCAGCAAAAATCCATAAGAATGGATTAGTAGTATCAACAGCCAAAATCTAAATTGATTAATGATAAACATAGTTTTGGTGATTATCCACTTGGGTCACCTTGCGGAAGAAACATTGCCAACTAAAAAAAGTGCAAAAGTATTGATTAGTAGAAGCAACTGCAAAAATCTAAAAGGATAAAATGATAAACATAAGGTTAGCTGATTATCAACTAAGTTTGCTAGTGGAGGAAACATTGTCAACTCATAGAAATGTAAAATAAATAATTAAAGCAAGAGATGATGCAATAAAATTGTTCAGATAATAATCACATGAAATATAGCATTGTACCACTGTAAACTAATATAATATCTAACATCACTAACAATCAGTAGCTAAATAAATATAAATGACAATGAATGCCGTAAACATAGCCCTGCATATCATACAATATTCATGTTAAATACAAGGATAGGTACTACATAAATGGGCATTAGCATCCTAATAAAAATAATATGCAACTGTATCCCTTAATGTGTTCACGATCTTAACAAGTCTGATGCTATCATTTAAAGAGGACGAGAAACAACAACACAACCTTTATTCCAACTATAAACTATACGCTTTCTTTAAATTTTATTCTAAGAAAAGAGTAACAAATAATAAAACTATTTAGAGTTCTTCCGCTAATTAAAACCAATGTCTTCTTTTTATTTTTATTCATCCAAGGAAAAAAAAACTCTTATTCATTTCATTCTTTACACTCAGTCCATAGATTCAAGATAAAGGATGAAAACTTAAGAAATCTGGATATAAAGAGTTCCTTTAAGAATGAAAAAGTAATTCTACCAATAGCAGTTCAGAAAGGACACATCTTAAAGAAAAGGTGGAAATATGATAAAGATACTACACAGTTCAATTCAATTCATCGCGCATTAGGTACATCACATCAACAGGACTTTTTGGGTCTAAACTAAAAGTGATAAAAAAAAATTTGGCAATAAAGAAAAATATGATGCATGAACATACAACTTTTAAGTTCTTTCCTAAGAGGCATCATGTCAGATATGTGTCAAACTAAGACGATCCAAATTTGTGCTGTGTCCAAACCATGTTTTACATCTGTGTCCCTGCAATAGATATTATACCAACTATGGGTTGGTCAATCCACATATTTCTGTAAGAAATAACAAAATAAGACATTTATCAATTATTTATAATCATATTAGGGGGCAAATGCAAATGGAAAATATAAAAAGAGAAACACATTGTCTAAGAAGAACAATCAGCACCAAGTCCGCATGGCATCATGTCGGACACATGTCAGACACGACGTAGAGACCCCAAAATACAGATTAAAATACAGATTGGAGCAATGTCTGTGTCGCTGGGTACGTGTTTAATCATGTTGGACACATATCAGACACGGCGCTGAAACTCCAAAATACACCATGCAACTGAAAAAATATTGAATAGAAACAGATTGTCTAAGAAGAACAAACAGTGACACGTCCGCATTGCATCATGTCGGACACAAATCAGACACGGAACAGAAACTCCAAAATATACTAAGATTGGAACGGTGACCGTGTTGCCGTGTCCAAACAGTGTTTTGCCTAATAAACGTGTCTGTGTCAATTTAGCAACTTTGATTTGGTCATCGACGTATATTTCATTAACGTCGAAAAATGGTTTCATTTGATTTAGAAACAACCAAATCTTTTATTATTTCTTTATTCTTCATTTGATCCAGACACAAATGAACAAAGTACCTCAACCAAGAATAGATCAAAAAAATAAATTATAAAGAAATGACAACAATATTATGTAGAAAAGAGACCCTAAAATGAGAGAGATAAATCTTACCCCAAAACTCCCTGGTTGCTGGATTTGAGAGAGAGAGAGATTCAGTAGGTTGATTCTTTCCACTAACTGCATCCTACAAAATGAGTACCAAAATTGGGATGTTGTCAGTAAAACAGAAGTCGTAAACCTTCCACATTATAATTGTAAAGATATATTTACCTTCTTAAGGGTAGCGTCCTCTTCAACAATACTATCAAAAATTGCATTAACCTGAAAATACTAAAATTGAGAACTGATTTCTAGACAATAGATGGAAGATATGCCTAGTATAAGAGGTGGCAGGTTATTGCTGACGGTTAGATCAAAAATTGTCACCCGGAACTTAACAGGTTTTGGGTTGAAAATCAACAACTGTAAGCAAAAGCAAATCTCAAGTCCTGGGGAGGACTTGTGAGTTTTGAGTTTCCACACAAGATATGGTATTGTTTCCAATAATCAAGGTAAGGTTATACTGCAAGTTAGATGAAAAGTTCTTAAAAACACAATGCACTTAGACATCATATTCATGCTTTTGTAATAACATGAACCTCATCTTTTCACAAGATATGGTATTGTTTCCAATAATCAAGGTAAGGTTATGCTGCAAGTTTAATATGAAAAAGTTCTAAAAAACACAATGCACTTAGACATCAGATTCAAGCAAGTTTAGTATGAAAAAGTTTAAAAAAAACACAAATGCACGTAGACATCAGATTCAAGCTGTTGTAATAACATTCACCTCATCATCAACTCCATCCTTAGCCTTCACCTTTGCTTTTACCTTCAATTTTTTTCCTATTAAGATATCACAATTTTCTTGTAAATGAAATGCAGCAAAAATCCATAAGAATGGATTAGTAGTATCAACAGCCAAAATCTAAATTGATTAATGATAAACATAGTTTTGGTGATTATCCATTTGGGTCACCTTGCGGAAGAAACATTGCCAACTAAAAAAAGTGCAAAAGTATTGATTAGTAGAAGCAACTGCAAAAATCTAAAAGGATAAAATGATAAACATAAGGTTAGCTGATTATCAACTAAGTTTGCAAGTGGAGGAAACATTGTCAACTCATAGAAATGTAAAATAAATAATTGAAGCAAGAGATGATGCAATAAAATTGTTCAGATAATAATCACATGAAATATAGCATTGTACCACTGTAAACTAATCTAATATCTATCATCACTAACAATCAATGGCTAAATAAATAAAAATGACAATGAATGCCGTATGAACATAGTCCTGCATATCATTCAATATTCATGTTAAATACAAGGATAGGTACTACATAAATAGGCATTATGTTAGAGTTATTTTATTTTATTATTTATCATATGAGGGTATAATAGTAATTGTGGGTGTATTGCATATTTATATAAATAGACATGAGATGCAACCTAGGGTTTTAGGCCCTTGCAATCTCCTTTCTCATATTCTTTCTTCTCCTACTTCTCCTTCTCCTCTCCATCTCCAAACTTCACTTGGTATCAGAGCATATATTTGTAAGTACTGTACATCTCATCCCTGACAGGGCCGATCGAACTCGGCCGTGAGTTCGACAGGGGTTCGGGGCAGTAGCCCCTGACAGCAGGGTTCGGGGCGGTAGCCCCGAAAAAATTTTTTGGGCTGTTTTTCGTCTACTTTTCATGATTCGCCGTTCGTCGTTCGCTGTTCGTCGTCGGTTGAGGTTCGTTGTGAGATCTAGGGTTTCAAAGATCTCGTCTTTCTGTTGCATCTGCAAGTATGGTGGGGACCGAATCTTCTAGCGAGGTTAATAGTGGTGGTGGTAGCGGAGGTGGTTCTCCTTTTACTGTTATTCATAATGATGAATTGGGAAAGTCGATTACAGCGGTGAAACTGAATGGTGCGAACTATCTTGCCTGGTCCAAGTCTATCAAAGTGGTGTTAAGGGCGAAGAAAAAGTTGAAGTTTTTGACCGAAGAACCCCTGCCTGAAACGTCCGCTGAGTATGAAGATTGGATGAGTGCAGATGCATACGTTATGTCATGGTTGTGGCATAGTATGGAACCACATATCGCTGCTAATGTTCAGTGGTGTGAATCAAGCAAACAGATTTGGGCATCTCTGGAAGAATCTTATTCGCAGAAGCGAAACGTTGCCCGTATCTATGAGTTGTACGAGTTATTGTTCAATACAAAGCAAAATGGGAAGCCTGTGAATGAATATCTGGCTTCAAAGAAGGCTTTGTGGGAGGAACTGCTTCAATATCATCCTGTTACTACTGATTTGAAGGAAGCTCGGAGACAGAAGGAAGAGTTTCATGTTTCACTCATCCTTGCCGGCTTGGATCCTGCGCTCGAACCTTATAAAGCTCAAATCCTTGCTGGAGAGCAGTTACCTACGGTGGCAGATACTTTCTCCCGTCTCAATCGTTCCTTTCTGGGACAGAGTTCTGTGGTGCCGAGTACTGACTCTTCTGCCCTAGTTTCTAGTGCTGTTGGTCGTGGTGGTGGACGTGGTATTGGACGTGACGGTAGAGATGGTGGTCGTAGTTTTGGTCGAGGAGGAGGCCGTGGTGGTAGAGACAATGGTCGTGGTGGTGGTCGCGGTGGTGGTGGTGGCCGCGGTGGTGGTGGTGGTGGTGGCCGTGGTCAACCACAAAAGTGTAACTATTGTGGAATGCTCGGTCATGTAGAAGACTATTGTTGGGACAAATGGGGCAAACCAGAATATGCACATCAAGTGCATGATGAAAATATGCAGTCCCAGGACACCACTTCTGCTCCCAGAGATGATACTTCGGGTTTCAATCAGACTTCAACGTCCGATACCTCATCTCCATTTCAACAGATCCTCCAGAAGTTGAACGCGCTTGCTAGTACCACCTCCCAACCTACTGCAACCATGGCACATATAGGTAATCCTGCTTTTGTGGCAACCCAGTCACCATCCACCTCTTGGGTCATCGACTCAGGAGCGAGCTCTCACATGTCTGGTATAACATCTATCTTTCATAATCGTAGTTCCATGAAACACAATATTATCTTGGCTGATGGGTCTACTCGTCCTGTGCTTGGGAAAGGTGTCATTCACCCTACTCAATCACTATCATTATTTGATTCATTATATGTGCCTAATTTTCCATTTAATTTGTTATCTGTGAGCCAGTTAACCAAATCTCTTCAATGTTCTGTGACATTTTCTCCCAATTCGTGTATTTTTCAGGACCTCAGGACGAAGAAGACGATTGGTTCGGGGCATGAAAAAGATGGACTGTACTACTTGGATCTACCTGGAAAGGCCTTCACTTCTGTTTCTACTTCTCCGTTGCAGTGGCATTATCGTTTGGGACATCCGTCTTTGGCTAAGTTGCGTCAAGTTGTTCCTAGTTTGAGTCATGTATCTAGTCTTGAATGTGAGGCTTGTCAGTTAGGCAAGCATCACCGTAGTTCCTTTCCTCGTCGTAGTGAGAGTCGTCAATTAGAGTCTTTTGATCTTGTTCATTCTGATATTTGGGGTCCGTCTAGAGTCAAAAGTCCGAAAGGATTTCAGTATTTTGTTATTTTTATTGATGATTATTCCAGAATGACTTGGTGTTATTTAATGAAAGAAAGATCTGAGTTTCCAAATGTGTTATCTGCCTTTTATAATGAAGTCTATGTTCAGTTTAATAAACGTATCAAAATTCTGCGTTCTGATAATGCTTTGGAGTATACTCAATCTTCTGTGAACAGTTTCTGTGTTGATCGTGGTATGATTCATCAAACCAGTTGTGTCCACACCTCTCAACAAAATGGTATAGCCGAACGCAAACATCGACACATTTTAGATGTGGCTCGAACTCTCATGTTCAATATGCATGTCCCCAAACAGTATTGGGCAGATGCCGTTCTTACTGCATGTTATCTTATTAATCGCATGCCATCATCTGTATTAAATAACAAAGTTCCATTTACTATATTACATACAGATGTCGCACCCTTTTCCTTATCTCCTCGAGTGTTTGGCTGTGTCGCTTTTATTCATAACTTGGAACCTAATCGAGATAAGTTGGCTCCTAGATCTCTGAAGTGTGTCTTTCTTGGTTATCCCCGTACTCAAAAAGGTTATCGTTGTTACAGTCCACAGTCACGCAAATATTATGTCAGTGCGGATGTTACATTCTTTGAGTCTACCCCCTTCTTTCCTTCAGGAGACCGTGATATTCCTTTTACAACAGATTTGATATCTTCCATACCACTTCCGGTCATTCCTGAATCAATTTCTGTCTCCATTCCCCATTTACAGGTTTATCAGAGATCCAAGGACAGGCCAGTGGTTCTGCAGAATTCAGCCTTCAACCAATCATCTTCCGTGCCTGAGGTTTCTGCTCCCATCATCACAGATCCAGATGATCTTCCTGTTGCTCTCAGAAAAAGACAACGCCTTTGTACCACAAAGAATAAGCATCCTATTTCTAACTATGTTTCATTACACCGTGCTTCATCATCTTTTCATGCATTTGCTGTTTCATTGTCTTCTACTTTTATTCCCAAAACTTACAAGCAGGCTATGTCATCTTCTGGTTGGAAAAGTGCAATGGATGAGGAGATGTATGCTTTACATCAAAACCAGACTTGGGAGCTTACATCACTTCCTGTTGGAAAACAAACAGTGGGTTGTAGATGGGTGTACACTGTTAAATATCACCCTGATGGTTCTGTTGAGCGCCTCAAGGCACGGTTGGTTGCCAAAGGGTATACTCAGACATATGGCGTGGATTATATGGAGACTTTCTCTCCAGTGGCTCGGCTGAATTCAGTTCGGATTCTTATTTCTGTGGCGGTTAATCACCAATGGCCTATATATCAGCTGGACATAAAGAATGCTTTCTTGCATGGTGACTTACATGAGGAGGTTTATATGGATCAACCACCGGGATATGTTGTAACAGGAAATAAAAGACTCGTATGTCGATTGAAGAAAGCATTATATGGACTGAAACAGTCACCTCGTGCTTGGTTTGACAAGTTCAGTTCAGTTCTCATTCAGTATGGCTTTCGGCGTACCACATCAGATCATTCAGTATTTTGCCATTCTTCCTCAGCAGGTATTATCGTGTTGATTGTTTATGTTGATGATATCATTATATCTGGGAGTGATCATGCTGGAATTGTGGACTTGAAGGCCTACCTTAGTCGTCAGTTTCATACTAAGGATTTGGGTCTTCTTCGATATTTTCTTGGAATCGAGGTTGCTCGATCTAAGACAGGTGTGTATCTGTCACAACGCAAGTATGTTCTAGACTTGCTCTCCGAGACTGGGATGTTAGAGTGTCGGCCAGTTGAGACTCCTATGGATTATCATGACAAGCTTGATGCTGACAGGGGAGAGTTATTTGAGGATGTTGGATATTATAGACGTTTGGTTGGCAAACTTATATATCTTACTGTTACTCGACCAGACATCACATATGCAGTTGGAGTAGTTAGTCAGTTTATGCATGCCCCTCGGCAACCACATTGGGAGGCTATCTCTCGCATTCTTCGATACTTGAAGGGTGCACCTGGAAAGGGTTTGTTGTACAAACCTTCCCAGTTGCTTACGGTGACTGGATTCAGTGATGCTGATTGGGCAGGCAGTCGCAGTGATAGGAGGTCTACTTCTGGCTATTGTACGTTTGTGGGTGGCAATCTTGTCATGTGGCGTAGTAAGAAGCAGAATGTTGTGGCTCGTTCTAGTGCAGAGGCCGAGTACCGTGCGATGGCTCATACAGCTTCTGAGATGATGTGGGTGCAGTCTCTTCTTCATGAAATGGGAATCATGATTCCTATTCCGATGGAGATGTATTGTGATAATCAGTCGGCAATGTTTATCGCAAGTAATCCGGTGTTTCATGAGCGCACGAAGCATATCGAGGTGGATTGTCATTTTGTTCGTGATTTGTTGCTGAAGAAACAGATTGTCACTCCTTATGTTCGGTCAGAGGATCAATTAGGTGATATCCTCACCAAACCACTTGCTCGTGGTCCATTTTCTGATTTATGTAGCAAGCTGGGCATGTCTGATCTCTATGCTCCTGCTTGAGGGAGGGTGTTAGAGTTATTTTATTTTATTATTTATCATATGAGGGTATAATAGTAATTGTGGGTGTATTGCATATTTATATAAATAGACATGAGATGCAACCTAGGGTTTTAGGCCCTTGCAATCTCCTTTCTCATATTCTCTCTTCTCCTACTTCTCCTTCTCCTCTCCATCTCCAAACTTCACTAGCATCCTAATAAAAATAATATGCAACGGTATCCCTTAATGTGTTCACGATCTTAACAAGTCTCATGCTATCATTTAAACAGGAGGAGAAACACCAACCCAACCTTCATTCCAACCAATAGTAGTAAAAAAAATTTTACTATTCATATCCGAAGAAGCAATTAAGTCTTAATTGATTATGCTTAAAATGTATCATTATCATCATCATTGTCATCACCCATTTAACCAAGGATCACCCTTCCAAATTCTGCGAAGTAGGTAAGAGTCGAGCCGAAGAGATAGAGAAGGTATCACGATACAGTTTACTTGGAAATAGGAATGACTTTCTCAGTGCGAAAAAATGAGTAGTATATTGGGCACTAGCTCAAAATGGAAGCTGAAAGCGTGAAAATGGACGAACCAATATCAGATCAGATCTGAAACATTTTCCTAATTATTTATCTTTCTTAATTGCATTTTTAAGAGAGAATGGTCTCACGATTTTGATGTTCTCTATAGATCTTGTTTTGGACCAGGCATTGTTGTAACCTGTCACTGAAAGTTGGTGGAGCAATTACTATTCTCCAAGCCTTCTCCCATGGTAATGGGGAATTTCTCATGACTAGCTATCAATCTGACAGCAATCCTCTGTGGATGCCAGATGCCTCTATGATAAACAGAGAACCTTGAAATAAAACCTAAAAGGTCAGGCAGTGTACAAGTAGACCTACCAATTTGGTAACGTAGCTTAAGCTCACACATCCATGCCTGGACTAGCTAAAGTCTAGGTGAAGAGGTAAGATGATATTATTTGCAATAGGAAATGCCTTTCTATGACACCCTAAGCCATTGAGCGAAAAGAAATGCCTTTTCTCTTGCTTTGAGAAACTGAATTTATTACAAAATCTGTGATATCACCAAGAGGATTTAAAGGATTTTACATGTGACAATTGCATCAAACTCATCAAACTAAGTTTTCTAATATAAAATACTAAAGATTTTTTTAAAGTAAATTATAGGTATAACTACTTATTGGGTCATGTAGGTGACTCGTAACTATACATAAGCACGTTGAACTTTTGCGTTACTAGTTTCATATTACTGTCTTGGAGCCGGCATTTCCATGGGGAGTTCAGGTCCAAATCCTAAATTTCCACACTAAGCAAGGGTCAGGAGGATTTTAATACTTCATTCCTTCTTTCGGCCTGAATCTATTGTTTCTCTCCCAGCAATATGTTTGCCGGACACCTATAGTACTGACATTAGTATGTTAGCTGTATGAATCTTTTCACATGTCCAGTTCTTTTGACCATTTTGAGTGTGTTACTGTTATGACATCAATTTCTCTGATTGTTATTAGAGCTGTATTCTCTAGATTGATGTCATACACCGTTTATTTGGACTCGAGCCTATTGTACAATTTGACAATCGAGTTGCCACTTTATATCCAGTATGTTTTTTGCCTGTATGAATTGAAACACTACAACCTTGTTGGTAAATTACTGCTTGATTTCTCTCAATGAACTTTGTATATGCATCGGAATACTGCAGTTTGCAGTATTGGACTGTCTTTGCTGCGAACTTAAATTAGTAACCAACACCACTCAAGAATTGTTAAAAGTTAAAGGTATAATTTGTCCTTAGTCAAGTATAAATGGATAGATCGTCAATAATCGCTTGTCTTTTTGATAGTTCACTAATGGGCCTTGAATTTTCTGCTAAAAATTGCTATTTGATTTATCATCTTCAAGCCATGGTATTTTTCTTTACATTACAGACTGTGAAGATATCTATGTATGGTCGTATAGTACCTAACTTTCTTATGATTTTGTTTTTCCCATTTTTTTTCTGCAGATACATGATCTCCTCTAATATTGGTGAGGTTGCCTCCATTTTTCTGACAGCTGCTTTAGGTATTCCTGAAGGGCTAATACCAGTTCAGCTTTTGTGGGTCAATCTCGTCACTGATGGTCCCCCTGCTACAGCTTTGGGATTTAACCCTCCAGATAAAGATATTATGAAGAAACCCCCACAACGAAGTGATGATTCCTTGATTACTGCATGGATCTTATTTCGTTATCTGGTAACCAGTTTTCTTTTGCATAACATTGTATCTTTAAATAGTCAGAAGGGATTATATTATTAACAGCTCCGTGTTGCATTCAAATGAATTTAATCTTTTTGAGAGAAATGTCATTTAATGGATTTAAAGCCAGTAGCTTTCCACATTCTACACATACATGCTAAAGATCGAGTAATATTAAGCTAGAAAGAATGTAAAGACCAAGAAAAATTGCCAACATATTATTTTTCTTTAAATTTTATTCCAAGAAAAGAGAAACAAATAAAAAAATATTTAGAGTTCATCCGCTAATTAAAACCAATGTCTTCTTTTTATTTTTCTTCATCCAAGAAAAAAAAACTCTTATTCATTTCATTCATTACACTCAGTCAATAGATTCCAGATAAAGGATGAAAACTTAAGAAATCTGGATATAAAGATTTCCTTTAAAGACCAATAGCAGTTGAGAATGACACATTTTTAAGAAAAGGTGGAATTATGATAAAGGTATTACACAGTTCGATTCAATTCATCACATTAAGAACCATCACATCAACAGGACTTTTTGGGTCTAAACTAAAAGTGATAAAAAAATTGGCAATAAATAAAAATATGATGCATGTTCATACAACTTTTAAGTTCTATCCTAAGAGGTATGTGTCCGTGTTGCATCATGTCAGATATGTGTCAAACTAAGACGATCCAAACTGGTGCTGTCCAAACCATGTTTTACATTGTGTCCCTGCAATGGATATTATACGGTTATACCAACTATGGGTTGGTCAATCCACATATATTTTCAGTAAGAAATATCAAACTAAGACACTCATTTATCAATTATTTATAAATCATATTAGGGGGCAAATGCAAATAAATAAATAAATAAAAATTTGATATTAACACATTGTCTAAGAAGAACAATCAGCACCACATCCGCGTGGCATCATGTATGTCGGACACAATATCAGCCACGACGTAGAGACTCCAAAATACACTAAGATTGGAGCAATGTCCGTGTTGCTGTGTCCGTGTTGCATAGTGTCAGACATATCAGACACGCAGAGACTCCAAAATACACTATGCAACAGAAAAAACTAGTTAATAGAAACAGATTGTCTGAGAAGAACAATCACTGGCACGTCCGCGACACATCATGTCGGACACATCAGACACGGAACAGACTCTCCAAAATACACTAAGATTGGAGTGGTGACCGTGTCGCCATGTCCAAACAGTGTTTTGCCTAATAAACGTGTCCGTGTCAAAGTAGCAACTTTGATTTGGCCATCGACGTATATTTCATGAACATGGACAAATGGTTTCATTTGATTTGGAAACAACCTAATCTTTTATTATTTCTTTATTCTTCATTTGATCCAGACACAAATGAACAAAGTACTTCAACCAAGAATAGATCAAAAAAATAAATTATAAAGAAATGACAACAATATTATGTAGAAAAGAGAAACCATAAAATGAGAGATAAATCTTACCCCAAAACTCAATGGTCGCTGGAAACGAAGGGATTTTCGAGAGAGAGAGAGATTCGGTAGGTTGATTCTTTCCACTCACTGCAGCCTACAAAACAAGTACCAAAATTGGGAGGATGCTGTCAATAAAACAGAACTCGTAAACCTTCCACATTATAATTGTAAAGATATATTTACCTTCTTAAGGGTAGAGTCCTCTTCAACAATACTATCAAAAATAGCATTAACCTGAAAATACTTGAATTGAGAACTGATTTCTAGACAATAGATGGTAGATATGCCTAGTACAAGGTAGTCAAAGGCGCAAGGCGCACTCGAGGCGCAAAGGGTCCAAATCGTCCGAGGCGCAAGGCACACTTAAGGCGCACGCCCGAGCAACGCGAGACACAAAAATTATATATATATATATATATATATATATATATATATATATATATATATATATATATATATTCACATCAGATTTCTATATTGATAAACATGTGTGCTTCAAATTCCCCCATGTCTAGGTTGCAATCACTTTGAATTGAGTGAGTGAGAGAGAGAAAACAGTAAAAATAAAGGTACATCAGTTCAAAAAACAGTCTAAAAACAGTACAACAGTTAAAAAACAGTCTAAACATGTTTTTTTTACAAGATTTTCAAGGCGCGCCTAGGCGCGTTACCTATTCCAAGTCGCTCGGAAAAGGCGCACATAGGCGCGCCTTAGGTGCGCCTTGAGAATTGCGTCACACCTGGAGTGCCCTGAGGCACTGCCCCCGGCGCGCCTTTGACTACACTGGCCTAGTATAAGAGGTGGCAGGTTATTGCTGACGGTTAGGTCAAAAATTGTCACCAGAAACTTTAACAGGTTTTGGGTTGAAAATCAACAACTGTAAGCAAAAGCAAATCTCAAGTCCTGGAGAGGATTTTTGAGTTTCCACACAAGATATGGTATTGTTTCCAATAATCAAGGTAAGGTTATACCGCAAGTTAGATGAAAAGTTCTTAAAAACACAATGCACTTAGACATCATATTCATGCTTTTGTAATAACATAAACCTCATCTTTTCACCAGATATGGTATTGTTTCCACTAATCAAGGTAAGGTTATGCTGCAAGTTTAATATAAAAAAGTTCTAAAAAACACAATGCATTTAGACATCACATTCAAGCAAGTTTAATATGAAAAAGTTTTCAGAAAACACAAATGCACTTAGACATCAGATTCAAGCTGTTGTAATAACATTCACCTGATCATCAACCCCATCCTTAGCCTTCATCTTTGCTTGTCCCTTCCTATTAAAATATCACAATTTTCTTGTAAATGAAATGCAGCAAAAATCCGTAATGGATTAGTAGTAGCAACAGCCAAAATCTAAATGGATAAATCATAAACATAGTTTTGGTGATTATCCACTTAAGTCGGCTTGGGGAAGAAACATTGTCAACTAAAAAAAAGGTGCATAAGTATTGATTAGTAGAAGCAACTGCAAAAATCTAAAAGGATAAAATGATAAACATAAGGTTAGCTGATTATCAACTAAGTTTGCTAGTGGAGGAAACATTGGCAACTCATAGAAATGTAAAAAAATAATTAAAGCAAGAGATGATGCAATAAAATTGTTCAGATAATAATCACATGAAATATAGCATTGTACCACTGTAAACAAATTTAATATCTAACATCACTAACAATCAGTAGCTAAACAAATAAAAATGACAATGAATGCCGTATGAACATAGTCCTGCATATCATACAATATTCATGTTAAATACAAGGATAGGTACTACATACATGGGCATTAGCATCCTCATAAAAACAATATGCAACTGTATCCCTTAATGTGTTCACGATCTTAACAAGTCTGACGCTATCATTTAAACAGGAGGAGACACAACAACACAACCTTTATTCCAACCAAAAACTATATACTTTCTTTAAATTTTATTCTAAGAAAAGAGTAACAAATAAAAAAAAATTAGAGCTCTTCCGCTAATTAAAACCAATGTCTTCTTTTTATTTTTATTCATCCAAGAAAAAAAAACTCTTATTCATTTCATTCATTACACTCCGTCCATAGATTCCAGATAAAGGATGAAAACTTAAGAAATCAGGATATAAAGAGTTTCTTTAAGAATGAAAAAGTAATTCTACCAATAGCAGTTGGGAAGGACACATTTTTAAGAAAAGGTGGAATTATGATAAAGATATTACACAGTTCGATTCAATTCATCGCATTAAGTACATCACATCAACAGGACTTTTTGGGTCTAAACTAAAAGTGATAAAAAAATTGGCAATAAATAAAAATGTGATGCATGAACATACAACTTTTAAGTTCTATCCTAAGAGGTATGTGTCCGTGTTGCATCATGTCAGATATGTGTCAAACTAAGACGATCCAAAATGGTGCTGTGTCCAAACCATGTTTTACATCCCCTACAATAGATATTATACCAACTATGGGTTGGTCAATATATTTCTGTGAGAAATATCAAACTAAGACTCACTTATCAATTATTTATATATCAAATTAGGGGGCAAATGCAAATGAAAGAAAAAAATAAAATAAAACACATTGTCTAAGAAGAAGAATCAGCACCACGTACACGTGGCATCATGTCGGACACATATCAGACACGACATAGAGACTCCAAAATACACTAAGATTTGAGTGATGTCTGTGTCGTTGTGTACGTGTTGCATCATGTCGGACACATATTAGACACGGCGCAGACTCCAAAATACACTATGCAACAAAAAAAATAGTTAATAGAAACCAATAATGCTAAGTTTACTACCAAATGCTTACAACCTTCTTACAACTCTCTCTCCCCCCCTGCTATGTGGGCCACCCCCGGGCCCATCTCTCCCTCCAATGAACGGCTGCCACGTGACATTTTTGCCACGTGACGGCCACCCGAACAGCCAGTGGGTCCCACCTCTTCCCCCTCCTCCAATGGGTAATCTCCACGTGGACGCCACGTGGAGGTTGTAAGAGGGTTGTAAGCATTTGGTTGTAGTCATAGCAAAACCCGATAGAAACAGATTGTCTAAGAAGAACAATTAGTGACATGTCCGCGTCGCATCAAGTCGGACACAAATCAGACACGGAACAGAGACTCCAAATTACACTAAGATTGGAGCGGTGACCGTGTCGCCGTGTCCAAACAGTGTTTTGCCTAATAATCATGTCCGTATCAAAGTACCAACTTTGATTTGGTCATCGACGTATAGTTCATGAACGTGGACAAATGGTTTCATTTGATTTGGAAACAACCAAATCTTTTATTATTTCTTTATTCTCAATTTGATCCAGACACAAATGAACAAAGTACTTCAACCAAGAATAGATCAAAACAATAAATTATAAAGAAATGACAACAATATTATGTAGAAAGGAGAAAACCTAAATTGAGAGAGAGAGAGAGAGAGAGAGGGGGGTCTTTTAGGCTTTTGTTTGAACGAGGGGAAAAAAACAATAATAAGGTTAAACCTAAAATTTTATGGCAAATTATAAGGGCACTACTACTATTACTTGGGGGTAGCTCAATATAATTTTTTTCAAAATTATAAGTTTGCCATTCTTAAAGTTACTTGGGACTAGTCCATATTTTTAATATTGATAATTACAAGTTTGCCACCAAAATTCACTCGGGACTGTTATAATCAGGACTGTCAAAATTTTGACAGTCCTACCACTTGTAAGGACTGTCAAAATTTTGACAGTCCTACAAATTGTTAGGACTGTCATGATTTTGACAGTCTCACAAGCTATGTGGACTGTCAAAATTTTGACAGTCATAATTTTAACCCACTGAAAAATTTATATAAAACTAGGACTGTCAGGATTTTGACAGTCCCACAAACAATGAAGACTGTCAAAATTTTGACAGTCCTCATTTTAATTGTCAGGATATTTTTTTTTCCTATTTAGTTAGTTTTGGATTTTGATTTTTTTTATTTAGTTTAACATCCAAAATAAAATATGTTATCATTGAACCAAAAAAAAAAATCTACCGTACGAATATTACGTCTGCCGTTGATTTGACTTCGAACGGCCATAACTATTTGTTTTCAAATCGTTTTTCATCACACAAGAGGTCAATTTGTATGTTTTCGACGAGAGTAACACAATTCGTGTAGAGAGAATTTTCATCCGAAGTAAGACGTACATATTACAGACAAAAATATAAAATATAAAACTTTAAAGTATCATAACTTTTGACTGGGAGATCGAAACAAGCTCCAGTTTGTGCCAAAATGATCTTATAGAAAAGTACTCGGGATAAACCGTTTCACCGTTTGAGGGACTTCCCAAAATTTTAGAATCGCAAAAAAATGATGTTTCGACCTCCAAATTTTACTTTTGGTAATTTTTTTTTACAAAATATTTAATGTACCAATAATAAATTTACTATTTTAAATAACAGAATACTTTAAAAAAATTTAAGGATAGAAATTTGGGATATTTTACTATTTTGAAATTCCCCCCCCCCTCCCCCCCCCCCCCCCCCCCACCAATTAAAAAAATAAATTAACAGGAAAAAAAATTTAGGACTGTCAAAATTTTGACAGTCCTACCAATTGGAAGGACTGTCAAAAGTTTGACAGTCCTAAAAATATATGTTGAATTTTTAGGACTGTCAAAATTTTGACAGTACTTCCAATTGGTAGGACTGTCAAAATTTTGACAGTCCTAAAATTTAACATATATGTCAAATTTTGACAGTCAAAATTTTTAGATCATGATTTTTAGACTGTCGACTGTCAATGTCAAAAAATTTAGGACTGTCAAAATTTTGACAGTCCTTCCAATTGGTAGGACTGTCAAAAGTTTGACAGTCCTAAAAATATATGTTGAATTTTTAGTACTGTCAAAATTTTGACAGTACTTCCAATTGGTAGGACTGTCAAAATTTTGACAGTCCTAAAAATCAACATATATGTCAAATTTTGACAGTTCTTCTTTTTTTTTCATTTTCTTTTTTGGTTTCATGTGTGCTGTTATTTTTTTTTTGTCATTTTGTTATTATTTTTGTCTTCCGGCGGTGGAGTGGAGGACCAGATGGTAGCGACGGAGGAAGGAGGGGAGGGAGGAGCGGCGGACGCCGAGGGTGCCGAGGTAGTTGAGCACCGAAAGGGAGTACGAGACGGAGGAACGAGAGAGGAAGGAGGACGGCGGGAGGGGGAGGGCTCCGGTAGGGTGGGGAGGGTTTGGGAGTGTTTGGGAGAAGGGTTTCAAAGTGGGCCAGTATGAGTAAACTAATGAGCTAGTGTGAGTAAACTTTGCTCATTAATGGGCTTGCCCCTATCCTGGGCTAGCCCCAAGTGATAGCAGTAGTGCCCTTATAATTTGCCAATTTTATTTGTATTGAAGGGAGAGTTAAGTGTGGTGTGTTTGATAACTCTTGTATAGATTCATGGTGTATATTGGGTCGGATGGCCTGAAAATCGATTCAGGCCAGGCCCGGTCAAAGCTAGTATGGACCCAGTCAACGGACCGGCCCGGCTAGACCCACCCTGCTTGCGGGTTCGGGCTGGGTCCAAGTGACCGACCCGCTAACCTGGACCGGTCGGGCCCGGTCACCGCAGCTGGCGGGCCCGGGTTAACCGTTGAGGGTCGGTCGCCGACCCGGTCAAGGTCCAGTCTGATCCGACCGTTTTTTATTTTTTATTTTTTATATAGCCGTTTGGGAAATTATTTTTACCAAAACACCCCCAATTTTATGGCAATTTTTGAATGTTATAAGGGTATTTTGGTCATTTATTGTTGAAAATGACCAAAATACCCTTATAACAACTATATTTTGAGAATATAAGGGGTCATTTTGGATAAAAAAAATTATAAATAGTCAAAAAAATATTAAAAAATAATCACAACAATATTTCTTCTTCTTTCTCTTACAAAATTTTCTAAGCACGCAATTTCTGGAGTGCAACTCTCAGGAGGCCAAACAACAGTGTTCTTGAGTCAACTTGTGCAAAATTTCTTGGAGGCTTCAAGTAACAAGGAATTGTTTTTTCTTAATAGTTTTTTTTCTTCTGGTTTTCGATTTTTCTTTCCTCCCTCTCTTTTTTTGGTAGATAAATATATTTTGCTACTGTCACGCCCCAGTCCCAAAACGTATGAGACCAGACACGTGGCAATGGCCAGCTGGTACGACTCCGTAGGGCTTTCCAATTTAATGGACCCGACGAAGCACACTTACGCTGTCCACGGTCAAGTGATCCAGTTAATAATCTAATTCTAACATGCAACAAACTAAATCTCAATCCATTGTAAATAAATCTCAAGAAAGAACGATACGCATCATCAGTCTGCAGCCCAATAATACATCCATTCGAATAGGCCAAAAGAACAATATCGGTCTATAAACACTAGGCTATAAAAGCGGAATCAAAAATGTAAAGTAGTACATGACTGTAATAGCTAAAAATATAAAGATACCTGCAACGATGTCCACACTCCACTAGATCAAGCATCATGCAAACTACTTAAATAACCTGGAAGAAAACCAGGTCCTCAGATGGACGTAACAAGATACAAAAAGTATATGCCATAAAGTAAATACTGTGTAAACTCGAGGATGAACTAACCAGCTAAGTGAAATACACTTGAAAACAACCTTGGTACGTATGGGTAGATAAAAGGTATAAAGCGTAGCGTTAAGCCAGAGGCTAAGTACCTGGCATTAGCTGTAAACTGGATGCCAGGAGTATATGTTGACTACATCACCGATCATGATAGCGCGTAGCTAGTAACCTCTGTCGAATGTATCGACAAGCATATACACCCATAACCGGGTAACACTTGGCCCATAACCAAATAACACTGAGGCTCACGACCCCGTAGTTTACTCTGAAACTACGGTAGCCAAATGTCTGTCCCATACGCCTACTAATTGTCTTCCCCGCCCAATGCCAATGTATAAGCCGTGAATACGACGTGTACATCTCGTACTATAATGCAAGTCACTAAAGAAATATACAACTAAGCTAAATACCGTCAAACGTGCTGCTCACACCAATGGCCAGTCAGTCATGAAGCACGTATCCCTACATGAACTCACTCTATGACGTGCAATGATACGTGTCAAGGCCTGGGGAGTCATATCGATAACTCCGCAACTTTAGGTGCGTCCACTAGATACTAAGACAGACACAAGTCCTAACGTCAATGCCTTCGTTGACTGCACCCGTCTTTCTCGGACGCACACAGTTATATAATATTAAAACAATAAAATATGCAACTAAATAATATCTTAATTTAAACAGTACAACAAGACAAAGTATACTTGCCTGGATCCTCAAGCTGCGAGTACCAAAATTTTACTCCCGAAGTCTCGCCCGAACGGTCCAGCGACCCTATATTTATAATATAATAATATAATCATCAATCATTACACTAGTACGCACAGAAAACACAACTACACTGCACTTAGAACTGACGCAAGGGGGTCACAACTGGTCAACTAGCAGGATCGAGTGTGCACACAGCTAAAACGTACAAGTGTCATGTCCTTAAATACCATGCACAGAAAGGATACGAGTTACCAAAATACGTTACAAAACCAAATAATGTATAACACAAAAATACAAGTCCTATATAACATGTTAGTGTGCACAAAGCCAGTTTGTCTAAACATCTAGGTCAACACAAGTACAACACATTAAATAATCAAGTTCTATGAGGTATTCACTAACACTAAAATTATTATAAACACATGCACACCTATGCACATTACACTAGGGTTCACAACTATACAGGTCCATTCAACAACACATGAAGAAAAGAAGGGCAAATGCACACCTAGTCGTTATCGTATCCGAGGGGGGCGATGCCCGCGGCTCGTGTACGGCCTGCCTCCGGAAGTGGAGGTGGTGCTCCGGCCAGTACTGTAGCAGCAGCAACACCGGCAGCATACAGCAGCAGCTCGCAGTGGCAGGGTCGGCGGTGGCGGGTTGCTGGCGGTGGGGGGATGGTCGTAGGATGATGGTGGCTAAGGTGGTGGTGGTTTACCGGTGATGGTCGGATGGTGCTGATGGGGTGCAGGTGATGGTGATGATGGTGTTGGTGATGGTGATGTTGGTGATGGGAGTGGTGGAGACGACGGTGCTAAGGTGGTGGCGATAGTTGTTGATGGTTGTGGAGACGGTGAGGTGGGGATGATGGTGGTGGAGATGGTGATGATGGTGGTCGTGGAGGTGGTTGGCTGTGGTGGCAGTGGGGATGACTGGGGAAGAAAGGGAGTCGGGTTGAAGAAGGTGCGGGATGGTGATGGTGATGGTGATGAGGTGAATGGAGGAGGAGGAGGAGGAGGAGAGTGGCGGTGGTTGTGGTGGTTGAGGGTGGCAGGCGGTGCTGTGGCGGCGGGATGGCCGAGGTCGAGGGGGGCAGGCGGTGGAGGAAGGTGGTCGAAGTTGGAGAGAGAGGCTGCTGCAAGAGGTGGTGAAGGAGGAGTAGAGAAATAGTTTTAGGGTTTCGGTTGGCTGTGGGTTTCTTTGGAGAGAGAGAGAGAGGGATAGGTGTTTAAGTAGGAGAGAGAGAGAGGGTGCTCACCTTGGGATTAGGGCCGGTTGTGGGTTTCTCCTAGGGATGAGGGAAGCTTCTACATGAATAGTGAGTGGCTAGGATGATGTGGGTTTGAATGGAGGGTGGAGATGCAAGGAGAAAAAGTTGCATGTAGTACAACCAATGGAGGAAAAATTTAGATGGACCGGTCAAAGCGGGGGATGTGTTTCTTTATGTATTTGGTCCAATGGAAGGTGGACACCTCATTGCACTTTTGCATAAAAGCCCCCAACAATTAGAAAATTGCATAAATAGTGGAATTTGGGATTGCATAAGAAAAAATACTATGTTTGGTGTGATGTAGTGGATAAAAATAGTGTGTGATATTTAGTATGAATATTGAGGGTGTGAGTGGAGGTTTGGGTTGGTGTTGGGTCTAGTTTTGGGGTAGGTTGGGTCCTTACACCAATTTAATTAAAATTAGTGTAAGTTGTGCTCTTTAATTAATTGGAAATGCATAGGATTAAAATTGGGTGGGACACAAGTGTCGTGGACATAGTAGACTCAGAATAGAATATTATCATAAATTGAATTTCACAAAACGGGTCGAGGTTGTGTCTTAAATTTTGATTGGGACGGACAAAGATGCAATGTTGGATTTATTTGGATTTAAGAATGGGCGTTTGTAACGAATATTGTGCGACTAAAATGAAGCACAAGGGAGGGTATTTATGAGTTACACAAAGGTCAGAATGGAAGGCTGGCACGTCTACAAAAAGTGTATAAAATTTGTTTGGAAGCAAATGCTAGTGTAGCACTCCAAATATCGAAACAACGGTAAGGTGTACAAAGTGATACAAATATTGCACAATAAATCTAAAATACTATGTTCTAATTCTAATTGGCTTCAAACTAACCCTAGCCTCTCTATCTAAGCTAAGTAGACCGAAAATTTGGTCGAGGGGGTTTACAGCTACAATTATTTTAAAAAATATATATTTAAATATGGATGGTATTGGTTCTAACCACCCTTATGGAGGTGATTCGGAACAAAATTTTGATTATTATAATCAAATATTTGAAAATAATCTTATTCATGATTCTGCGCCACCGACACAAATGTCACCTCCTGAAGTTAGGAGTATGGCTAAAAATGTTATAAATAGGAAAAAAATCGGTTTTATGGAATTATTTAAAAAAAAAGTTGTCACTGATAGTGATGGCGCACCGGTTTTAGATCCAAAAGATCAAAAATTAATAATAAAAAGTGCACAATGTAAGAAATATAAGCAGATTTATAAATAGAAAAATAATGATGGCATAGGCACTTTAAGAAGACACTACGAAAGTTGCTATGGCAAGGACACATTGCAGGCTAGACAAACACAGCTAAGTACCGGTGCTAAAGAGTCTTCTATAGATAACTTTATTTATTCTAATGCTTGTAACAAGATTGAGTTAACAAAATATATTATTTTTTATGAACAACCTTTTACATTTGGCGAGAGTGATTGGTATTATGATTATGCAAGTAGTACTCTAAATCATTATTTTAATAAAGTTTCTAGATCTAGTACTAGAGTAGAGTCTATAAAAAATTTCAAAAAGATAAGGTTACTTTGAAATAAAGTTTTATGCATGTTAATAATTAGCTCTAACTTATGATATATGAATTACTAAACAAAATTATGCTTATATTTGTATCACGGTACATTATTTAGATCCAAGATGGATGTTGCAAAAATGTATCATTTGTCTAAGGCCTTTAGAATTTTCACATATCGACGCTGTAATCGGTGGCGTTATATTGCAATTTATGTATGAATATGATATTCACAATAAAATATTTTTGATTTTTTTATAATGCTAGTAATAACACTTCCTCTATTAATGTTTTGAAAACACAATTTTTGCCTATACTAGAAGGTAGACTTTTTCATGTTAGATTTGCTTGTCATATTATTAATTTGATTGTACAAGAATGCCTTCAATTCTTTCAACTAAATTTAGAAAATGTTAGATTATGTTTACAGAGTTTGAACACTTTTGCAAGTAGACAACAAGCTTTTAAAAGATTATGTATACAATATGGTATTACTTTTAGGCGATTTGTTAATGATGCACCACAGATGGAATTTCACTTATTTAATGTTAAAATATTCTATTAAGTTTAAAGATATTATTACACATTATTGTAATGTTAATCCTAGTATTTATTATCAAGTAACTGAGAATGATTGGTTAATTGTTACTTCTATTTTTGAATTTTTATAATTATTTTACAATGCTACATGTATTCTATCTGGAGTTTATTATCCAACTTCTCATTTATCTTTAACAGAAATTATTAACATGTCTCATTTATTTTTTAATATAGAAATGTTCTTGGTTTTGATTATGTTATTTCCAAAATGGAAGCCAAATTTCTAAAAGATTGGGGTCATGTACCTCTTATATATTGTTTAGCTTCGGTTTTGATCCTAAGATTAAATTAGATGGTGTATATATATTTTATTAGACGGTTTTGAAGATAATATGAAGTTGACGTAGGTAGCTTGAAAGTAGAAATTAAGGATATTTTAGATAGTTTAATTGCTTTATATGAAGAAAAAATTGCATCGAGCCGACCCCGTACAACCGTTCAAGGTAGTAGTAGCTCCAGTTTTATGTCTAAATTATCACATGCTAAAAGTGTATTGCAAAGAAAGAAACAAAAAATATTTCCTATTCACTCAAGAATTGTCCTTATATCTAAATTCTTATGAAGAAGATAAAGATGACTCTTCATCTTATTTTTCAATTTTAGAATGGTGGAAGAGACACACAAAAATGTATCATATACTTTCTTCTATAGCATGTAATATTCTAATGGTCCGGGAGTCATGCCCCGATCTCCCGCAGCGAATTATCGCGCCAGTGCTCCCGCAGGACGATCACTCCCATCAGGACGTGATGTCGCGCGAGCACAAGCTGCGCCCGCGCAAGGCCATGATCCGAACAGACAAAAAAATTGCTAAGCCACAGAGTCACACAAATAGTCTCCAATGCAGCAAAAATTTGAACGACACGAATAAACGGCCATTTTGATAACTAGTTCGCCAAGTCGATATAGCAAAAGTAGAATAAACACAAGCATGATACATAAACAAGCTCTTTATTAATAATGATTAAGGTTACAAGAGGTGCTAGGCCGGGATTACAAGTCGCTCAAGCTCTCTCTCTCTCAAACAAAAAAGGCGTGCCAAGCAACTTACAACTTGGAATAAATACATAGGCGATGTTCCAACATTATGTCTTATATATGTGCTTCAGCTCCAGACGCAACACTCCAAGGCTCCAGAGGGAAATCCATGCCTTAGCGCGCACGAGGGGATACTCCACACTAAACGAGGTTCTCCCGCACCCTGCAAGCAATCCGGTGGGTTATCAGTACATGAATACACTGGTGGGGAGGCTTCTCGCCCGCTCGACAAATCAAAACACTATATATTAGTTTCCTGCACCATCTATTAAGTTATCTTTCTAATTGTCTTATGATCAGTTTTATGGCAATGATATAAATCCTAACTCGTGTGGCAGTGCGTTGTGCGATATAAGAGAAACACGGCTGTAAACCCCCTCACCCAAAGTAGATATTTTGTGTATATTTTATATTATTATAGGTATTGAATTTCTTTAGAGTATTCTGTTATTTAATTAGCAAATGAATTTCTTGATATATTTACTTATATAAATATTTATTTAGAATCATTTTTAGGTTATTTTAGATTTTTGAAATTAATTAGGATTTATTTGGATATATATAATCTTAATATTAGATATATGCTAATTTAGTGTTAATAGATATTAAAAAGATTTTATAAATTATTTGTATTATATTTAATTATATTCAAGATTATAAATTATTGAGATAGATTCAAACTCTACTTTAAATTAATTCAAATCATGAACCTACTAGGAATACAACTTAATGTATATCATATCCTTATTTAAATTCATCATAATCCTATCCAAATTAACCAATCCTAGTTGTATTTAATTAAGTAGTCTCAACCATCATAAATACCTCATCCTTCATATTTTTCCCCAAATTCCTTTCTTTTTCGTCCAAAAATAGTCAAAATTCGTCATAAATTCAGCCTCATTTCTACTAGTTATGACGAATTAAAAAGACGATATCTCCTAGCTCCGGACTCCAAACGAGGCCTAGTTTTTTTTGTTAGAACGATAATGAGGTTAGATTTCTGATTATATAAATTTTTTTTCTAAATTATGAGTATTAAATTCTGGAAAATTCGTAGAGCACAGCATATCCGAAAATAGATGTGTTTCGATGTTTTCGCGATTCCGGGAGAACCAGGAATCAGAATCATGAACCGTTTAAAGTTTCGAAAAGCTAATGTCGAGATCATCGACATATATTTTTCCCAGAATTTAATTTGAATTATTTACATACTGTTAATTCTGTAGAACTTCTAGGTTAGAATTTAACCATCGGTGCACAATACAAAATTTGTATGTGCCATAATTCCCAAACGAATTTGAATTCGGACGAGCCATAAATTCTAGCATGTTTTTGACGCTGAAATCTACAGAAAATCATGCATGAAAGTTGAGTTTGTGTTGGTTGACTTTTCGGTCAACAGATCGCCTCGATTTGCGTGCCATGAGTCTCGAGTTGATAAAATTCAGTTTCTTTGGACAAAATTTAGGAATTACCATAAAAATCAGAATAATAAGATTAAAATAAGATTTTAGAGTAACTATTCCAGAATTAAATAAATTAAAATAAATTATCTTTTGACGTGATAAATTTGTAATACATAGGATATTGGATTTGTTCTGCGCGACTTCTGGAGCAGGTTATTGGTACATCGCAGCTTCCTTACCAGACAAGTGTACCTTGCCAAACTCTGCAGTATTGTTACATATTTTCCTTGCTTCATTTTATTGCTGTGCATGCTTGACCTAGGGCCGTGTGACGTACTTAGCGTTCGATTATCAGTCGGGTGCCAACATCGTACGCGGTGTTGAGTACTGTCATCTAGAGATGGACATTCGTGACACTTTACATTCTCGTACTTGTCTTATCAAGTACACTATGACCCAGGACACTTGACACCATTCATGAGACAGGATCTTCCCGAGATATTCGTGGTGATCTGTAATGGATCAGGACTTGAGGATAATTAGTCGAGGGTCGTGACTTGTTAGTGATTCTAGTCTATGATGAGCTTATGACTTGTGTGAGCGTATGGACATGACTATGACGTGGTTGGACATGTGAGCGTGGTAGGTGAGACGACACAGGCTACAGGCTGATTATAGTATATATACATAGTAAACATAGTAAAATACATAGATATTGCTGCTAGCTCGTCTCAGACACAGAGTCTTGTATGTGTCCTAGCCTGAGTACTCGTGATGCTCTCACTTGCATTTCACATAGATGGTTACATAAATACCCTGTTTATTCATTGACTATTTTACTGCATTATTGTGGCTTGTATTTTCTGTACCTTGCTGTCCCCTGAGGACCTGGATCCGGATTATGTCCCCAGATATTGCAGACAAGATCGACCCCGAGGTTTACGGAGCAGGAGCATTATCAGGAGCAGGCATTGGAGCAGTACCAGATCCAGTAGACGCGTGATAACCGAGGGTATCTTCTGAGTATATACTGTTCCATACTCAGTATTTGTTATGGTTATCTTTATTCTTGTATCTTGACAGATGTATTCAGACTCATTATCGGGTTATTTCCCCGAGTTTATATTATATTGAGATTGATCTTTCTTTATGATTCTGATATTGTTGTATTTATTTCTGTGGATGAGATTAGTATATCTAGACCCTTATTGTTGTACTACAGCTTAAGTATGCCCTGATGGATCCATTAAATTGGGTTGTCCATCGGTGCGTACTGCTGGCCATTGCCACGTGTCTAGTCCCTCGATATTTTGGGACTGGGGCGTGACAACGGCAAAACTTACCAACTTACCATTCTTTTTTTCCTGTCCAAATGATACAACCAAGTTACCAAGCACGAATATGTATAAGAAAACCAAGAATCACATAAGCAAACACAAGTACGATACTAGCATGTTTCTGACTCAAGTGAACGACATATACAAATTTGTGATACTCATATTATTTTGCGACTCAGGTTGTTCAAATGCATTATGCTCAGACCGTTCAGAATTCTTTGATTATTCAAGAGTGTTTCAGAGGTTCAAATTTCTTGGTTCAATTAACGATCTACACATAGAGTGCACTGTGCATCCGTTACTTGCCTCAAGTCAACATGTCACGCCCCAGTCCCAAAATATCGAGGGACTAGACACGTGGCAATGGCCAGCAACACACACCGATGGACAAACCTAATTTAATGGACCCATC
Organism: Iris macrosiphon; assembly: GCA_036927795.1. Lineage (NCBI taxonomy): Eukaryota > Viridiplantae > Streptophyta > Magnoliopsida > Asparagales > Iridaceae > Iris > Iris macrosiphon. The sequence goes on from JAYESA010000011.1 coordinate 184,409,878, forward strand.
AGGGTGTACTTAAGCTATATAACAACAGTAAGGGTCTATGATACTAATCTCATCCACAGAAATAAATACAATCAATATGAAATATAAAGCAACATCAAGTCTCAATAAAGTATCTCGGAGAACAACCCGATAATATGTCTGATATAGCAGTTCAATAGACATGAAATAGAATTTCTACAAATAGAAATAACTGAGTATAATAAACCAGATACTCAGGTAAAATCCTCGACGATCACCTCGTCATTGGGTTCTGGTACTGCTCCAATGTATGCTCTTGTCCCGTACACCTCGGGGTAGATCTCCTCTGCTAAACCTGGGAACATAATCCGGATCCCGGTCCTCAGGGGACATAGCAAGGTACAAGAATAACTCATGCAAAAATAAATGTAGTATAATAATAAATGAATTAATAGGGTAAACTAAGTAACCGACTATGTGAAATACAAGTGAGAGCATCACTAGAACTCAGGCTGAGACCACTATAAGCTCTGTGTCGGGGAGCCGGTAGCAGTTATACTATGTAGTTATACTATGTAGTTTTACTATGTAGTGGGCCTACGACACCGTTAATATATAAAATCCGCCTGTAGCCTGTGTGTCTCTCCCCACCCAATGTAATCACACGTCTCATGTCCATGACACGCAAGATTATGACCTCTAACTGATGCAACGAGTCATAATGATAGCTAAGCATATGCAATAAAGTCTATGTCATGAATCCTGTAACCTATACAGAATCACCATGAATATCTCAGGAAAATTTTGTCTCGTGAACAGTGTCAAGTGTCCTATGGTATGACGTACTTGATAATGCAAGCACGAAGATATATAGGGTCACGATATCAATCTCTAGTGACGTTACACAACTCCGTGTGCGGCGTTGACACCCAAATATTATTCGGACGCTAAGCAATGTCTACGGTCCTAGGTTGAACAAATACAACATATAAATAAATCAAAAGAATATTATGTAACAAGAACTGCAAGATTGGCAAGGTACACTTGCTTGGGGTTTGAATACCAACTGCTGCTCTGGTATCAGCGAAATCTGCAGGTACTCCTCCGGTTGCTGAAATAAAAGTTACCATCAGGTTTAGAAGACATCAAATAGCTAGAATTGTCTGTCCATAAGTCCAATTTGGACACATGGACAAAAGTGACAGTTTCTGGTCAAAGCAGGGTCCACATGTGGCCCGCTTCGCACCGAAAAACGTGTTAGAGACAAAGTTCTCCAAATTCGTCAAACTTAGTGTCTACAAGTTTAGAACGACAATACGAACCCAATGGAATGTCCAGAACTGGATTTCGGTGAGCCGATCACAAAATCGCCCGTCAAGTGGAGCCGTATGTCAATGTTCTCAGAATCGAACCAAAATTGGGTCACAGGACCATCGTATTGCTATGAGTCTGATGGCATAAGTTTCATTTCTAAATGACGAGCGTACACAAAGTTACAACGAGTTTCAGAACATGGCCGATATGGGGTGTTGTCGACGCATACGCGTTGATTCCGGTGTGCACGCACATCCAAATCAACTTTCGTGAAATCCTACACTTCTGTATTGACGGCGCGCACCTTTCAGTAAAATTTGCACACAACCAAGTCGTCTCGTTTAGCGGGCGCACCCAGTTCCTGGAAAATCAGGATTTTATAAAGACCAAGATTTTGGTCATTTTCACTTTCGAAAAAAATTACAAATTACAACACAATAAAAAAACTAAAAACATGATTTAAAACTTGGTCATATGGTCTAAATTACCGTTCAAGCCAATTTAGAAAACATTTAACAGGTTGTTCGCAAAACGGTCGCGAACTGGAAAGTTCGGGTCATTTTCTGAATTTTTAGAAAAAAGGGTCGTTTTTCCTGATTTTGCGTCGCAGTTTGCGACCGACACAGGACGTGATACCCCAAACTAGTTGCACAGAGTTCGAGAGGGTTATGCAGGGTATGCGTCACAGCAGACAAAACGAAAAACGAGACGGCGAGGAGAGAGAAATTTTCACCTGAACAGGGGGCCAAAAATTACTATGCTTCGCTTATACGCGGGGAGTCGCGACGCGGCTACGGCGGAGCTCGGGGGTGCTGCTGCGGCTTCTCGGTCGTCGTGGTCGACGGCGGGGTCGTCGGCGTGCTGCACGTCAAGTCACGGCGGAGTAGATGTCGCCGGAGGCGGTTGTCGGGGGTCACGGCGGATGCGGTGGCGATTGGGGCGAGGGTGACAACGGCTGCTGTAGGAGTCGAAGCTGGCGTCGCTGGGTTAGGGTTCGTGGTGGTGGTGGTGGGGAAGAAGTGGCGGAGGTTCATCGTCGCCAGGGTGGGGGCGTCGAAGTGGGTGGCCGGAGAGCTCAGGTGGAGGGTTTGGTGGCGGTGAAGATCCGCGGTGGTCGGGGTTTTATAGAGAGAGGGGAGACGGGAGGCCGTCCGTTTGGGGAGGGGAACCAAGCGGCGAGGAGATGGAGGGGCGTCGGTTTAGGAGACGACATGTCGGTCGGGATAGGCGGTGAACGGAGGAGAGGGGAGGCGAAGAGTCGGGGAACCGCCGGAGACAAGGGGTCGGGCGGTTAGGGATTTAGGATTTCGTGTTAGCGGGCGACGGGTTCGGGTCGGGGTTGAGTTTCGGATCTGACCCTATCCTCTAGGATTTTGGTCCGGGTCAGGGTTCGGTTTGGTTCAGCATGGGTTCGGTTTAATAAACCGGTTGATTTATTTTGGGTTTAATTAAAACATTACTTTTTAGGTCTTTACAAATAATTCTGGGGTTCAATAAATTTCAGGGAAATTATTCTATGTCTAATATTTTATTTTACACCCAAAAATATTATTTTTATAATATCTTAATATTTAATAAAATCTCAAAATTAATTTAATATCAGAAATCATTTATTTTAATTAGTTAAAAAAATTCCAGAAAAATTTTAAAAATTTATTTTAAAATTCCTGAAAAATATGGGGGTTTACACCATACGAGGCCATATGTGGGTTGCCACATGATTCTTTTAATGATACTTTATGAGACTTAATATGATACTTTTTAACAACACATTCACATTACTTGACTAGCCATCATGAACTATAGTCCGGGCGGTCGACGGTCGTTGCAGCGCAGGTAGCGAGCCCCGCTACAAGGCCATGTCTCCCCATGTTGACTATGAGACATTTTTGTCTGGATCGGATCGGCCCCGGTGCCCCAGCGTACCATCCGCAGGAACCATAAACCTGTGCACAAGTAGTCCATGACCATTGACAATCAATACTAAGATTCATTATATGCAACATTTTAGGACCTTGAATGAAAATAACTACTTGACATAGTGCGAATGCATTTACTCGTTCAGAGATCTCATGATCGGGTGTGTTCCATTCAATTCACAGTTTATGCTGATATTTATTACTTATTGCAACACCCGTTTTGGGAATTGCCTTGGCGACCCAACGGTCCCGAAGACTTTCCATGTTTCTATTATCTTGCTTGAAATGACTATTTTGATAGTCTTCCTACCACAGGTAAGTGAATCATGATCTGTGTTGTGCTTCTATATCGAGACAACATCTATGTGATAAGCATTTCAAGACATATGAAGCAATATACTTGAAGGAACATATAAGGAACAAAAGTAACGCTACGAGGGTGAGGTTATAAGAACTGCAAAGCGAGCATACTATTTCATTCAATCGATCTACTTCCATGTTCTATGCAAGAGATATAAGATAGGATTATTCTCTTAGCTAGGTGTGTTGTATTCTTTATTAGCATGCAAGGGGTGATTCGTCTAGCGACTAGCATGTATCGACCATATTTTTTTAAGTGTACAGGCTAAGCAAAGACATATTCATCGTAGCCACCTACATTAGCTATGATTTGCCTCGGTCGAGCGATACTCCGAGCGCACATTTGAAAGTCTAAGTCTGAACTCCTAAAGGGCCAAGTCTGAAATCCTTTGCCTCAAGTAAGTCTTCTCGCTGAGCAAAGCGGGTTGGGTCGTCGCACTCGTGCCGTTTGAATTGGCTCTACGCTTGAGCGGAACGAGTCGTTAAACTGGGTGTCCACGGTAGCATCGGAATCTTATTTTAGTGCAGGTTCAATGTAGTGTCTCATTCCCCCTTTGGGGGGAGCGCGGCTAATAAATACTTTCGGTATCGTTCGATCGGGATAGATTGAATCAAATTTTTTTTCTCGTTATAGATTGGTTTCTTCGGAATCGACTCCCATATTCAGTGGATTGCATCCAGAGGATGAACTTAGCGGCAAAGTCAAGAGGGACCTCTCCACTGCAAGTTTTCTTGCCCTTTCGCTGTCGTATTGTTGCTTTCGAGTTGGTTTTCAAGTTTGTGTTTTCTTGAATGGTTTCAATGAATTTTATTATTTTTGTTCGTTGAACTTCGCTTTCGTTTTGACTTTGGAAGAAAGAAGAAGAGGTATTGATCATATATTTGTAGCAATATAGGTGATTTCATAGGCGTCGCACAAACGGAGTCTTGAAGAACTTTTTCCCTTCACCAACTAGTGAGTGGCTACCATCCCGATTAGCTAGCTCTTCTTCTAAGTCTTCACACCTAATATTCTTGCTCTCTGGATTTTGCTCCGATTAAATGATACCAAAAATAACTAAAAGATATCAAGATAAAACTTAGGCTTGACTTGGAAAGCTAGATGCTTGTCAAACAAATTTGTGAACGATTATACTGATGCATGCTAGTTTAGATTATAATATGCCTTAGCGTGTTTCAATTATAGCTAGAACATATTCTTCTATTACTGTGCTATGTGTAGAATACCTTGCTATGTGATTCACTTGAACATGAAGACTATGTTATTCAGATCATGCCATGTGCTTGTTTCATGATTTATGTTGTCTATATCTGCTTTATTTTGTTAACTTAGTTTATAGACGTCGCTCGGCCACGGACAACTTCTGCACAAGAATTTTTGGATTTCTTCAAACGGTCTCCGGGGCACTGGGACTGATCCGATCCGGACGGAACATTTCGATAGTCGATTAAATCGGGCGGGATGGCGTGCAACGGGGCTTCCCACCCATGTTGTACCCCATATTCGTCCACGATACTATAAACCATCCAATATGGCTTGTGGTGCCAGTGATGTCACGCCCCAGTCCCAAAATGACGAGGGACTGGAGAAGCGTGGCAATGGCCAGCAGCACGCACCGATGGACAACCCAATTTAATGGATCCATCAGGGCATGCTTAAGCTGTAGTCTAGCAGTAAAATGTTACAAGTCTCAGGTATTTCTAATCTCATCCACAGAATAAACACAGATTAATTGCCAGAAATAATGCAATAAAAATAAATAAGCAATAGCAAATAAGGTTATCTCGGAAAACAATCCGAGAATTATTCTGTTACATTTAAGGAAAAATAGACAGGAATTAAAATACTGAAATGAAATACTGTGTAGCTAAAGCCGGTGCTCAGGAGAAGTCTTCGGCCACTATCTCGTCCTCTGTTCCTGGTTCTGCTTCGAGAAGTGCTCCGGTACCGTACACCTCGGGGTAGTTCTCTTCAGCTGTACCTGGGGACATCATCCAGATCCAGGTCCTCAGGGGACATAGCAAGGTACAGAAATAACTCAAGCCAAAATGAATATCAGTGCAGCAGTAAAATAAACAGCAGGGTAAATATGTAAACCAGCTAGTGATATGCAAGTGAGAGTTTTAGTCATACTCAGGCTGAGACTACTACAGGATCAGTGTCGAAGAAACCATAGCAGTATTTTCTCGAAGAGCCAGTAAGGTACCAAAGCTCTATATCAGAGTCTAAGGCACCGCCAGATAATAGTATTTATATTATATTATATTCAGCCTTGATATGATAATACTCTCCCCACCCCATGTAATCTCACGTCACAGTTCTAGAAAATATCAGGTACAAGTCACGCAAGATTGAACTAATGCAATGAGTCAGGATAGAATCTAAGCATGTAAACTGTATATGACATGAAAATGTAACCTATACGGAATCACCAGGTATATCTCAGGCAATTCCGTCACATAAACAGTGTCAGGTGTCCTGGGTTAAGCAGTTAAACAAGTTACATATGAATATACAAGAAATTAAGTAAAATACTATAACCAGAAATATCTGAGAATTGGCAAGCTTTACTTGCCCACTGATGTATAACTAAGTCCAGGAAATAGGTAGCAAAGCTGCAAGTTTTGGCAAGGTACACTTGCCTGTGGTTCCGGCTCTGATTTCGGCTCTGACTTCAGTTGGATTTGCAGGCGGTACTCCGGTTGCTGAAACAAATATCACCATCAGATCCAGAAAATATCAATCGGCTAGAAATGCCTGTCCTTGGGTCCAATTTGGAGACAAGGGCAAAACGGCAGTTTCGGGTCAAGACGGGGTCCACATGTGGGCCCACTTTGCACCGAAAAATACGTCAGGGTCAAATGTCTCCAAATTCACCAAACTTAGTGTCAACAGGTCAGGAACGATGATACGAACCCAACGGAACTTTCAGAATTGAATTCCGATGAGCCGATCACAAAATCGCTCGTCGAGCGGGGCCTGTGGGGCCCACGACACGCGATTTCGTCAACGTTCTCAGAATCGAACCAAACTTGGCTCACAGGACCAGTGTATCGCTACGAGTCCGATGGCACAAGTTTCGTTTCAATCCGACGTGTGTACACAAAGTTAGGGTAAATTGCAGAAAAGTCGGATACGGGACGATGTCCGCGGATACGCGTTGATCCCGGTGTGCACGCACACTCGAATCGACTTCTACGAAATCCTGCACGTCCGTATCGACGACGCGCACGTATCTGTGAAGACCGCGCACGACGAAGTCATCCCGTTTGGCGGGGCGTACTCAGTTCCGGGGTGAAACATGGTCTGGTTTTTTCCTGTTTTTGGATCGCGGTGTGCGATCACCACAGGACGCGATGCCCCGAACGGTTTGTCCAGGCACCGAGAGGGTCATACAGGTTTCGCAACACAATTTGCGGAATCGAAAACAGAGCTACGAACAAAAAGTTACAAGTACCTGAAGGGGACCCAAAAAACCGGGGGCGAATCGTATCCGACACGTGTCCGACTCGTGTCGGACACAGGGAATCGAATCTAGGGTTAGGGTTTGGGGATTCGGCTGAGCTCCGGGCGGAGGGCGGTCGGGCGGCGTGGTGGCGGAGGGGCTCTGCGGCGCGGCGAGGAGGACCAGGTGGCCGGCGCTGAGCGGCACGGCGGCCGGAGCTGCTGCCGCTGCTGCTCACTGCTGCTGTTAGCTGCGGTGGCCGTGGCCGGAGACGAAGGGGAGGGGAGGAAGGAGAGCTGGGCTGTGCGCGGAGGAGGACGGCGGTGCTGCGGTGGGGCACGGCGAGCGGGACGGAGCGCCGGAGGCGGTGGCAGCGTGGAGGCGGTGCTGCGGCGGAGGGGGTTCGACGGAGGATGGCCGGGGTCGGTGGGGGAGATCGGAGGAGGAGGAGTTAGGGTTTTATAGGGGTTGGGGGAGGTGGTCGTGGCCGTGGGAGGCGGAGGAGGGGGACGTGGAGGCGAGGCGTGGGTGGCTGGCCCGGCGGCGCTGCGCCGGCGGCGCGAGACGCGGGGAGAAGGAGAGAGTCGTAGGGGGGGTGCGGGTTGCGGGCGGGTCGGGTGGCTGACAGACCCGACCCGACCCGATAGGGGCTGGGCTGGGCCGGGTTGGGACTGGGCCCGGTGGGCCGGGCCCTGTGGGCTGGGTTTAATTTAAAAATAATAATAATAATAATAATAAGAAGAAGAAGAATAATATCCAGTAATAAATAATAAATAAACAATTAAATAATTAAATAAATAAATTTAGGTGTTTTAAAAATAGGTCCGGGGTCCGATAAATTCCAGAAAAATTGTCCTAAGTCCAGTTTTTCATTTTACATCCAAAAATATTATTTTTATAATATTTTAATACTGTTTAATATCATTTAAAAATTATTTGATAATTAAAACCCTGTTTTTAAATTACAGAAAAATCCAGAAAATTGTAAAAAATCCAGTTTTGAAAATTTTGAAAAATCAGGGGGTTTACAATCTACCCCCCTTAAGAGGATTGCGTCCTCGCAATCAAAGAATAACCGGTCAACAGGGATGATGCGGTCGCAATCATCGTTTGAAAATACATCACAAGATACTTAGGGAAGTATCGTTTCCCTAAAAATTGAAAGTTTACACTTTTCAGGAAAATCTAGTTAAAACTATAACTTTTATGAAAACCAGGTTATTATTACAAGTTGTAATTTACTAGGTTGGGGCTGAGGTCACGAACCAGGAGGCACGAGCTACAACAAGACTAAAAACGGAAAACTACGAATCACTTACTCGCATCGGCTTCCTGCACAATAATCGCGTAAGCTTGCCCTCGTCCTTGAGGTAGATTCCTCTGCTGCTGCTGAGCTTGCTGGTAGGGTGCTGCTCGAGGCGCTGGTGGAGTTTGCTGGTTTTCCCTTGGTGCTCCTTCTCTTCGCTCAGGGCAGTCTCTCACTGCATGATATCTGGATCCGCAGCCTAAGCATAGTCCGAGTTTACGTCTACATTCCTTCTCGACGTGGCCTATCTTGCCGCAGTGGTAACAGGTAGGAAGGTAGAAGGCTTTTGGTGCTGCTCTTGGTGGCGAGCTTATTTGTTGACGCTTTGCAGACTCCTCTTGTGTTGCTCTGGTTGGTGCGGATGTGGAGGGCCGCTTCAGTCTGGTCTCTCTCTTGGTAACGCGCTCTATGCGTCGAGCCGCTGCAAGAACGTCCAAGTATGATGTTGGTGCGACGGACCCAATTAGTTTCTGCAGCTCAATGTTCAGTCCGTCGAAGAATTTCTCGGCCTTCTCTTCCTCGGTCGGGATCAGGGTGGGGGCGAAGCGGCTCAGACGAATGAATTCTGCGTTGTACTCTTCCACTGTCATGGAGTCCTGAGTGAGGCGATTGAATTTGTCCTGCAGTTCGGATCGAGCGACGGCTGGAATGTACATCTCCTGGAAGAGTCTGGAGAACTCCTCCCAAGTGACTCGGTCTGGTCCAAGCCGTGTCTCTTCGGATAGCCACCAGTGATGGGCATTGTCTGTCAATTGCATTCTGACGGCAGTCATCCAGCGTTCTCGTGGAAGCTCGGCTGCTTCAAGTTGATGCCGTATGTTGGTGAGCCACTCGTGAACTTCTGTGGGCTCCTCTTTTCCAGAAAAAGTGCGGGGCTTCAGTTGGCGGAAGTCAGTGATTGAGCCTGTAGTTGGCCGTCGAGCTGGTAGGTTGGCCTGTCCCAGTGCAGTTACGATGTTGTCCCTTAAGAAATTAGCTTCGCTGTCACGCCCCGATCTCCCGCAGGCTATTTCGGCCATTCCTGCTAGGCGGGAATCACCCTCGCCAGCGCTCCCGCGGAACGATCGCTTTGACCCATCTGGGCGTGATGCCGCACGAGCGTGAACCGTGCCCGTGCAAGGCCGTGATTCATTGGCTGGCGGTAAGAGTTCTAAGCCACAGAGTCGCACAGATTGTCCGAGTGCAGCGGAGTCATGAACGCATAGTGATTTGGTAACAGGTTCACTGAGTCGACAATATAGCGGAAGCATTGAAACACAAGTTGAAGTAAAGCAACTCTTTATTGATATAAACATGTGTTACAGGCGGCGTATAGCCGAGATTACAAGTCGCTCAAGCCTCTCTCTCTGAAACAGTAAAAGCGTGCCAAGTGGCTACAATTGTGGATAATTGTACAGGCGATGATCAGGCGAGTTCGGGCTATGTTCCAACATTATGTCTTGTATATGTGCTTCTGTTCCGGATGCACCGTTGCAAGGCTTCAGAGGAAACTCCTGGCCTTAGCATGCACGTTGGAGGCATCCGCACCGAACGAGGTTCTCCCGCACCCTGCATACAAACTGGTGGATTATCAGTACATTGAATGCACTGGTGGGGAAGCTACTCTCCCGCTCGACAAATCCAAACACGTAATACAGGTTTCGTGCACAACTATTAAGTTGTCTTTCTAGTTGCCTTAGGATCAGTTTCATGCAGGTATTGAATAGCCTAACGTGTCGGACAGTGCGCCGTACAACATGAGAGAAAATGCAGCGAGACTTACCAACTTACCATCTCCTTCCCTGTCCAAGGCAAACATTAAGGCAACGTTGTTAATTTAAGCACGGCAAGTATAAGCATTCAGGAGGCAAGCATATGCAAACACGAAGGGTCGTTTTAACATGATCGTTCAGGTGTTTAGTTGTTCATTGATGCGATGTAGTGACTCGCACGCGGATAGCCGCTAAGCGAGGATGACTTATCTATATGAACATGATGTCGCTGGCATAGCCATAAAGGACCGTTTAGTCTCAGGGCGAAGTGACGTACGACGCGGGTGGCGAGCCCCGTCGCGTAACACTTGCCGAGTAACATACGACTATACATACGTCCCGTCCGGATCGGATCGGTCCCAGTGCCCCGGTGACCGTCCGCGGAACTCAACATAACATAATTGTGCACAAGTGATCCGCGACAATGCAGGTCAGGGTCTATCTTTTTTCCATAGCTTGACATGATAATCATGAAACTTAAACTTAGTCTGAACGAGGCATAATGCTCCACGAGCTGGGATTCCATCAGTACATAACACGATCCTCGTTCAGATGCATACATAGCATGATTATCATTCAAGTGTGATTCACGTTCAGTATTCATTCTTGCTTAGTGCATTCCCCTGGTTCGGGGATTGCCTTAGATGACCTGATGGTCCCGGATACTTGCAGGGTCAATCATACACGGAACGACTACTGAGTAGTCTTCCGGAGTAAGGATGAAAACAATGCAACATTCAAGCAGACAAGCATGCGTTTCTAAGGAACATAAGCAGGCACGGTTGCTCGGACCCGAAGGTAAGCCGAGAGATGAAACCGTTAAGGGACTTAGCATGCGAGGGTCTGAATATAAGCAGTATTTCATTTCCATGTTCTAGCAAGCAATACAAGTTGGGATTATTCCCTTAGCTAGATGCGTTGGATTATTAGCATGCAGGGGGTGAATCACCTAGCGACTAGCATAAATATTCCAGATTTTATGTGTGCTGGCTAAGCAAAGACAAGTTCACCGTAGCCACCCACCTTAGCGATAATTCGCCTCGGTAGAGCGATACGCCGAGCGAGCCTCTGAAAGCCTAAGCCGGATCCTGTAGGGACAAGTCTGGATATCCTTTGCTTCTTTGTTGAGGCAAAGCAGGTCGGGACAGCTGCACGATTGCCGATTGAAACGGCAGTCCGCTTGAGCGGAACGGGGTGTTACATTCGCGACGCTGAGCCTCGTGTTGGACTTGTTGCTGTGCTTGCATCATCGCGTAGATTATTTGGAATATCTGCTGCCCGTCAATTGGCTGTCCTGGTGGGAACACGGGCGTTGGTGGGATAAACTGCGACGGAGGTGGGATGTCATTGCGCCGAAATTTGGAGGTAGGTTGACCTGCCTGCTGGCTCTGTTGAGTTGATGGAACTCCTCCGACTGGTGTCACTTCGTCGTCGTAGGTGACACCTGTAGCTTGTGGTGTTCCGACGGGAGTCTCGTTGCATTCTTGTGGGTCCATTTTCCTGTATCCAAAATAACCAATAAGAGGCGCACAGGAATCAAGGCAAGATGCAAGTTCAAATTAGTTCGAATACGATACAGATATCAAAAATGATTCAAGCAAGTAGATGAGATCCTAAAACTTATCCTATCTTATTGCAGGCCTGTTCGGTCCCTAAGTTGAACCCGAACAATTTAGTCGTTGACCTGCATGGGCCACCACGAAAACCATGTCACGCCCCAGTCCCAAAATGACGAGGGACTGGAGAAGCGTGGCAATGGCCAGCAGCACGCACCGATGGACAACCCAATTTAATGGATCCATCAGGGCATGCTTAAGCTGTAGTCTAGCAGTAAAATGTTACAAGTCTCAGGTATTTCTAATCTCATCCACAGAATAAACACAGATTAATTGCCAGAAATAATGCAATGGAAATAAATAAGCAATAGCAAATAAGGTTATCTCGGAAAACAATCCGAGAATTATTCTGTTACATTTAAGGAAAAATAGACAGGAATTAAAATACTGAAATGAAATACTGTATAGCTAAAGCCGGTGCTCAGGAGAAGTCTTCGGCCACTATCTCGTCCTCTGTTCCTGGTTCTGCTTCGAGAAGTGCTCCAGTACCGTACACCTCGGGGTAGTTCTCTTCAGCTGTACCTGGGGACATCATCCAGATCCAGGTCCTCAGGGGACATAGCAAGGTACAGAAATAACTCAAGCCAAAATGAATATCAGTGCAGCAGTAAAATAAACAGCAGGGTAAATATGTAAACCAGCTAGTGATATGCAAGTGAGAGTTTTAGTCATACTCAGGCTGAGACTACTACAGGATCAGTGTCGAAGAAACCATAGCAATATTTTCTCGAAGAGCCAGTAAGGTACCAAAGCTCTGTATCAGAGTCTAAGGCACCGCCAGATAATAGTATTTATATTATATTATATTCAGCCTTGATATGATAATACTCTTCCCACCCCATGTAATCTCACGTCACAGTTCCAGAAAATATCAGGTACAAGTCACGCAAGATTGAACTAATGCAATGAGTCAGGATAGAATCTAAGCATGTAAACTGTATATGACATGAAAATGTAACCTATACGGAATCACCAGGTATATCTCAGGCAATTCCGTCACATAAACAGTGTCAGGTGTCCTGGGTTAAGCAGTTAAACAAGTTACATATGAATCTACAAGAAATTAAGTAAAATACTATAACCAGAAATATCTGAGAATTGGCAAGCTTTACTTGCCCACTGATGTATAACTAAGTCCAGGAAATAGGTAGCAAAGCTGCAAGTTTTGGCAAGGTACACTTGCCTGTGGTTCCGGCTCTGATTTCGGCTCTGACTTCAGTTGGATTTGCAGGCGGTACTCCGGTTGCTGAAATAAATATCACCATCAGATCCAGAAAATATCAATCGGCTAGAAATGCCTGTCCTTGGGTCCAATTTGGAGACAAGGGCAAAACGGCAGTTTCGGGTCAAGACGGGGTCCACATGTGGGCCCACTTTGCACCGAAAAATACGTCAGGGTCAAATGTCTCCAAATTCACCAAACTTAGTGTCAACAGGTCAGGAACGATGATACGAACCCAACGGAACTTTCAGAATTGAATTCCGATGAGCCGATCACAAAATCGCTCGTCGAGCGGGGCCTGTGGGGCCCACGACACGCGATTTCGTCAACGTTCTCAGAATCGAACCAAACTTGGCTCACAGGACCAGCGTATCGCTACGAGTCCGATGGCGCAAGTTTCGTTTCAATTCGACGTGTGTACACAAAGTTAGGGTAAATTGCAGAAAAGTCGGATACGGGGCGATGTCCGCGGATACGCATTGATCCCGGTGTGCACGCACACCCGAATCGACTTCTGCGAAATCCCGCACGTCCGTATCGACGACGCGCACGTATCTGTGAAGACCGTGCACGACCAAGTCGTCCCGTTTGGCGGGGCGTACTCAGTTCCGGGGTAAAACATGGTCTGGTTTTTTCCTGTTTTTGGATCGCGGTGTGCGATCACCACAGGACGCGATGCCCCGAATGGTTTGTCCGGGCACCGAGAGGGTCATACAGGCTTCGCAACGCAATTTGCGGAATCAAAAACAGAGCTACGAACAAAAAGTTACAAGTACCTGAAGGGGACCCGAAAAACCGGGGGCGAATCGTATCCGACACGTGTCCGACTCGTGTCGGACCTAGGGAATCGAATCTAGGGTTAGGGTATGGGGATTCGGCTGAGCTCCGGGCGGAGGGCGGCCGCGCGGCGTGGTGGCGGAAGGGTTCTGCGGCGCGGCGAGGAGGACCGGGTGGCCGGGGCTGAGCGGCACGGCGGCCGGAGCTGCTGCCGCTGCTGCTCACTGCTGCTGTTAGCTGCGGTGGCCGTGGCCGGAGACGAAGGGGAGGGGAGGAAGGAGAGCTGGGCTGTGCGCGGAGGAGGACGGCGGCGCTGCGGTGGAGCACGGCGAGCGTGATGGAGCGCCGGAGGCGGTGGCAGCGTGGAGGCGGTGCTGCGGCGGAGGGGGTTCGACGGAGGATAGCCGGAGTCGGTGGGGGAGATCGGAGGAGGAGGAGTTAGGGTTTTATAGGGGCTGGGGGAGGTGGTCGTGGCCTTGGGAGGCGGAGGAGGGGGACGTGGAGGCGAGGCGTGGGTGGCTGGCCGGGCGGCGCTGCGCCGGCGGCGCGAGACGCGGGGAGAGGGAGAGAGTCGTGGGGGGGTGCGGGTTGCGGGCGGGTCGGGTCGGGTGGCTGACAGACCCGACCCGACCCGATAGGGGCTGGGCTGGGCCGGGTTGGGGCTGGGCCCGGTGGGCCGGGCCCAGTGGGCTGGGTTTAATTTAAAAATAATAATAATAATAATAATAATAATATCCAGTAATAAATAATAAATAAACAATTAAATAATTAAATAAATAAATTTAGGTGTTTTAAAAATAGGTCCGGGGTCCGATAAATTCCAGAAAAATTGTCCTAAGTCCAGTTTTTCATTTTACATCCAAAAATATTATTTTTATAATATTTTAATACTGTTTAATATCAATTAAAAATCATTTGATAATTAAAACCCTGTTTTTAAATTACAGAAAAATCCTAGAAAATTCTAGAAAATTATGAAAAATCCAGTTTTTAAAATTTTGAAAAATCAGGGGGTTTACAAGTGACCTATGTATTTGACTGTTCAAGCTAATGATGACTTCTTGGCAGGAAAGAATATGGTAAGTCTTGTATAGGTGAATGCGTCGACGACAGGTAAAAATTACCGTACGGTGACACATTTATTTCAGTTGTTTTATACCTATCACTTGCATGTAACTTGAACTAAGGCAAGATAGAAAGACCATATAATAATTTGCATTCTTCACATGAACAATGTGTCGATTTGGTTTGTTGGGTTAGCTCACCCTCATTAGTGGATTTTGATGTACTGGTCCTCGTTGCAACAGGTTCCCCGAGCCAAGGCGGCCCTGCAAGGAGCTGAGGCAACATCCTAACCAGTCCATCAACCGGCGCACTCTGTCTGTGCCCTTTTGAAGCGTGTTCAAGTCTTTGGAGCTCGTGCACATATCTTATGCATCTCCGTGGCAAGGCGACCCGTAGGTGTATTTTGCATTTTGAGTTTTAGTATGGGGATGCAATGTATGGAAGGGAAATCTCATTTTGAGTCCATCTTGTAAGCCCGCACGACACCCTAATTTTATATTTCAAGTCAAGAGTTTGTAACAAAGATGTATATTATCAATAAAAAGAACTTTCCTTCATTTCAATGTGTATTCTAAACTTGTGCATTCTGCTATTGTGTTTCTAAACATATCATTATGCCTAGGTCTTGTACGAGCGTGCCTCACGCTCGCACGACATTACGCCGGGGACGATTATCGATCCTACGGGATCGGGATATGACATATTGGTATCAGAGCACGGCTTCAGATCCTTTGACCCTTGTATCGAAAAAGTTCTCGAAATGACCATGTCCCTCCTAGTTGAACTCTTGAATTTATTTGGGTCAAAATGAGATATGTTCCATACAGTTAGCTCCATACATAATAAATTAATTAATAGACGATTAAATACGTACAACGCATGTGCATATATACTAGTATGTTTTATAGACTAGTTCAATTCATTTATGTAAATATCCTGATTTTTAGAATTTAATTTTAAATTTATTTAATATTGGTATTCTGTAATTCTTGTGATTAAGGAAGATTTTTTCATTTTTTTATCTAATTATAATATATCATATTCAAGGATAAATATTTATGTGTATTTAATTAATTAATAATATTGTAAAAAAAATATTTTTGGGTGTACAACTAATATTGGAGTATTGTAGAATTTTTCTGGATTTTGTTGAGGTCTAAAACTATTTTTTAATGACCATTTACATATATATATAGAGAGAGAGAGATTAATAAATCAATTAATCCTAAACCAAATTAAACCCGTACCCAAAATCCGATAACCCGACCCGAGACCCACCAACCCAAAACCTACTCCCCATCCGCTACAGAACCCCCGCGCCCCCTCCTTTCATCTCCCAAAACCAACCGTCGGACCGTTTGTTTTCCATTCTGAACCCCTTTCACACCCGTATATATATATATATATATATATGTATATATATATATATATATATATATATATATATATATATATATATATATATATATATATATATATATATATATATCACCCCAGACCACCCCCTCACTCATCTCCCCTACGACCACCGTCGACCACCACCGTCAACAACTGTCCGCGAGCGCGCAAATAGCGCGGGAACAACAGCAGCAGCAGCATGGCCCGAACCTCCACTTCGCAGCTAGTTTTCTCCTCCCTCGCTCCATGATTTTTTCAAACCAATTTTGCAGGTAAACTCATAACCTATACGCCCTCAACTCACTTCAAATAGTTTGTTTAAAATCGTTCTGTGTTGATCGCAAATCGCGATACAAAATCATGAAAATTTTGATTTCGGGATCATTAGAAAGTGTTCCAACCTCCCATGTTCATGTCTAATTTTCTTCCAACCTAGTTAATAATTTAAAATTCTACTTTAATAGTAGAAAACATAACCGAGTTTTAATCTCTTCAATTATTTTATTTTATTGTTGATTATGCTGTGATTTATTAACTGTTAAAATTCGTCAAAAACTTGGTTTCTTAAATCCAAAATTTCTCGATACGGGATACGTCCAGCCAAACGAGACAACTTTATCGTGTGCGAATTGCACCAAAAGGCACGTATCGTCAACACGGACGTGTAAGATTTTGTGAAAGTTGATTTGGATGTGCGTGCATACCGGAATTAACGCGTATCCGTCGAAAAGTTCCGTATCGGCCTGTTCTGACATCGTCATAATTTTGTGTGTGCTTATCGTTTCGCAACAAAACTTGTGCCAACGGATTCACAATGTTACACTGGTCATGTGACCCAAGTTTGGTTCGATTCTGAAAACGTTTACCGAAACACCGTTTCGTGGGCCCCACGATTCCACTTGACGACTGATTTTGTGTTCGGCTCATCGGAATCCAGTTCTGAATGTTTCATTGGGTTCGTGTCATCATTTTGGGCTCGTAAACACTAAGTTTGAAAATTTTGGAGAACTTTATCGTTGGCACATTTTTTGGTGCAAAGTGGATCACATGTGGACCCCACTTTGACCCAAAACTGTCAATTTTGTCCCTGTGTCCAAATTGGACTGATGGGTAGTCAATCCTAGCTATTTCAAGTATTCTGAAAATAATAATGATATTTGTTTCAGCATATGGATGCGTACTTGGAGATTCCACTTTTACAGGAGCAGTTGGCGGAGTTCAGAGCCCATGCAAGTGTACCTTGCCAACTTAAAGTAGATCATGTAATATTATTTGCTTATATTCTTTTTATATACTTCTGTGATGTACCTATTCAACCTAGGACCGTGAGACGTTGCTTAGCGTCCGAACAAGATTCGGGTGTCGACGTTGTACGCGGAGTCGTTTAACGTCACTTAGAGAGTTGATTCCACGATCCTATATTTTTACGTGCTTGTTTTACTAAGAACGTCATACCATAGGACACTTGACACTATTCCTGTGACAAAATATTTCCTGAGTTATCTATGGTGATTCTGTATAGGCTTACAGGATTCGTGACATGAGACTTGCATATACATAGATATCATTATGACTCGGTGTACTAGCTAGAGGTCATGATCTTACGTGTTATGGACATGAGACGTCGTGGACGTGAGACGTAAGGTTACATTGAGTGGGGAGAGACACACCTTACTACAGGCTGAGACATATGTTTATATATATATATATATATATATATATATATATATATATATATATATATACACTACATTACTGGAGGTACCTTAGACTCTGTCTCAGATCTTTGGCACATTTACTGGCCCTTTGAGATATTAATTGCTGCTATGGGCTCCCGACACAGAGCCTGTAGTAGTTTCAGCCTGAGTACGAGTAATGTCCTCACTTGTATATCACTTAGATGGTTACAATAGTTTATCCTTGAGTATGTGCCATTATACTATTTTATTTTGGCATATTGTTTCTTGTACCTTGTTACGTCCCTCTGAGGACCTGGTCCATTGCCAGTTTTGCAGCATAGACCATTGTGGAGCTTGCCTGGAGTTGCTGATGTGTGTTGCTTTGTCTTGCAGACATTGGTTCCAGGTACTTATATTATTTCTACCCGAGTTATGGTTATTTATTCTTATTGTCTATTCATCTGTTGATGTAGCCTAGTTTTATAGACTCATATTACTTTCTCGAGTCTATTCGAGCTTATGTGTTACTGGTGGCCGACTTTAGCGCATGTAGTTCATTCTTGATATTTTATTCTTTATGTGGATTGAGACATAGAGATTTCAGTATTTATTTATCCTTATTATACAACTTATACGTATTCGAGTCGGACCAGAGTCTGGTCGAATGCGTAGCTGGCATGTTACGTATTCCTAGTCCTACGTATTTTGGGACTGGGACGTTATAATTTACTCCACCATAAGAAGATTATGATTCTCTTTGACATACAAATAAATACACATACTAACACGAAGTTGTCTTTTTTATAAATTGTTAGTATAAATTTGTAACTCTCATATGATTTTTTTCAAAATAATAACAAAGAAAATAAACTACTTGATTACACTATTTATAATATTTGGTGGAAGTCAACTTCTCAATACAGATGTAAATGGATATTAATGACGATATTAAGAATTGAATATTAATAGCCCATCCAAATCTAAATTGATAGTTGTTGACATAGTCGATAATTTAAATAAGAATAATGCTATTCATACCTCCAAAATATTCCTCCAAACTATTTTTTCTTATGTGGCGGCTGACGTGACATGCTAAATAACATTATGTGATAGCTGACATGGCAGCTGACATGGAAAATTTTAACCCAAAATATTAATCACCCAAAAAAAAAATGTTAATATTAATATTAATGTTAATTTTTATGTTTATGTTTATGTTAACATTAATGTTATATTAATGTTAACGTTAATTTAATGTTAATGTTAATATTAATATTAATTTTAATTTTAATATTAATTTTAATGTTAATATTAATATTAATTTTAATGTTAATTTTAATTTATAATTTGCCATGTCAGCTGCCATATTAATTGTCATGTCATCTGCCACATAAGGAGAGAAGATTTGGAGGGATACTTTGGAGGTACAAGTAGCATTATTCATTAAAGAAAATGAGAAGGGGAGTCGACAAAGGTTTCATTATCTAATTAGAGCATCATTAGTAGTTGAGACTCTCTAATACAATTTAGGGCCCAAAATTTCAAAAAAAAAAGATATAAATGTAAAATATGTTGGGTTTGTATGAGAATAGTAGAAAATAATAAAGTGAGCTTCGGTCCCAAAGATAGTGTGGTCAAAAATTGATGTAAAAAAATAATTTAAAATCTAGAATCTAGAAAGTTGGGCTCCAAATTGGGACTTACTATTCTACAAAATGAGTTCCTACAACTAAAATATAGGAATTGGGAGACCCAGCCCCTAGCACCTGTGGGTGAGATGTGACCGAAAATCAGAAAATTGAAACTAGGAATATGACTTACCATTCTACAAAATGAGCTCCTACATTTTACATCTAGAATATAGAATGTGGGATGGACCTTAATAATGATGCTCTAATAAGACAACCGAGTAGAGGCGGGGGAGGCGTCGATGCCGGTTTCCCCTCCCCCCGCCGACATCAGCCCCGCAGCAACAGCAGCAGTGGAGGCGGCAGCAGCAACACCAGTGGTGACTGCAGCAACAACGGGGGCGGGGGATGGGTTGTTGTGCCGACAACGTGAGGAGGGAGGGCACGGGAGGGGGGGGCGACGTTCTAACGCCAGGAGGAAGGGGGAGGCGCTGTTCGGACGACTGGAGGAAGGAGGGGGGAGACGGGTGGAGGGGGGCACTGTGCGGACGACATGAGGAAGGAGGGGTGAGACGGGAGGAAGGGGGCATTGTGCGGACATGAAGGATGGGGGTGGGGGAGGGAGACGGGAGGAGGGGGAGGGAGACGGGAGGAGGGGTATTTTAGAAAATTTTAATTTTAGGGTATTAAATTGAAAATAAAAAGTTTAGGGTATTAAATTGAAAAAGGGGAATAGCTGAGGGTATTAAATTGCAAATAAGATTATAAAAAAAGAATAAGTGAGGCAGTTGGAAATCACACACGTTAGAAACAGACATGGAGTTTTAGTTTCAATAAAATAATATCTTTAAGGGGACGTTTGGTACGAGGAATACTATATAGTCGAGAATTCTATATTTTCGAAAATCAAATTCTAAGTAATTAAATTTTCTAGAAAACTATATTTTCATGTTTGGTGACTATACAAATATTTTCGAAAAAAAATTGAAAGTAAAAAAAAAAAAAAAAAAATCGAAAAATGACAAAACTACAAAAAAATGACTAAAAATGTTAAAAAACGAAAAATAAAACGACAAAAAAAACAAAAGCAAAAAATTGACTTAAAACGAATAAAATGAAGAAACGATCAAAAACGGTAAAAATGACCTAAAATGCAAAAAAAATGGCAAAAAACGAAAAAAACCCAAAAAAACGATCAAAAACAAAAAAGCAATAAAAAACGACTAAAAGACCAAAAATGACTAAAAATAACCAAAAAACGATAAAAAAAAGACTACAAAAAATCAAAAAGGCAAAAAACGATCAAAAACAAAAGAAAACAGAAAAAATGACTAAAAACGACGACAAAAACGACTAAAAAGATAAAAAAAAGACTAAAACGATCAAAAACGACTAAAAATAATAAAAAAAGAGAAATTTACTAACAACGATAAAAAACGATAAAAAAGAATAAAACGATAAAAAATAACTAAAACAACAAAATCGACTAAAAAGTGACTAAAACGATAACAAAGACAAAAAAAAGATCAAAAACGACAAAAAACGATTAAAATGACTAAAAAGACAAAATAAATTAATTAAAAACGATCAAAAACGACTGAAAACGATCAAAAGTGACAAAATTTTACTAAATAATGACTAAAACCTATATAAAAAAAATGATCAAAAATGATAAAAACGACTAAAAATGATAAAAAGATCAAAAATGACTAAAAACAATTTAAAACGACAAAAACGACAAAAAAATGACTTTAAAACGATCAAAAACGACTAAAATCGACCAAAAATCGATTAAAAAGACAAAAAAGGGCTAAGAATGAAAAAATAAATAAAATAAAATAAATCGGGCAAAAAAATATACTCACGTATTCTTAAGGAACATGATTTTTATGTTTCGTGGGTAGATTATTTATCCGGGTATTCGTAATTTTCGAAAATAATTTTTTTATAATCTAAACAAACATGGTAATAAATTTCAATCGGAATTTTTTTATTTATCACATATGAAACGTCTGCTAAGATTTCAAATTAGTCACTTATATCATTTAATTAAGAATATCAAAAGCTAAAAATAAAATGTCGGCCTTTTCTATTAGTTCAAGCTTTTAAGAACTAGTTGTATTTAAATAAAGCTTTTCTTGTTTGTCTTGCTTGTGCCGAACACAATCTTGAAAAGTCCTCACTACATATAAATTTTGTTCGATCATAAGAGTTACAATTAGAAGATTCAACCAACAACAACAACAGACAACTAGGACGATTACAAATACTACTAAATAATTTCAATATCTAGCCACAATTGCGGAGCCTATTGTTAGTAATTTGAACTGATTTGTAACTAAAGTATGTGAACATCATGTTGTTTTAGTGGTAATATTAAATTGGAAGATGAATAGACACGGAACATTTTTCGTCGCTATAGCATGAACCAAAAATCAAACTCTCCTTAATTTGTGCGCTTCTAAAACAGAAAACCCTAGTCTTTGTACACAAAGATCATCAACCTCTGTTTCTATTCAAGCTCTTGAGGAAGGATCCGCTCTTCGTGATCTCGCGAACCGATTTATCGTTTAATCTTATGAGGTTGTACGTGAACCCTCCGAGCAATGCACCTCCTATCGGTCCGGCGATGTAGACCCACAATGACTTGTAATTGTGCATCACCAGAGCCGGACCTATGCTCCTTGCTGGGTTCATCGATGCACCGGATATAGGACTGCACAAAATAAATTAAAAGCATTTCAAGAATGGACCGATACGTGCTCACTTAGCCCCACTAATATAATGAGGCATCAAAACGGCTCAAAAGTGAGCCGTCTAATTAATTATTAAAAAAAATTAATATTACGTAAAACAAATATTGAATTTTTTTTAATTTGTTATAATTTATAAGTAACACTACAAGGATTCGAACTCAGCCAACTAGGAAGAATACCTCCCAACTTAACCATATGAGTTAGAAAAGATGTTTGTTTATGATTAGATAATATTGCGTAACTAACTGTTTTCAAGACTCTTTATGAAAGGTAGAAATATATCAATAACTAATTATAATTAAAATTAAAATATAAAAATATATATAATAAATTTTAATTTAAATATATTTAAATATTTAAACAATTTTATATTAATATTAGAAGAAAACATTATTTTACGTAGAACGCACATGAATTTACTAGTTCATAATATAATGTGTTTAGGAACCTACCCAGCAATAAATACATTCAACAGTATTGTCGACCCAATTGCAATCCCTGCCAACTCCCCTATCTGCAAGGTATATGAATGGAGTGACAAGATTAGTAGATGAAAAATAAGGCTAAATTATCCTGAACTTTTATATGTATCAACTTAATAATCTAAAAGAAGACAAAATTGTCCCTTGCCAATCCCCTCCCCCTTCCTCCCTCGGCTGCCTCCTCCCTCCATGTCCTCCCGGCCGGCTACACCACCCCGTCCCCACCTCTCCGCACTGACCGCCACCGTCGTTGTTGCTGCACGTGAAGAGATGGAAGGGAGAGGGGTGGTGCGGCCTGCTGGAGCGGACAGGGGCAGCCGAGGGGGTGCAACCGAGGGAGGAGTGGTGCAGAGGGGAGCAGCCGAGGGAGGAGGAGGGCGGTGGTAGGCCGGGGTGGGGGGGGGGGAGGGGAGGGTGAGGCGGGGTTGGGTTGGGTTGGGAAAAGAAGGGTAGTTTTGTCTTTTTTGAATTTTTTGGTATCAAATTGAAAATATTAGTTGAGATATGACTAGTATCTATCAAAATTCAGGATATCAAGTTGGACATTTTTAAAAATTGAGGGTATAAAGTTATAATTTAGCCCAAAAAAACTTAAAATCTTCATATATCAAGTATGTTGCAGGGACACATGTACGGACGAGGTAAAACAGACACAATATCTAATTTGGCATATCCTGTCTATTTTGGAGTGTCTATGCTTACTTAGTATATTAAGAAAGAACATTGGAGAAGAAAAAAGAGAGTAACTTATACAATTGAACATAAATAGATATTAATGTATGTACCGCTCTAGTGTCGGTTGCTACGTCTGATATCACGAACATCAAAAGGAATGATATAATGATCTCGAGGATGAATGATTGCATCGTCGAGCCAACGGGAACGGTGCCGTAGAAGTGTTCAGGTTTTGGATTGACTATCAGATATAGTACGCCGCTTCCGAGTGTCGCTCCCAACAATTGGGCTATGATATATAGAGGTAACTGCATGAACACATAGGAAGATCAGTAAATTTAGTGCTATATATGAGGGTCTCATTTCGAAAGTTCGTCTCGGTCATTCGTAAGTTCAGGCCGACCGTATCTAATGATAGTTGGCAACAACACTGATGAAGTTTGGTAAAAAAAAAAATGACGAGTAAGTCGGAAAAAAGTACATGATAGAAGCGGACATGAGCATGCGTTTTAGTTCCAATAAAATCATATCATTAAGATTTCAAATTAGTCACTTATATCATTTATTTAAATCGAATTCGAGTGTTTCTTGTGGCTACCGAAAAGAGGTATAAGATTCTGGTTGGATGGCAGAAGATCAGTAGATCGAGTCACGGAACCGTATTATTCCTTCCAATTATAAAATGGTGGAAGTTTAGAGAAAGTGAAACTCAAAGATATACAACACAGTGTACACAAAGTTTCAAACATTATATCGAAAATTAAAAGAAAATTTAAATTATTTAATTAATATATATTAAAAGCTAAAATTAAAATATCGGCCGTTTCTATTAGTTGGAGTTTTTAAGAACATTAGTTAACTAACAACTAGTTGTATTTAAAAGCTTTTCTTGTTTGTCTTGTTTGTGCCGAACACAATCTTGAAAAGTCCTCACACCATATAAATTTTGTTCGATCATAAGAGTTACAATTAGAAGATTCAACAACAATAACAACAACAACAACAACAACAGACAACTATGGACGATTACAAATACTACTAAATAATTTCAATATCTAGCCACAATTGCGGAGCCTATTGTTAGTAATTTGAACTGATTTGTAACTAAAGTATGTGGACATCATGTTGTTTTAATGGTAATATTAGTACTTTTAGTACTAACACACCAAGAGAGAGAAAAATTAAGGATATTAGGGAACCTTAAAGACAAAAATACAAACAAGTAATTAAAAGGTACAACTCCACCCATTAATTTGGAAGATCAATAGACACAAAATATTTTTGGTCGCCATAGCACGAACAAGAGAAATCAAACTCTCCTCTGTGCTCTTATAAAACAAAAAACCTAGTCTTTGTACACAATGATCATCAACCTATGTTTCTATTCAAGCTCTTGAGGAAGGATCCGCTCTTCGTGATCTCGCGAACCGGTTTATTAGTGAATCTTATGAGGTTGTACGTGAACCCTCCAAGCGAAGCCCCTCCTATCGGTCCGGCGACGTAGACCCACAATGACTTGTAATTGTGCATCACCAGAGCCGGTCCTATGCTCATTGCAGGGTTCATCGATGCACCGGATATAGGACTGCACAAAATAAATCAGAAGCATTTCAAGAATGGACTGTGACGTGCTCGTTTTCTTTTTTTCCAGCCCCGCCGACGTCGTAATTTTTTTAAGGGATGCTGTTATTGACATTCCTAAAATGTCATCATGCACTCTTCTTTAATTTTCTATCATTCATATTCTAAATCTACTCCTGCATTAAATCTGACATTAATTTGTGCATGCATAGAGAGAGGAGTGCATGATAAAATTTTAGGAGTGCCAATAATGTGAATGCATGAAAAGATTTGGAATTTAAATGATAGAAAATTAAAAATGAGTACATGATAACATTTTAAGAGTGTCAATAACGATAACCTTTTAATGAACTTCGTTTTTCTTATTTGTATATTTATAATATAATGTGTTTAGGAACCTACCCAACTATAAATACATTCAACAGTATTGTCGACCCTACCGTGATTCCTGCCAACTCGCCTATCTGCAAGGTATATGAATAGAATGACAAGATTAGTAGATGAAACAAAACAAAAACTTAAAAACTTCATATATCAAGTATGCTGCAGGGACACATGTACCAAATGACATTGTGACAGGGACACGATATACATTTTGGTACATCATGTCTATTTTGGAGTTTCCAAAATATGTCCGATATGTGCTCGAAACAATACGATCCTAATATTTTGGAGTGCCTGTGCTTTTTTAACATATTAAGGAAGAAAATTGGAGAAAAATAACTTCTTCTTCTTCTTCTTCTTTTTTGACTTTCCGACTTAACGCACGGGGTCCGACGTAACGCTCGAAACTTTTGTGCACACTGCATTGCATTCCTTTGGGTCCACTGTCCCCCCAACTCCCACCATTTACAAATAGAAGAAATAATACGCCCCCGTGGCTCGATCCACTGACCTTCTGTCACCCAACCGGGGTCTTATACCTCTCCTCGGTAACCACAAGACTCACTCGAGTTCGGTGGAAAAAAATAAGTTATACGATTGAACATAAATAGATATTGATGTACCGCTCTAGTGTCGGTTGCTACGCCCGATATCACGAACATCAAAAGGAATGATATAATGATCTCGAGGACGAATGATTGCATAGCTGAGCCGACAGGAACGGTGCCGTAGAAGTGTTCAGGTTTCAGATTGACTATCAGATAGAATACGCTGCTTTCAAGTGTCGCTCCTAACAATTGGGCTATGATATATAGAGGTAACTGCATGAACACATAGCAAGATCAGCAAATCGTATCAAATTTGATAGAATGGCGTTTCAGTGCCACCAGGCTATTATTCACGTGCTTTATCAAAATGTACACACTTATATTTGTACATACAAAAAAGCTATTTATGTGACTCGATTCTGCGTACTCCAGGATGCAAGTAGCAATCCTTATCAACATGCTAGGCTATACACTAATTGCAAAGTAGCAAGTCTTACCATCTCGCCAGACTACGCCCATAAAATGTCCTGGCGCCATGATGCTTAGGGTTTGTCGAGGCTCAAAATGTATGTGTCACTACCCCATTTCCCCGAGCCGAATATTTTTTTATTTTAATTTGGTTAATTGTGTATTATTTATAATTAATTATTTTTATATTTAATTAGTGATTGTATTATTTTTTAGTGATTGTTTTAGGGTTTTGGCTAGCCTGGACCCGTGTCAGACCCTAGTGGACCCATGTCCGACCCAATCCACACCCTTGTGAGACTTATTTTTGGGTTTAAAATATTTATTATATTTTTAATGGATTAGTTGGAGAGATTTGGAGTTAGTTTGAGTGCTTTTGGAACCCGAAACCCAACCCAAGTGAGAGGAGGGCATTTTGGACATTTGGAGACTAAGGGAAACCCCTTTATTTATGCTTGGCCGGCCTATTCCCAGCCCACACCCGACCAACACAGCAGCCATTCCCCCATTTCCTCCTTCTTCTTCTTCACTTCTTCTTCTTCCCCACTCCTTCTTTCTTCTTCCTTCCTTCTTCCAAGTAAGTTCTCTCCATTTTTCTTCCTTCTTTCTTCCATTCCTTCTTCTTTATGTGAACCCTAACCCTATATTTTTCTCTAACCTAGGTGGGTAGAGCTTAGATTGGGTGTTGGAGCTTAGATTGGAAGCTTGGAAGCTTGGTGTGGTGGATTTGGAGCTTTTTGGAGACTTTGGCTTGGGATTCCAACTCCCAAGAGATAAACCCTGATTTCTCCCCTTCTAATTACTCTTATGTAGTGTAATTAATAGTTTAGAACCTTCCTAGACCTTAGGGCTACCCGTGGGAGGAAGTTGGAACTAGTTTGGTTGTGTTTAGAGACTTTGACACTAGGTTTTGTGTCAATTTCGGGTGGAATCCGAGATTGGCCCAATTTTGGATGATGCCCTAGGTTAGACGGACCTAGGTAGACGTTATCGGGTGTCTAGAGGGTTAGTGCGTGTCTCCGTTCGGACACGTGAAGTCGTGTCGTGGAGAAACGGGCGTTTCGGGCATTTTAGGGATTTTCGTCGTCGCCGGTTCTAAGTGCGTGCGCATTTTCATCACGAACCTAGAATTGACGGAGTAGCATTTTTTCTAAGATCTAGACATCGTTTATAACCCGTAGGTAAATTTTGGGCCGATTCCGAGTTGGTTTTGTGTGCGTTTCAGGAGGTTTTCCGAACCGCACACCGCGTGTTCGTCGAAATGACCGAACGACCATTTCGGCGTGATTTCTGAGTTTCGGGCTTGTGTGCGCGTTGGGTTAGCTTCGGGGAGTGTGTGCTAGAGTTCTCGGGTTATATTATATATATATATTTATGTTTGTGCGTGTAGGGGTCGTTGGGCGTGCGTTGGTGGGACGTTGTGCGTTGTGTTGTGTGTTGTGTGTGTGTTGTGTTTATATATATATATATATATATATGTATATATATATATATTTGTGTGTGTGTTTATATATATATATATATTTATATATGTATGTGTGTTTTTATATATATGTGAGTGTGTTAGTGAGTGTTTGTGTGAGTGTGTGTTGGTGTTAGTGTATGTGTAGGTGAGTGAGTGTGTGTGTGAGTGTGAGTGAGTGTTTATATATATATATAAATATGAGTTTGTGTATGTGTGTATATGTATATATATGTATGTGTGTAAGTGTATACATATATGTATATTTGTGTGTGGGTGAGTGTTTGTGTGAGTGTGTGTTAGTGTGTGTGAGAGTGTGTGTGTGAGGGTGTGTGAGAGAGTGTGTGTGTGAGTGAGTGTATATATATATATATATATATATATATATATATATATATATATATATATATATATATATATATATATATATATATATATGTTTGAGTGTGTGTGTGTTAGTAGATATGTTAGTGTGTGTGTATATATATATAGAGAGAGAGTTGTGTGTATATATATATGTATGTTGATATATATATAGATATATATGTGTGTGGGCGTGTCTGTGTGTGTACGTGTGGCTGTGAGCGAGGCAGCGCACTGCACGCAGCGAGCAGCAGCAGCCGCTGCAGGCGCAGCAGCGCCGCGGCAGCAGCCGCTGCAGGCGCAGCAGCGCCGCGGCAGCGCTGCGGCAGCAGCTCGCTCGAGCGCAGCGCTGCAGCAGCTCCAGCAGCTCCAGCAGCAGCGCAGCAGCAGCAGCTTCTTGGCGTGGAGCACGCCGCGCAGCGAGGCTAGCAGGGAGCTAGTAGCGGGAGGTTTAGAGAGGGCTATATATATATATATATATTGATTGATAGATATGTATATATATATAGATAACTAGATACATAGATAGATAGATGGATATCTAGATAGATTAATAGGTAGATTGATACATAAATAGATTGATAGATAGGTATATAGATTGATAGATATATAGGTATATAAATAGATGGATAGATAGATATTAGATAGATGGATAAGTAGTTATATATATATATATATATATATATATATATATATATAGTTAGATAGATAGTTTAGGTATCTAGATATAGATACATATATATTTATGAGTTGGGTATATATATATGGGTATATGTGTGTATGTGTGAATAGGTATGTATATAGATACATAGGTATGTGTATATATATGTTAGATATATATTTTATCCTAGATTATAGCTAGATATATATATCTACATACTTAAATAGCTAACTAGAAGAGTGTTAGTGGGGTATTAGAGAGGTACCTCAATACCTTGAGATACCTTGTATCTCAATACCTTGAGATATCCAAGGTATTGAGTTTCGAGCGGAGTTTTTGAGCAATAGCCTAGGAATAGTATTGAAGTAATTTTTATATGTATATGTGTATATATTTACGCGTGCTAGCATAGGTTTTAGAGGGTTTAGGCGGGGCGTATAGCGTAGGGTGAGGTATCGGATACCGAGGGTATCCCGGTATCTCAAGGAGACGAGTTTGAGGGTTTACTAGCTTAATGAGCTCGGTTTGACCTAGAATTTCAGGGGCACCCTAGTTTGACCTAGCTTTGACCATAATTTTTTTATTTGACCGTAAAAGTCAACTTTTGACCTAGTTTTGACCCAGGGTTGACTTTTTGGACAAAGAGTTGACTTTTTGATCCAGATTTTACCGGTTTGACCCGTTTGACCTAGAACGACCCTAGAAGCCTATTTTTAGTTATTTTATATCTGTTTAACTCATTAGAAACCTGTTTAATCTTGATTTTCGCAATAGGTCTTTGCGACACCAGTTTGGATCGCCAGTTGTTCAGGACGTCAGACGAGTACATTCTCTGATAGTTTTCATTATCTGATGATTATTATGATTCAGCTTCTAGTATACTATCATCTGATTTTTCTGGCACAACACGGGACACGGACTGGTATTTCTGGATTCATTTACTTGCGACACGTATATTTTATGTTTCTGGCCTCTATTCTGGAATTACTACTGGCATCACCTACAGGCATCACTACAAGCATCACTCATGTTTCAGGCTGGACTCATCTTGATTTACGTGTCGGGTCTTGGATTCACTTGTACTAGTCGGGGCAGAGAAATACTCGAGTAGACATGTAAACATTTCCATCTGGAATTATCAGGAATCACCCCCTCTGGTCTAATCTGGAATGATAGCAGCCGCGCACCCAGTGCGCGGTGAGCCGTACTTACCCCTAGCCGTTTACATGTCGAAACAAGTATTTCAAAGACACCGAGTTCATTTTTTATAGTCTGGACTCACTTGCATTTCTTGCTGGTCTCACTTACATGTTTTTGGACTTGACTCACTACATATATTTCATGCTGGACTCACTACACGTTCTTGTGCACAGACTTGATCTTAGTTTAGATTTCTTGTGTCTTGCAGTCATTACTATCTTGCTTCTGATATTCATGCATCTTTACCTTTATGCACCAGTGACATATATATATTTCTTGTTCCATACTTTATTTCATTCTTCTTGCTACTTGTTATAACTGTTTTATAGTTTTTATCATTAAACTGGAACTGCTGTTAGAGCAGTACTTGCTCCAGTCCTGACTGGACATATTTTTTCCAGAGTATCCGGAGGATTGGTGTCCGACGTTTTATGGACCTGAGCCTGTCGATGGTGCAGACAGGGACCCTCTAGTTTAGGAGTGATTTCCGGGTTGGTAGCAGGGATCACTAAGACCTTGTTATTGTTTTTATTAGCTTTTCGTACCGGATTTGTCTCCGGTTTTGGATTGAGACCTTGTATTGTATATGATTCAGGATGTTGTATTATTATTATTGATGTTGTGGTTGTTGTAGTAGTTGTTGTTGGTTAGACTTTATAGTTGTTAGCCTTCTGTGATATCTTATCGTGCTTAGATTCGTGATTGAGTACTTGTAATTATTATTATGATATTGCTCCTCCGTTTGGAGTTGAGATCTTGACAGGTTTATATATTGATTGCGTGAGATTGTTATCTAGATAGTTGACATAGACAGCGTTCTACCGCCGATGCTGCGGCGTAGGCTGGACGTACCCACGACTCATGCCCGATTTTTCGGGTGCGGGTCGTGACAGTATGCAATCTTACTCATTTATATTGCGCGCCCTCTAATTGTATCAAAATTGATAAAAGGTCATTATAGTAGGATCTAAGATGTATACAGTTTTATATAGGAAAATTCTAAAGGCACATCAACAGTTGCTTAGGATAGTCCAATTTTTTTTATTTACAAGTTTGCCATAAAAAAATTACCCGTGGCTGTCCAAATTTTTTTAGGACAAAGACTGTCAAATTTTTTGACAGTTCTCACCCCAAATCGAAATGTCAATATTTTTAACAATTCGTCATATTTAGGACTGTCAAAATTTTTGACAGTCCTCTCCCACTCCCCCCTTCTCCTCCTTCTTCCGCCTCCTTCTCCAGATCTTCGTCCTGCCGTTGATCTCGTCGCCGCCCACGTCCTCGAGTTGCGGATGGAGGCCTGTGCTTGTTGCCACCTCCTCCGACTCCCCCGCCCACGTCCTCTAATACCACCCACCTACGTCCACCTACTCCCCGTCCCCGCCCACTTCCACGCGCTATGGCTGGATGCATGTACCTCATCCTCGAGCTCCTACCAGTGGCGGAGCATGGAGGAGGCGGCGAAGAACGGGGTCGGCTGCACCGATGAGGAAGGCTGGGGAGGGGGCTAGGAACAACAGCAATTAGGGGGTGGTGACGGAGACGGGGGAGTCAAAGGCAGAGGTAGAGGCGACAGGGTGGGGGTGGCAGAGCCGGTAGCGGTTGTCTGCCCTTGGATTTGGGGGGACTGGGGGATGGACAGTCCATAGTAAAATTTTGACTGCCCGAAATAAAAGTTGTTTCAGACTGGACTAACACCAAGTAATGGACCGTCCTGAACAATTTTTGAAGTGCCTTTAGAATTTTCCTATATATATAAATGGAGACTGTTTCTGTGACTTTGTCGTTGTGCCAGGCTACACCTCTAGTTGTATACAATGAACATAAAAGT
Organism: Iris macrosiphon; assembly: GCA_036927795.1. Taxonomy (NCBI): domain Eukaryota; kingdom Viridiplantae; phylum Streptophyta; class Magnoliopsida; order Asparagales; family Iridaceae; genus Iris; species Iris macrosiphon. Next base: position 184,441,728 of record JAYESA010000011.1, read on the forward strand.
AGCACTAAAACCATGACATACTTGTTTCCAAGGGAATTGTTTGAGGATGGCGAAGGTGATGGTGACCACAGGATTGAAATGGGCGCCGGAGATGCGTCCGACCAAGTAGACCATCACCATGATGATGCATCCCCAAGTGATGCATATCCCTAGGAACGTCATCGATCCGTATATCTTATCCACCGCCACGGCCCTGCACCCGGCGAACAACACGAAGAACGTCCCGATCGCCTCCGCAACAACCTATATATAATACAAATGTGCGTAAACACATAAAGACACAACACTTATTTTGGCATGTATGTACATACATCATATGTATCCTTACGTATCTTTTGCACGAGGGTTATCGAGACGGAAGATCATATCCCGGAGTCATCGCGGGGAGAGTCAGCCACCACAGCGCCTTCTTCGATCTTGCCGATGTCTTCCTCGATGCAGTCCGGCCTCGACGACATTATGGTTGAAGAGTGTGAAGAAGAAAGAAGAAGAAGAAGAAGAAGAAGAAGAAAAAGAGGAAGATTGAAACAAAGGAATGGCTATGTATATATATGTATATATGTAAAATGGACATAACGTTATTTTCGTTGAGATAAGAAAGAATTTTTGGTAAATCCATATCCAGAGTCAAAGACCTCTGAATGAGAAGGAGATGGAGACGGTTGGAAGGACATGTGGTTAAATTGGGGCCTATGTATAAATAAGGGTTTCACTTGGCTTCATTTGGGTCATGAAAGTTTTATGGAGTTCAAAATTGTATAAAAGTAGTCAAAACCATAGACCAGAAGAAGGTGAGCCCTACCACTGAAATGCAAGTGTTCGATAAGAGAGGTATCAAAGTGAGACGAATACTTCGATTTATAGTTTACAGTATCCTCCGATATCAATCTGATATGGCTGATACCGATGCGATTTGACATTTTGTTCCGATTCGGTACAAACCGATTCCGATACCGACACTAGGGGAAGAAAAAAGACCAATTAACAAGGGTGTAAAGACTCGGTTGTAACGACCCATTCCGTTCAAGCGGATAGCCGATTCAAACAGCGCAAGTGCAATGACCCGACCCACTTTGCTCAACGAGAAGACTCGTTGAGGCAAAGGATTTCAGACTTGGCCCTTCAGGAGTTCAGACTTAGACTTTCAATGGCTTGCTCAGAGTATCGTTCGACCGAGGTAAAACATCGCTAAGGTGGGTGGCTATGATAAACTTGTCTTTGATTAGCATGCATACTTAAAATATGGATAATACATGCTAGTCGCTAGGTGAATCATCCCTTGCATGCTAATAAAGAATACAACAAACCCAGCTAAGGGAATAATCCCATCTTGTATTGCTTGTGCTAGAACATGGAAATAAAATTTGGCTTCTAACATGGACCCTCGCATGCTACCTTAGCTTCGTGCAAGTAGATCCCGCTATGCCTCGAGTAGATCAATATATACTCTTCATAGTGCACTGCTTAACTTGTTCACACTGCTTGTTCCATAGATTATGTCGCTCGATATTTTTCTATAGGGTTTCACTTCTTGCGCTACCCCTTGGACCCGTGCCAACGTAAAGGCTTATATTCTAAGATAGACTATACAGTATGTTCTCTTATGCTTATGTTTCACACAAATACAATATTTGCCTGCTTACATGCTAACTTGTACTCGTTGCCTCATTTTAATGCTTGTTACTTATATGCATGCCATAAATCATCGTACTTTACTATCTATGATTCGCTCAGTTGAGGCAAAAAGGCTATCAAGATAGTCGTTCCGAGCCAAGTATAGAATATTGAAAGTATTCGGGACCGTAAGGTCGCTAAGGCATTTCCCGAACTAGGGGACTGCATCATGGATAGTTAAGCAAGATAACATCATAACATTTCTGAAAATCAATACTCGTTCTGTACTGAATCTGACGGCTCGAGGAGTTGATACTGTACTGATAGATCCTGACTGAATCTGAATCTATAACTGTACATGTACCTGCGAGAATCTGGAATACTTGAGGATACGCGCGATCACGGACAACTTGTGCACAAGGTGGATTTTCGAATCCAGTTCCGCGGACGATCGCCGGAGAACTGGGGCCGATCCGATCTAGACGGAACCAACTGGTAGTCGTCTGTTATTGGCGGAATAGGTGCAATGCCCACCGTATTATATATTACTTGACACCATCTTTGCCTCGAGACTATATCGTCCATTATGGAAGTCATGCCAGTGACCTTTTGTCATATAGATTAAGATGACTCGATTGCGGTAACCCACGTGCGAGTCATTGCATTGTAGGTGTCATGCCCAAGTCCCAAAATACCGAGGGACTAGCCACATGGCAATGGCCAGCAGCACAACTCCAATGGGCAAATCCAATTTAATGGACCCATTAGAGTACACTTAAGCTGTAATAAACATAAATACAGTCTACATCATCTATCACAGAATAATTCTAATCTCATCCACAGAAAGAAACATAACTAAATATGATAGACTAATCAAGATAATAGATAAAGGAAATAGTCTATCATTAAGTCAATACATAAGTCCAAGAGTCAGGATATGAAATAACTGGAAGCATAAATAATTGAGTATAAAACTGAAATACTCAGGAGAAATCCTCCGGCACAACCTTGTCCTTTGGTGCTAGTACTGCTCCAACGTCAGCTCTCGTCCCATATATCTCGGGGTAAACCTCCTCTGTTGTACCTGGGGACATAATCCGAATCCAGGTCCTCAGGGGACATAACAAGGTACAATAAACACTCAAGCCAAATAAAATATAGTAAATAAAATAGTTCCTCAGGGCAAGCTATATAACTAGATATATGAAATATAAATTGAGAGCATTACTAGTACGTAGGCTGAGACCACTACAAGCTCTGTGTCGGGGAGCCGGTAGCAGTAATATCACGTAATGGGCCAAGCTCTGAAATAGAGGCTAAAGTACCTCAATAATAAAGTATATATGTATGTAATCAGCCTGTAGCCTGCGTGTCTCTCCTCACCCAATGTAATCACACGTCTCATGTCCATAACATGCAAGATCATGACCTTTAGCTAGTACAACGAGTTATAACGATATCTATGCATATGCAAGTCTTATGTCACAAATCATGTAAGCCTATACAGAATCACCATAAATAACTCAAAAAATATTCTGTCACATGAATAGCATCAATTGTTCTATGGTATGACGTACTTGGTAAAGCAAGCACGTAAAAATATATAGGATCGTGGTATCCACTCTCTAAGTGACGTTACACGACTCCGCGTACGGCATCGACATCCGAATCTTATTCAGAACGTTAAAAAACTTCTTACGGTCCTAGGTTGAACAGGTACAACACAGAAGTATATAAAAAGAATAAAAGCAATTAATAGTACATGATCTTTTGTAAGTAGGCAAGGTACACTTGCCTGTGTTCTGAGTTCCGTCAGTTGCTCCGATATAAGTAGAATCTTCAGGTACGCCTCCGGATGCTGAAACAAATATCACCATTGCTCTCAGAATACTTAAAATAGCTAGGATTGGCTATCCATAAGTTCAATTTGAATACAGGGGCAGAATTAACAGTTTTTGGTCAAAGCCCGGGGTCCACATGTGGCCCACTTCGTACCGAAAAATATGAAAGAGACAAAGTTCTTCAAATTTGTCAAACTGAGTGTCTACGAGTCCAAAACGATGATGCGAACCCAACGGAACATCCAGAATTAGATTTCGATGAGCCGGTCACAAAATTGCCAGTCAAGTGGAATCGTGGGACCCACGAAACGGAGTTTCATCAACGTTCTCATAATCAAACCAAACTTGGGTCACAGGACCAGCATAATGCTGTGAATCCAATGGCATAAATTTTGTTGCGAAAAAACAAGCATACACAAAATTATGACGAGTGTCAGAACAGGTCGATACGGAGCTTTTCGACGGATATGCGTTAATTTTGGTGTGCACGCACATCCAAATTAACTTTTTATAAAATCTTATATGTCCGCATTGACGATATGCATCTTTCGGTATAATTCGCACACGATGAAGTTGCCTCATTTAGCGGAACGCACACCGTTTCAAAAAAAAGGATTTAGAAAACCAAGTTTTGGTCAATTTTAACAGCGAATAAATTACAGCATACATCGAATTAAAATAAACTAATTAAAGAGATTAAATCTCGGTTATGTTGTCTAAATTACTGTTTAAGTAAAATTTAAAAATATTAACTAGGTTGAAAGAAAATTAAATATGAACTTGGGTGGTTGGAACAGTTTCTAAACTACAATCTGGGTCATTTTTTTCCTGTTTTGTGTTGTAAATTACGATCGGCACAGGACACGATACACCGAACTAATTATGTAGGGTTCAAGGGGATCATGTGGTCTTCATATAAGATTCGACAGATCGATATTTAGTTAAATATGCAGAGAGTTACGGGGGCTAGAAGATGTGTACCTCGATGCTCGCTACTGCTCGGGATTTTGGGTGGCTGTGCGGCGGCGTGCATGTCACGCCCCAGTCCCAAATTATCGAGGGACTAGCCACGTGACAATTGCCAGCAACACACTCCAATGGGCAAACCCAATTTAATATACCCGTTAGAGTGTACTTAAGCTGTGAAACAAATATAATGGTCTACCGTACATGTCACAGTCTAATTCTAATTTCATCCACAAAAGGTAAACACAGTTTAACGTCAGACTAATCAAAGAGAAATATAATCCAACAAGTCTCAATAACCTTTCTCGGAGAACAACCCGATAATAAGTTTAGTACAGTAATCCAAGAGACATGAAATAGAGAAACTAGAAACAGAAATAACTGAGTATATAAAGCAAATACTCAAGAGAAACCCTCTGGCACCACCTCGTCCTCTGGTGCTGGTACTGCTCCAGTTTCTGCTCATATCCCGTATACCTCGGGATAGATCTCCTCTTTTATACCTGGGGACATAATCCGGATCCAGGTCCTCAGGGGACATAGCAAGGTACAATAATAACTCAAGCCAAATAAAATATAGTATATAAAAATAAATATCAACATGGCAACTATGCAACCAGCTATGTGATATGCAAATGAGAGCATCACTAGTACTCAGGCTGAGACCACTACAAGCTCTGTGTCGGGGAGCCGGTAGTAGTAATATCACGTAGTGGGCTAAACTCTGGGACAGAGACTAAAGTACCTCAATAATAAATAAATAAATAAATAAATAAATAAATAAATAAATAAATAAATAAATAAATAAATATATATATGTAATCAGCCTGTAGCCTGTGTGTCTCTTCCCACCCAATGTAATCACACGTCTCATGTCTACGATGTCTCATGTCCATAACACGCAAGATCATGACCTCTAGCTAGTACAGCGATGTAGAAGCATGAAATATGGTAGAGAATTGTACGCGTATTATACAGTCAAACTCCCCAACAAACATGAAGTCAGCGTAAAGCAGAGCTTCAGAGCAGTATGCATAAAATAGAGCTTCAACGCTGTGTGGCGTAAAAATATGACTTCAGAGCTATACGCATAAAACAAAGCCTTAAGGTGTATGGCGTAAAATATGGCTTCAGAATAGCCCGCGTAAAGCAGCACTTCAAGGTTGGTTTGGCGTAAAGAGGTTACTATACCCTCTGGCGTAAAATACGTTTGCTTTTAATGCAGCGTAAACTTGTACGAGGAACTCTTCGTATTCCTCGAATGAATCTGTCAGACAAAACAGTGAACCTGACTCCTGACAAAAAGTACTGCACGACGATCGAGAGGACGGCTGTGATGATGATTCTGCACAAAGACCCAGGCTGTCGTTTAGTGACATATTCTTGATACAAGTCATTTTTACGCATTCAAAGAATACGCTGCCTATTTTACATGGGCAGAAAGGAGTTTTACGCTCAAGATAAAGACAAGGCCAGACGCCACGTCAAAAGCTGTTTCCTGCACAGAGCTCAAGGCATATCTCTGCATTTAATACACGAGATGGGGGCATATCTTTGCATTTAATGCACGAGATTTGGTTCTATTCTTCATATTTTGTCATGACGGGAAAGAGCTAAAATTGTGACTAATACGCTCATATCACCATCCTTGCATTTTACGCCAACCAGGCTATTTTCAACTATAGGAGTACGTCGTATGCCATCTCCTCAAAATACGCCAACTCAGGCTATATTTGCCAAGGTATGTGATAAGGCTATTTAGCCCAGGATACGCTCAAAATCTCAGTCGTGATGGATAATTAGCTATTTTACGCTAGAATTATTAAGTTTTACGCAGAGTTTGGCTTTTACGCCAACAAGACAGAGTTTGGCTTTTACGCCAACAAGACTGCTATTTGGCTTTTATGCCAATAAGATAGCTATTTGGCTTTTATGCCAACAAAACAGCTATTTGGCTTTTACGCCAACAAGACAGAATATGGCTTTTACGCCAAGAAGACAGCTATTTGGTTTTTATGCCAAGGAGACAGGTATTTGGCTTTTGCGCCAACCATCTTTTCGCAAGGGACTGTTACCTACGTGGCTTTCATGCCATGATCTTCGAGAAGCAGTTATAAGCATTACCTTATAAAGAGATACGTGTCACACGCAGATTCGGAAGGTTATTTATACGCGGGTAGCAGTTTGTCATAACCGCGGCGTAAAGGAGGCAGTCTTCTTCACAACTAGGCTTTTACAGTTATTTGGCTTTTACGCCAACCATCTCTACGCGAGGGGCAGTTACCTACGTGGCTTGCATGTCGTGATCTTCGATGAGCCATTATACGCGTTACCTCATAATGGAACACGCGCCATACGCGGATTTAGGAGATCATTCAGACGTAGGTAGCAGTTATTATAACCGTCACGTAAAGAGTGCAACTCTCTTCATAGTTTGGCTTCTACGCCGACTGAACAGTTACTGTGACTGAGCTCTATAAATAGAGATCTCCGGTCACAGGAGATGAAGGGAGGAGATCAACCGGGAGAAAAAATAGAGGGGTCAAAAAGGGGCGTACAAAGAGAGATCAAAAGATCAGAGAGAAGAGAGAGCAAAGACAGAAAGTGTTGGATTGACAGTTCAATCCTACCTGCAATATTTGAAGCTTCTTCTTCTTCTACAGTACTTCTTCATCATCGTGTGGTCCAAGGGACAAAGTGATCGACCGCAGATCAGACTCCTATAACAATATTTTCCCAAAATTATTTTTTTATTGTATTTAATATCCTCGTATATGATTAATTGTACTATTTTTCTTGTTTGTAAACAGAAAGGTTTTATACAAACCTTCTTTTTGTTTTATCTTAAATAAAATGGCGACTCGCCAGGTGAATTTCCAAAACCTATCATGTTCATGATACCTCTGATAGTGTTTTGTATACCAGGAGAGTTTAATAGCCTGAGTTTGTAAACTAAAAGAGCTTCGTACAAATCCATCCTATTTTGTTTATCCAAACAAAGATGGCGACTCTGCTGGGGATCACTTTCTCTTTTGACGAGAAAGTCATTGCTCAACACGATGCTGTATCCGTCGGATCGACGAAGAAGACTTTGGTCGTCCAATTCGACCAATCTGCTTATGAAGATATACTTCATGTAGGGGGTAGCTCTCCCTCCTCCTCTGTCCAGAACAACAGGAAGCTGCGTAAAGTATGGATGTCTAAGACGTCCTCTGCCCTTCCTGCAAGCTCTCACTCTCTGATCAACAAAGTTGCACCTATACGCCTTGTGCGTAAAAACTCGTCTCCCGTCTGTGACATGGCAGACAAAGCTTCTGGCAATGCCCCAGTGCCAATCCAGAAGTCTAGAACGCGCCCTGTACGTAAAAATCCGTCTCCCGTCTGTGACGTGGCAGACAAAGCTTCTGGCAATGTCCCAGTGCCAATCCAGAAGTCTATAACGCGTCCCGTACGTAAAACTTTGTCTTCCGTCTGTGACGTGGCAGACAAAGCTTCTGGCAATGCCCCAGTGCCAATCCAGAAGTCTAGAACGTGCCCCGCGCGTAAAACTTTGTCTCCCGTCTGTGACGTGGCAGACAAAATTTCTGGCAAGGCCTCAGAGCCAATCTAGAAATTTTAAACGTGTCCTGCGCGTAAAAATACATCTCCCGTCTATGATGAGGTAGATGGACTCTTGGATCACATCAAGGAAAAATGAGTGGCGAATCTCCCAACTTCTAGGCTTGTACGCCCACAAGAGAAGAAAGTTTCCACTCTTCAGATTATGCGAACTTTCCCTATTTCACAAAAACCTGTGCAAAACTCCAAATTGTGCCAGGATAGGTCTGTCCGTGTAAAGAAGACTCGTCTTACGGGAAGATACGCTCCTCAGAAGGATGATGGATCGTATGCCACTCACATGGGTGGACTGATGTATTCCTATGGCCGAGAAAGGGTTATGGTTCCTAATCTCCACATGCCTACTGATGTAAAAAGGCAGAATAAGCCTTCTTCTTCTTCTGCTAATCTTCCTGATTTGCGTGATTTCTTGATCCAGAAACGCAAAGACAGGGGTCAAAACCAGTATTTAGCGCCCCTAACTACCAAGCATGGGGAGATCATATGGGAAGTAGCGTCAACACCTAAAGTCGTCATGACATATGGGCCACATGAAGAATCAGTCTTTATTGTTCCACCGACTCGCATCGATCAGCATCAAATAATCTTCGGTCGAATGCGGAATAGACCGATTGTACAAGAAGAATCTCGCGAGTCTGATGTTAGGAGAATGCAAATCCACAGATATAGCCCACAAGCTTTAAGGATTATGCAAAATATGGGTTATGATCTGAAGTTGAAGCAAGGCCTCAATTATGGAAAAGGCAGACGAATACCGTTGCATGGTGATCCTTACTGTCAACGAACTCGTTTTGGATTAGGGTTTACTACATCTCTTGCAAACTCTAAACCTCTAGAGTCTGATCCTGTAATACCAGAGGCAGGTCCTTCTAAATCAACTTCTGTGGACAAGGGCAAACAAAAAGAAGAGGAAGAAGAACCAGACAACAACATGGCTGGGGGTGGTCTCCCTCGACAAAACAGGGCAGCATCCAAAGCTGGGGGTAGAATGTCCTCTGAGTCCGAAGATGAAGCAACTATGGCCATCTTCCCTGAGGATCGTATGACTCGGGTATCGGGAGCCCGAAAGCCAAAGGGGACCTTCTCCTTCAATGATGATGACATTATTGAAATCTTTAATATATTGATGAAGGAAAACAAGCTTCGGTTACCCAACATCAGATACTCTGAAAGGGCAGGCAAGGTCGATGACCCAGATTATTATCTCTTTTATCGGTACATTCATCACCCCACGAAGGCATGCTATGTACTAAAAAGGAAAATCCAGGAGTTGATCGACGCCAAGATCATCACTTTGTGTTTATAACGAGAAGACGGTGTCTCCCCAGATGAGCAACCTTCAGGACTATCCCCAGTGAATTTTTCGGACATGGGTTCACGTCCAAACTGTTTTTCCCAGCTGAGTTTGCCATGTCCAAGTGACCTCTGAGCAAACCTCCCAGTTGTTGCTATCGATCAGTTCATGTCCATATTACCTCTGAACTACGTCTCTCCACTTTCTCCGGCAGAGTAAATCTTTCACAACAAAAATGGTCATTCCCATATTACCTCTGCCCTATTTTTTATCTCCACTGAGTCATATCTTACCACGTCCTCATTACCTCTGAGTAAGATATTTTCAGAACTTTTTTATGTCCACATTACCTCTGAGTGATGCTCTTCTCTTTGACTTCCTACTATCACGTTCGCATAACCCATGATAGTGCTAGTCGTTTCAGCTTATTATTTGTACTTAAAATACGCCATGGGTAATAAGTCCACAACCCAGATGAACAAATCAACTCTTGGTTCTTCATCCCCAGCAAATGCCTATGTGCAATATTTTCTCGATCGTCGAAGATCGAGAATCATATTCTATCATGTTCATATGACCTCTGGATAGATATGTTCAGCAATTTGGCATCCCCAGCGAGTGCCTATGTGCAATATTGTCTCCTTCGTTATAAATTCTTGTAAAGAGCTATCATCCGTATCCAAGAATCTCGTATACGCAATGGATGATGGATCCTCAAAATCTTCCCAGTGGAGCAATCCTTAAGGCTACTTGCACACTCCCGTAATGACTATTCAAACCAATCTCGTTAGACGCTAGCCATGTTCATATTACCTCTGAGCTATCGTCCCATCAATCTCTCCAGCGGAGCGATCCTTTGGTCTATCTTTATATTTGGATAAACCACACTCAACGAATCACTCCTCAATGAGTTTTTCGGACATTAGTTCATGTTTATATCACCTCTGAACTGCTGTTATAATATTTCTCTCAGGATGAGTTTGTCATGTTCATATTACCTCTGAACAAACCTTCCTGGTCCGGCTATCGATTATCATTTATATCGGTTGTCATCTCAACTTAGCACCTGTACTTAACTCTAAGTACGCCAGTGGTGTTAGGTCCACAAAAACTGCCATGTCCATATTACCTCTGACAGGGCTTGTCCTAAACTTATTACTTGCACTCTCGTGCACAAGAAGTAATGGGTCCAAAAAAAAATGGAAATGAATTATTCATGTTCATATTACCTCTGAACTATCTTCATTTTCCCCAGCAGAGAAAAAGTCAGTCCATGTTTATATTACCTCTGGACTACGTTTCTCCATTACCCCCACAGAGTCATATTTTGCCACGTCCATATTATATCTGGCAGGACTTGTCTCAAACCTATTACTTGCACTATCATGTGCAAGAAGTAATAGGTCCACAAAAATCCCCCCAGCGGAACGTCTTCACAAAACCTATTACGTCCATATTACCTCTGATAGGGCTTATTTCGAACTTATTATTTGCACTCAACGTGCGCAATAAATAATAGGTCCACCAAAGATCCCCCAGTGGGATATCCTCAACAAACACGGTATCGTACTACATACATATTACCTCTGGTACGATATCCAAAGTTCGCACAAACAATCATAAAAAAATGGAGGGCCCTTATATGATTGCAAATGGCACTTACAAATTAGCCAAACCTAATAGAAATTTGGTAATGGCTCCTATCAACGGCAAATTCCTAAAAAAAGTACTATACTTGATCTTCTTTGCTTAACGGAGTATGATGAAGATCTTATTCTGACGATACCATGCACAAAGGTTAGCTGGATCATATTCTATCAGATTTATATGACCTCTTAATGGATATGCTTGACTAATTTATAAACCTATCATGTTCATATTACCTCTGATAGTGTTTGGTATACAAATTTAGTTGGATTATATTCTATCAGGTTCATATTACCTCTGAATAGATTTACATTCAGCAAAACCTTAATGAAAGTATGTCATGTTCATGATACCTCTGATATCACTTTCATCTTAGCCTATCATTTATATTCTAAAGTGATGGGTCCACAAAGTCAGAAAATGTATCTTTATTATCTCTGAGAAATTACAGGAGAAACAAAAAAAAGTACATCATTGGGGAGGAGCAGTTAAATCACGGACCTGTTGCGCCAAAGCAGCCATCCTCTTATTCCTGGAGTTTAAAATGTTTGTATGAGCCAGTTCCAGCCTTGCTTCATTATTTCTCAAGAAAGATAGTTCGGACAGTGAATATGTGTCAATTTCATTTTTCTTATTCAAAGTATTCCAGACTTAGCCAAGTCTGAAAACTTTGAAGGGGGTCTTGTAGAAGCATGAAATATGCTGGGAAATTGTACGCGTATTATACAGTCAAACTCCCCAACAAACATGAAGTCAGCATAAAGTAGAGCTTCAGAGCAGTACGCATAAAACAGAGCTACATCGCTGTGTGGCGTAAAAATATAACTTCAGAGCTATACGCGTAAAACAAAGCCTTAAGGCTGTATGGCATAAAATATGGCTTCAGAATAACCCGCGTAAAGCAGCACTTCAAGGCTGGTTTGGCGTAAAGAGGTTACTATACCCTCTGGCGTAAAATATGTTTGCTTTTAATGCAGCGTGAACTTGTACGAGAAAATCTTTGTATTTCTCGAATGAATCTGTCAGATAAAACAGTGAACCTGACTCCTGACAAAAAGTACTGTACGACGATCGAGAGGATGGCTGTGATGATAATTCTGCACAGAGACCCATCCTGTCGTTTAGTGACATATTCTTGATACAAGTCATTTTTACGCATTCAAAGAATACGCTGCCTATTTTACATGGGCAGAAAGGATTTTTACGCTCAAGATAAAGATAAGGCCAGACGCCACGTCAAAAGCTGTTTCATGTACAGAGCTCGAGGCATATCTCTGCATTTAATACACGAGATGGGGGCATATCTCTGTATTTAATGCACGAGATTTGGTTCTATTCTTTAGATTTTGTCATGACGGGAAAGAGCTAAAACTGTGACTAATACGCTCACATCACCATCCTTACATTTTACGCCAACCATGCTATTTTTAACTATAGGAGTACGCCGTATGCCATCTCCTCGAAATACGCCAACTCAGGCTATATTTGCCAAGGTATGTGATAAGGCTATTTAGCCCAGGATACGCTCAAAACCTCAGTCGTGATGGATAATTGGCTATTTTACGCTGGAATCATCAAGTTTTACGCAGAGTTTGGCTTTTACGCCAACAAGACAGAGTTTGGCTTTTACGCCAACAAGACTGCTATTTGGTTTTTACGCCAACATGACAACTATTTAGATTTTATGCCAACAACACAGCTATTTGGCTTTTATGCCAACAAGACAGAATATGGCTTTTACGCCAAGAAGATAGCTATTTGGTTTTTATGCCAAGGAGACAGGTATTTGGCTTTTACGCCAACCATCTTTTCACAAGGGATTGTTACCTACGTGGCTTTCATGCCGTGATCTTCGAGAAGCAGTTATACACGTTACCTTATAAAGGGATATGTGACACACGCAGATTCAGAAGGTTATTTATACGCGGGTAGCAGTTTGCCATAACCGCGGCGTAAAGGAGGCAGTCTTCTTCACAACTAGGCTTTTACAGTTATTTGGCTTTTACGCCAACCATCTCTACGCGAGGGACAGTTACCTACGTGGCTTGCATACCGTGATCTTCGATGAGCGATTATACGCGTTACCTCATAATGGGACATGCGTCATACGCGGATTCAGGAGATCATTCAGACGTGGGTAGCAGTTATTATAACCGCCACGTAAAGAGTACAACTCTCTTCACAGTTTGGCTTCTACGCCGACTGAACAGTTACTGTGACTGAGCTATATAAATAGAGATCTCCGGTCACAGGAGATAAAGGGGGAAGATCAACAGAGAGAAAAAACAGAGGGGTCGAAAAGGGGCGTACAAAAAGAGATCAAGAGATCAGAGAGAAGAGAGAGCAAAGACAGAAAGTGTTAGATTGACAGTTCAATCCCATCTGCAATATTTGAAGCTTCTTCTTCTTCTACAATACTTCTTCATCATCGTGTGGTCCAAGGGACAAAGTTATCGACCACAGATCAGACTCCTATAGCAATATTTTCCCAGAATTATTTTTTATTGTACTTAATATCCTCGTATAGGATTAATTGTATTTCTTGTTTGTAAACAGAAAGGTTTTGTACAAAACCTCTATTTGTTTTATCTCAAACAAAATGGTGACTCGCCAGGTGAATTTTCAAAACCTATCATGTTCATGATACCTCTGATAGTGTTTTGTATACCAGGAGAGTTTAATAGCTTGAGTTTGTAAACCAAAAGAGCTTCGTACAAACCCATCCTATTTTGTTTATCCAAACAAGCGAGTCATAATAATATCTGTGTATATGCAAGATCTATGTCACGAATCCTGTGAGCCTATACAGAATCACCATGAATAACCCAGAAAAGATTATGTCTCATGAATAGTATCAAGTGTCCTATGGTATGACGTACTTGGTAAAGCAAGCACGGAAAGTATAGGATCGTGTTATCAACTCTCTAAGTGACGTTACACGACTCCGCGTACGGCGTCGACATCCGAATCTTGTTCGGATGCTAAGCAACATCTCACGGTCCTAGGTTGAATATGTATATCTCAAGAGTATATATATATAAAGAACTCAAGCAAATAATATAACATGAACTACTGCAAGTTGGTAAGGTACACTTGCCTGGGGTTTGAACTCCTTCAGTTGCTCCGGTAACAGCAAAATCTCCAGGAACGCCTCCGGATGCTGAAATAAATATTACCACCACTCTTAGAATATATAAAATAACTATAATTGACTACCCATAAGTCCAATTTGGACACATGGACATAATTGACAATTTTTGGTCAAAGCGGGATCTACGGTGGCCCACTTCGCACCGAAAAATATGCCAGAGACAAAGTTCTCCGAATTCATCAAACTTAGTGTCTACGAGTCTAGAATGATGATACGAATCCAACAGAACATCCAAAACTGGATTCCGATGAGCCGATCACAAAATTGCCCGCCAAGTGGAGCCGTGGGGCCCACTAAACGGGGTTTTGTCAACGTTCTCAGAATCGAACCAAACTTGGGTCACAGGACCAGCGTAACGTTGCAAATCCGATGGCATATGTTTTGTTATGAAATGACAAGTACACACAAAGTTATAGTGAGTGTCAGAATAGATCCGATACGGGGGTTTTCGACGGATACGCGTTGATTCCGGTGTGCACACACATCAAAATCAACTTCTGCGAAATCCCACACATCCGTATTAACGATACACACCTTTTGGTACAAATTTCATACGACAAAGTTGTCTCGTTTAGCGGAATGCACCTAGTTTCGGAAAAATTCGAATTTTAAAAACCAAGTTTTTGGTCAACTTCACCCGCAAATAAAACATAAATTATAGCAAACTAAAATAAACTAATTACGGAGACTTAATATCGGTTAGGTTGTCTAATTTACTGTTTAAACAAAATCTAAAAATATTAACCAGGTTGGGAGTAAATTGGCCATGAACATGGGGCTCCGGGACAGTTTCTGAACTACAAAATATGTTGTTGTCCTGTTTTGTGTCGCGATTTGCAACTAACACAGGATGCGATACCCGAACTAATTATATAGGGTTCGAGAGGGTCACGTGGTCTTCGTATAGGATTCGACAGAACAAAATTTGGATATCTGTACAGGGAGATACGAGACTGGGAAGGGGCATGCCTCATTGTTGTTTGTGAAAGGACGTGTCCACGATGGTGTTTGCGGTTGACGTGCGATGGCGTACGGCAGCGTGCGACGGTCGTCGGTGGCCGGAGGTGGTCGTGGGAGGTTGGGGGAGCTTGGGGAGTGGTCGTGAGGTTTATAGGTGTAAGGAAATAGGAGATTTTTGAAGTCGAACGGGGGGGGGGGGTGTGGTCGCGAGAGCTGCAAAATCGAGGTTGTGGGGGTGTCTGCGGGTGTGGGGGAGTGGGTTAGCGGGTCAGTTCGGGCCGACAGGTCTGTTCGGGTTCAGATCCGACCCATTAGGGTTGGGTTGGGTTCAGTTAGGTTTGGTTTGGTTTGGTTCGGTTTGGTTCGGTTTGGTTTATCCAAAAATAATGCTTTTAGCTATTAAAAATAGTTTTTGAGTCCAATAAATTCCAAAAAATTTGTACAACATCATATTATTAATTATACACTCAAAAATATAATTTTTGCAATATTTAATACTTAATATAATACACAAAAATATTAATCCTTTGAAGAATATTTAATTTAAATAATTAAAAATTACAGAAAAATCCCAAAAATTTATTAATTTTTTTTAAAATATGGGTATTTATAATCTACCCACCTTAAAAGGATTGCGTCCTCACAATCAAGAATTAACTACTAAGGATAAATAATCATGGTACCTAGGTAGTTCTTAGGTCATACCTGCATCTTCGAATAGGTGAGGATAACGCTAGCGTATGATATCCTCTCATTCCCAAGTAGATTCGCCGGGGGAGTGATGTTTCCAAGCTACCCGGACTAATCTAATCGTCTGACCCCGTAATATCTTTTCACTAATGGCAAGTATCCCAACATATTATTCTTCATAACTCAAGCTAGGTCCCACTGAAATCTCAGAATAATCGACTACGTGACTTGGGTCAGTCACGTACCTCTTTAGCCGTGAGACATGGAATACATCATGAACTCCCTCTAAAGATGGGGGTAATGCAAGACGATACGCCACCTCACCAATACGCTCCAGAATATCAAATGGTCCAATGTACCTCGGGCTTAGCTTGCCTCTGCTCCCAATCGAATAGTATCTCGAGTAGGTGAGATCCTCAAGAATACATGTTCTCCTTCCTTGAACTCTAAAGGTCGGCGATGTACGTCAGCCCAATGCCTTTGTCTGTCTTGAGCTACACGAAGATAACTCTGAATTTGCTTCACCTTCTTAACTATCTGCATCACTAGCCCCGGACCAAGTATCTGACGCTCGCCAACGTTACTCTAACATATCGCTGATCTGCACTTCCTGCCGTACAACGCCTCGAAAGGTGCCATATGGATGCTCGCCTGGTAGCTGTTTTTGTATGAGAACTCTAACAAGTGCAAATTGTCTTTCCAAGACCCTCCAAAGTCTAACATACACGACCTCAGCATATCCTCCAGGATCTGAATCATGCGCTCCGACTGACCGTCTGTCTGTGGATGGTAAGTAGTGCTGAACTTGAGTCGGGTGCCAAGACTCTCCTGCATGCTTTGCCAAAAATGGGATGTGAATCTTAAGTCATGATCTGGCACAATACTAACCGCTACTCCATGTAATCTTATGATCTGTCGTATATACATGTCAGCTAACAACTCCATGGACTGTCCAACTCTGAACGGCAAGAAATGTGCCGACTTAGTTAGTCGATCCACAATAACCCAGACTGCATCCTTCCCACTGGGGCTTCTTGGAAATCCTATAACAAAATATATAGTAATATATTTCTACTTCCATTCGGGTATGGGAAGCGGCTGTAACATACTAGCAGTTCTCTGATGCTCGACCTTAACTTGCTGACAGACCAAACATTTTGCCACAAATCGTACAATCTCTCTCTTCATCCCATGCTACCAATAGTACTGCCTCAAGTCTCAGTATATCTTCGTACCTCCCGGATGAATAGAGTACATAGAGCTATGTGCTTCAGACATTAACTCATGCCTCAACTCCCCATTTGGAATATATAGGCAATTTTCACACCTTAACGTCCCGTCCTCATGGATTTGAAGTTCCGTCTGCATGCTGGCTTCCGTCTTCTCTTTAAGTCTCCGGAACCTAGCATTTGTGGACAATGCTGCCTTAATCCTCTCCACTAGTGATGACTTTACTTCAAGATTCGTCAACAATCCACTCTGCCTTGGCAAAATAACCTCTATCTTGAGCTCCTGTAGATCCTCTAATAGCTGGGGCTGCATCGTCAAAAAATAAGCTGTGGGCTTCCTGCTGAGTGTGTCTGCTACAATATTTGTCTTGCCCGGATGGTATTGCAAATCTATATCAAAGTCGAACATCAACTCTAACCAACGTCTCTGTCTCATATTGCGCTCTTTCTGAGTATAGACATACTTCATACTCTTATGATCATTAAAGATTTTCACCTTCTCTCCATAAAGATAGTGCCTCCATATCTTTAATGCAAATATTATTGCAGCTAGCTCAAGATTGTGCATCGGATAGTTCTTCTCATGAACCTTCAGCTGTCTCGATGCATAAGCGATAACTTTGCCATGTTGCATCAAAATGCATCATAGTCCACTGCCTGATGCATCACTATAAACAACGAATTCTCCCGATCACGAAGGAAGAGTCAAGACCGGTGTTATCGTCAATCGCCTCTTTAACTCCTCAAAGGCCTTCTGACAATCTTTCGACCATGCAAACTCTCGGTCCTTACGCGTTGTAATCCCCCTGATTTTCAAAATTTGATAAATTTGGATTTTTCTGAATTTTCTGGAATTTTCTTGGATTTTTTCTGGAATTAAATTCATGTTCTTTAATTATTAAAGGATTTTTAAATGTTAATAATTAATATTAAAATATTATAAAAATAATATTTTATGGTGTAAAATAGAAAACCAGACATAGGATAATTTTCCGAGAATTTATTGGACCCCGGATGGATTTTTAAAGCCATAAAAACAAATTAATTAATTAAACCAATTTAAACCCGGTTTATTTAGCCTGAACCGAACCGAACCGAACCCGGTCTAGTTGAACCGGGTTCAAGGTTATCGGGTCAGATCCGGGCAGTTAGTGCGACCCGACCCGTCTACCCGACCCGCAACCCAGATTTCGGATCGGGCCGGATCCGAAGACCCGACCCGCTAGATCCGCTAACCCGGCCCGCAACCTCTCCTCTCCCAACCGTTCAGCCCCCGCGTAACCGATGGCGGCGCTTCGCCTCCGGCCGCCGCAAAACCGCCCGCCGCACCGTTTCCCTTCCTCCGCAACGGCCACCCCGTCGTCTCCCCTCTCCGCCTATTTAAACCGCTGCTCTCGCCGCTTCTCCCCTCCGCCCCGTCGTCTTCTCCGGCGACCCGATGCCCTAGCTGCCTTCGCCTCCAGCAACCCTAGCCGTTCCCTCCGCCGGCGACGCCACCCCAAGTCGAGCCGCTCCGCCTGAGCGCCACCCCGCAGAGTCTCCCCCGCAGCAGTGGCCGCCCGAGCCCAGCCGACGATCCTCGGCTTCGTCCCAGCCGCCTCAGGTGACCACCTCCCGGCTGCTCCACCTCCCTCCAGCCTCGTCGCCTTCCATCAGCTCCGTCGACGGCAGCCCCGGCCCCTCTCCTCCTTCTTCCTCCTTCCTCCTTCCCCGCTCGGTCACAAGCCCCAGCCGTAGCAGCAGCTTCCCCCGCCCGCTCCAGTCGTCGGCCGACCTCCGGACCTCGCCGCCCGGCCGCCCAGGACCTCCCCGAGCTTCCACCGACCTCAGCCGACCAGAACCCTCGCTCTCAGCGGCCTGACACGGAAGCCCTAGCTCGGACACGGTTTGGACACTGTGTCCAGGACGCGTGTCGGACACGGAGATCGCTGTTTTCGAGCTATGTTCAGGTACTCGTATCTCGTGCCTCGTAGCTCCGATTTCGATTCCGTAAATTGTATTGCGTAGCCTGGATGACCCTCTCGGTGCCCGTGCGAACCGCTCGGGGCATCGCATCCTGAGGTGATCGCGAACCGCGATCCAAAAACAGGAAAAACTAAGCCCTGTTTCACCCCGGTATCGAGTACGCCCCGCCAAACGGGACGACTTGGTCGCGTGCGGTCTTCACAGATACGTGCGCGTCGTTGATACGGACGTGCGAGAATTCGCAGAAGCTGATTTGGATGTGCGTGCACACCGAAATCAGTACTTATCCGCGGACATCGCCCCGTATCCGACTTTTTTGAATCTTGCTGTAACTTAGTGTACACACTTCGGATCGAGACGAAACTTACGCCATCGGACTCGTAGCAATACGCTGGTCCTGTGAGCCAAGTTTGGTTCAATTCTGAGAACGTTGACAAAATCGCGTGTCGTGGGCCCCATAGGCTCCATCCGACGGGCGATTTTGAGAACGGCTCATCGGAATCCAATTCTGGAAGTTCCGTTGGGTTCGTATCATCGTTCCTGACCTGTTGACACTAAGTTGGACTATTTTTGAGACCTTTGACCCTGACGCGTTTTTCAGTGCAAAGCGGCCCACATTTGGACCCCGCCTTGACCCGAAAATGACGTTTTTGCCCTTGTCTCCAAATTGGACTCAAGGACAGGCGTTCCTAGCTGATTAATATTTTCTGGACTTGATGGTGATGTCTATTTCAGCAACCGAAGTACTGCCTGCAATCCACGCTGAAGTCAGAGCTACAATTGGAGACAGAACCCAGGCAAGTATACCTTGCCAAATCCTGCAGCTTTGATACTTATCTCCTGGATTTATTTTCATTGTCTTGCAAGATAGCTGAACAATATTTGCATGTTTCTCTCTTTGCAATTGTTACTTTCTTATAGTTCTTGAGGCTTGTTGATTTATTCCTGCTGCTCTAGTTTTATTTCCTCGTTTTGCGTGCATGTACATTATTTGCTCTTTCCTTGGATCACTACTTGTTCCATAGACATATTGTGATGGTTTATATGTACTCTGCATTCCTGGAGTTGACTTGACTGATTTCTTAGTTCCTAGATGATTGTTATTGGACATTGACTACACTTGAGCAATCTCGGTTGTGAGTACCCATTGTACTGCAACAGAGAATTGTTCACTTGACTATCTCCTTCGTGAGCTCCCGTTGAGCTGCGAAAGAGCCATACTATAGACTGTGAGTCCCCGTTGGACTGCTTTCTATAGGATCGTGATCTCCCATTGAGATGCGATTACCCCGATTGCTTGTAGTCAAGTTTGATAGCATCACTGGCATGCCACTGTCTTAGATATAGTGATTTCTCGTGTCTTATTTGCTTGTGTTTACTTTCTTTTCTATCTTACATGTCATTTACTGTATTTGGCTCGTATTCTTTTGTATCTTGCTATGTCCCCTGAGGACCTGGTTTTGTTCTCCAGATTTAGCAGACGAGGAGTACCGCAGCTTACGAACCAGCACCAGACGAGAGTTTGATTGCAGTTGATGGCCCTGCTTCCTAGTTACTGTCTAGTATGTTTTAGTTATCTTTTTTGTCTTTATTTTCTTGTTTGTCGGTAGTGGATTTGTCTCCACCCGACTTAGTATTATTTCTTGCTGGATATTCGTCAGTAACTTTACTTTCAGCATTTAATTCAGTTTTGTTCTAGTTCATGATGTTCTATGGATGAGATTAGTAAACCCTGACTTTTATAATACAGCTTAAGTACACTCCGATGGATCTATTAAATTGGGTTTGTCCATCGGTGTGTACTGCTGGCCATTGCCACGTATCCAGTCCCTCGATATTTTGGGACTGGGGCGTGACACGCGTCAACCGCGTTATAGGCTCCTCAATCCTTGAGAATTTCTCCACGAACCTCCGATAGTATCCAGCAAGTCCGAAAAACTTCTCACTTCCGCAACTGATGTAGGTGTAGGCCAAGTTTCTATTGTAGCAACCTTCTCCGGATCAACTGATAGTCCTTCTCCCGAGATGATATATCCCAGGAAAGGCACCATATCCATACAAAACTCATATTTACTGAGTTTGGCGTACAACTTCTCCTGTCTCAATGTCTCTAGCACGATTCTGTGATGCTCCTCGTGCTCTTCGTGGCTCTTGGAATATATCAAGACGTCATCAATAAACACAACTATAAACTTGTCCAAGTACTGATAAAAACTCCGTTTATCAAACTCATGAACACAGCTGGCGCGTTGGTTAAACCAAACGACATAACTAAGAACTCATAGTGTCCATACTTGGTTCTGAAGGCTATTTTCGGTATATCCTCTTTCTGCACTCTAATCTGGTGATAACCAGATCTAAGATCGATCTTTGAGAATACACTAGCACTACTCAACTGATCGAATATATCGTTAATGCATGGCAAGGGATACCTGTTCTTGATGGTTACAGCGTTCAGTGCCCTGTAGTCAATACACAGACGTACCGTCCCATCCTTCTTCGGCACAAATAGTATGGGTGCTCCCTATGGTGAAATACTGGGCCGAATAAAACCCTTCTCCAGAATATCATCAACTTGCTCCTTCAATTCCACTAACTCCTTAGGTGCTAGCCGGTACACTGATGAAGTGATAGGCTCCGCTCCTGGAGTCAAGTCTATCGTGAATTCTATTTCCCGATCAGGTGGTAAGTCTGGAAGATCATCGGGGAATACATCCATAAACTCTGATACAACCTTTGGGTACTCGGACTCCCCATCTGTAGAGAGTATGTCACACCCCGATCTCCCGTAGGCAAATCGGCCGTTCCCGCTAGGCGAGAATCACCCCTCGCCAGCGCTCCTGCGGAATGATCGCTTCGATCCATCCAGGCGTGATGCCGCATGAGCGTAAGCCACACCTGTGCAAGGCCATGGTTCATTGGCTGGCGGTAAGAGTTCTAAGCCACAGAGTCGCACAGATTGTCCGAGTGCAGCGGAGCCATAAATGCATAGGCAATTTGGTAACAGGTTCACTGAGTCGACAATAGCGGAAGCATTGAATAACACAAGTTGAAGTAAAGCAAGCTCTTTTATTGATATAAACAAGTGTTACAGGTGGCGCTTGACCGATATTACAAGTCGCTCAAGTCTCTCTCTCTGAAACAGTAAAAGCGTGCCAAGTGGCTACAATTATGGAATGATTGTACAGGCGAATGTTCAGGCAAGTTCCAATAATGTCTTGTATATGTGCTTCTATTCCGGATGCACCGCTGCTTCGGAGTGATCTTTACGCCTTAGCACGCACGAAGGAGGCATCTGTACCGAACGAGGTTCTCCCGTACCCTGTATACAAACTGGTAGATTATCAGTACATTGAATGCACTGGTGGGGAGGCTACTCGCCCGTTCGACAAATCCAAACACGTAATACAGGTATCGTGCACCAACTATTAAGTTATTTTTCTAGTTGCCTTAGGATTAGTTTCATGCAAATATTGAATAGCCTAACTCGTGTGGCAGTGCACCGTGCAATATGAGAGGAAACATGGCGAGACTTACCAACTTACCATATTGGCCTTTCCTGTCCAAGACAAACATTGTTAATTCAAGCACGGGCAAGTATAAACATTCATGAGGCATAGCCTATGCAAACACGAGAGTCATGATCGTTCAGGTGTTCAGTTGTTCTTTGATGCGATGCAATGACTCGCACGCGGATAGCCTCTAAGCGAGGATGACTTATCTATATGAACAATTATCGCTGGCATAGCCATAAAGGACCGTTTTATAGTCTTAGGGTCGAGGATAAAGTGCAAGCAATAGAAACGATGGGCATTACACTTATCCCGCCGATATAGACGACTACCGTTTGTAGTCTCAGGGTCGAGGATGAAGTGCAATCAATAGAAACGATGGGCATTGCACTTATCCCGCCGAAACAGACGACTACCAGAAGTTTTGTCTAGACCGTGTCGGCCCCAGTGCCCCGGTGACCGCTCGCGGAACGAGATCCAAAGATCATCTTTTTACAAGTTGTCCACGACATAGTTAGGGTCTCGGTCAAGTACAAGAACAAGTTCGAGGCAGTATATATATATATATATATTGAACAAGTCCGGTATGGAACGAGTTTGAGGCAGAATATATATATAGAACTTGTTGAGGCATGATTCAGTAGTTTGCTCCTCGAGCTATGATTCAGGGATTCATTCATTCATGGTGCAAATTCCCTGGTTCAGAAATTGCCTTGGTGACCTAACGGTCCCGGATACTTGCAGGTTCATTCAGGCACGGAACGACTACTTAGTGGTCTCCCGGGGTTTGGATGAAAATAAGGCAACATACAAGCAGACAAGCATGCATTTGTATAAACACAAACATTCACGTTAGCTCGGGCCCGAAGGTAAGACGAGGGGTGAAACCGTTAGGGACTTCCCGAGCGACACGTTCTAGGATAGCATGCGAGGGTCTGAACATATATATAAGCAATGTTTCATTTCCATGTTCTAGCATAAGCAATACAAGTTGGGATTATTCCCTTAGCTAGGTGCGTTGGATTCTTATTAGCATGCAGGGGGTAATTCACCTAGCGACTAGCATGTATCATTCCAGATTTTATGTATGCTGGCTAAGCAAAGACAAGTTCACCGTAGCCACCCACCTTAGCGATGATTCGCTTCGGTTGAGCGATACGCCAAGCGAGCCTCTGAAAGCCTAAGCCAGAAATCCTGTAAGGACAAGTCTGGATATCCTTTACCTTAAACGAGTATTCTTGTCTGAGCAAAGCGGGTCAGGACATTGTAATATTGCCATTTGAATCGGCAGTCCTCTTGAATGGAACGAGGTGTTACAGAGTACCCTAAGTGAAGGCTGAACACCTTGCTCTATGGCTCCCCGAAGAAACTCAAACTCTAGATGTTCAGGCGGTCTAAATATAATCCGTCCAAGCCGGCAATCTAGAGTCGCATGGTACTGACTCATCCAGTCCATGCCAAGTACAACATCATAATCCGGTATGGAAAAGATCAGGAATTGATCTCTCATCTCTCTCCCATAGACTACTACCGAAAAAAAATCTACAAATGTCACTAACTGGGATAATTCCACCTCCCGTAAGAATTCTCTTAGTCTTCGGAAGGGGTACAGTAGCTACTCTATGTGTGGCTACGAAGCTAGCAGCTATGAATAAATACGATGCTCCAGAATCGCATAAAGATACAGCAAGCAATGAAGCTACTAATATAGTACCTGCTATAACCTCTCTTATAGTAGCTTCCTCTTTAATAGCCAATGCAAATGCTTGTCCTCATCCCTGAGCTGGTCCTCTCTGCTGTCGAGCCTGCTGGAATAGTGCTGCCTGTGGTGCCAAGGGTGGCCTTGGCTGATACCCTCCTAGAGCTGGTGGTCTGACTCCTCCAACTCCCGTCTGTGGTGCTTTCAATGTTGGATAAGCTGGCCTTGGTGCTGGTGAAGCTGGTCGATCTACCATTGGTGCTCCTCCTCGACGCTCAAGGCAGTCCTTGGCTGAATGTTGGTTGGATCCGCAAATCAAGCATAGTCCCAACTTGTGTCTGCACTCTTTCTCAATATGGCCTACCTTGCTACAGTAGTGACAAGTAGGAAGGGATGTGACTCTTGGTGCTGCACTCTGTGGTGGATTCCTCTGGTGTCGCTTTGCAAACTCTCTTTGTGGTGCTCTGGCTGATGCTGATGTGAATGGCCGCTTCAGGCTGGACTCTCTCCTGGTGACACGCTTCATACGTCGTGCTGCAGCAAGGACGTCCGTGTATGAAGTAGCTACAACGGATCCGATCAATCTCTGTAGCTCAAAGCTAAGTCCGTCGAAGAACTTCTTTGCCTTCTTCTCTTTTGTCGGAATCAGAGTAGGGACGAAGTGACCCAAACGGATGAACTCTGCATTGTACTCTTCTATCGTCATGTTGCCTTGAATGAGGCGGTTGAATTTATCTCTAAGTTTCGCTCTGGCATTAGCTGGAATATACATCTCCTGCAAGAGTCTAGAGAACTCCTCCCAAGTGACTCGGTCCGGTCCGAGCCGTCTCTTCTCAGATAGCCACCAATGATGTGCATTGTCCGTCAGTTGCATCCTGACGACAGTCATCCATCGTTCCCTCAGAATCTCAGCTGCTTCCAACTGGTGTTGAGTGTTTGTGAGCCACTCATGCACTTCAGTGGGCTCCTCCTTGCCAGAAAATATATGGGGCTTCAGTTGGCAAAAATTAGTGATAGATCCCGTCGATGGTCGCCTAGCTAGTGGGTTCGCCTGCTCCAGTACGGTTACTAGGCTATTCCTCAAGTTATCCGCCTCGTGACGCTGAGCCTCCTGTTGAACCTGTTGTTGGGCTTGCATCATTGCATAGAATATTTGAAACATCTGTTGCCCGTCCAAAGCCTGCCCTGATAGAAAAATGGGCATTGGTGGAGTAAACTGCGGCAGTGTTAGAATGTCGTCTCGCCGGAATCTTGAGGTATGCTGGCCTGCTTGACTGCTTTGTTGAGCTGATTGACCTCTACCTACTGGTGTCACTCTATCATCATAGGTGACCATAGCACTTTGTGGTGTACCTACGGGAGTCTTATTGCTGGCTTGTGGGTCCATTACTCTGCATTAAAAGTAAATTATAAGAAACGCATAGAGGAGTCAAGACAGGATATAAATTAAGAAATTAATTTGAATCCGATGTGGAGGTCAAGAACGTGTCAATATGTGGATGAGATCCTATAACTTATCCTATCATAATCGCAGTCTTACTCAGTTCCTTAATTAAAACCGAAGCAACATAGTCTAAGGACCTGCATGGGCCACCACAAAAACTATGTCACGCCCCAGTCCCAAATTACCGAGGGACTAGCTACGTGGCAATGCCAGCAGCACACTCCAATGGGCAAACCCAATTTAATAGACCCGTTAGAGTGTACTTAAGCTGTAAAACAAATATAATGGTTTACGGTACATATCACAGTCTAATTCTAATCTCATCCACAGAAGGTAAACACAGTTCAATGTCAGACTAATCAAAGAGAAATATAATCCAACAAGTCTCAATAACCTGTCTCGGGGAACAACCCGATAATAAGTTTTGTACAGTAATCCAAGAGACAGGAAATAGAGAAACTAGAAACAGAAATAACTGAGTATATAAAGCAAATACTCAGGAGAAATCCTCTAGCACTACCTCGTCCTCTGGTGTTGGTACTGCTCCAGTGTCTGCTCCTGTTCCGTATACCTCGGGGTAGATCTCCTCTGTTATACCTGGGGACATAATTCGGATCCAGGTCCTCAGGGGACATAACAAGGTACAAGAATAACTCAAGCCAAATAAAATGCAGTATATAAAAATAAATATCAATGGGGTAACTATGTAACCAGCTATGTGATATGCAAATGAGAGCATCACTAGTACTCAGGCTGAGACCACTACAAGCTCTGTGTCAGGGAGCCGGTAGCGGTAATATCACGTAGTGGGCCAAGCTCTAGGTCAAAGACTAAAGCACCACAATAATAAATATATATGTATATAATCAGCCTGTAGCCTATGTGTCTCTCCCCACCTAATGTAATCGTACGTCTCATGTCCACGATGTATCATGTCCATAACACGAAAAATCATGACCTCTAGCTAGTACAACGAGTCATAATAATATCTATGTATATGCAAGATCTATGTCACGAATCCTGTAAGCCTATACAGAATCACCATGAATAACCCAGGAAAGATTCTATCTCATAAATAGTGTCAAGTGTCCTATGGTATGCCGTACTTGGTAAAGCAAGCACGGAAAGTATATGATCGTGTTATCAACTCTCTAAGTGACGTTACACGACTCCGCGTACGACGTCGACATTCGAATCTTGTTCGGACGCTAAGCAATGTCTCACGGTCCTAGGTTGAATATGTACATCTCAAGTGTATATATATATATAGAAAGAACTCAAGCAAATAATATAACATAAACTACTACAAGTTGGCAAGGTACACTTGCCTGGGGTTTAAACTCCTTTAGTTGCTCCGGTAACAGCAAAATATCCAGGAACGCCTCCGAATGCTAAAATAAAGATTACCATCACTCTTAGAATATATGAAATAGCTAGGATTGACTACCCATAAGTCCAATTTGGACACAGGGACAGAATTGATAGTTTCTGGTCAAAGCGGGATCCACATGTGGCCTACTTCGCACCGAAAAATGTGCTAAAGACAAAGTTTTGTAAATTCATCAAACTTAGTGTCTACGAGTCCAGAACAATGATATGAACCCAATAGAACGTCTAAAACTGGATTCCGATGAGCCGATCACAAAATCCAAGTGGAGCCGTGAGGCCCACGAAATGTGGTTTCATCAATGTTCTCAGAATCGAACCAAACTTGAGTCACAGGACCAGCGTAATGCTGTAAATCCGATGGCATAAGTTTCGTTGAGAAACGACAAGTACACACGAAGTTACAGCGAGTGTCAAAACGGGTTCGATACGGGGCTTTTCGACGAATATACGTTGATTCCGGTGTGCACGTATATCCAAATCAACTTCTGCGAAATCTCACAAGTCCTTATTGACGATACGCACCTTTTGGTACAATTTACAAATGAAAAAGTCACCTCGTTTAGCGGAATGCACCCAGTTTCGGAAAAATTTGGATTTTGAAAACCAAGTTTTTGGTCAACTTCACCCGCGAATAAAATATAAATTACAGCAAATTAAAATAAACTAATTACAGAGTCTTAATCTTGGTTAGGTTGTCTAATTTATTGTTCAAACATAATCTAAAAATATTAACCAGGTTGGGAGTAAATCGGCCATGAACATAGGGCTCCGGGACAGTTTCTGAACTACAAAATATTTTTTTTTCCTGTTTTGCATCACGATTTACGACCGTCACAGGACGAGATACCCCTAACTAATTATACAGGGTTTGGAAGGGTCACGTTGTCTTTGTATAGGATTTGACAGAATAAAATTTGGATAACTATAAAGGGAGATACGAGACTGGGAAGGGGCATACCTCGCTGTTGTTTATGAAAGGGCGTGTCCACGACGGTGTTCGCGATCGACATGCGGCGGCGTACGGTGGTCGTCGGTGGCCGGAGGTGGTCGTGGGAGGTTGGGGGAGCTTGGGGAGTGGTTGTGAGGTGCATAGGTATAAGGAAATATGAGGTTTTTTAAGTCAAATGGGGGGTGTGCTCGCGAGAGCTGCAAAATCGGGGTCGTGGGGGTGTCTGCGGGTGTAGCGGAGTGGGTTAGCGGGTCGGTTCGGGTCGACGGGTCGGGATCAGATCGGACCCATTAGGATTGGGTTGGGTTCAGTTTGGTTTGGTTTGGTTTGGTTTGGTTCAGGTTGGTTCGGTTTGGTTTATCCAAAAATAATGCTTTTGGCTATTAAAAATAGTTTTTGAGCCCAATAAATTTCAGAAAAATTGCACAACATCATATTATTAATTATACACTCAAAATATATTTTTTGCAATATTTTAATACTTAATATAATACAAAAAAAATTAATCCTTTGAAGAACATTTAATTTAAATAATTAAAAATCACAAAAAAAATCACAAATTTTTTTTTATTTTTTTTAAAAAAAATCTGGGTGTTTACAGTGCGGCGGCGGTCCGACGTTGTCGTCGGGAGTGGCTCTTCAGGATTGGAAGAGGAGTTGTTGGTGGTAGTGGTTGGCTAGGCTAGGCTTTATATAGGGTGGCAGGAGGGAGTTACAAGGAGTTGAAGGGGAGGGGTTATCGTTAGTTTCGGGAGGGGAAGAGAGGGGGTCGTACGGGAAGTGGGGGAGAGTGGGTTGGGATTTCTGGTCGGGTTGGGTTATCGGGAATTTGTTTAGTTTGGTTTGAGTTCGTTTTGTTTGGGTTGGTTTGAGTTGGTTTATTAAAATAATACATATATGGCCATTAAAAATAGTTTTGGATCCCAATAAATTATAGAAAAATTACGCAATACTCTATTACAAATTTTACACCAAAAAATATATTTTCTCTATTATTTTAATAATTAATTCAATACACAAAAATATAAATCCATGAACGAATATTTATTATAATTAACTAAAAATAAATAAAATTTTCTACAATAATAATTAATGTAATTTTTAAATTAAATTCTAAAAATTAGGGTGTTTACAATTTACCCACCTTAAAAGAATTGCGTCCTTGCAATTAAGAATACAAAACGTAACGGTCAAGAAAATGTTTGCTCCAGAAGATATGGCGCGGTTGCAAGACATGTTTGTTGAAGCACGACACAAAGGATAAGGAACCATGAACAAGGAAAAATTGGGAGGAAGGGTGAGGGTTTTATTCAAGCAGAACATGTAGGGAAGAAATAAAAACTTTTCCTAGGCAATGAGAGATAAGTAACTCAAGAGTAAAGGAGCCTGGTTAGAATGAAGATCAACTACAACTTATGAAACCTTGGGTACCACTGACATATTACTAATCTAGACTAACAAGTTCATGCTAACACAATACTAGGTATAGGCTAGGGAATGGAACTAACAGGCACATGCCAAAGTAATACTAAGAATATTTACTATTATAGCTAGCTATGATAAAACTAAATCTAACTCATATTCGCTAATCCTCGAGTCTGTGCCTCCTCCACTGTCATCGCAAAAGCCTGTCCACGTCCTTGTGGTGGTGCTCTCTGCTATTGCCGGGCTTGCTGAAAGAGTGTTGCTTGTGGTGCCAAGGGTGGCCTCGACTGATATTCTCCCGGTGCTGGTAAAGCTTGTCGGTTTACTATCGGTGCTCCCTCTCGACGCTTAGGACAATCCTTGGTTGAATGTTGGTTGGATCCACAAATCAAGCATAATACCAACTTACGTCTGCACTCGCTCTCGTAATGACCCCGCTTGCCATAATATTAACATTTAGACAGTACCTGTAGAGCTGCTCTGGATGGCTGGTGCATGTGAGGTCTCTTTGTTGCTTCTTCCTGTGGTGCTCTGGCTAGTGCTGATGTGAATGGCTGTTTCTGGCTGGACTCTCTCCTGGTGATGTGCTCCATGCGTCAGGCTGCAGCAAGGACGTCCGTGTATAAAGTAATTACAACGG
This sequence comes from Iris macrosiphon, assembly GCA_036927795.1. Classification (NCBI taxonomy): domain Eukaryota; kingdom Viridiplantae; phylum Streptophyta; class Magnoliopsida; order Asparagales; family Iridaceae; genus Iris; species Iris macrosiphon. Next base: position 184,471,761 of record JAYESA010000011.1, read on the forward strand.
AGCCGATTAATCTCTGTAGCTCAAAGCTAAGTCCGTCAAAGAACTTCTCCGGCTGACATTGCTGGGCCTCTTGATGAACCTGTTATTGTACTTGCATCATTGTGTAGAATATTTAAAAATCTTATGTACATCCCTCGACTGTTCTGGTGGAAAAATAGGCATCGGTGGAGTAAACTGCGATGGTGGTGGAATATCGTCTCGCTGGAACCTCGATGCATGCTGATCTGCTTGATTGCTTTGTTGAGTGGATGGATCTTCACTTAATGGCATCACCCTATCGTCGTAAGTGACCACAATACCTTGTGGTATTTCCGCGTGAGTCTCATCGCCGACTCATGGATCCATTACTCTGCATCCAAAGTAATCTATGAGAGGCGCATAGAGGAATCAAGGCATGATGCAAGTCAAAAAATTATTTTGAAGTCGATATAGAGGTCAAGAACGGATCAACAAGTGGATGAGATCCTATAATTTATCCTATCCTAATTGCAGGCTTGCTCGGTTCCTTAGTTGAAACCAAAATAATATAATCGTAGACCTGTATGGGCCACCACAAAAACTGTCACGTCCCAGTCCTAAAATATCGAGGGACTAGCCACGTGGCAATGGCCAGCAGCATAACTCCAATGGGCAAGCCCAATTTAATGGATCCGTTAGAATGCACTTAAGCTGTAATAAACATAAATGCAGTCTACACCATCTATCACAGAATAATTCTAATCTCATCTACAGAAAAAAAAACATAACTAAATATGATAGACTAATCAAGATAATAGATAAAGGAAATAGTCTATCATTAAGTCAATACATAAGTCCAAGAGTCAGTATATGAAATAATTGAAAGCATAAATAACTGAGTATGAAAATAAAATACTCAGGAGAAATCTTTCGGCACAACCTCGTCCTCTGTTGCTAGTACTGCTCCAACGTCAGCTGTTGTCCCGTATATCTCGGGGTAAACCTTCTTTGTTGTACCTGGGGACATAATCCGGATACAGGTCCTCAGGAGACATAACAAGGTACAATAAACACTCAATCTAAATAAAATGCAGTAAATAAAACAGATCCTCAGGGCATGCTATATAACCAGCTATATGAAAAATAAATTGAGAACATCACTAGTACTCAGGCTGAGACCACTACAAGCTCTGTGTCGGGGAGCCGGTAGCAGTAATATCACGTAATGGGCCAAGCTCTGGAACAGAGATTAAAGTACCTCAATAATAAAGTATATATGTATGTAATCAGCCTGTAGCCTGTGTGTCTCTCCCCACCAATTGTAATCACACGTCTCATGTCTATAACACGCAAGATCAAGACCTCTAGCTAGTACAACGAGTCAAAATAATATATATGCATATGCAAGTCTTATATCATGAATCATGTAAGCCTATACAGAATCACCATGAATAACTCAGTAAAGATTATATCACATGAATAGTGTCAAGTGTCCTATGTAATGACGTACTTGGTAAAGCAAACACGTAAAAATATATAGGATCGTGGTATCAACTCTCTAAGTGACGTTACACGACTTCGCGTACGACGTCGACACCTGAATCTTGTTCGAAAGTTAAGTAATATCTCACGGTCTTAGGTTGAGTAGGTACAAAAAAGAAGTATATGCAAAGTATACAAGCAATTAATAGCACATGATCTTCTGCAAGTTGGCAAGGTACACTTTCCTGTGTTCTGAGCTCCGTCAGTTGCCCCGATATAAGTGAAATCTCCAGGTACGCCTCTGGATGCTGAAACAAATATCACCATTGCTCTCAGAATACTTAAAATAGATAGGATTGGCTACCCATAAGTTTAATTTGAACACATGGGCAGAATTGACAGTTTCTGGTCAAAACGGGGTCCACATGTGGCCCACTTCGCACCAAAAATTATGCCAGAGACAGTTTTTTAAATTTATCAAACTTAGTATTTACAAGTCCAGAATGATGATACGAACCCAACAGAACATCCAGAACTGGATTCCGATGAGCCGATCACGAAATCGCCCATCAAGTAGAACCGTGGGGCCCACAAAACGGGATTTCGTCAATGTTCTCAGAATTAAACCAAACTTGGGTCACAGGACCAGCATAATGCTGTGAATCAGATGGCATAGGTTTTGTTATAAAATGATAAGCACACATAAAATTATGATGAGTGTCAGAACATGTCGATACGGGACTTTTCGACGGATACGCGTTGATTCCGATGTGCACGCATATCTAAATCAACTTATGCAAAATTTTACACGTTCGTATTGACGATACGCACCTTTTGGTATAATTTGCATACGACAAAGTTATCTCATTTAGCGTGACATACCCCATTTTGGGAAAATTTGGGTTTAGAAAACTAAATTTTTGGTCAATTTTATTAGCGAATAAATCACAGCATACATCAAAGTAAAATAAACTAATTGAAGAGATTAAATCTCGGTTATGTTGTCTAAATTACTGTTCAAGTAGAATTTAAAAATATTAACTAGGTTGGAAGAAAATTAGACATGAACATGGGTGGTTGAAACAATTTCTAAACTACAATCTGGGTCATTTTTTTTGTTTTGCGTCACGAATTACGATCGACACAGGATACGATACACCGAACTAATTATACAGGTTTCAAGAGGGTCATGTGGTCTTCGTATAGGACTTAACAGATCAATATTTAGTTAACTGTGCAGAGAGTTATGGGGACTAGAAGATGGGTACCTCGATGCTCGCTAATGCTCGGGATTTTGGACGGATGTACGACGGATTCTTTGCGGTGGCATGCGACGGCTGTCCGACGTCGTCGTCGGCAGCGGCACTTCAAAATTGGAAGAGGAGTTGTTGGTGGTGGTGGTTGGCTAGGCTAGGCTTCATATAGGGTGGCAGGGAGGGAATTACAAGGAGCTGAAGGAGAGGGATTGACGTCAATTTTGGGAGGGGAAGAGAGGGGGTCGTGCGGGCTGTGGGGGATAGTGGGTTGGGGTTTCGGGTCGGATCGGGTTATGGGTGTAGGTTTATTTTCGAATTTGTTTAGTTTGGTTTAAGTTGGTTTGGTTTGGGTTAGTTTGGGTTGGTTTAGTTGGTTTATTAAAATAATACATATATGGCCATTAACAATTGTTTTGGACCCCAATAAATTCCAAAAAAATTACACAATACTCTATTATTAATTTTACACCCAAAAATATATTTTTTGTACTATTTTAATAATTAATTCAATACAAAAAAAATATAAATCCATGAATGAACATTTATTATAATTAACTAAAAAAATTTCTACAATAATAATTAATGTAATTTTTAAATTAAATTCTAAAAATTAGGGTGTTTACAGTAGCGACTGTTCTGAGTAACACATCTGTATCCATGTCTGCATCTGAATACCTGAGACTTCTGAGTGTAACACATCTAAGTATCCTTGTAACTCGTGCAACCGAATCAGAAAATTCGCTCGTAACACTCGTGTTTGCTTATGCAATTTTTATGGATTTTCTTACATATATTCGTTCTTGGTTTAACTTGGTTTTATATCTGGACAGGGAAGAATGGATGATAAGTTGGTAATTCTCGCCATGTTTCTCTTATATCGCACTGCGGACCGCCATACGAGTTAGGCTTTTCATTATGCCATAAAACTGATCCTAAGGTAAGACTAGAAAGACAACTTAATAGATGATGCACGAACCTATATAACGTGTTTGGATTTATCGAACGGGCGAGTAGCCTCCCTACTAGTGCATTCATATACTAATAACCCACAAGATTGCTTACAGGGGGCGGGAGAACCTCATTCGGTGAGGAAACTTCTTCGTGCGAGCTAAGGCGTGGAGTTCGCTCTGGAGCCTTGGAGCATTGCGTCCGGAGCTGAAGCATATATACAAGATATAATGTTGGAACATCGCCTATGTATTATTTCACAATTGTAGCAACTTGGCACGCTTTTCTTGTTTTGAGAGAGAAGACTTAAGCTACTTGTAATCTCGGCCTAGAGCCACTTGTAATACTTATGCAATATCAATAAAGTGCTTATTTTACTTCTATACTTGTGTTATTCAATGCTTCCGCTATTGATGACTCTGTGAACTTCTTAACAATTGCCTATTCATTTCTAATCTGCTGCATTCGGACTGTCTGTGCGACTCTGTGGCTTAGTCTAGAACCTGGAGTAAGACATTCTTGATGGTTTTGTGAACAAATACGTGAATCATATTGGATGACTTAGAGTTTATGATTGAGATTAGTGATTGGAAATTTAATCATGGCTTGGTGGTCTAGACTTAGAATAGATATATGGGTTCTATCAAACACGTTTGAGAAGATAGACTATGCGGATTGCTATGCTTGTTATGCGACATAGATATATCATAGATTTGACTGAACGGACTCAGACCTTGTACAAACGAATGTGTTAATGTGAGTAGGATAATTCGTGCTCAATGTTTAGAAATATGAGTGAACGGACTCGGACCCTGTTTTTTTTGCTCTGAAGCATGGTTTGGTAGCTGAGTCTTTGCTTAGGACTTGCAAGATCATTACCGGGGGAGGCATTATCCTACTTAATGATATTTGCAAGGATCAGAGAGTTACTCTGAGAGGTCGAAAGCTGAGTGTGTGTCTACTTGTAATGCCACTTTCGAGCTCCGATATTGTACTCAGGATGGATTGGTTGAGTAGGCACCGTGCTAGTATAGATTGTAGAGGAGGTAGAGTTTTGTTTGGTCCGCCAGGAGAGCCAGAGTTTGAGTTTACTAGAGGAGCTGCAGAGCAGGGAGGAGGTATTATCTGTGGAGCTATGGTGGAAGACAAGGAGTTTCCGCATCCGTTGATAGTAGAGTTCTTGGATATGTTTTCTGAGGAATTGCCAGGATTGTCGCCAGATCGAGATGTTAAATTCTTTATAGACTTGGTGCCAAGTACAAAACCAATTTTACAGCATGTCTATAGAGTAAACAACAGCGAGCTGGTCGAGCTAAAAAAGTAGGTGGACGAATTACAGGATAAGGGGTTTATCAGATCGATTTCTTCATCGTGGGGAGCCCCGGTATTGTTTGTACCGAAGAAGGATGGATCGGTGCGCATGTACATTGATTACAGGATATTGAATAATCTCACTATCAAAAATAAATACCTACCTTTTACCATGAATTTATGACTTGTTCGATCAGTTGAGTGGTGCCAAGGTATTTTCTAAGATAGATTTGAGATCAGGCTACCACCAGGTGAAAGTGAAGCCAGAGGACATACCGAAAACTGCTTTTAGGACTCGGTATGGTCAGTATGAGTTTATGGTGATGCCGTTTGGGTTGACTAATGCCCCTACGATATTTATAAATTTGATGAACATGGTATTCCATCAGTACCTTGACAAGTTTATGGTGGTGTTCATCGATGACATACTCATATACTCGAAGACACCGGAGGAGCACGAGGAGCATTTGCGGATTGTGTTGGATGTGCTGAGGAAGGGGAAGCTATATGGGAAGCTATCCAAGTGTGAGTTCTTCCTGGACAAAGTGGAGTTCTTGGGGCATGTTGTGACTGGTGATAGAATTTTAGTAGATCCAAAGAAGATCACAACAGTGAAGTCTTGGAAGACCCCGAGTTCAGTATCAGAGATCAGGAGTTTCTTGGGATTGATAGGCTACTACAGGAAGTTTGTGCAAGATTTTTCAAGGATTTATCGGACCTTTCACTATTCTTGAGATGGTTAATGCAGTTGCTAATAGACTAGACTTGCCACCTGCACTGGAGGAAGTGTACAACGTGTTTCACGTGTCGCAGTTGAGACGATACGTAGCGGATCCTAGTCACGTGTTGGATCACTTAGAGATAAAGGTGGGCCCTACTCTTAGCTATCCGGAGCAGCCAGTTGAGATTCTGGATCAGAGAGAGAAGGTGCTGAGGAACCAGACTATTCTCTTGGTATACTTCGTATGGAGGTATCACTATCCTGGGTAGTCTACCTGGGAGAGAGAGGATAAAATGCGAGAGCGTTATCCATATTTATTTGTGCCTTGAGGTATGTTCTGATATGTTCTTTCCTAGTTATGTTCTATTCTGTTATTTTCTGGGGGTAGTTTTTGTCTTTGAATTTTTAGGACAAAATTATTTTGAGGGTAAACTTGTCACTACCACATCTTCTAGGAAAGGATATTTTGGTAATTTTATAATTAATTAAATATTATGCATGTAGTATAATTATTTATTGTATTATCTTATTTATTATTAGATTTTAGTATTTGTTTTGGACTTGTGTTAGTAAACCTAACTAGTTTAGATTAGACCCATGGACCAACATTTACAATTAGTTAAAATTGAGCCCAATTAGAAGCCCATTCATTAGGAGGATATTTAATTAAAACCATTAGACTAGAACCTTCCCTCCTTAATTATTTCTTCATGAGAGGCCTCAAGGGGTAGATTGGACATTATATAGTGACTTGGGGAGGGGGCTAAGGGAGCCGGCCTATATAAAAGAGGGGAAAAAGTTTCTCTCTCCTCTTTTCATTTCAAATCTAGATCTAGAATTTCTCTCAACCAAATTTATTCATTCCCACATTAATTCCCTACCAAATTTCTTCCTATTTCCTTCCTAAATTACTATTAGAGGCTAGTAGAGCAAGGATCTAGAAGAAGGAAGCAATGATCTACAAAGAGGAGCAAGGATCTACAAGTTGAAGGCCAATTTTATCAAATTTGGAGGTTGCATTAGGAATCCATCTTCCAATAGGTACAATTCAGTTTTTCCCTTTAATTAGATTCTAAATCTGAGATTTAACCATGAAAAACTACCCCACATGCATAGGCTACCCATAGAAATTGGAATTAGGTACATATGAGGTATATTGAGAAAGTTATGGTGTATTTTGTGTCAATTTTGGGAGAATTCCGAGATTGACACATGTTGTGTTTGTTAATTGGTCAATTAGACCAAATTGACATGTGTTTGATTGTTTGTGGCTAGTGTCGTATCCATAATTGGATACGTGTAGGTCGTATCCCAATAATTTGGTGATACGTATTGATTTGGGAATTTTTCTCCGACACGGGACTTTGTGCATGTCATATTTTGACACGAACACGTAGATGTGTATTTAAATCTTCGTATTATTCATAAATAGTAATTTAGACTTGCTCGTGTCCTTCAGGGTATGTTTGGTTGTGTGATGGACTCGTATCGCAAGTGTATCATAGATCTAGTGTGATACGGGTGCGATGCACTCCATGTGTTTGTTGTGTTGCATTTCTAGATCTAATTTCCATTGTTCTTAGCTATTTGTAATATATGTATTCCTATGTATATATATATATATATATATATATATATATATATATATATATATATATATATATATATAAATATATATATATATATATATATATATATATATATAGTGTTATATATTTATGTATAGATGTATATATATATGTATGTTGGTCTTTATATATGTATACATTTGTATGTGTATATCTATATAGATATAGATAGATACCTATATGCATATGAGTTTATATATATATATATATATATATATATGGATATTTAAATAGTTATGTTATATGTATATATGTGTATGTTATATATGTATATTTATGTATGATATATATACGTATATGAGTATGTATTTATATTATATCATATAGATGTGTATAGATAGCTAAGTGTATATATGAGATATCTAGTGTATATGTGTCGAGATGAGAGTATATATATGTATAGGTTGATATCTATATAGCATTATATTTATGTTTATGTTTGTGTTTGTGAGTGTGTGTGTGAGGATGGGCAGCTCAGGCACAAAGGAAGAGCAGCAGGCAACAATGGGGGCTCGGGCTGAGGTAGCTCAGTGCAACTATGTGTGCACAGCAGAGGCTTCGAGCACTGCAGTTCAGCAAGGGGGCATGGCTTTCAGTTCAGTGCAATGAACACAGCAACATCCCAGCAGCAGCAACATTTCAAGGCATAGGGAGTAGCAGCATTGCAAGGCACATGGAGCAGCAACATTGCAAGAACATGGAGCATCATCATTGCAAGGCACAAAAACTGCATTCTGCCAATGCACCTTGCATCGAGCATCAACCAATGCAGTCTCAAGCATTTACAGTTGGTGGTTACCTACAGAACAAAGAAAGTAGCAGCAATAGCACAATATCGTGCATTCAGGTATCAACCTAGTATCAGTTTTAGTCAGTGAGCAGTAGTTAGTTAAAAGGTAGTTTCAGCATAGAGTGTTCAGTCAGTGAGTTCAGTTTGAGTTAGGAATTGTTAGTGTAGTTAGTATAGTTAATTAGATAGTTATTGATATACTTGATTAGTTAATAGTTAGATAATTAATATATAGTTGGCTATAGGTATATATGTAGTAGTGTAGTGATGGTTAGACTCTTAAACTATAGTATCTATGTACTAGTATGTATTATATGTTAAGTTAGTAGCTATGTATTGTTATATAATATATATTAGTAGTTAATATATTTTAGTTAGTAATTTGGTATTCCTATATATATATATATATATATATATATATATATATATATATATATATATATATATATATGTTAGTCATTAGATTGGGTAGCTGTAGAAGTATGAAAAATACGCTGAGAAATCATACGGTAAAACCCTCAATATGCAGGAAGCCACGTAAAACAGAGCTCCAGCACCGGGTGGCGTAAAATATGACTTCAGAGCCATTGGCGTACAGCAGAGCTTCAACGCTATTCAGCATAAAACATAGCTCCAGAACAATCCGCGTAATACAGTATTTTCAGACTATTTTCGCGTAGAAAGGTTGCTACATCGCCACTTCGACGTAAAACTTATCTGCTTTTAATGCAGCAGAAAGTTGTACGAGCAACTCTTCGTATTCGTCGAATGAACCTGTCAGATGACGCAGTGAACCTGACTCATGACAAAGAGTACTGCACGACTATCAAGAGAACGGCTGTAATAATAATTCGGCACAGAGCCCCAGACTGTCGTTTAGTGCTTAATCCTTGATATAAGACATCGTTTACGCATTCAAGGAATACGCTGCCTATTCTATACAGGCACATACGAGCTTTTACGCTCAGGATGAGATGAAATTAACCGCCACGTCAAAAGCTGCTCTTCGTATAGAACTCGAGGCACGTCTCTGCAGTTAATGCGCGAGATGGGGGCAGATCTCTGCATTTAATGCACAAGATTTGGTTCTACTTTTAATGACTGGGTGAGCTATAATTAGGGCTAATACGTCCACATCACCATCCCTGCACATTACGCCAACCAGGCTACTTTCAACTATAGGAGTACGCCGTATGCTATCTCCTCGAAATACGCCAACTCAGGCTATATTTGCAAAGGTGAGTGACAAGACTATTTGGCCTAGTTTATGCTCAAAGACCTCAGTCAAGGAAGGATAATCGACTGTATTTACGCTGGCTACCTATCCATGCAGCATCAAGCTTTACGCAGAACTTGACTTCTACGCCAACAAGACAGCTATTTGGCTTCTACGCCAACATGACAGCTACTTGATCTCTACGCCAACATGACAACTATTTGGCTTCTTCGCCAACATGACAGCTCTTTGGCTACTACGCCAACATGACAACTACTTGGCTTCTACGCCAACATGATACCTATTTGGCTTCTACGCCAACTTGACAACTATTCGGCTTCTACTCCTACTTGGCTTTTACGCCAATGAGATAACTATTTGGCTTCTACGCCAACGTGAAAGTTATTTGGCTTCTATGCCAACATTCTCTACGCGAGGGGCAGTTACCTACGTGGCTTGCATGCCGTGATCTTCGACGAACAGTTATATGTATTACCTCATAATGGGACACGTGTCACACGTCGATTCAGAAGATCATTCATACGTGGGTGGCAGTTATTATAACCGCTGCGTAAAAGGTGTAGCTCTCTCCGTTGTTCGGTTTCTACGCCGACAGTGACCAAACCCTATAAATAGAGACCTCCGGCCACGGAGGTCCAGGGGAAAAAAGGGGTCGAAGGGTGGAGAATTGAGGTCGGATATTAAGGTGGAGAGAATTTAGGATTCACAGACAAGGGTCTAAGAGTTCAACCTTTCCTGCAACCTTTGAAGCTTCTTTTTCGTCTTTTACAACACTTCTTCGTCATCGTGTGGTCCAAGGAACAAAGTGATCGACCACAGATCAGACTCCTATAGCAATATTTCCCTAGAATCAAACTTTTGTACTTAACATCCTCGTATAGGATTAATTGTACTTCTTTTTCTTGTTTGTAAACCAAAGAAAGGGTTTCGTATAAACCTAGTTTCAATTTCTTTCGTTTATTATCAAACACAAGATGACGACTCTGCTGGAGACTACTTTCTCATCTGACGAGAAAGCCATTGCTCAACACGATGCTGTATCCGTCGGATCAACGAAGAAGACTCTGGTCGTCCAATTCGACCAATCTGCTTATGAAGACATGCTTCACACAGGGGGTGGCTCTCGTTCCCTCTCTGTCCAAGACAATAGGAAGTTGCGTAAAGTATGGATGCCCTGGACATCCTCTACCCTTTCTGCAGGCTCTCTCTCTCCGACCAACAAGGTTGTGACGTCGCAACCTGTGCGCCTTGCGCGTAAAACTTTGTCTCCCGTCTGTGACGTGGCAGACAAAGCTTCTGGCAATGCCTTAGTGCCAATCCAGAAGTTCACTCCGTGCCTTGCATGTAAAACTCTATCTCCCGTCTGTGACGTGGCAGACAAAGCTTCGGGCAATGCCTCAGTGCTAACCCAGAAGTCTAAACCGTGCCCTGCGCATAAAACTCTGTCTCCCGTCTGTGACGTGGCAGACAAAGCTTCGGGCAATACCTCTGTGCTAACCCAGAAGTCTAACCCGTGCTCCGCACGTAAAAACACATCTCCCGCCTATAAGGAGGCAGATGGTCCCTGCAATCACCGCAAGGGAAAACAAGTGGCGGATTTTCTGACCTCTCGGCTTTTACGCCATCAAGAGAAGAATTTGTTCGCTCTTCAGATTACGCGGAATGCTGACGGCCGATTGAGGACTTCCTCAGTTTTACGCCAACCTGTGCAAAGTTCTAGATTACGCCAGGACAAGCCCCTCAGCGTAAAGAAGACCCGGTTCACGGGGACATACGTTCCTCAGACTGATGACGGATCGTACGCTACTCACATGGCTAAACTGCTGTATTCTTATGGCAGGAAAAGAGTTATGGTTCCCAATCTCCAAACCCCAACTGATGTAAAAAGGCAAAATAAGCCTTCTTCTCCTGTTAATCCCCCTGACTTGCGTGATTTCCTAATCCAGAAGTGTAAAGACAGGGGATCTTCTAATATGTCTATTACATCCCCTAGGAAGCACTGCTGTAATAGTCATAAAGTTATAGTTAACTACTGCTGCTCTAAGGCAAAACGGTCAGTTTTCGACCGGTTGAACTACTCTGTGCCTCTACAGGAAGAAGATCCAACATTCGTATCAGTGAACATGGCTTCACACATTCCTAGAGGAAGGTCAAGCTCAAGACGTCACCCCTCTAGAACCCCAAGCCAAAGGAGATTTGACAGGCTCATTGAAAATATTGAAGCAGGTGTCTTTCGAAATACTCGCTCGAGGTCTCGACAATCGGTTCGTATTCTTCTGATTCCGACACTGGGGGTCGCAAGTTTTCTGAATGTGATACTGACAATATAGACTCAATCTCCACAGAGGTCTATACCAATCCATCAGTGGCACCCAGAGAAATGGGAGTTTACGCCATCGGAGACGAACATTGTAAGCCCCTGATTTTTTTCAAAATATTAAAATTGGGATTTTTCACAATTTTCTGGAATTTTCTGGAAATTTTCTGTAATTAAAATCAGGGTTTTGAATTATTACATGATTTTTAATTGATAATAAATAATATTAAAATATTATGAAAATAATATTTTTGGGTGTAAAATGGAAAAACTGGACTTAGGGCAATTTTTCTGGATTTTTCTGGGCCTCAGACCTATTTTTAAAAGCCTAAAAACTAATTTTAATTAATTAATTAAATTAATTCTGTTATTATTATTATTATTATTATTATTTAATTATTTTATTTATTTATTTATTTTCTGGCCCGGCCCGTTGGGCCGCGGCCCGGCCCGTAGCCCAGCCCAGCCTCTTATCGGGTCGGGTCGGGTTGGTCAGACCCGACCCGCCGCAGCAACCCGACCCGCCGACTGAGCTCCGTCCCCACGACCCGGCCGCCCGCTTCCTCCGCCGCCCTCCGCGCGCAGCGCCGCGCTCCGCGCGCTGCGCCGCTCCCCGCGGCCCACGTCCCCCTCGCCCCCGCCTTGGCCGGCCCCCGCAACCGCCTACGCTCCCTATAAAAGCCCCCCGAGCCGGTCGTCTCCCCCATTCCCAAACCCTAGCAACCGCCGCCTCGCTCCACGCGCTCCGCCACCGGCCGCAGCCTCCTCGCCGTGCCCCGCCGACCGTCGCCTCCCCCTCCGGCGCCCCGCTCCGCCGTCCCCGAAGCCGACAGCCGCAGCAGCAGACACAGCAGCAGCCGCAGCGCCTCCGGCCGCCGCCCTGAGCCGCCGCCGCCGCCGCCGTCAATCGACGCGCCGCCCCTCGACGAGCAGTCCGCCGCCCCCTCCGGCGTCTCTCCGGCCGCCCTCCGCCGTCCACGGCGGAAATCTCCCTGAAACCCCAACCCTAGCCCCGACTCGTCGTGTCGTGTCGGACACGACACGGACACGATTTCGACCATGTTTTCGGGTCCCCTTCAGGTACGCGTAACTTTCGCCTCGTAGCTCCGTTTTCAATTCCGCAAATTGCGTTGTGAAGCCTGTATGACCCTCTCGGTGTCCGGACAAACTGTTCGGGGCACCGCGTCCTGTGGTGATCGCACACCGCGATCCAAAAACAGGAAAAACCAGACCCTGTTTCACCCCGGAACTGAGTCCGCCCCGCCAAACGGGATGACTTGGTCGCGCACGGTCTTCACAGATACGTGCGCAGCGTCGATACGGACGTGTGAGTTTTCGCGGAAGCTGATTCGGGTGTGCGTGCACACCGGAATCAACGCGTATCCGCGGACATCGCTCCGTATCCGCCTTTTCGGCAATTCACCCTAATTTCGTGTACACTCGTCGGATCGAGACGAAACTTGCGCCATCGGACTCGTAGCGATACGCTGGTCCTGTGGGTCAAGTTTGGTTCGATTCTGAGAACGTTGACGAAATCGCGTGTCGTGGGCCCCACAGGTCCCGCTCGACGGGCGATTTTGTGTTCGGCTCATCGGAATCCAAATCTGGAAGTTCCGTTGGGTTCGTATCAGCGTTCCTGACCTGTTGACACTAAGTTTGGTGAATTTGGAGACTTTTGACCCGGACACGTTTTTCGGTGCAAAGCGGGCCCAACGGCGGACCCCGTTTTGACCCGAAACTGCCGTTTTTGCCCTTGTCTCCAAATTGGACCCAAGGACAGGCGTTTCTAGCTATTTGGCATCTTCTGAGCGTGATGGTAATGTCTATTTCAGCTTTTGGACTCATCTCTGGAAACTTCCCCTAGAACATTAATCGGATCCAAACAACAGGCAAGTACCTGCACTTCAAGTTAATCTTTATATTGTGATAATTAAATTCTCTGCTCTACTAGTACTCTTGCTGATTACACCTAGTGTTAGAAATATTGAATTCCATGTCTTGAATATTGGTAGTTCCTGTCTTGTTTTTCATGTCGGGTGGGAGAATACCTAGAAGGCATGTAGTTTACCCTTTCCCCTGGATTGACTAATAGCTGTTGGTACACGACTGTCCATCAGCCGGATCTCGATTGAATTGTCTAATAGCCGTTTATGACGGCCGGATTAGCCTTATAAACCCCTACATGCCAACTATGTATTCTAAAAACAAACACAAGTTCACACAGATAGTTCTGGTCATGTTATATTACTTGCTGGCTATTGTAGTTTCATTTCCTGTTTCATTTATTTCAGTTTCTCATATTCCTGTTTACAGCTAACTCTGAGATAATAATGTTCTGCTAATGCTGTTTCTCAACATGATATCCAATATTTAATTGTCATAATTATTTAGTTTAATCTTGATGTGCACTGTGTACTTTGCTCCTTTCCTGACTGGATACGTTGTTTAGGCGATGATGAGAACCTTGCCCCTACCTATTATGGACCCTATGAGCCAGCAGGTGATACCGTTGCAGAGCCAGTTCCCGCACAGGAAGCTACTCCTGCTGAGTAGTTAGCAGTAGTTATCTTAGTTTTGCTCTTTATCTTATTTAATCGGGTTTGTCCCCGATTTTATTTTGGAATTCCTGTACTAAACATTTGAATCTGTTGTTACATTTATTTCCAGTTGCAAATCTTAAGTTTCATTCCTCCTTATTATCTTGCCCATGTTGTTGTGAATGAGCTAGTTAGTAAATCTGGACTTAACCTAGACAGCGTACTACCGCCGATTCTGCGGCGTAGGCTGGACGTAACCACGCACTCGTGCCCGAACTTCCGGGTGCGGGTCGTGACACGTTTTTATGGTGGCCCATGCAGGTCAAACGACTAAATTGTTCGGTTTCAACTTAGGGACCGAACAGGCCTGCAATAAGATTGAGGAATCTAGGAAAAGCTCATTCACAGTATAGGGTCCTGATTTCAATTCTTAATATCACTTCTGATCAATTTTTCCCTATCGCCCTTGATTTCCAAGTAATCTATTCTGAACTCCCTACCCCTTCATCTTTCAGAATGGTCCAGACAAGGAACACAGTAGGAGGCATATCAGAACCAGCTGAGCAGAATGTGCCCGAGACCCTTGCACTCCCGCCGCCTCCATCTGTTCCGGCAGTTACTCTGGATGGAGCACAACTACTTGGAGTGTTCCAGGGATTAGTGGAATCCCAGAAAGAGCAGACTGCACTTCTGCGGACCAGCCTCTCAGAAGCTATTAAGTCCCAGGAGTCGCCACAAAAGAGGCCAGGAAGTGCCAAAGATTTCAAGAACCTAAGACCCCTGGAATTCTACGGAACTGAAGGCATTCTCTATGCCGATGAATGGATAGAGAACGTAGAGAGACTCCTGAAGACTGCTCGGGTTCCTGATGATCTTAAAGTAGAGTCTGCAAGCCTGCAACTGTTCGATATAGCTCGGACCTGGTTCAGAGACGAACCTCAACTATCTGCTCCCGACATCACCTGGGAAGACTTCAAGAGGCTATTCAAGGAGAAATTCTACCCCGAAGTGGCTCGGGAAGCTCTCGAAAGCCAATTCGAGAGACTGGAACAAGGTAACATAACTGTTGATGAATATACTGCTGAATTTAGCAGGCTAAGCCACTTTGCGGAGTACATGGTTCGTACCCCGGAGGACAGAGCCCGTAGATTCAAGAAGGGGCTGTCTCAGGATATTCGCCTTGCTGTCACCACCAGCCGAGCCCGCACCTATGAGGAAATCTTGAACGTGGCACAAGGCGTTGAGAGAGACATGGGGCATAAGCTAAAGCGAGAAAGAGATACCGGAAATGCGGGACCCAACAAACGCCTTTTTCAACAACAACAACAGCAGAGATCCCCGCAACAAGCTCAGCGTCCTCTCCCTCGAGCTCCAGCACCCCAACACCAGGCCCAGGGACAGAACCAACAAGCTGCTGCTTGTAACTATTGTCATAGACCAGGCCATACTTGGCAAGTTTGCAGAAAGAGGCTAGGTGTTTGTCTACTTTGTGGCTCAGCAGAACATCGAGTGAGGGACTGCCCCACTGCTCAAGGACGCGGACAGGCTTACGTAATGACCGTGGAGAACGCGCAAACTCTGGAAGCAGCTAATGCGCGTAAGTGATTCGTAGATACCTTTTCTAGTATTGTTTAGCTCGTGCCTATTGGTTCGTGACCTCGGCCCCAACCTAGTAATTTTGAACTTGCTAATTACCTGGTATGCTTTTAAATTTAGTAACTGTTTTAGAGGCTTTTGCTATTGTGCTTATTTTGTGTTATTTTGTGAACTTCAATAATTTGCACCTCCTTTTCATCATCATCTAGCGCACTTAATTTTGCTGAACTTGACATATGCTGCTATTTTATAGCTTAGTTTTGCAAGCTTACCTTTATCGGGCTTGTTCAGGACACATGTATTACTGAGGCCTGATCAACCCCACTAATACAAGTGTCTACTCAGAATCAGTGTACTACGGTCTGATCAACCTTAGTGCATTTTGATTCGCACTTCGCACGAGTACTTTACGTGGATTGAGAGATATAGTGACTAGCATACTTGCCCCTAAAATATGCCCGAGCATATCGTATCAGTTACATATCCGTACTAATACGAGCATGCGGATAAATGATTACCAGAATAGGATCTCAATCCATAACCGCCTGACAATCCCCATTAGAATTCTTTAAACGCCTTGATCCCTATACCTCTGTTCTACCACCTCGCCCTTAAACTCTTATTCTTGATCCTCGTCTTCCCTTACTTCGGAAAGACAAAATCCTGTGTTTGAGATAGGTTTGATTTGTAGTGCTAGATGATAACCCTTTATGACTAGGCAATACCCTAGGTGATGTGTTTTGTGTTGCAGACTTAAAGATTTAATACCATGATTTATTAAAATTGGACCTAGCCTTACTAGTTGTGCAGCCTTAGAGGATATATGGGTAAAAATTATAAGTTGGGTAGCGACCGCAATGTCCACCTGAGAGAAACCCGTTGGACTGTAATCAAGTGAGATTGGACAGAGAGAACCCTGCTATAATTTTAAAATTTCGAGGACGAAATTTTTATAAGTTGGGTAGATTGTAAGCCCCTGATTTTTTTCAAAATATTAAAATTGGGATTTTTCACAATTTTCTGGAATTTTCTGGAAATTTTCTGTAATTAAAATCAGGGTTTTGAATTATTACATGATTTTTAATTGATAATAAATAATATTAAAATATTATGAAAATAATATTTTTGGGTGTAAAATGGAAAAACTGGACTTAGGGCAATTTTTCTGGATTTTTCTGGGCCTCAGACCTATTTTTAAAAGCCTAAAAACTAATTTTAATTAATTAATTAAATTAATTCTGTTATTATTATTATTATTATTATTATTTAATTATTTTATTTATTTATTTATTTTCTGGCCCGGCCCGTTGGGCCGCGGCCCGGCCCGTAGCCCAGCCCAGCCTCTTATCGGGTCGGGTCGGGTTGGTCAGACCCGACCCGCCGCAGCAACCCGACCCGCCGACTGAGCTCCGTCCCCACGACCCGGCCGCCCGCTTCCTCCGCCGCCCTCCGCGCGCAGCGCCGCGCTCCGCGCGCTGCGCCGCTCCCCGCGGCCCACGTCCCCCTCGCCCCCGCCTTGGCCGGCCCCCGCAACCGCCTACGCTCCCTATAAAAGCCCCCCGAGCCGGTCGTCTCCCCCATTCCCAAACCCTAGCAACCGCCGCCTCGCTCCACGCGCTCCGCCACCGGCCGCAGCCTCCTCGCCGTGCCCCGCCGACCGTCGCCTCCCCCTCCGGCGCCCCGCTCCGCCGTCCCCGAAGCCGACAGCCGCAGCAGCAGACACAGCAGCAGCCGCAGCGCCTCCGGCCGCCGCCCTGAGCCGCCGCCGCCGCCGTCAATCGACGCGCCGCCCCTCGGCGAGCAGTCCGCCGCCCCCTCCGGCGTCTCTCCGGCCGCCCTCCGCCGTCCACGGCGGAAATCTCCCTGAAACCCTAACCCTAGCCCCGACTCGTCGTGTCGTGTCGGACACGACACGGACACGATTTCGACCCTGTTTTCGGGTCCCCTTCAGGTACGCGTAACTTTCGCCTCGTAGCTCCGTTTTCAATTCCGCAAATTGCGTTGTGAAGCCTGTATGACCCTCTCGGTGTCCGGACAAACTGTTCGGGGCACCGCGTCCTGTGGTGATCGCACACCGCGATCCAAAAACAGGAAAAACCAGACCCTGTTTCACACCGGAACTGAGTCCGCCCCGCCAAACGGGATGACTTGGTCGCGCACGGTCTTCACAGATACGTGCGCAGCGTCGATACGGACGTGTGAGTTTTCGCGGAAGCTGATTCGGGTGTGCGTGCACACCGGAATCAACGCGTATCCGCGGACATCGCTCCGTATCCGCCTTTTCGGCAATTCACCCTAATTTCGTGTACACTCGTCGGATCGAGACGAAACTTGCGCCATCGGACTCGTAGCGATACGCTGGTCCTGTGGGTCAAGTTTGGTTCGATTCTGAGAACGTTGACGAAATCGCGTGTCGTGGGCCCCACAGGTCCCGCTCGACGGGCGATTTTGTGTTCGGCTCATCGGAATCCAAATCTGGAAGTTCCGTTGGGTTCGTATCAGCGTTCCTGACCTGTTGACACTAAGTTTGGTGAATTTGGAGACTTTTGACCCGGACACGTTTTTCGGTGCAAAGCGGGCCCAACGGCGGACCCCGTTTTGACCCGAAACTGCCGTTTTTGCCCTTGTCTCCAAATTGGACCCAAGGACAGGCGTTTCTAGCTATTTGGCATCTTCTGAGCGTGATGGTAATGTCTATTTCAGCTTTTAGACTCATCTCTGGAAACTTCCCCTAGAACATTAATCGGATCCAAACAACAGGCAAGTACCTGCACTTCAAGTTAATCTTTATATTGTGATAATTAAATTCTCTGCTCTACTAGTACTCTTGCTGATTACACCTAGTGTTAGAAATATTGAATTCCATGTCTTGAATATTGGTAGTTCCTGTCTTGTTTTTCATGTCGGGTGGGAGAATACCTAGAAGGCATGTAGTTTACCCTTTCCCCTGGATTGACTAATAGCTGTTGGTACACGACTGTCCATCAGCCGGATCTCGATTGAATTGTCTAATAGCCGTTTATGACGGCCGGATTAGCCTTATAAACCCCTACATGCCAACTATGTATTCTAAAAACAAACACAAGTTCACACAGATAGTTCTGGTCATGTTATATTACTTGCTGGCTATTGTAGTTTCATTTCCTGTTTCATTTATTTCAGTTTCTCATATTCCTGTTTACAGCTAACTCTGAGATAATAATGTTCTGCTAATGCTGTTTCTCAACATGATATCCAATATTTAATTGTCATAATTATTTAGTTTAATCTTGATGTGCACTGTGTACTTTGCTCCTTTCCTGACTGGATACGTTGTTTAGGCGATGATGAGAACCTTGCCCCTACCTATTATGGACCCTATGAGCCAGCAGGTGATACCGTTGCAGAGCCAGTTCCCGCACAGGAAGCTACTCCTGCTGAGTAGTTAGCAGTAGTTATCTTAGTTTTGCTCTTTATCTTATTTAATCGGGTTTGTCCCCGATTTTATTTTGGAATTCCTGTACTAAACATTTGAATCTGTTGTTACATTTATTTCCAGTTGCAAATCTTAAGTTTCATTCCTCCTTATTATCTTGCCCATGTTGTTGTGAATGAGCTAGTTAGTAAATCTGGACTTAACCTAGACAGCGTACTACCGCCGATTCTGCGGCGTAGGCTGGACGTAACCACGCACTCGTGCCCGAACTTCCGGGTGCGGGTCGTGACAAACATGAAGAAGCTTCCCCGTCAGGGAGTACTGAGCAACGCATCGCTGTATTGGAGACATCACTGAAAGAGATGCAATCCATGATGGAGAATATGCACTAGATAATGTTGACTCAACATGCAGCTGCCATGGCTCAAGCATCAGTTCCTCCAACTCAACTGCGTGTGGGGGTGGACATCCCACCATCCAACACAAGCCAGGAGCCTGCTCCAAATCAAGAGTCAACGGCTTCTCCACCTCTGAACCCAAAGAATGTATTGCCTCATGTTGGAGTTAAAAGACAACCGACCTCTCACCTCTCTGCAGTCCCTTTCCCAGCTGAAGATCCTATACAAGCAGTCTGGGAATTGAAAGCCCAATTTGATACCTTGAAGCACAAGGATCAGCTCAAGAAGTTGGGCATCAACCAGCCTTATCCGGCCATCTGGGACGAGATCCCTTTCCCACCAAAATACAAACCACAGTCTATAGTTTTATTTGAGGGAAAGACGTCACCAAGTCAGTACATGAACTACTTCAGTATGATGACGGTGCTGCTACAAGGGAATGACGCCCTTCTCACTCGAGTATTTAAGGACTGCCTGTCCGGAGTGGCCTATCAATGGCACCGTAGTCTTGCGGACAACTGCATTACTTCCTTTGAAGATTTTAAGACTCTGTTCTTCGCTCGATTCTACGAAGGAGGGATGGATATGTCTATGTCCTCACTCATCGAAGTGAAGCAGAAGGAGAAAGAGAACGTTCGTACTTTTATTGAACATTTTTGTCAAGCTACTTTACAGATGCCTCCCGGAGTTCCGAATTCAGCCTTGGTGGACATTTGCAGGAAGAACCTGCTTCCACTGATATCAGTGTTCATAGGACCATATCAGTTCCATGATTGCCACTGAAGATAACAGTCAGAAGGTGCGTGACAATGGGATCATGATCTCTACCTATGAAAGAGGAAAAAGGTCATCCTCCAATAGCGACCATCCTCGTGGTTCTAAAGGAAAGGAAGATCTGGCAATCAACATGTCTAGGCAACATACTCCAGGGACTACACAGACGAATCCTGGGACTTCTAGGCCTAAGGAAGAATACTCTTTTGACGACGACGATATTCCGAGCATATTCGACTGTCTAGTCAAAAGTGGCAAGATCACCCTCCCCGAGGTAAAGTGGCCAAATGAAGTCGGCAGTACCAATAATCTTAAGTACTGCATTTTCTACACATACATACATCACCCTACCAAGACATGTTATGTACTAAAGAGGAAAATCCAGGAGCTGATCGACGCCAAGGCAATCACTCTGCGCAATAGCGAGAAGACGGTCACCGCCAACATGATCTCTCTCCAATTCGGCGATCTACCCCCTCAAGAAGTCCCGGATGGTATAGTAACTATTCCCCGGACAATGATGAACATTATTAATCTCCCTCCAGCCAGGGGTCAAAACCATGACTTGGTACACCTAACTACCCAGCATGGTGAGATTATGTGGGTTCATCCTGATCTGGTGCCAGAGATTGAGGAAGGGACTCAAGCTGCTAAGGCTAAGTCCAGAAAGAACTCAAGACGCAAACCATGCCATATGGCTACAATATCCCCGACATCAGATGAAGAGGCTTTGGCTACCAAAACCCGTTCAGGGAAGGCCTACCTCAAGGACTATGGAGAAAATCAAGAAGATGCAACGACAGACGCTTTAGCTGCCAAACTTCCAGAACCTGAACCTATCTTACTGGATGTAGGTCCTTCTAGACCAACTGTGGCGAACAAGGGCAAGCAAAAAGAAGTTCGTTTTGATAAACCTTTGAAAAATATTCAAAATAAAGGTTTGGAGAAACCATATAACTTCAACATCCTGGCCCAATTGGCTAATACTCCAGCCAGACTGTCCATTTTTGAGCTACTCAGGCTATCCAAAGACACTCGTCAAGCCCTGAGTGAAGCTTTAATGCAGGCGGATGTATGCTTGACTCAGCTTAAGTCCCCCGACAATGAGCCTGTGGCATGTCCTCAGTGCCATAGCGTAATGGAAGTGGTTCCCAGCATCACTTTCACTCAAGAAGACATGCTGTTGAAACATAACAAGCATGACAGGCCCCTCTATTACATCGGATACGTCGGTTTCATGGAGGTAGATCGGATTCACATAGATCTGGGATCATCGATCAGCATCATCCCTCATAGTCTGCTTAGACCCTTGAGTATTCCTACAAGCGAACTGGCTTATACCACTACTACAATCGTGGGCTTTAATGCCAGAAAAAGTAAGCCGCTGGGAAAGATTCGTTTGAGGATCCAGATTGGGGATCTTAGATCAGTGGCTACTTGCTACATCATCGATTCGGAGGTGTCCTATAATATTATATTGGGAAGACCATGGATCCACGATCACAATATTGTTCCCTTGACTCTACATCAATGCTTCAAATATATAGACCCTCAAGGGACAGTAAAAATGGAGTTTGCTGACCTCAACCCGTTCAAAAGAGTTGAGTCCTACTATTTCGATGCCATGTTGTACACCCAAGAGGTATCAGGCAAGACGAAGGAGGAATCCTACCCGGAGCCAGGAGAGCCATCTGCTGAGCAACCTCTGTCAATTCAGGTGAAAGGGCTGACTACCCGTCCGAAAGTTATGGAGCCCATGGCTATCCACTTGAACACAACCAAATCAGGAGGGAAAAGTGATCCCCTAGTGATCACTCTAAACCAGAAGCCTCCAACTTTGGTCATCAACCTTTGGCGCAGCACGCAGCCGACTGATGTAAAAACAACCGGGAACGTGGTTTCTGACGATAATAAAGATTCCCTTTTCTAGTATTCTGACGCTCAATTTCTAAATCAGGAATACTCCCCTCATAACGAGATAGAGCCTATAGCAAAAAAATTTCTTGAAGCTATAGACTCCTATTATCCATATATGTGGGAGGTAGCGTCAATATCTAATGTCATCATGATATACGGGCCACATGAAGATTCTATCTTTATTATCTCGCCTACTCACAACAATCAGCATCCAATAGTCTTCGATCGCATGTGGAGCAGACCGATTGTACAAGAAGATTCTCACGAGTCAGATGCTGGGCAAATACAGGTTCACAGATATAGCCCACAAGCTTTGAAGATTATGCAAAGCATGGGTTATGACCTGAAGTCAGAGCCAGGCCTCAACTACGGAAAAGGCAGACGAATGCCGTTGTATGGTGATCCCTACCATCAACGAACTCACTTCGGGTTAGGGTATATCGTGTCTGTTACAACTTCCGAGTCAAGTGAAGATACCATTTCCTCTTCTCAGGATGATTCGTCGTCTTCCGGCTCATATGCTGATCCCGAACGAGTATTGTCAGCAAATACGGTATTGACAGATTCTCTCAAAGCAGACGAACAGAAATCTGAACCGTTTAAAAATGACTCCTGGGCACAGCAAATGGATACACAATGGGAACTCTGGTTCGAACAAAGAGAACCGCCCACTGAAGATAAAGTTATCCAAATCGATGTTGGGGATGAACTTTTGCCAAAGCCGATATTTATCAGTAACAATCTTTCTGAAGAAGAAAAGGAAGAGCTGATCCAGCTGATAAGAGAATATATCGATGTCTTTGCATGGAATTATGAGGATATGCCAGGTCTTGATCCGAAAGTGGCTACTCATAAGCTCAACATACTGCCCAATTCAAAACCTGTAAAGCAGCACCAACGCCGGTTCCGCCCGGATATGATGGATGCCATCGAAGCTGAAATCAAGAAGTTGGTAGCCTACGGGTTTATCCGGAAAGAACAACATCCTGATTGGGTCGCCAACGTTGTCCCGGTCATGAAGAAAAATGGAAAAGTTTGCATTTGTATCGACTTCCGAGATCTCAATGCGACTTGCCCCAAGGATGAGTTCCCTCTTCCCATCACAGACATTATGATTAACAATACCTGCGATTTTGAACGTATGTCTTTCATGGACGGATTCTCAGGATACAATCAGATCAAGATGGATCCTGAAGACGAGAAGCATACTGCCTTCTGTAACGCCCGCAACCACACGGTGCGTTACGCTGAGTCGGATTGAATAAAATAATAGCTGGTTATATTTGATTTTTTAGATTTTGGGAAGAAGTATTGATTGAGTTGGTTTCATGTACAGATGGCTAGCGAAGTTCGATGGGAATCAGGTGTTCGTTCAGAGCAGTACTGAGATAGCTGGATTGGAATAATAATACCGTCTTCCTTAGTCTGATTGGTCAGATAATTTGTAGAGCACGGCCTGCTCGTACGGTCATACCAGTTGAGTAGATCGCATTTTGCATCGGACTATGGGTTCAAGGGATTGGCCGTATCGGCAGGACATGATGCTTAACAGAATCAAACATTATGAGTGGGCTCTTTCCCTTCTCCTCTACTCCTTCATGCCTAATAATATGGAAAACACGTAAAGGCTTAAACACTTGGACTGAAATATTTAGAATCAATACACTGAGGCGTGCATAAAGGGTACATCGTTGCTTGGATAGGATTGTGGCTTGAATTGATTTGCGCGTATGAATAGTTGGAGCTATAGTTGGATTATTACACTTGAGGAAGTTGGTTGAATGATTGGGATTATGCTTGGACAGTTAGAATGATACATTGAGGCATTGGGAACATCGGGAATTCGGGCGAGCGAGCGTGCGTCCGTGCATGAGTATCACTTGGACGCTTTTTCAAGCAAAGCGAGCAGTTGTAGTTCAAAACCGAACAACTGCATTGGCGAGGGCATTGTGCCACTGTTGGGGGATTGTGCCACAGATTCTGAGCGTGGGGGTGTTGCATCCAATTTGGAACACTGTGTTGAGAAGAGGCATAGTGCCTATGGGAATAACTTGAGATTTGGTGCCTTGGGCTATATGTTGGAAGAATGGTTATAGATATTTTGGTTGGATATTTGGTTGAACGAGTCTAGGATCGCTTGGTGGGGCGAGAATGTTCGATCCTCTCGTCATACCTACTTGGTGTCTGCATGCCACGGATAACCTGTATTGCACAGGGTTTCGTTTCCTCGAACGGGATGGACTCTGGGGCACCGGGACCGTTCGGCCATGGAGGAGACACGGGTATCACGTATTGGGCGCGGTATCGGTAGTCCGATACCACCAGGAGGGAGTAGCTGCCCAGCCCTGGATCGGGTAGGACTGCCTATTGATTAGTCCGATCAATATCCTTTATGGCTATGCCAATGACTTCATATAGATAAGAGTTGGTTTGCTTTACTTTGGTTGGTTTATGCTTCGTGTAGGCGCGGCCACCTTGCCTCGGCAAGAGTGTGCACTTTGAGATTTGGATTGTAAGCTTTGGTTAAGGATGGATATTTGTGGCTTGGATGATGGTTCGATATATTATCGTGTTGCTTGGGCTTTGAGTAGGACGGTTTGCATGCTAGTTTTCTTCGAGTTGGTTATATATTTCTTGTCGATTGGATTGAGTTGAATGCTTGCATGCTTAAACTGCTTTACAGCTTTCCTTAACATGTTATCCCTATGCCATGAAATAAATCTAGGATTCAACTAGAAAAATCACCATTTAACTGTTTGTATTCACTATTTTACTTAGTGTCGGCTTAGACGAGTGGGTTATCCCGCTCACCAGTACGGCTGTGTACTGACCCACGTTTGTAGGCATTATTTCAGGTACGCAGGTGTAGTGGCACTGCTTGGATATACGGGACATGATGTATGAACTGTAAGTACCTTTGTGGGCTTGAGAAAAGAGCAAGAATATTTTATCGTCTTTGAGGCAATCGCCTTTGTGGCATTTTATTTGGACCCTATCGAGAGCTTCGCTGCGTATTACTCTGATGTGTGCTTGGTACACAATACTTGACTTTCGTTGCAACTTGGTTATTTCGATGATCACTTTGGTGTTTGACAACATCGCCTTATACGAGCGC
Organism: Iris macrosiphon; assembly: GCA_036927795.1. Lineage (NCBI taxonomy): Eukaryota > Viridiplantae > Streptophyta > Magnoliopsida > Asparagales > Iridaceae > Iris > Iris macrosiphon. Next base: position 184,497,161 of record JAYESA010000011.1, read on the forward strand.
AACTCCAGGCTCGTACGGCATCACGTCCCGATGAGAACGATTGTCCTGCAGGAGAGCTGCAACGTGGTGATTCACATTCAGCGGAGACTATTGAGCTTGCGGGAGATTGGGGCGTGATATATTGGTATCAGAGCGCTTGGTTTATTTTCTCGGACTTGGTCCTTCGTTTTATCACAAACTCTAAATAACTTCCGTGTGTCATTTAGCTCTTGGCTCTACTCGGTGCCGTATTGGATGTTTGAAGCAATAAGTCTATATAGTGCTGGTTGTGGCTGCATGTTGTGCTTCATTGTGTTGCTTTTGTTGGTTTTCGTTAGATCGCTTAGCATCGTTAGGCGTTGTTGCATTCGTGCAGCAAGTCGTTGGGTGGCGTTGTTGCATTTGTGCAACAAGTTGAGAGCTGTCGTTGGGTTAGCTTGGCTTGTCGTTCAGAGAGTTTCTGATTGCATCAGTAGATCAGTTGGTTGGCAGACGAGATTGGTTATGCGGCTTGTTGTGAGTAGAAGCATCGATTGAGAATGGATTGTTGCACGAGTTGCTCGTGTAGCGAATGTGTTGGATGGAAGTTTAATTTTTGGCTGGGTATATCACAGCGAGCGTTGCACGAGTTGCTCGTGTGGTGCATCGATTGAGCAAGTTTAAGTTTGACTTGGGAATATCAGGATAGTGTTGCACGAGTTGCTCGTACAACAAATGTAAGGAACAGTTGGGTATTGGGTTGGACTACTTGGAAGAAAGCTTGATGCACGGGTTGCTCGTATTACGAAAGTATCAGACGGTAAGAATAGCTGAAAGCATTGAGAATGGAACATAGCACAAGTTGCATAGCGAGATTGATGGAAAGAGTAAGATGGTTCACTTGTTGGTTGAGTTTTTGTGTCAGACTTAAGTTGGGAATGGCAGGATCTCGTATAAGGGATGGTTCGAGCGGATCTTGGATCAGTGCAAAGAAAATCGTAATACGAGTAGCGACTTGATTCGGAGTGGTATATGGGATACCATATAGCGAGCAAGGCATTAAAATATTTTGGCTTGACATCAATAGGAATTTCCTGAATGGACTCGGGTAACAGAAATACAAGTTGGTTGGTGCACGTCGGTTGAGTTGGAAAGAATGAAAAATGGAGCAAGCGAATATTGAGTTGAGCAATCGAGAATGAACTTGTGTAAATGAAAGTATCATTGAACTTGAGGGATGGACGAGATCGGAATAAAACAGATGGGAATGATTGTTCAAAAATTTGAAGGATTGAGGTAGACCAAGTATTGGAAACAATTGAGATTGTTCGGATGAAAAGTTGAATATCGAATTTCGCTTGCACAATTTAGGAATTCAGTGGAATATTCAATTGGATGCAAAGAGAGAGTTGAGCATAGGGAACAAACAGTTAGGATACGCTTGAACGAGCGATGGGTGAATCGAATAATAGCGAGCACGGACTACGAATTTTGGGCAACACATTTGAGCCATTTGTTGAGTAATGAAACATGATCTGACTTGGAGGGGCAATGCGTTGGATTTGAACGGGCTTAAAAGATTTTGGATATTGCTGCTCGAGAAGTCGACTCAGGTTTAGCAAAAGTAGAATTTTGGGCAAAATGCTGCAACGATGGTAGACGGATTCTCCGGAGAGACGTGAACGAATTGAGACAACAACTTAAGGCAAAGATTGTGGCAGGACAGACTTTTGAAGATAGCTAAATGGGGAAGCAACGTCGGAGCAAATCACTGTGTTGTTTGAGCAAGTTGGACGTGCATTGGGGAGCGCGACAAACGGATAAGAATTGGAGCAAGTCTTTGGTTTCAGAAATTATTGCAAGTGGTAGTGCGAGTAGACGAACATGGCAATTCAGAAATTTGATGGATTCAGGGCAGAATGATCGATTGATGGAAGAAGGTTTCAACGAGCGCAGTTCTCGAACTGTGGCTTGGATAGATAGCAAGACTCTAGGTGGTTAAGCGGCATTGGTTGACAGATCATCAGAGGTAGTACATAAAGTTCTTGGATTCGAAAGTTCGTTCGGATGGAATTGTTGGATTATGGCTCGAATTTGCAGGAGAGATATATCATGGTTCATAGTAACTGTCCATCGTGATGACTTATAATTATTGAGCGTAGCTTCGGGACAGCTGAACCTAGCAACTTGACCGTCAAATCGGAGATGAATATTACAGATGTCACGCCCCAGTCCCAAAATACCGAGGGACCAGATACGTGGCAATGGCCAGCAGTACGCACCGATGGACAAACCCAATTTAATGGATCCATCAGGGCATACTTAAGCTGTAAAACAAGTCTACGACAATCATGGCACAACTAATCTCATCCACACAAGATATAAAATATGATCCACAGAATAAATAAGGAATGTAAATCATCAGCTAGTCTCATAAAGTACTTCGGGTATCAACCCGTTAAACATCTGTTACAATGGTTCAACAGACTAGAAATAAATGACTGAAATAAATAAATAAGTACTGAGCATGAACAGGGATGCTCAGGAGAAGTCCTCAGCTAACACCTCGTCCTCGGATGGCGGTACCGCTCCTGGATCAGCTCCTGCTCCGGTCCCGTATACCTCGGGATAGATCTCGTCCTCAAATCCTGGGGACATAATCCGGATCCAGGTCCTCAAGGGACATAGCAAGGTACAAGAAAGCTCATGCCAATAAATCAATAAGCAGTGCAGCAATAATAAATAAATACAGCAATAGGGTAAATATGTAACCATCTAAGTGCAATGCAAGTGAGAGCATCACTAGTCTCAGGCTGAGCCACTACAAGCTCTGTGTCGGGGAGCCGGTAGCGGTAATAACAAGTAATGTGTCTAGCTCTGCTCCGAGAGTCTACGACCTCACAATAGTAGAAGATATATATATATAACAGCCTGTAGCCTGTGTGTCTCTCCCCACCCAATGTAACCACGCATATCATGTCCATAACGTCTCATGTCCATGTCAAGCGGGATCATATCTAATGCAACAAGTCATAACTATCTATAGAAATAGTATCTCTGTCAAGTCCTGTATCCTACACAGAATCACCACGAATATCTCGGGAATATTCTGTCTCATAAACAGTGTCAAGTGCCCTGGGTCGTATGGTACTTGATAAGACAAGTACGAGAATAATAAGTGTCACGAATGTCCATATCTAAATGACAGTACCCAACACTGCGTACAGTGTCGGCACCCGACTGATAATCGGACGCTAAGTATATCACACGGTCCTAGGTTAAGCATGCACAGCAATATAATGAAGCAAGAAAAATATGTAATAATACTGCAGAGTTTGGCAAGGTACACTTGCCTGATATTTGAATATCAACAACTGTCCCTGTATCAGTAGATCTGGTAGGTGCTACTCCAAAAGCTGTAATAAACATCACCAACAGTCTCAGAAGGTATCAAACTGCTAGAAATGCCTGTCCTTACGTCCAATTTGGACACAGGGGCAAAAAGGTCATTTCCGGGCCAAAGCGGGTTCCATATATGGGCCACTTTGCACCGAAAAGCGGGTCAGGGTCAAAGGTCTCCAAATTCCTCAAACTCAGTGTCTACAAGTCAGAAACGATGATACGAACCCAACAGAACTTCCAGAATTGGATTCCGATGAGCCGTTCACAAAATCGCCCGTCAAGTGGAGCCGGTGGGGCCACGATACGTAATTTTGTCAACGTTCTCAGAATGGGACCAAACTTGGGTCACAGGACCAGCGTATTGCTACGAGTCCGATGGCGCAAGTTTCGTCTCGATCTGACGTGTGTACACCAAGTTACAGCGTGTTCCAGAAAAGTCGGATACGGGGCGTTGTCCGCGGATACGCGTTGATTCCGGGGTGCACGCACCTCCGAATCGACTTCTGCGAAATCCCACACGACCGTATCAACGACGCGTACAGTTTGGTAAAGACCGCGTGCGACCAAGTCGTCCCGTATGGCGGGGCATACTCGATTCCGGGGTGAAACTGGGGGTTGTTTTTCCTGTTTTTGGATCGCGGTGTACGATCACCACAGGACGCGATGCACCGAGCGATTTACACGGGCACCGAGAGGGTTACACAGTCTACGCATAGTAACTGACGGAATTGAGATCGGAGTTGCGATGAGGGAGAAAACGGTACCTGAACCGAGCTCCGTGAATCTGTTTTCCACGTGTCCAAGCGTCAATTCCACGTCCTGGTCGTGTCCTGCGTCTGCTGCTTGCGTCCGAAGCGAGATCTCTCGAGTCCGCTGAGACACGGTGTCGAGTCTAGGGTTCTGTCTCGGATCAACGGGGCGACGCGAGAGCAGCGTCGGCTTCGGGTCATCGAGCGAGGATGGGACAGCGGGGTCGTCGGCTCGCCTGGGCTTGACGGCAGCGAGTCGTCGAACTCGCTCGGGGAGGGGTGCGTCGGGGAAGTCCGGCAGCGGCGGCGTGACTGTTTGAGGCGTGCGTCGAGGGCTGACGCGGGCGGGGGATTGCTCGAGTAGGGGGGATCAGGGTTAGGCGCGGCTGAGAAGAGGGGAACTGGTGGTTGGGGTCAGCGGCTATGCCGAGGGCGGTGTTGGAGGAGTAGGTCGCGGCTGAGAAGAGGGGAAGAGTCTGTGATGCCGGCAAGGAGAGGGGTTCAGCGGTCTGGCGGCGGGGGTCTGCACGGAAGTCGAGGGCGGCTACTTTATACTGCTACAGTATAACCGGCGGGGGCTAGGGTTCCCAATGGGTTTTGGGTCGGGTTGGTCTGGTTCGGTTCGGTTCACAACCCAATAGCTTTTAGACCTTAAATCGTTGCTCCGGAGTCCAATAAATGCACCAAAAATTACCACATGTCCGAATTTCCATTTTACACCACAAAATCTTAATTCCATAATATATTAACACCATCTAGCAGCACTTAAATTTTTTTAACCCACAATTACCTTTGTTATAAATTCCAGAAAATACCGAAAATACGGAAAATTATTTTAAAATTATCTGAAAATTTGGGTGTTTACAATCTTTCCTCCTTAAAAGGATTGCGTCCTCGCAATCAAAGAATAAGCTACTAAAGAAAGATTTATGGAAATACAAAGTTGCTTAGTTTACAACTGTCTCCTCGAACAAGTGGGGGTAATGCTGGCGCATACTATCTTCTTGTTCCCAAGTCGATTCTCCTGGAGAATGATGTTTCCATGCAACACGAACCAGTCTGATTGTCTGTCCCCGCAATGTTTTCTCGCTGACGTCGAGGATGCCAACTGGTTGTTCTTCATATCTCAAGCTTGGGCCTACTGCGATCTCTGAATGATCGACTACGTGACTTGGGTCAGTCACGTACCTTCGCAGCTGTGAGACGTGGAATACGTCATGCACTCCCTCTAAGGATGGAGGTAATGCAAGACGATAAGCCACCTCACCAACGCGCTCTAGAATGTCAAATGGCCCAATATACCTTGGGCTCAGCTTGCCTCTGCTCCCGAATCTGATAGTACCATGAGTGGGCGAAATCCTCAAGAACACGTGCTCTCCTTCCTTGAACTCTAGGGGACGTCTGTGCGTATCTACCCAATGCTTTTGTCTGTCTTGGGCTGCTCGTAGATGATTCTGAATCTGTTTCACCTTTTCCACTGTCTGCGTTACCAATTCTGGACCCAGTATTTGACGTTCACCAACGTCACTCCAACATATAGGCGATCTGCACTTCCTTCCGTATAATGCCTCGAATGGTGCCATCTGGATGCTGGCCTGATAACTGTTGTTGTAGGAGAACTCTACTAAGTGCAAATGATCTTCCCAAGATCCTCCAAAGTCCAACATACATGATCGCAACATATCCTCCAAGATCTGAATGGTGCGCTCCGATTGGCCATCTGTCTGTGGGTGGTACGCGGTGCTGAATTTGAGTCTGGTGCCCAGACTCTCTTGCATGCTTCTCCAGAAATAAGAGGTAAATCTCGAATCTTGATCCGATACAATACTAACAGGCACTCCATGTAATTTGACGATTTGTCGCATATACATGTCGGCTAGTACCTCTGTGGACTGTCCAACTCTAAATGGCAAGAAGTATGCCGATTTAGTGAGTCTATCCACAATTACCCATACTGCATCTCTTCCGCTGGGGCTCCTCGAAAATCCTGTGACAAAATCCATCGTGATGTGCTCCCACTTCCATTCTGGTATAGGAAGCGGCTGTAGCATACCTGCAGTCCTCTGATGCTCGGCCTTTACTTGTTGACAGACTAAATATTTGGCCACAAACCTTGCAATCTCCCTTTTCATTCCATGCCACCAGTAATATTGTCTCAAGTCTCGGTACATCTTGGTTCCTCCTGGGTGAACAGAGTACATAGAGCTATGTGCTTCAGTCATTAACTCCTGTCTCAATTCTCCATTTGGAACATACAGGCGATTTCCAAACCTCAATGTCCCGTCTTCGTGTATGCGAAGTCCTGTCTGCATGCCTGCTTCTGTCATCTCTTTCAGTCTTCTAAATCTAGCATCGGTGGGCAATGCCTCCTTAATCCTCTCCACGAGTGATGACTGAATCTCAAGATTAGCCATCAAGCCTTTCTGTCCTGGTAAGACAACCTCTATCTGCAGCTCCTGTAAATCCTTCAATAACTCGGGCTGCATCGTCAAGAAATAAGCCGTAGGCTTCCTGCTGAGTGCGTCTGCAACAACATTCGCCTTTCCCGGATGATACTGCAGATCTATGTCAAAATCTACCATCAATTCAAGCCAGCGTCTCTGCCTCATGTTAAGCTCCTTCTGAGTATATACATACTTCAGACTCTTGTGATCTGTAAAGATGTCTACCTTCTCACCATAAAGGTAGTGCCTCCAAATCTTCAATGCAAATATAACTGCTGCTAACTCCAGATCGTGTGTTGGGTAGTTCTTCTCGTGGACCTTCAGCTGTCTTGATGCATAAGCAATGACTTTGCCATGTTGCATCAAAACACACCCTAGTCCACTACCTGATGCATCACTGTAAACAACAAAATCTCCTGACCATGAAGGAAGAGTTAAGACAGGTGCTGTTGTTAATCTTCTCTTCAATTCTTCGAAGGCCTTCTGACAGTCTTCTGTCCATATAAACTCCTGGTCTTTATGTGTCAGCTTCGTCATTGGTTCTGCAATCCTCGAGAAATTTTCTACAAACCTTCAGTAATATCCCGCGAGTCCGAGAAAACTTCTCACCTCTGCCACTGATGTGGGTGTAGGCCAAGTTTCTATTGCCGCAACTTTCTCTGGATCCACTGAAAGTCCTTCTCCTGAGATGATATGTCCCAAGAAAGGCACTTTGTCCATACAGAACTCACACTTACTGAGCTTGGCGTATAACTTTTCCTGCCTCAAGGTCTCTAGCACGATTCTGAGATGCTCCTCGTGCTCTTCATGGTTCTTGGAATATACGAGAATGTCATCAATGAACACCACCACGAATTTATCCAAGAACTGATGGAAGACTCTGTTCATTAAACTCATAAACACTGCTGGCGGGTTGGTTAAACCAAACGGCATCACCAAGAACTCATAATGTCCATACTTGGTCCTGAAAGCTGTCTTCGGGATGTCTTCCTTCCTTACTTTGATCTGATGATAGCCGGATCGAAGGTCAATCTTCGAAAATACCCTTGCACCACTCAACTGATCGAATAGATCATCAATGCGTGGTAAGGGATACCTGTTCTTGATGGTCATAGTATTTAGTGCCCTGTAGTCAATGCACAATCGTACTATTCCATCCTTCTTCGGCACAAATAATATGGGTGCTCCCCAAGGTGAGACACTGGGCCGAATGAAACCCTTCTCCAGAAGATCATCAACCTGCTCTTTCAACTCCACTAACTCCTTAGGTGCTAGCCGATATACTGATGAAGTGATAGGCTCTGCTCCTGGAGTTAAGTCTATTGTGAATTCTATTTCCCGATCAGGTGGTAAACCTGGAAGATCATCAGGAAATACATCCACAAACTCTGATATAACTCTTGGGTAACCTGTCTCTCCTTCTACAGATAGTACCCTAAGAGTGGGCCGAACTCCTTGCTCTACTGCTCCTCGAAGAAACTCGAATTCCGGATGTCCAGGCAGTCTAAATATAACCCGCCCAAGTCGGCAATCAAGAGTCGCATGGTACTGACTTAACCAGTCCATACCAAGTACGACATCATAATCCGACATAGAAAATATCAGAAATTGAGCTCGCATTTCTCTCCCACAAACTACTACAGAACATGATCTACAGACATCGCTAACCGGAATAATTCCACCTCCCGTAAGAATTCTCTTCATCTTCGGAAGGGGTGCGGTAGCTACTCTATGGGTGGCTACAAAGCTAGCTGCTATAAATGAATGCGATGCTCCAGAATCAAATAATGCTACAGCTGGTAATGAAGCTACTAAAATAGTACCTGCGATGACCTCGCCTGCTGTAGCCTCCTCCTCAACAGCTAAAGTGAATGCCTGGCCTCGACCCTGAGCTGGTCCTCTCTGCTGCTGCTGCTGAAATAGGGCTGCCTGTGGTGCCAGTGGTGGTCTCTGCTGGTAGCCTCCTGTAGCTGGTGGTCTAACTCCTCCAGCTCCTGTCTGCTGTGCTCCTACTGCTCCTGTAGCTGGTCGTGGTGCAGGTAAAGCAAGTCTCGGTGCTCCCTCCCTTGGTTTAGTGCAGTCTCTAGAAAAGTGCTGATCTGATCCGCAAAGCAGGCATAGTCCCAACTTACGCCTGCACTCTCTCTCAATATGTCCTACCTTGCCGCAGTGGTGACAAGTAGGTAGAGATATGGCCCTGTGTGCTGCTCTATCTGGCATACTCCTCTGGAATCTTTTTACAGAATCTCCTGGTGCTGTCTTGGATGGTGCGGATGTGTTTGGCCTCTTCAGATTCGATTCCCTTCTAGTGACGCGCTCCATGCGTCGGGCTGCTGCAAGGACGTCGGTATAAGATGTAGGTGCTATCGATCCGATCAATCTCTGAAGCTCGAACTTCAACCCGTCGAAGAACTTCTCTGCTTTTTCTTTCTCCGTCGAAATCAATATTGGAGCAAAGCGGCTCAGGCGAATAAACTCCGCGTTGTATTCCTCCACTGTCATATTGCCTTGGATAAGGCGGTTGAACCTGTCTCTGAGCTCTGATCGTGCAACTGCCGGAATGTACATCTCTTGGAAGAGTCTGGAGAACTCTTCCCAAGTGACTCAGTCCTGTCCGAGCCTCCTTTCTTCTGCTAACCACCAGTGATGCGCATTATCAGTTAACTGCATTCTGACTGCAGTCATCCACTTCTCTCTCGGAAGTTCAGCGGCTTCCAACTGATGTTGAATGTTAGTGAGCCATTCATGAACTTCTGTTGGCCCTTCTTTACTAGAAAATATGCGAGGCTTGAGATGAGGAAAATCGGTGATAGATCCCGTCGCTGTTTGCCTCGCTGGTGGATTTGCCTGCTCCAATGCGGATACCAGGCTAGTCCTCAGATACTCTGCCTCCTGTCGGTGGGCCTCTTGCTGAATTTGCTGCTGGGTTTGCATTATGGCATACATCATCTGGAACATCTGTTGCCCGTCCATGGCTTGCCCTGGCGGGAAAACTGGCATCTGGGGAGTGAACTGTGGTGGAGGTGGGATGTCATCTCTCCGGAACCTTGGATTAGGTTGTCCGGTTTGATCGCTCTGCGATGCTTGTCCTCCATCCCCTGGGGTCACTCCGTCTGTATATGTAACCACAGCGTCGTGTGGCGTATCCAATGGAATCTCATCTCCGTTCTTGGGATCCATTTCTCTGCAACCAAAAGATAAACTATAAGAACGCACAGAGGAATCAATACAGGATGCAGTTCAAGTAACAATTTCGAGTTCGATAAAGAGTTCAACAATGGGTTAAAGATTGGATGAGATCCTAGAACTTATTCTATCCTTAGGGCAGGCTGGTTCAGTTCCTAAGTTGAAACCGAATAATTTAGTCGTAGACCTGCATGGGCCACCACAAAAACTATGTCACGCCCCAGTCCCAAAATACCGAGGGACCAGATACGTGGCAATGGCCAGCAGTACGCACCGATGGACAAACCCAATTTAATGGATCCATCAGGGCATACTTAAGCTGTAAAACAAGTCTACGACAATCATGGCACAACTAATCTCATCCACACAAGATATAAAATATGATCCACAGAATAAATAAGGAATGTAAATCATCAGCTAGTCTCACAAAGTACTTCGGGTATCAACCCGTTAAACATCTGTTACAATGGTTCAACAGACTAGAAATAAATGACTGAAATAAATAAATAAGTACTGAGCATGAACAGGGATGCTCAGGAGAAGTCCTCAGCTAACACCTCGTCCTCGGATGGCGGTACCGCTCCTGGATCAGCTCCTGCTCCGGTCCCGTATACCTCGGGATAGATCTCGTCCTCAAATCCTGGGAACATAATCCGGATCCAGGTCCTCAGGGGACATAGCAAGGTACAAGAAAGCTCATGCCAATAAATCAATAAGCAGTGCAGCAATAATAAATAAATACAGCAATAGGGTAAATATGTAACCATCTAAGTGCAATGCAAGTGAGAGCATCACTAGTCTCAGGCTGAGCCACTACAAGCTCTGTGTCGGAGAGCCGGTAGCGGTAATAACAAGTAATGTGTCTAGCTCTGCTCCGAGAGTCTACGACCTCACAATAGTAGAAGATATATATATAAAACAGCCTGTAGCCTGTGTGTCTCTCCCCACCCAATGTAACCACGCATATCATGTCCATAACGTCTCATGTCCATGTCAAGCGGGATCATATCTAATGCAACAAGTCATAACTATCTATAGAAATAGTATCTCTGTCAAGTCCTGTATCCTACACAGAATCACCACGAATATCTCGAGAATATCCTGTCTCATGAACAGTGTCAAGTGTCCTGGGTCGTATGGTACTTGATAAGACAAGTACGAGAATAATAAGTGTCACGAATGTCCATCTCTAAATGACAGTACCCAACACTGCGTACAGTGTCGGCACCCGACTGATAATCGGACGCTAAGTACGTCACACGGTCCTAGGTTAAGCATGCACAGCAATATAATGAAGCAAGAAAAATATGTAATAATACTGCAGAGTTTGGCAAGGTACACTTGCCTGATATTTAAATATCAACAACTGTCCCTGTATCAGTGGATCCGGTAGGTGCTACTCCAAAAGCTGTAATAAACATCACCAACAGTCTCAGAAGGTATCAAACTGTTAGAAATGCCTGTCCTTACATCCAATTTGGACACAGGGGCAAAAAGGTCATTTCCGGGCCAAAGCGGGTTCCATATATGGGCCACTTTGCACCGAAAAGCGGGTCAGGGTCAAAGGTCTCCAAATTCCTCAAACTCAGTGTCTACAAGTCAGGAACGATGATACGAACCCAACGGAACTTCCAGAATTGGATTTCGATGAGCCGTTCACAAAATCGCCCGTCAAGTGGAGCCGGTGGGGCCCACGATACGTGATTTTGTCAACGTTCTCAGAATCGGACCAAACTTGGGTCACAGGACCAGCGTATTGCTACGAGTCCGATGGCGCAAGTTTCGTCTCGATCCGACGTGTGTACACCAAGTTACAGCATATTCCAGAAAAGTCGGATACGGGGCGTTGTCCGCGGATACGCGTTGATTCCGGGGTGCACGCACCTCCGAATCAACTTCTGCGAAATCCCACACGACCGTATCAACGACGCGCACGGTTTGGTAAAGACCGCGTGCGACCAAGTCGTCCCGTGTGGCGGGGCATACTCGATTCCGGGGTAAAACTGGGCGTTATTTTTCCTGTTTTTGGATTGCGGTGTACGATCACCACAGGACGCGATGCACCGAGCGATTTACACGGGCACCGAGAGGGTTACACAGTCTACGCATAGCAACTGACGGAATTGAGATCGGAGTTGCGATGAGGGAGAAAACGGTACCTGAACCGAGCTCCGTGAATCTGTTTTCCACGTGTCCAAGCGTCAATTCCACGTCCTGGTCGTGTCCTGCGTCTGCTGCTTGCGTCCGAAGCGAGATCTCTCGAGTCCGCTAAGACACGGTGTCGAGTCTAGGGTTCTGTCTCGGATCAACGGGGCGATGCGAGAGCAGCGTCGGCTTCGGGTCGTCGAGCGAGGATGGGACAGTGGGGTCGTCGGCTCGCCTGGGCTTGACGGCAGCGAGTTGTCGAACTCGCTCGAGGAGGGGTGCGTCGGGGAGGTCCGGCAGCGACGGCGTGACTGTTTGAGGCGTGCGTCGAGGGCTGACGCGGGCGGGGGATTGCTCTAGTAGGGGGGATCGGGGTTAGGCACGGCTGAGAAGAGGGGAACTGGTGGTTGGGGTCAGCGGCTATGCCGAGGGCGGTGTTGGAGGAGTAGGTCGCGGCTGAGAAGAGGGGAAGAGTCTGTGATGCCGGCAAGGAGAGGGGTTCAGCGGTCTGGCGGCGGGGGTCTGCACGGAAGTCGAGGGCAGCTACTTTATACTGCTACAGTATAACCGGCGGGGGCTAGGGTTCCCAATGGGTTTCGGGTCGGGTTGGTCTGGTTCGATTCGGTTCACAACCCAATAGCTTTTAGACCTTAAATCGTTGCTCCGGAGTCCAATAAATGCACCGAAAATTACCACATGTCCGGATTTCCATTTTACACCGCAAAATCTTAATTCCATAATATATTAACACCATCTAGCAGCACTTAAAATTCTTTAACCCACAATTACCTTCGTTATAAATTCCAAAAAATATCGAAAATACGGGAAAATTATTTTAAAATTATCTGAAAATTTGGGTGTTTACAACAGACCCATAGAACGACCCTTGTGGCGGCGCATTAGGGAATGCGTCGAGGGCAGATGTGAGTAGTATGTGTTGGAGATTGGCCTACTGACTGAGTATTGGATTTGAGAGATCCTTGGGAAAGCCTTCAGCTGAAGAAGCAGCCAGAAGACCGAAGCGATGGTGGGATTGGCCTAAGTCAACTGATAAGATACAGAGTCACAAATTTTTGTAGATGGCATCGCCTCTGACTCATCGTGCCCTGGAAGGGAATAACATTCATATGAATTGACGACTGTGAAACTAGCTCATGAAGTTAAAGCAGCGGCTCGTTCAGATCAAATTTTTGCGAATACTGGAAAGGACAGATGTGCCTCAGATTTACAAGATGCATCGGAACTTAGTCTGGAAGCGTGCTCGTTCGGAAGGCAAATGTGATATCCTATGCTTCGAGGCAGTGGAAGCAGCGCAAAGAACTATTCCATGTGCAACCTAGAATTGTGGCGAGTGTGTCCACGTTGAAATCATGGCGACACTATCCCTTTGGCGTGGCGATAAAATCTTCGTGGATCACACGAACCTCAATATAGATGTTCACCCAGTGAGGTATTAAGATGGCAAAAAAAGGTGTTGGTTGAACTGATCTAAGCAAAGTTGATATTTGGGTAAGTCACCTAGTTGGGGTAGTATCAGTTGAGATGATCGATCGGTGCATGAGATATATATTTGGAGATATTGCTAGTGCAGATTCAGAAATAGTTGGATGGATTTAGTTGGAACACGAACTGATTGAGTCGGTGGAAAATTATCATATTTGAGACTGGTGCTCAAGCGAATATGTTGGAATGAACGTCAGAATTGGTTCGATTGGGAGTAAAGCAAATAGATGCCTCAGACATAAAGATACCCTTGTAACTTGTCCAAATTCGCTATCGCAAAGCTCGGCTAAAATGCATGTATTTTAGGGACGCCTTAAATATGTGTACGATCCAAAACTAAGCGATACGAAGAATTCGTATTGAGCTGCAAGGAGGATATATGAATATAGAATTTGTACGAGCGTTCAGCAGAGCGAGATGCTGAGTCAGGATCGTGAGTATGAAAGTTGCATAGAGCAGGCTTATGGAATTGGACTAGCGGCATGTGATAGGAATGAGTACCAGCACGGTTCGTGGATGAACCTTATTCTAAGTGGTATATTATGTAACGTCCGCAACCACACGGTGCATTATGCTGAGTCAGATTAAATAAAACAATAGCTGGTTACATTTAATTTGTTGGATTTTGGGAAGAAGTATTGATTGAGTTGGTTTTATGTGTAGATGGCTAGCAGAGTTCGATGGGAATTAGGTGTTCGTTCAGAGCAGTACTGAGATAGCTGGGTTAGAATGATAATGTCGTCTTCCTTAGTCCGATCAGTCGGATGATTTGTAGAGCACAGCCTGCTTGCACGGTCATACCAGTTGAGTAGATCGCGCTTTACATTGGACCACGGGTTCAAGGGATTGGCTGTATCGGCAGGACATGATGCTTAACGAAATCAAACATTGTGAGTGGGCTCTTTCCCTTCTCCTCTACTCCTTCATGCCTAATAATATAGAAAATACGTAAAGGCTTGAACACTTGGACTGAAACATTTGGAATTAATACACTGAGGCGTGCATAGAGTGTACGTCATTTCTTGGATAGGATTGTGGCTTGAATTGATTTGCGCGTATGAATAGTTGGAGCTATAATTGGATTATTATACTTGAGGCAGTTGGTTGAATGATTGGGATTATGCTTGGACAGTTAGAATGATACATTGAGGCATTGGGAACATCGAGAATTCGGGCGAGCGACCGTGCATCCGTGCATGAGTATCACTTGGACGCTTTGTCAAGCAAAGCGAGCAGTTGTGGTTCGAAACCGAACAACTGCATCGGCGAGGGCATTGTGCCACTGTTGGGGGATTATGCCACGGATTCTGAGCGTGGGGTGTTGCACCCAATTTGGAACACTGTATTGAGAAGAGGCATATGCCTATGGGAATAACTTAAGATTTGGTGCCTTGGGCTATATGTTGGAAGAATGGTTATAGATATTTTGGTTGGATATTTGGTTGAACGAGTCTAGGATCACTTGGTGGGGCAAGAATGTTCGATCCTCTCGTCATACCTACTTGGTGTCTGCATGTCACGGACAACCTGTGTTGCACAGGGTTTCGTTTCCTCGAACGGGATGGACTCCGGGGCACCGGGATCGTTCGGCCATGGAGGAGACACGGGTATCACGTCTTGGGCGCGGTGCCGGTAGTCCGATACCACCAGGAGGGAGTAGCTGCCCAGTCCTGGATTGGGTAGGACTGCCTATTGATTAGTCCGATCAATGTCCTTTATGGCTTTGCCAGTGACTTCATATAAATAAGAGTTGGTTTGCTTTACTTTGGTTGGTTTGTGCTTCGTGTAGGCGCAGCCACCTTGCCTCGGCAAGAGTGTGCACTTTGAGATTTGGATTGTAAGCTTTGGTTGAGGATGGATATTTGTGGCTTGGATGATGGTTCGATATGTTATCGTGTTGCTTGGGCTTTGAGTAGGACGATTTGCATGCTAGTTTCCTTCGAGTTGGTTATATATTTCTTGTCGATTGGATTGAGTTGAATGCTTGCATGCTTAAACTGCTTTACAGCTTTCCTTAATATGTCATCCCTATGCCATAAAATGAATCTAGGATTCAACTAGAAAGATCACCATTTAACTGTTTGTATTCACTATTTTACTTAGTATCGGCTTAGACGAGTGGGTTATCCCGCTCACCAGTACGGCTGTGTACTGACCCATGTTTGTGGGCATTATTTCAGGTACACAGGTGTAGTGGCGCTGCTTGGATATACGGGACATGATGTATGAACTGTAAGTACCTTTGTGGGCTTGAGAAAAGAGCAATAATATTTTATCGCCTTTGAGGCAATCGCCTTTGTGGCATTTTATTTGGATCCTATCGAGAGCTTCGCTGCGTATTACTCTGATGTGTGCTTGGTACACAATACTTGACTTTCGTTGTAACTTAGTCATTTCGATGATAACTTTGGTGTTTGACAACATCGCCTTATACGAGCGCAACTCTAGGCTCGTATTGCATCACGTCCCGATGAGAACGATTGTCCTGCAGGAGAGCTGCAACATGGTGATTCACGTTCAGTGGGTACTATTGAGCTTGCGGAAGATTAGGGCGTGACACCTTTCGTACACCACTGGGGGTATATTGCTACATAGTCATGCCTTTTGGACTGAAGAATGTCGGGGCTACATATCAGCGAGCTATGAGTAACATATTCCATGGGCATCTACGCAAAATAGTGGAATGTTACGTAGACGACATCGCTGTCAAAAGTTGCCTCGAAGGTACTCACATCCAAGACCTGAAGACGGTGTTCGAGTTGATGCGCCAACATCAACTCAAAATGAACCCTACAAAGTCCTTCCTCGGTGTATCCAGTGGCAAATTCCTGGGATTTGTCATCACCGCCAAAGGCATTCAAGTCGACCCTGATACAGTAAAGGCTATCCTAGAGATGCGACCTCCCCATAATCTGAGGAAACTCAAGGGATTTCAATATCGTCTAGCTTATATCAGGAGATTCATATCCAACCTTTCTGGGAGATGTCAACCTTTTACCGGTCTGATGAAGAAAGGTGTGTCCTTCATATGGGACGAAGCCTGTCAGCAAGCGTTTAATGATATCAAACGCTATCTCATTAATCCTCCAGTTCTGGTGCCTCCCATCATAGGAAGACCATTTTTGATGTATGTTCGAGCAATGGATCATTCTTTGGGAGCTCTCCTCGCACAGAAGAACGATGAGGGTCATGAACAAGCTATCTACTACCTAAGCAGGATGATGGTCGGAGCTGAACACCGGTACAATCCAGTGGAAAAAGAATGCTTGGCCCTAATGTTCGCCATTCAGAAGACGCGACATTATGTCACAGGCCAAACTATTCATATAATCTCCAGAATCAATCCTCTTCGGGTACTGATGAACAAGCCGAGCGTCCTTAATTCCCGGCTCGCGACTTGGGCGATGTTATTAACACCGTATGATATGGTGTACGTCCCTCAGAAGTCCATAAAGGGTCAGGCCTTAGCTGATTTCTTAGCTGCTCATCCAATTCCGGAAACCTCCAAACTATACGAGGACATTCTCGACGAAGTTGCAGAATGTAACTCTGCAATGGAAGGTGATACATGGCAGCTATTTTTCGATGGTGCCTTCAGGACTGGTCCTAAGAAAAACGTGGTGTCAGGAGTAGGAATTATCCTGGTAACTCCTGATAAACTCATCATCTACCGAGCATATTCTCTTAGCGAACCCTGCTCTAATAATGTGGCAGAGTATAATGCTCTACTAATCGGGCTTCACATCTGAGGATCCAGATAGGTGACCTTAGATCAGTGGCTACATGCTACGTCATTGATTCAGAGGTGTCTTACAATATTCTGTTGGGCAGACCATGGATCCATGATCACAATATTGTTCCTTCAACTCTACATCAATGCTTCAAATATGTAGACGTCCAAAGGACAATGAACACAGAGTTTGCCAATCTTAACCCGTTCAAAGGAGTTGAGTCCTACTATTCCGATGCCATGTTGTACACCCAAGACTACATGAAGGAGGTGTCAGGCAGGACGGAGGAGGAATCCCACCGGAAGCCAGAAGAACCATCTGCCTTAGTATTCGCTTTATACCTATGTCATAATAAGAAATACTCATAGCTATTATAATTACAATCACAATCACAGTCAGCATCGATAATTTATTTAGCATAATGCATCAACAAACAACAGCTTATCGTAAAACATCTAATACCTATCAACATTTGCTTGGTCAACTGAATTCCGTAACCTGTCATCAGTACAGTAGTCCACCCCTACACCAAACAAGGACAAGGAAATGGATCACGGTACCGGAGCAGCTCACCTAACAGTTGACTAGTAAGCAGTACATCCTAGCTAAGAATCAACAATCAATCACAATCACAAACACAGACAAGTTTCCTAAATGATGATGCAATTTGGAGAACAAACCTTAAATAACTACTTCACCTAGTTTCCCGCCAACAAATCCTATTGTGAAGGATTATGTGGTGACTTGAATGGCACGGTACTTAGAATCCGGCCCTGCCCTCATGTCTTAATCTTGAATTCACCTATTCGAGTATTATAATTCGAAATATGTGTGTTTTTAATCAAGTGACTTGAATAGAAGGGCACGGGATTATGAATCCAGCCTAGCCCCTTTTGGGCCAATCTTGAATCCACCCATTCGATGGTTTTTCCTTTTGGATCGAAGAGGGTGCACTTATAATTAGGATGACTTGAAATAGGATGGCACGGGATTATGATCTGGCCCAGCCCCTTATGGGCAACATAAAGTGAGCTAAGCCTCACCCGCTCACTTCGCAAGGCCTTGCGAGAGAGCCTAAACCGCTGAATTCAGCCAGACTTAAAATTTTGTGGCAGAATTTTGTAGGTGGTCATTTAAGCTGTTCTCCCCCGCCCATTGCTTCTAGCCTAGATCTAAAATCATTCTTTATTCTATTTTCTTATTGTTCGAGTCTCTGCTCTGGTATTGTCTTAACCATTGTTCAAAAGGAATGCATATCCAGGATGATGTAAGATACATATATAACCTTGAGTACAAGTATTTAGTCATCCACACAATTTCAAGGATATCGACTTACACAGAGCAGATTATCAGATAGCCTGGATTAATTATCTCGTGTCCGTGTCCTATGTATCATAGACTTTCACTAGTTGCTCCCTAATTTAAAATATAATCTTTAGTGGTCCGTGGTGTGTGAATCTTAGAGTTTTAGAGTATTGGAATGCCGACGATATTTCGGAATATCGAAATATTGGTTAACTCCCAAAATTCTTAAAAATTTCGGCAGAGTTCCCTTTGTATTTTGGCTCCCGAAATTTTAACAGTTTATAATATCCACCCGGAGCATCCCTCCATAGCATTTTCGGGCTCGCCGACCCCTTCGGTGGACCAATTCTCAACACCGATACACACGCAGGTAAATATATGTATATTGAATTTCAAGTGTCAAAATAGAACTTCTTACCAAGCAGTACATTACCTTAAAATTAGCTATTTAACAACTTGTACTGATCACGATTTGCTATACAAATACAGAAACTCAATAAAAGTTAGTAATTATACAGTTTCATAAACACCATTAGGTAACAAAACACACAATTATCATTAGTGACCATAAGTAAAGGAAACCAATCATACAATAATTAAATGATCCATATACTCATATATATATATATATATATATATATATATATATATATATATATATCATCCAAGATCCAGGTATTTATGTAGTTCTACTTAAAGGTGAATACCAGTAACTACATTTAGCTATAAATATCCTAAATTTTATAGGTTTGAAAGTTTTCATAGTTCTGGCAACCCTAATTAACTTCACAATTGAATCCATAATCGTATATGGTATTTTAAAAATTATTATGAAATGAGACATGCTGAATTTATTTTATATTAGGTTCATATAGTCCAGTTTAACAAATTTTTGGACCAATACAGCCTTAAAACTTAATTATGGATCTATAACCTATTGGACCGAAATTCTTTTAACTTATAATTGTCGATTAAACCTTGCCAATACTGTTAAATGTCGATAACTAAATTTCTTAGATACTCGTTGATCGAAGTCACTAGTTCGACCAATACGACCGATTTTTAATACTCCAAAATAATCTAGAAATAGACTAAAGTGTTTCCTTACTTGGTACTCTCTTTTTCTCATCCTTAAAGTAATTTATTTACTCATAATTCTAAGTTCTAAATTGTAATACCAATATGGTTCAATATCAAGGTTCAACTATTTATGGTATTATCTCACATTGGTCTTAAGGACATCCATCTAGGCTTCATGATCAATTTAGACAGCCGAGTCATTATTTCTAAATTGTCAACTACTAATGTCTTATTAATTTCTACACTTGACTAGGCTAGTTTTAGCCAAATTATACACAAACTTCTATTGCGTACCTACGAGCACATGTATAGAAATACCAAGCATCATGTCTATAGTAAACTACTCATTACACCATATTCGAGTAAGACCCATATTTGCAATTATGTAATGACTTAGTTAAAATATACATTTATATCTATTCCAAACTTTTACATAAATAGAATTATGCCTAGTTAGAGAGACTAACTAGTAAATTAAATGTGTTATGGTTGACTATAGGTATCTTTTGACATGATTTCAGAATATATATATATATATATATATATATATATATATATATATATATATATATATATATATATATATATCTTCATAAGTAACTAAACCCTTATGCATTCAACCATTAGCAATAAATATCAACAGTTTCACAACTACAAATTCAATTGTATCTAAATGTCATACTGTGTCCTAGTCTTTGTGTTCGTAGAATACAACTACACATATGCGTATTATGAATTCAGAACTTAATCCCTATATATATATATATATATATATATACAAGTTCTAGATCTATAAAACTTGAAATAAAATTTGGAAGAGGAAGTGAGGGCTTGCCTTGGAAGAGGAATTTGGGGGTTTAGGGCTTGGATCATCCTTCTCCTAATACTTCAACTTCTTCTTCTTCATCATCTTCTTCTTCTCATCATCTTCTTCTTCTCACTACTACTTCTTCTTCTTCTCTTTTTTTTGAAAGAAAGAAATGAAAAGGGAGGAGAAGAAGATGGAGAGGATGTTGATGATGAGGATTGTGATTGTGATGGTGATGGAGGTGGCAATGACTGGCGGGGCGAGTTGGCCGGAGGGGACGCGCGGCTGTGGGCGGCGGGGTGCGCAGCCACGGGCGGCACCGGAGCAGCGGCCATGGCAGCGGCAGCAGTCGCAGCAGCAGTAGCAGCAGCGGTAACAGCAATAACAAGAGCAGCGGCAGTAGTGCTAAGGGAAAGGAGATGAGAGAGGGAGAAGGAAGAAGAGGAGGATGGAGAAGAGGGTTGGAGATGGAGAATGGATGAAGAATAAGTAGAGGGGAGGAGAGAGGTGCTGGTGTTGGTGTGGGTATTAGAAATGGAGAAGGAAGGAGAAGTTGCCATGTAGAACATGGGAAAAGGAAGAATGAAGGAGAAGAGGCCAACACTTATGCTGAGTAAGGAGGGAGGCCAAATTCGGTGGATGGGTTGAATAGTTTCTCCCCCAAAATTGTTAGTTTAACCATTAAGGCCTTCATAAAATAAGTATTTATAACAAGGCCAAATTGCAAAAAAAAATTTGGATAACCCTATATGTACTTATTAATAAACTTACATATGTTTATATTTATGAATAAAAATAGAACAAAATTGCAGTTATGACACTAAAACTTAGTATTGCAAAAAAAAATCCTTTTATAGATTAGAATATATATACACACGTATTAATACATGAGGAAAAAATATTTCTAGATTGCATTATCAACCAAAGGAATTTTTAAATAGAAAAAAAATATAAAACCATATATTTATTTATAAAACCAAAAATATAATTATGTATTTTGAATTGCAGCTATTACACATCTAATAGAAAGTTTCGTCCTCGAAACTTAGGAATAGAACCTACCGCTAAGGAATAATAAGGGAAATCTTTCCCTCATATCAGATTCGAGTTCCCACGTCGATTCTTCAACCATGTGGTCTCGCCAAAGGATGCGTACTAGCGATTCTGTCCGATTCTGCAACTATTTTTTCTTGCGATCCAAGATCTGAATTGGCTCAACGACGTACGACAAGTCAGCTTGCAGATCTAACTGGCCAAAGTCTACCACGAGGTTCGGGTCATGCACGTACTTTTTTAGCTGAGACACATGAAAAATGTCGTGCACTTCTGATAGGGCTGGTGGCAAGGCAATTTGATAGGCAACAGAGGTGACTCGTCTGAGAATTTCAAACGGGCCAACAAATCTTGGACTTAACTTTCCCTTTACCCGAATCTCATCACTCCTCGCATGGGCGAGACCTTTAGGAACACATGGTCACCCTCTTGGAACTCAAGGGGGCGACGACGAACATCGGCATAGCTCTTTTGCCGACTCTGCGCTACCCTTAAGCGTTCTCAAATCAGCCGAACCTTTTGGACTGTTTGTTCAACCAGTTTCGGCCCCAGGATTTGTCGCTCCCCAACTTCATCCCAACAGATCATTGACCTACACTTCCACCCATACAGAGCCTTATACGGAGCCATTTGGATGCTAGACTGATAACTGTTGTTGTATACAAATTCGGCCAACGACAAGTAGACGTCCTAACTTGATTTTGAATCGATCACACAGAGGTGCAGCATATCTTCTAGTACTTGATTCACCCGTTCTGTTTGGCCATATGTTTGAGGATGGTAGGCTGAGCTGAATTTCAACTTGGTCCCCATCGATGATTGAAGTCTTTTCCAGAAATATGAGATGAACCGTCCGTCCCGATCTGATACTATGGAAACTGGCACTCCGTGCAGCCGGACTATCTCATCAAGGTAGGTCTGAGCGAGGAGATGTAGCGCCCCGTTCCCCGGTACGGGGAGCACGGCTAAGAACCACAAACGGTATCGTTCGATCGGGATAGATTGAATTAAGAACTCGTCCTCGTTATGGATTTGTTTCTTCAAAATTGATTCCCATATTCAGTAGACCGTGCCCCCGGGATCGACTTAGCGGCTGTAAACCCCCTGATTTTCAAGATTTTTAAAACTGGATTTTTCAGAATTTTCTGGAATTTTTTGGGAATTTTTGCTAATTAAAAACAAGGTGTTTTGACATTAAATAAAATTAAATGTTTTTAAAATATATTAAAATATTATGTAAATAATATTTTTGGGTATAAAATGAAAAACTGGACTTAGGATAATTTTTCTGGAATTTATTGGGCCCCGGACCTATTTTTAATCACATGAAAACTAATTTTTATTTAAAAACCAAACCCAAACCGAGTCAAACCAAGCCCAACCCAAACCCTTGGCTGCGGGTCAGATTCGGGTCCAACCCGTGACCCGAACCTGCAAGCCCAAACCTATTAGCTGCGGGTCGGATCCGGGTCCAACCCGCGACCCGAACCCGCAAAGCCCAACCCGCTTTGGCTAACGGGTCGAGCCGGATCTGTCAGACCCGAACGCGCCGCCCGACCCGACCCGGAGACTCCTTCTCCTCTCCCACGTCCAAAGCCCCGATTCCTCCGCCGGCGGCTCCGGCCACGTTGCCGGCTGCCCGTTCCTCCCCGTCGCGCCCCTCGCTCCACGACCCCGACTTCGTCGTCGCCTCACCCGGCCACCCCTGGCCCCCGTCCGCCTATAAAACCACCCCCTCCCCTATCTTCTTCCCCAAATCCATCCCCTGAACCCTAGACCCCCGGCCATCCTCCGGCGCCGACCTCCACCAGCTCCCCTCCTTCCTCCCAGCTCTCCTTCGACGAGCCCCGGCCTCTCCGCCCTGCCCTAGCACCGCTCCGCCCACCGGCTCCGCCCCTCACCGAGCTCGAGCCGACCCCGCAGCACCTCGAGCCGCCTGCGCAGCCATCCCCGCCCGCTCCGGCGCTCCGCCGCCTCCGGCCAGCGCGGCCCCGAGCCGTTCGGCCTCCCCGCCGTGTAGCGCTGCCCCCCCAGCTCCCTCCGGCCGGCTTCCCCCGCTGCAGCTCCGGCCAGCATCCCCAAACCCTAACCCTAGGCGACTCGGACACGGCCCTTCGCGTCGTATCGGACACGGAATATTTTGGTTTTTTGACCCTGTCAGGTACCTGTTTCTCTCTGCTCGTCTACCCGTTTTTGATTCTGTCTGTTGCATCACGAACCCTGTGTGACCCTCTCGGTGCCCGTACAACCCGCTCGGGGCATCGCGTCCTGTGGCGATCGCGAACCGAGATCCAAAAACAGGAAAAACAATGCCCTGTTTCACCCCAGAACTGAGTGCGCCCCGCCAAACGGGATGACTTGGTCGCATGCGGTCTTCACCGATACGTGCGCCCCGTTGATACGGACATGCGAGATTTCGCAGAAGTTGATTTGGATGTGCGTGCACACCGGAATCAACGCGTATCCGCGGACACCGTCCCGTATCCGTCCTTTCTGGAATGCGTCGTAACTTTATGTACACACGTCGGATCGAAACAAAACTTACGCCATCAGACTCGTAGCGATACGCTGGTCCTATGACCCAAGTTTGGTTCGATTTTGAGAACGTTGACAAAATTACGTGTCGTGGGCCCCACAGGCTCCACTTGACGGGCGATTTTGTGATCGGCTCATCGGAATCCAATTCTGGAAGTTCCGTTGGGTTCGTATCATCGTTCCTGACTTGTTGATACTGAGTTTGTAGAATTTGGAGACCTTTGACCCTGACACGCTTTTCAGTGCAAAGTGGCCCATATGTGGACCTCGCTCTGACCCGAAATTGTCATTTTTGCCCTTGTGTCCAAATTGGACTCAAGGACAGGCATTTCTAGCTATTTGATATTTTCTGGATCTGATGGTGATGTTTATTTTAGCAACCAGGGTACTGCCTGCAAATTCTGCTGCTGCCAGAGCTACAGTTGGAGCCCGAACCACAGGCAAGTGTACCTCGCCAAAACTTGCAGTCTTTGTTACTTATTTCCTTGGCTTATATATATATATTGTGGTTCATGCTTGACCTAGGACCGTGTGACTTTACTTAGCGTCCGATTAATAGTCGGGTGCCAACCCCGTACGCGGAGTTGTGTAACGTCACATAGACATGGATACCGAGACCCGATATTTCTCGTACTTGTCTTATCAAGTACATCATAACCCAGGACACCTGACACTATTCATGAAACAGAATCTTTCTGAGATATTCATGGTAATTCTGTATAGGATACAGGTTTATGACATACACAATTTACATCCTTAGATTTTATCCAGACTTGTTGCATTAGATATGGTTTTGCGTGTCATGGACATGAGACGTGAGATTACATTGGGTGGGAAGAGATTTACCATACAAAAGGCTGATTATATATATATATAATAATTTAATGGAAGTGCCTTAGTCTCTGGCGACAGAACTATGGTACCGTACTGGCCCTTCGAGAAAATACTGCTATAGTTTCTTCGACACTGATCCTGTAGTAGTCTCATCCCGAGTATGACTAAAACTCTTAACTTGCATATCACTTAGCTGGTTATATAGTTTACCCTATGGTTTTATTTATTGCTGCACTGCATATATTTTGGCTTGTATTATCTGTACCTTGTAATGTCCCCTGAGGACCTGGAATGGACTATGTCTCCAGGATTAGCTGACGAGATCTATCCCGAGATTTACGGGACCGGAGCATTAGCATTAGCAGAAGCAGGAACATGTGCATACATTGGGGCAGAACCAGGATCTGAGGACGAGATCGTACCAGAGGACTTCTCCTGAGTATTGGC
The DNA here is from genome assembly GCA_036927795.1 of Iris macrosiphon. Taxonomy (NCBI): domain Eukaryota; kingdom Viridiplantae; phylum Streptophyta; class Magnoliopsida; order Asparagales; family Iridaceae; genus Iris; species Iris macrosiphon. The sequence goes on from JAYESA010000011.1 coordinate 184,522,341, forward strand.
TTGAGATACTCATTTATTTCTATTTCTAGTCATTTTATTTCCAGTCTATTTCATTGATGTATCAGACTTATTCTCGGATTGTTCTCCGAGATACTTTTAATTAGACTTGCTAGTTTATTTTATTTGCATTTATTTTGGCATTTGATCTGTGATTATCTGTTGTGGATGAGATTAGAATAGACTGTGACTTGTATCATTGGTTTCATTTATTGTTAGACTACAGCTTAAGCATGCCCTGATGGATCCATTAAATTGGGTCGTCCATCGGTGCGTGCTGCTGGCCATTGCCACGTGTCCAGTCCCTCGGTATTTTGGGACTGGGGCGTGACATGGTTTTTGTGGTGGCCCATGCAGGTCAACGACTAAATTGTTCGGTTTCAACTTAGGGACCGAGCAAGCCTGCAATAAGAATATGATAAGTTTCTAGGATCTCATCCACTTGCTTGAATCGTTTTTGATATCTATTCGAATTAATTTATTGACTTGCATCCTGCCTTGATTCCTGTGCGCCTCTTATTATTTATTTTGGATGCAGGGAAATGGACCCACAAGCCAGCAACGAGGCTCATGCAGGAACACCACAAGGCATTATGGTTACCCACGAAGATGAAGTGACACCAGTTGGTGAAGGTCAATCATCACAATGCAGTCAAGCAAGTCAGCCTGCCTCAAGGATCTAGCAAGATAACGTTCCACCATCGACGCAGTTTTCTCCACAAATGCCTACCGTCCTACAAGGGCAAGCTATGGATGTGCAACAGATGTTTCAAATGTACTACCCGATGATGCAAGCTTATCAAAAGGCTCAACAAAGCCAAACGGAGGAGTTCATTTGCAGACTTAGCTCAGAGCTACGAAAGTTAATCAGCTCCGTTGCAACGGATGTTGTTACTGCAGCACGGGCCATGGAGTGCATCACCAGGATAGAGTCCAGCTGGAAGCGGCCGCAGGCACCAGACCAAGCACAGCAGGAAAGAGCTGCAAAGCGACCCCAGAAGAATCCACCGAGAGCAGCATCCAGAGCCTCATTCCTTCCTACTTGTTACTACTGTGGCAAGATAGGTCATATTAACAAGGAGTGCAGACGCAAGTTAGGATTATGCTTGATTTGCGGAACCAATCAACACTTAGCCAAGGATTGTCCTCAACATCAAGAGAAAGCAGTGATGATTCATCAACCAGCCACATTAGCACCTGCCGGAGCACCGCAGGAAGAAATTACAAAGAGTTCTCCCATGCACCAGCCGCCAGAAGCATCTCCGCAAGTACTACCTGTCTGTCCATATTGTCGCAAGCGAGGCCATATTGAGGATGAGTGCAGAAGAAAAAGGAAAGTATGTTTAGCTTGCGGATCCAGTCAGCATTTATTAAAGGAATGCCCTGAGCGTCGAGAAAAAGCACCAAAGGGTAACCAACAAGCGGTACCATTACCGAGGCCAGCCTGTCCAGTTTTGGAAGCACCTCAAACGGGAGTTCAAGGAGTCCTACCACCAGCTCCAGGAGGATATCAGTCGAGGCCACCTTTGATACCCTAGGCACTACTCTTCCAGCAGGTCCAGCAGCAGCAGAGGAATCCACCTCAAGGACGCGGACAAGCTTACGCGATGACTTTGGTGGACGCGCCGACTCTTGGAGTAGCTAATGCGCGTAAGTGATTCGTAGATACCGTTTCTAGTATTGTTTTAGCTCGTGCCTATTGGTTCGTGACCTTAGCCCCAACCTAGTAATTTGGAACTTGTTAATAATAACCTAGTTTTCTAAAATTGTAGTTCTCTTGCTTTAACTAGATTTCTTTACTTTGGAAAGTGCATAACTTTCATTCTTAGGGAAATGATATTTTCCCTAAGTGTCTTGTGATGTGTTTTCGAACAATACTTGCAACCGTGTCATCTCTGTTGACCGGTTATTCTTTGATTGCGAGAACGCAATCCTCTTAAGGGGGGTCGATTGTAAACCTCCTGATTTTTTAAGATTTTTAAAACTGAATTTTTCAGAATTTTCTGGGATTTTCGAGAATTTTTGCTAATTAAAAACAAGGTATTTTGGCATTAAATAAAATTAAATGTTTTTAAAATATATTAAAATATTATGTAAATAATATTTTTGGGTGTAAAATAAAAAACTGGACTTAGGATAATTTTTCTGGAATTTATTGGGCCCCGGACCTATTTTTAATCACCTGAAAACTAATTTTTTATTTAAAAACCAAACCCAAACCGAGTCAAACCAAGCCCAACCCAAACCCTTGGCTGCGGGTCGGATTCGGTCCAACCCGTGACCCGAACCCGCAAGCCCAAACCCATTAGCTGCGGGTCGGATCCGGGTCCAACCCGCGACCCGAACCCGCAAAGCCCAACCCGCTTCGGCTAACGGGTCGGGCCGGATCTGTCAGACCCGAACGCGCCGCCCGACCCGACCCGGAGACTCCTTCTCCTCTCCCACGTCCAAAGCCCCGATTCCTCCGCCGACGGCTCCGGCCACGTCGCCGGCAGCCCATTCCTCCCTGCCGCGCCCCTCGCACCACGACCCCGTCTTCGTCGCCGCCTCACCCGGCCACCCCTGGCCCCCGTCCGCCTATAAAACCACCCCCTCCCCCATCTTCTTCCCCAAATCCATCCCCTGAACCCTAGACCCCCGGCCATCCTCCGGCGCCGACCTCCACCAGCTCCCCTCCTTCCTCCCAGCTCTCCTCCGACGAGCCCCGGCCTCTCCGCCCTGCCCTAGCACCGCTCCGCCCACCGGCTCCGCCCCTCACCGAGCTCGAGCCGACCCCGCAGCACCTCCAGCCAGCGCTGTCCCGAGCCGTCCGGCCTCCCCGCCCTGCAGCGCTGCCCCCCCAGCTCCCTCCGGCCGGCTTCCCCCGCCGCAGCTCCGGCCAGCATCCCCAAACCCTAACCCTAGGCGACTCGGACACGGCCCTTCGCGTCGTGTCGGACACGGAATATTTCGGTTTTTCGACCCTGTTCAGGTACCTGTTTCTCTCTCTCGTCTACCCGTTTTTGATTTCGTCTGTTGCATCGCGATCCCTGCGTGACCCTCTCGGTGCCCGTGCAACCCGCTCGGGGCATCGCGTCCTGTGGCGATCGCGAACCGCGATCCAAAAACAGGAAAAACAATGCCCTGTTTCACCCCGGAACTGAGTGTGCCCCGCCAAACGGGACGACTTGGTCGCGTACGGTCTTCACCGATACGTGCGCGCCGTTGATACGGACATGCGGGATTTCGCAGAAGTTGATTTGGATGTGCGTGCACACCGGAATCAACGCGTATCCGCGGACACCGTCCCGTATCCGTCCTTTCTGGAATGCGTCGTAATTTTGTGTACACACGTCAGATCGAAACGAAACTTACGCCATCAGACTCGTAGCGATACGCTGGTCCTGTGACCCAAGTTTGGTTCGATTCTGAGAACGTTGACAAAATCACGTGTCGTGGGCCCCACAGGCTCCACTTGACGGACGATTTTGTGATCGGCTCATCGGAATCCAATTCTGGAAGTTTCGTTGGGTTCGTATCATCGTTCCTGACTTGTTGACACTGAGTTTATGGAATTTGGAGACCTTTGATCCTGACACGCTTTTCGGTGCAAAGTGGCCCACATGTGGACCCCGCTCTGACCCGAAATTGTCATTTTTGCCCTTGTGTCCAAATTGGACTCAAGGACAAGCGTTTCTAGCTATTTGATATTTTTTGGATCTTATGGTGATATTTATTTCAGCAACCAGGGTACTGCCTGCAAATTCCGCTGCTGCCAGAGCTACAGTTAGAGCCCGAACCACAGGCAAGTGTACCTCGCCAAAACTTGCAGTCTTTGTTACTTATTTCCTTGGCTTATATATATATATATTGTGGTTCATGCTTGACCTAGGACCATGTGACTTTACTTAGCGTCCGATTAATAGTCGGGTGCCAACCCCGTACGCGGAGTTGTGTAACGTCACATAGACATGGATACCGAGACCCGATATTTCTCGTACTTGTCTTATCAAGTACATCATAACCCAGGACACCTGACACTATTCATGAGACAGAATCTTCCTGAGATATTCATGGTGATTCTGTATAGGATACATGTTTATGACATACACAGTTTACATGCTTAGATTTTATCCAGACTTGTTGCATTAGATATGGTTTTGCGTGTCATGGACATGAGACGTGAGATTACATTGGGTGGGGAGAGATTTACCATACAAAAGGCTGATTATATATATATATATATAATAATTTAATGGAAGTGCCTTAGTCTCTGGCGACAGAACTATGGTACCGTACTGGCCCTTCGAGAAAATA